>CM060567.1:24887500-25487500 GCA_030625065.1 Alectoris magna
AAGCAGCCCAAAGTCCCGTGCCTGAGCCATCCCATCTCGTGGGCTGGATCCAAGCTTTCTGAGCTGCAGAGAAGCTCGGCCAAGGGAATCCCAAGGGAATCCAAGCAGGGGTGGATGAATGTGCAGCAGCTTTAACAGGGAAAAAGACTCTAATGTCCTATTAAGCCAAATGAATTATGTAAAATATCACACAGATGGAAGAAAAAAAAATGCAGATGTGTTCTATTATTAGACTGATGACTAATCAATCACCACCCATTTTTGAAGCATCAGGTTTAAAAGCACTCTGGTTTCAAATGAAAATCTTCTTAGAAAGACATGGAGTTACTTAGCTTGGTAAAACTACAGAACTACATTCCCACCTTGAAAGCGTGGCAGTATTAATAGTTATTTTCATCAAGAGTGGAGGTTACAGGCAGTGCCAGTACCTTCCCATCTGATTTGTCCCTTACAGTTTTGATTTTACATCACGATCAAAGTAACCATACATGTCTCAAGGCAGCTACAGACAATAACCATCTAGAGCTTAGGCAACTAGGGTCTGGTACTCCCTCCCTGTGGCTTTTCTTTTCTTAACCTAATAGACATCAGTTGGCAGGAGGAGCTCTTCTGGAAGAGAGGGGAGTCAACACAGATGCAGAAGGAGTCTTCTCAGAGCTTCACAGTTGGCTCCTCCAGCTTTATTTGCAGTTGTCAAGAGACAGCTCCTCATTCTGCACTGTACAGTTGACTATTAAAACTTCTACAACTTGCTGCAATAATTCACTGGGCTGTTTTTCTCTTAATATTATGGCCCGGCGTGCAAGTTTTGAGCGCACTGACTGTGCACGCTCCGGGGCAAGTGCAACCTCCCTCACAAACACAGCTCTACATGCTCTGCAAGCATCTGATAAAAGACAATATCTATTATTAAAAACCATTATGGATTCATAACTACAAGAATTTGCTCCAAGCTCTCTCTCAAGCTCACTTACAAGGCAGTCTCAGCACCTACCCCACTAACTGGAGGGAGATCACTCTCTCTCAGCACAACTGGTGTTTTCTGTCAGTGGGAGCACAGATGGTTCTGGTCCTGGCACAGATCCTTTTGCTTGCTCTCCTGACTTTCAGGGGCTCCAAGGAGAGAGGGCTCTGACCAAGGGATGAGCGCTGTCAGTGCAAACAACACACAGCATGTGAACAACACAGGCAGCCCTTGGGAGCAGGAGGGAAACCTACCAGAGAGGCACACCGATGCGTTTGCTCCGTGTGAGCAGTGACCAAAGTCCGTTGTTATTGGAAAGTGGAGAAACAAATATGTTGGGAATGGGAAAAAAGATATGGATGAGATGTGTGTGCTGATAAATGAACAGGTACGTGGGCCACAGCACACTGAGGAGCTTAAAGATATCACAGTAGAAATGTTTATCTCATTCCCTTTTTCTCAGCGATGATTTTATGACAAGGTGAAGAATATATCCTCAAGTGCCATTATTTCTAGGTTATTAACTTCATCCTTTCAGAGCATGCAGAGACCCATAAAGAACATTCCTTCTGTTCAACAAAGAAGGAGTTCCATTGAAAATAATCAAAGATGACGGCAGAGCTTCGCTGCAGCAGAATCTCCATTTCCACCACCTTTAAAAATAATGATGGATCATGGGTCTCTCACTTGTTTACATGCACTCTGCAGACTTTCCTCTCGCTGTGAGAAACAGAGGGAATCACTCTTCTCTTTGCCACATCAAGTAGTGTGAAGTGCCTTGTGGTGTTTGAGGAGAGCAACACATGCCAGGCTTGCAGAAGCCCTTTGCATAAATTTACATATGAAACCCAAGATCGCTGCACTCCCTGCAGAGTTACTGCTAGCCACCGTTGACATTGCACTTGAAACGGCACTGCAAAGAGAGCAGTATCTTTTACAGAGAGGTTTAAAATAATCAATTTTGTTTTTCCTTTTTAACCATCAAAGACAGGCCTTTGAATTCTGGGAACTGAGCAGTGAGAGGAGGAGATGAATGATAATTGCCATTACTGGCTTTTCTTGCTCTTCTGAGAGCCAACATGACTGAACTGAAGCTGGGTGACATCATTACCTGATTAGACACTCCTGAAAGCAAAATGCATTGCAATTCTGAAGGCGTGCCATGTTCTTGTACTGGGATTTTGTTGTCATTCAAATATAAATCAGTTAATTTTCAAAAACGGGGTAGTATTCACTGCAGTAATGTCAATATATATATATATGCTACGTGCTCACATAAATACCTAAGTTACTGTTAGTGCCAACAGAGCTATTGTTGAAACTGTAAACTGTAGGCCATTTTTACAAAATACAACATCTGAGTGGGAAAAAATACATACGAGTAAACTACAGGGGCTGTTTTAAAACACAGAGATTACAAAAGGAGTGCGGAAAGTGAAAAAGTTCAACTTGATATTTGACTATAATGTCTTTGGGCATTTTGTAAGGGAATCCAAATGCACAAGGAAGAAATATCTATGCTTTATAAATGTACTCACGGATGTCTGGATGTTTACCCATCTCTGTGCTCCTATGAGCACACAAATTGAATGTTTCTCCTGGTTTCAAAGTGTTCCAAGACAAAAGAATGACCAGTTCAACAAATTGCATCCCGTTGGTTCAAGGTCTTCCTCAAAAACACAGTCAGCAAAATATCCTAATAGAATGATCTGCATTCCTCTCCCTGCTAGATTTCAGCTCTGCATTCTCAATTATTTTCAGATTAAATCATTATTCAAGTACCTTCTAACAGTGATATTTATTCAACTACAGATTAATTACATCTTCAGAACAAAGAGGCCTTTCCAGTTTTGGCCCTCCTTTCATCCTTGCCTAAATGCAGTTAAACCCAGCCCTGCTATGGAATGAAGCCATGCACTGCACCTCCAGGTGCACAGCGCTGCTCCGAGCACTTTCTGGCCACAACTTTTGATGCTAAGGGGTAAGTGGCTCAAGAGCCCTCTTTGAATGCAAACACTCACTTCACCAAACCACATTTTGCTTAATTCTGAGGAATTAGCTTCGTGCAAATGTGCTTTATGTTGGAAGAACCCTCATCTCTCCGCATGGAGCAACGCAATACCATACTGACAGCAGCCCTCCTACCAGGGTAGGGGGCTAATGCAGTGGGAGCCCATTCGCAGCCAAGCCAGTGGGCTGCAAGTGAGCAGATGTAGGGCAGGCAGCCTCATAACTGAGCTCTAAGCACTTGCTGTTGCTCCTATCCAAGCCAGTGGTAACAACAGCCTGAATCTCACGATTTGCTGAGAAAATTACTGTCGCACGAGGGAGTTGCACCATAAAGCGCAGGGACACCAGCCTGCCTCCTCATGTATTTCAAAACAGTATTTCCTGCGAAACATCATATATGAAGGTGAGTTTGACTGTAATTCAGGTGGGAAATCAAACTTCAAAAAGCCTGGCTGGATCCTGGTATTCCCATTTTGTTTATATTGTAAAACGACATGTTTAAAGAACAGCTGTTAAAATGAAAAATGAATTAGGCTGGGGCCCAGAATCCACAGCATAAATCTGGCACAGGGAGGTTGGCCGTGCTGGGCCTAGGCCAGGAGATGCCATTTTTAACAATTCTGATTCCTGCAGTTGCAACTTAGGATACACAGATTAATTCTTCTCCTCTAAGAAAGAAGGGCACATCTCCCACGCCGCTCCCTGTCCTGCATGCTAAGCAGCCTTTGCTTCTGGGATTGCATACGCAGAGTGTCACATTCACTGCACAACACCACATTCTGCAAACAAAATCACATTAAGGGAGATAATCTCTTTTTCTTTCAATTACACTTACGAGCAGGTGGACATAACAGTATGTTTGTATTTGTAAATTTGAAGTCTGAAAGCAAAAGAGAAACTCCTGCATGGCCAATTCATTAGCTGCTCCTCCTGAGGATCTTTCCAAGGACTAAATTTCACCTAAGGCACACAGCATGTTTTTCATTTTTGCTTTTGTTTTTTTTCTAAGTTGCTCAGAAACAAATTAAGTCAATGCCACTTAAATATGGTGCCACACTTTCTGCTTTAGACATCAGAGTTGTCTGCAATCCAACTGTCTGTGCATCACAGCAAGTATGCTGCAACCCAACCACAAAGCCTAAGAGGCTCCAAAAAGGAGGCACCCAAAAGTACAGTCCATCACTGATTTAAGAAATGACAACAGGCTAGGTGCACTTTTATACCCACCAAAACAAATATTCAGCTTTTAAAACATCCAGACCTAAAACATTCCAGAATATTTCACAGCATCCCGTAAATCGAGTCAGAAGTTTGAGTGAATGTGTATTTATATAGACTCACAGAATGGTTTGGGTTGGAAGGGACCTTAAAGCCCTTTCAGTTCCAACCCCCTGCCATGGGCTGGTTGCCCCCAGCAGCTCAGGCTGCCCAGGGCCCCATGTGACTTGGCCTTGAGCACCTCAAGGGATGGGGCACCCACACACAGCTCTCTGGGCAGCAGTGCCAGGGCTGCACTGCCCTCTGAGTAAAGAATTTCCTCCTAACATCTAACCTAAACCTCCCCTCTATTAGTTTAAAGCCATTCCCCCTTGTCCTACCAACATTGGACTCTGTAAAAAATCTTACCTAGCAGTGGTGTGCAAAATTAACGGATGGATTGTCTTGCTCAAATAATAACAAGCCAAATGAGCATTAGCTATGGCGCAAATGAATTTCATGGCAGATTGAGCAGCAAAGCCCTCCCTGCCTGCTGTCTGCCCCACATTTCTCAGCCTGCCCCATCCCTACACGGGGTACCTGCTGGAGTGCAGAAGTCCCAGTGAACATGACTAGAAATCTTGCCCTTCCTGGCAGGTTGGAAGTACCTTTGCAGACTCCAATAGCAGGAAGCCAGAATGAAAGCAAGTCTCTCCTGTCAAAGCTTCTGTGTGTTTGCTTTGCTGAACGTTACAGGATGCTTCATGATCTACTGCAGGTATCCATACAGGGACAACAGGAAGCACCAGAAGGAGTTCCTGGGTTGAAAAGCAAAGCCAACCCTGTGGCAAATGGAAGGAAAGTATGAATCCTACAGCAGGAGGAATGAGGCAAAATGTTGCGGCAGAAAGAATCGGTGCATTATAACCCCGACAGTAAAGGTCTCTGGGGCAGCATCATCTGCTCTGTGAGCGAGAATGAGGACTGCTCTGTCACTGACTCACCGAGGTGTGCTGCACCTTTGTTAGCAGGCTGCCTCTGTTCTCTGGGACACAGAGACACAGCGCCACGCAGCACAGTCCGGTAAGAGCACACCTATTGCTGCTTCCCTAGAGAAAGAGCTGGGGACAATTTTGCAACTTCCCAGCAACTTGGTAGAGATATTCTTGTTTGTTTACCCAGACTCTGGTATTAAGACTCTGGTATCAGAGGCAGAGAGCAAAAATGTTTACACCGATCCCACTGAAGATGGACCTGCCTGAGCCTTCTGGAGTGCTTTTCAGATATGCTCTGGTCTACAGACGGTGGGTACCACAGGCACGTACTCGCTAGCTGGAGGGATCTGCCAACAGCAACTGCACCAGGGATGATGGGAAGCGATTAAACAGAATGCCCGGCCAAAGGAAGAATGGATTCCAGGAAAATCACTTCCAAAAATAGGAAGCAACATGAATATTACAGAGAATGGATTGGAAGTGTATTTCAGGACAGTTTTCCGAGTTCCACCATTAGCAGAAAGAGCTTTTTGCCAACAAAAAGATCGAGCGTTCTGATGCAGATTTTGTTCCCTGCTACGACACTGAGACAGAACGGATTTCTTCTTCCTGTTCTCTTTGTTTTACCTCTCACAACTTTCAATGGCCTGAAAACGGTTAACTAATGATACCAAAATCTGTATTTAAAATGCAATTCAGTTCTGTAATTATATTCCTTATGCATGGAGACAGAAATAAACTAGAGGAAGAACCCATTAGCCCTTTTGCATGTATAATTGAACACGTTTGATATTACTAGGTAACCTTTGTAAGTAACTGGCTTTGAGTTTATGCAAAGAAGTGAGCATTCGGAATACATAAATAACAATAAGAGCAGATACTTTTTTGAGTTTGCATTCTGTCCTTTTCTTGTTTGTGTCTGTGAGATGCAGTCAGACATCCCTGGCTTTACGTGGCCATCCACGGAACCATCACAAAGATCTGACTTTTGCATCATTTTGGTGCAGTAATGAATAAGAACTGACATCGGATATCAGTATTATTGGCCCAGCTAAATGGTAGCTGACATCAAACTGGACTGTTGAAGAGGTAAACAAAATTGAAATTTTGTTTTTGTTTAAAAACTGTCTGACATTATTTGTCCTTCAGTAAATCAATGGCAGAATGAGATAAATGCTCTTTGCATTTTGGCTTCAGGAGGCAAAATCGGGCAGTTGCTATCAAGCATATTTTTATAGTCTTGTAGGCATTCCTAATACAACCTGTAACTTCAACGTTTGTTTTGTTGTATGGAACCCTGGTAAACTCTGTAATGATTTCTTAACCTGTAAGCATCACACAAACACAATATGGCAGATAAATACAAACACAGGAGCACAATAATCATACCCTTATCTCAGCATGAGTGCATACGTATACACACATAAGGGAGCGAATTTTGCTCTAGTTTGAAACTGTAATGATTCAACCCAGCATCTATACTCCTTGTATTTCACTAGCATATGGCGATTCGCCAAGCTGGGAAAATGTTGTGTGAAGGATGTGCAAAACTTGGATTTCCAATGCTCTTAAGGCCATGCTTAGATTTTCTATTGCACAGTAGGAAAGGCTGGACACTTCAAGAACAGATCACCACTTCTTGTGAGGAATCTATTATATGAAGCTGCACTGCCTTCCCATTTCTCTGTTTTCCCTCTGATTAAAAGCTTGCACTAATACAAAAACACTAGTGGCTTGAATTTTCATCCTTGCTTGAGTTACACAGATACATATTAATACTCTCCATAATAAGCACGAGAGAAGATGGCCAGGGCTGATGTGGATGTCCCCACTGCAGCCTTTGGATGCAGGAGTGAAGCTCCTCCAGCACCTTCTGCCCATTCCTAGCTTGCATTTGGGCAGCCTTACTGAACCCAGTAATTATGCTGGGTCGCCTGAAATCATAGCATGGCCTGAGTTGAAAAGGACAACAATGATCGAGTTCCAACCCCCTGCTATGTGCAGGGTCACCAACCACCAGATCAGGCTGCCCAGAGTCACATCCAGCCTGGCCTTGAATGCCTCCAGGGATGGGGCATCCACAGCCTCCTTGGGCAACCTGTTCCAGTGCGTCACCACCCTCTGAGTGAAAATCCCTGTGATGTTCCAAAATCAGGGAAATAACTTTACCTCTACAGTGCAGTCTCAGTTGGGCATCTCTAAAGAGGGCATCTTTGGTTTCCCAGGCAAGGTACATTCACATATATAAGATACATACATCTCTTAGTGTGCTCAGAGACTTTGAAGAGAAGTTGAACATGTACAGTGGCCTCTAAAAAATACATCCTTCCCACCACACACGCACATTTCCACCCAAAGGCTCAGCCTCTAGTGAAAAAGAAATACCTGAAACAATTTTCTCTATGTGACAGTAAAAGGGACTGTAAAATTAAGGACAGATACAATTTTCTACATCGATTCAAAAGCAGCTGTGTGGATTTTGCTCCCATTTTCGCAAACCTTTGACAGGCACAGAACCAGCCTGCCTTTTAATTCCTAATCCAATCGCAGCATCAGAAGGCAGAGCAGAGCACCCATTCGAGCAGAGGCACTCAAGCCAGGCTCTCTGCAGAGTTCGTGCCCAACAAGGCAGCCCCCAGCAAATGGCTGTGCATTACGAGTGCCACATGGCACACGAGTTGTACAGAAGTATTGCTAATCACAGAGTCCAAATGCTATTGAACGCTGTACGCATAACAAAAAAAAACGGTAACTACAGTTTGTAGATGTATGGTATAGTAAATAACTTACATTTTAGGGAGTTTAATGAGAATTTGTTCAATCTCTATAAAGGCATTATTCATTTTTACTTTTCCCTCATACAATACTCTTCTCCTAAAATATCCCTCTGTTTTTTGGACACGCTGCCTGGGTAGCTCTCCGATCTAACTGGAAAACGTGCTCTTTGTTCCTGTATTCTCTGTACAGCACACTGTGTAATGAGCATTTCACGGTCCTTCAGAACTCCTTTGGCACACAGCAGCCTCAGCCACAGCTATCACAAGCCCACTGAAGTGACTTAGAAGCCTACTTAAACAGACTTATATCCTGGTAAGGAAATGTATCTTTGGGCTGTTTCACCATTACAGTGCTGCACCTTCAGAATCCCACCCTGCAGAGAGGACTTCCGTGGGAGGTAGATTGTGTTTTTGATGTGAAGCAAGTACTTCTGGTTTGTAGAATAGGCCTTTGTTGCGGGACCAACATGTTCTGTATGTAGTGTGGGCCTTTACTGAACCCTCTCATGAAACAGTGAAGCAGTTAGGCGAGTCGTTTTTCTTCCACTAGTTCAGTGAACACTGACGGGGGTAGATTGTTTTTCTTCCACTAGTGGGGCATTTTGACATGGGCAGGACCGAGTACAGGAACAAGATAAGGCAGGTGTGCAGGGAGAAGGGAGAGCCTAGTGCAGAACAAAGTGAACGTGCCTTAAGGAAAATTGCCCACCTGTTTCATGGAGTAGTACATCAAAAACAACAGGTTGGTAACCACTTTGCATGGAAATATATCAAATATATATATTGGGGGGGATTGTGAGCCTGAGATGCTCAACCAATGAGAGAGCGCCAGGAGAGCATGACCTGCGTCGGGTTTCGAGTATGTAACGGGATGGATTTGACTGATCAGCACATAATTCCTCCCTTACCAACAGGGGGTGTGTGCCCATTATTGCAATAACAAATAAACTTGGCTGCTATCACTAAGATCCTTGCCTCACCTGAAAATTTTGACTTTGAGCATTTCTCACATTTCTAACGCAGCACGGGAGCTGCTTTGGGTCCTGTGCTGCTAAGGTATTCAACAACCCAACAAACAAGTTCCAGGCAGCATTCTGTCACAAGTCAGCCTTCAGTTCTGCTATTCCAGACTTAAGAAATACAACTTCTCCAACAAATCCTTGCCTGCAAAGCTTTGGCCAGGTCTAAGCACGGGACTTTCTGCTGATCGCTTTGGAAGTGATGCTGCACCTCTGTCCCAGTGCTTCATGATCAATCTCCAAAATCTTTTTGATAAAAGTACTGTTAAGTATGTTAGTGTTTCTACAAAAGCTTTTTCCCTCAAAAACCATGCACGCTTGAACAAAAACTTTGTCACCCGAGGGCCTTATTCAGCTCGCTTAGGGTGGAATATTTTCATTTTCTTGTTAGGCAACCAAGAGAGGAGAAGAAAAGTTCCTTGGTGCTACATGAGGTTGAAATACAGAGCTTTCTTTGCCAGCCAACCAGTGTCACAACTGTAAGTTGCGCAACTCGGGACCAACCACTCAAGTCTTTTCAGTAGTTTTTCTGTATATATAGGGTTAATTTGTGCAGCTGCAATTACAGCTCCTGAAATTATATTCCTCACTCAATTTAATGAATGCTGCTCTGGATGTTTCCATTTTTACTAATTCAATCATTAAGAATGTCAACCAATGATTTTAGTCTAGGGTTTAATGCCAAATATAATATTCTTTACCAAAATAACATGCTTAGCTGGAAGATTATCAGCACAAGCCTTCCAGCTTCCTGTTAATCATTACAAGCCGCATTAAAGCATGAGGATCTTAGTAAATACTCAGGTTAGAGACAGCGTTATGTTATTGCCAGGTACACTGAAGCTTTCCCTCACAATTCTTCTTAGTGTTAAATACTATTTTTACCATAACATCATGTTTCAAAACACTGAGAGGCAGGCTGTGCCTGTCAAACATACATACATATGGCAGAAAAGCAATTAAGATGTCTAGGGAATCCCTATTCACCTCCTTGAAATAAGCTTACCTCACACTTTGTGCTGTATCAACCCCTAGGGTTCGCCCTAAAAACACATACGGTTGCCGTAAGCGGATGGTACAGCACAAGTGGATACTGCACAAGAGAATACTCAGGATCTCCTACAGCTGATAACTGGTACCTTGCTATGCTTGTAATGAAACACTGGCAGTGAGAGCAAAGGGAGCAGGAACGCTGATGAGGTGCTTTTCAGGAAAGATGACAAAAAAGCCAGTTCCTTAGAGAGGAGAGTTCAAGTGGTGGTAGGAAGCAGCACACACTTTGTCATTTCCACATTGGTTTTAAGAGCAGCATGGGCAAGAGAGCCAGAGGAACCATAAACTCCAAATGCCTCGGTTTCTGAATATTTCAGATGACTTCTAAGAAACATTCCTGAACAAACGACTTATTTTACCAAGTCTGCAGGCATTTCGATCACAGCCTGTCACCAACACCACCTAAAACAATCCACTTTCAACAACAACTAAACAATTAACCATCCAAGAAAAAAACTAACAGCAAATGTCATTGAAGTAAAGTAACTAAAGGACAATGACAAAGGAGAATGGCTTAGATTATCTTGCAGTGATGAAAGGAACGTGGAGCTAGGCACAAGGAGGGGCAGCTTCATTTAGCAGTCTCTGGGATTCTGCCCCAGCGGGGAGGTGTGTGCTGCAACCAAGTGCTCCAGAAGTTGAGCTCAGCTTCAGGGCTATCTCCTTCATGCGATGGTATTTACCAGAGTAAGGAATGTGGTGATAATAATTGAAAATAAATAAACGAATAAATATATCAACATCAATGCACAAAACTTACCTCCAGGCTGAATGTAGCATGGTTACAGGAGTGCAGGTGACCATAGAACGTACAAACACGGAGACCCTAAGAATTAAACATAAAGAAAGCAAATAAGTTACAGTGCTATCAATTATTCTATGTTCTCATAAATACGAAGACCTTGATTTTACGGCTGGGTGCAACCGAAGGCATTTTGCGTGCTAAAAACAGAGTCCAGTTGCTGGAAGAGCAATACATTTCTCACAATTACTAAGGATTTATCTATCTCCTTACTTCGTGTAATTGCTTCCAGAAAAGGTGCATTCAAATATCATGAAAAGAAATTACATCTACCAAGAAGGAGGGATGGAATTAGAAAGTGTAATCAGTGCTTCCAAAAGACTGAGCCCTGCTCTTAGGCTGCGATTCAGTACGTGTTTCTTGATACTCCACACACACCACTGAAGTCTTCCTTAAGGAATCACAAGCATGAAATCAAAATTAATTATCTTTTGTCATCTTCCACATTAGGCTGTAAGTGACCTACATACTGCAGGAACATATGTCAGATGTCATCACTGATACCTGACTTGCTCTCCCAATGCAGCAGGCATCCAACCACACCATCTCATGCTAAGGAAGAAGTTTTTGTGACTGAGGTAGCAAATGGTGCACCTCTTTGTTTTCATAAAAACCACTGGTTTAACAATTAACAGCAACAAAAATTCCACTGGAAGTGAAACCCAACAAGCAAAACAAAGCCACAAACACCAAACAAAACCAAACTGCTCTCCTACTGTGAGACATTTGAAGTCTCTTCTTCCTTGAGAAAGCCTCCTCCATGTTTATGAAGGTGTTTAACCAGTATATTCTCAGTGTTTGCAGCAGGCCCTTCCATGAAAGGAGTTAATGAGATTTCAGCACCAGGTAATTCTGGAGGAGCACTACCTACTAATAATCCTGTAGCTCACATTACAACTCTGACCAACTGGAGGAATTCAGTCAACGAAACTACAGTTAAAGGGTATTTGATGGCTGCTGTACATGTATCAGCACTAAGAGCAAAGAGGGAAAAGAGCTAGTGAAGCCGAAGAGCAGCACGGACACGGGAGCACAGAGGTAGCCATTACCTGTAGATAAACTACACCTGGAAATTGGAGGGCAGCTCTACAACAGTGAGATTGGAAAACTCTCCTCACCCTCAAGCATTGGGAGAAGAAAACTTCATTGGCTTTAAGCAGGAGCCTGACAAGTCTGGAAATGAATGGCTTCCTGCACATGGCCAAAATTTGGAGGTCAAGGTGACTTCTTCCTTTTGCATTTCCATGGCTCTGGGATAAAGCACAGTACCCAAACCTCCACAGAATTCATTTTGTTTAGAAAACAGCAGGCAGCAAGCTACTCCAGCAAGCCCCACTTTGTACATCCCCATGTTTTTCACTTCTACTTCTTAACTAGTCTCCTCTTCAAGGCCACATCCACTGCTGAGATCAAACCAGGAGATCAGCGTTATCCTCATGCACATCTCACAAGAGAAACTAACAAAGAACAAGACAACAAGAAAGGCTCTGGACTACTGAAGCAACCCAGTATCTTCAAAAGAGCAAGCACATCAACTTCCAGCACAAAAAGTTTGTCAGAGTGCAATTCTTTGATTCTTCACAGTTATCGACAGAATTACAGGTCAAAAAAACCCCTAACAGAACTCCCGGGGTTGCTTATTTAAGTAGTTTTAAATAATAAACCCAAGCCAAAATATCCCGATAAAAAGAAAATTTGAATAATTACAATCCAATTGTAAATTCACTGCTGGAATGGAAATGTGATCGCACAAAATTCCCAATATGCTGCAGATAAATTACACTCGATAAAGGTAACGCAGCCGGAGACAACTATAACCAAGCACATGTGAACAGGAAAGCAAGAGCAAATGTCCAGTACATAAAATCAGCAGCAGTATCAATGCACTCAGTCCATGCTAACAACCCCAACGTCAGCACATGCTTTGTGTGTAAAAAGTAATGCCTGTACAGTAAGTGTGTTGCTCAGCAGGGTACGGTATTTATCGTCAGACATTCTGAAATACCAATATATACATGGTAGCCTTTCCATGAAGACAGAAAAACACGCCATCACAAACAAAAGAGATGAAAGAGCGCAAGGATGCTGTGCCACACAATGAACGGGAACTTCCTGTTTTCCCCTCTGTCAGTCAACTCAGCATAAACCACCCAAAAAGGATTTTAATAATAGTAATAATAATAACAAAAGCGATACAAAGGGAACAGTTCTGTAAAGTGTTTTTCAATGCTATTGCTGAAACTTAATTTCCAAAACACCACTTTGTTTTTATTGAAGGCACAGCTAGCATTTCCTTTACCAGCACCCGGAAATCTGAGTCTCCCCCTATTTACCACTGAACTGCACTTCTTCAAGGTTCAAGACTTGCCTAGGAAATGCATTGTGAGGCAAAGAGCAGAGGAAAAAGGAGGAGCTTGTCTTAATGTTCATGCTGGGGAGGTGTTGTCATTTAGGGAGAATGGCATTCCATTGCAGCTACCCTCAAATCTTATGGGACCAAAACCCCTGGGAGCAGGAGAAACACCAAAATGTTGGAGCAGGGCTCTGCAGCTGCACAAGGGCACGTTTTGCCCACATTTAACCTCCAGTGTCTATCCAGTCTCCTTGAATCTGACATCCGAGCTGTTGTAAAGGGCAGTAGATTACAGAGAATGCATTATTATTAACTGAGTCATCGGGTCTTGATTGAAATATTAATGGAAGAAATCTCAGTTCTATTCACTCCTTAAGCTACTGCCCAATTACATTAATAACCACACAGTCTTCCTCTGCAGAAAATACACAGATAATAGCAACATACAAAGAAAACAAAATATGAAGGGTTCTGCATTGTGTTTTTTTAGACGGCTATTCAGACATGCACAAACACGTGTAATTTTCCATTTTGAAACCCAGAAATTAACATTAGAATCAGCAGTTAGAAATACCATGGCATTATTTTGTGAAGCCTATCAACCTCTCGGCTTCCAGTGAACACAGATATTAATTGTCTTGCCTTGGATGGAGTTATCTAGGGGACTTCAGATTGAGAACAAAACCATTTCTATTCTTTCCATGCGATCCAGCACTGTACCAAAAAAGCAGACTGACCTTTGGCACCGTTGGATCTGTGAGCAGTAATCCTGCAGCCAAAGTGATTAAGTGAGAGACCTAAATTCAAATGATTTTTTGTTCTTACTTTCAAAGGATAAAAGCCTATGAGTTCTGAATCAATAGTGAAATTCTGTTTCAAATCCACCCTCCTGTGTCCATACAGATACACAAATAGTAGGGCAAGACAACAGAGGTGGGAGGCAATTATAACGTATATTCCACAGCTTCTTTGCATTTGCAGAATTAAGGCGAGCCATTAACTCATTCAACACAACAGTTCACTATTCCTATACTTATTTTACTATATATACTTATTTTACTCATACTTAGTTTAACAAAGCAACCAACCAACCGCAACACTTAACAAACCGTAAGGTGAGAACTTTGGGAAAAAACAAAACACACCCCAAACCTGTTGAGCATCACTGAAGAACTGCTTGTGTTTTCTCAAGTCCGCTATGTTTTCTTGGATTTTGAATGCTCTACTGGACGTGAAAATCTGACAAGAACAAACTTCCTTTGCCAAGTTCAAAAATCAAGATAACAAATCCATTAGATTAAATGCAACACATGCAAGAGGTAATTATTAGCTTGACATGATACGAGCTTTTAGATGAGAGCATGTGAGCATGTGGTTTATCTAAACAGTGCTCAGAGGAAAGACCTGTTTGTAATTCTTTGGTTCAGTTAGAAGTTAAAGAAATATTTTCATTTAGACAGGCTTAACTTATGGGGTGTTCAAACCACGAGGAACTGAACAGTAGAACTGGTCACCACATATTCTTTGCCACGAAAATAGCCAACTAAGCAGTTTCTCAAGAAAGGTAGTAATCCTTAGGGGGAGAGGGAGAATAGAACAGTGCCTTGAATAAAACTTCTGATCTTATATAGCTAAAAGATTCTCAGGAAGTCAAATAATGTGAAGCTTCAGAAGCTCACTCCAGAAGACCTAAGAGTACCACATGCACTGGCTATTGACTCATTGGGGAAGGTCCTCTCAGTCTCTCTTGCTGAATAGAGCCAAGGACCTCAATTCTACAGTCAAGTGTAAAATGAAAAGGATGCATCCTAGTCCATTCCTTGCCTTTTCCATGCGTGGTCTGTCTGCGTGGTCTTTGCACAGATTGGTGCCTGGTTTACCTGCACTTTGTGTCAGCGAGGCACTAGCAGGCTCTCCGGTGAATGTATGACAACTCCAGCAGAAATAAGGACTCTGAAGGCATTCCATGCTTTGCAGGGGATTTTTCTGCATTGTTGCCTTGAAGTAGGTACACTGAGAACACTAGAAGGGATTTGGATCTCCTTATTAGAAAACAACCTATTGCAAGCTTACTTTCCAAAAAGAGAAAACTCACTGGGAGAGGATACGACGAAAACACAAAAACTGAAGAGTCCAAAACCACTTGCTCCCTCCACTTTCACACAATGGCTCATTTCCATCAGTCCCTTTGTCTCACCCAGCACTGCCATGGCTGACTTCAGCACTCTCCTGCACCCTGCGATGTCCATCTGCGTGTCCCTGCCAGCAGCGAGGTCTGCTCTCCTCTCCATCTGCCCCATCCCGCCCCACCTGGAGCACACCAGGCAATGCAAAAAGGTATCCACTCCCAGTACCTCTGCCAAGACCTTGCAGGAGCACGTGGCGCACGGTATGTGTACAGTAAGCAGGGAACAAACAAGCAAAGCAATTTTACCAGCTGTCACTGCAGGTTTTACTCTATTACCTCAAACACGGGACCTTCAGCACAAGGTTTGCTTCTGTTCTCCTAGCTTGCAATAGAGCCTAGGGGAGAAAATCATGCAGAGAAGACTGTTTCTTGAAGTCAGAGAAAGGGAAAAGCCAGTGGACTACTCAGACATTCTGTAATCCAGTACGTGAGGGAAAAAATTAACCTGCATCTACAATTTGTGTGCTTTTACTACACAAGAACTCGCAGGTGCAGGTGTGTACACTGAAGTCTAAACACTTCAGCTGCAGAGCTACTTGCTATTCTTATGCTGATCTCCCTCTCTCACAGACAGCCCCACTTTTTTTTCCTCCAGTAATTCAGTATATCTTCCTAAAGAAACACAAGAGAATTTGGAATCTCTTTAAAATGCATGCACTTATACAACAGCTTTCATTTGGGGAATCATAAAAACAGGAGAAAGCTGCTTGGTAACGGTCCAGGAGCTCTGCCAGCTAACCCTAATGCTGGGCTCTTCCTCACAGAGCATCTTCCCTCCTCTTCTGTTAGCAATACTGGCTGTTAAAAATGCAGAAAAAGCTAAATGAATCTTACCGAGAGGCTCCTGAACTCTCACGTTTCTGCATCCCATCTTTCACCTGAATGCAGCGTGAATGTGCCCCCTGCTCCAAGCATGCAGCCATATTCCTTCTGCTTAATTGGGAAGAAAAGCATGTTTCTAGGCCAAGACCTTGTATGCTAAACCTGTTCAAAGGAAACCTTTAAGACTCTTCCCTAAAAACACTAGAAACAGGGGTTTATAGTGGAAATGCTGACAGGTGGGATTCGTGTCAGCATAACATAACCTGACTCTAAGATAAATGTTTCATGAATTAAAAAAGTTGAAAAAGGCTTCTCTGTTCAGCTTTGTTCTTGAGATGAAAGTGAATTATCTTTTTGTCTTCTACTGACACTTGGATTTTTGTTCTGCACTCTGCTGAAACCCGTAACCACAGGCAGTATTTAAATAGACACGGCCATGTGGGATTCTCTCCTCACTGAACTCCTGCAGGAGAAGTTCACCTTCTAACTATACAAGGAAGGAAAAAGGTTTCCTAGCAAGGAGATGCCCTCCTGTACCTGCTTCTCTGTGAAGAGAGAGAAGCCATCTCTGCTTAGAGGGAACGCAAGTGGGCAAGGCTCCACTGCACAGTCATGACAGCATCCAGAAACAGAGAAGGAGAAAGCTCTTTCCCGGCCCCATTATTCCCTTAGAAGAAAATAAATAGGGGGAAAAAAACCTGAAAGGTATTGAAATTCTTTCACTAAAAGCAGACCTGTATATTATTTCCCGGGTTGATATTGGCAGGTGGCTTCAGTCACAGAAGCTGCAGCATCTTAATAAGGACTCATAAGGCAGGTGGCCATACATCACCCTGTCACCTCCAGAAGAGCCAGATACAGTGATGGCATTGCTCCTGCCCAGCGTCACTGCAGGAGCAGCGGTGGCCAGGGATGTCCTGAACGCTGACATTCACAAACTGCTGATCTCACAAAGCAGGACGAGGCCTTTGTCCTTGCCACAATTACTAGATGCATTTTTTTTGTTTGTCTGTTTTAAAAAACCTTAATTTTCATGAAATTAACTCTGTATTCCAATACCTCACAAAACAGCAAATGTTTTCAGGAGAGGAGTACGTGAATGTCAGAAACCCAGCAGGATTGTCTAATAAATACTACGAGCTTTGTTGTTTCAACCTAAAAAAAGATCAAAAAGATGAACCGTAAACTGGCAGAAGGTGATGGTAGAACATACCTAGTTAAGTTCAGAGTGCAGTGACAGCACAGAAAAGAAATATACAAGAATTTTATGGTGGCTGTGAAAATGAAATGATGTGAAAGAAGAACAGCGAATACGTAAGTTAATTTAGATATAAGAAACAGCAAACGGGCTGCATGGGAAACCTTTCTTCCTTCTCAGTTGTAAAGGCAGAAGGCCTGAAATTTAGGTTTCCTGCTTAGCAAGATTTCCCTTGTCCTCTGTCCAGAAGTAAGCGCTGTCTGGGCTGCAGAAGGGTGACAGAGAGGCTGGAAGTTGTCCATGTGCATACAGCTGAGGACACCTTTGCATAGCTCCTGCATGACAACCCACCTCTCCTACAGCTGACTGCAGTGCCCCAGTTCAGCAACTGGTTCTCCACCTGGTCTTCCTATTTGCTGCTGTAAAATATTGTATGCAACAGCCATCCAAGAGGAGAGCAGTACAAGGCACTATCCTCTGATCTCATCTGAGGATGAAAGGTTGAGCATCAGCGTGAAGGATTTTAGGGCTATACAGTGCTATACTCCCCACTTTGGTCCAAGTGCCAAACTGCTGCCTGATGTGACTTCACAACACAGCACCGGTTATTTTTCCACACAAAAGAAAAAAGCAACTGAGTATTTTTAACTGAACAAGACAGTACAGAAGAAAAAAGCAGGTACATACACAACAGACGTTATTAAGTAAGATAAATGAGGTGGTCCCAAAAACAGAGAAGGAAAAGGAAGGCTGCAGAAGATCTTCATATCACAGTCAGTATAAATCCAGACTGAGTCAATGGGATCAAAGTTATCACTTGTCTGAGCTGCTCGGAGAGCATTTGCTTTCATTGGTACAAAGGAATTTGTAAGCTTCTTGTGTTCACGCTGCAGATTTTGTTCTGGCACTCATTACGCATCAAATGCAACTCAACCAAACTCAGAGAAAAACACCAAAACAAGAAACAGAGAAAAGGGCAAACTTAACAGAACATGTCTACAGTGCTTTTTCAGCAAGCTGCGGTTGCTGAATAGTACTCTACAAGGCAGGTCTCTCTCTGATCTCCATGTTTTCCACTCATGGACCCAACGGGGTAGATTAGCTCCCAAAAGTAGGCGCCTCTGCAAAGTAACTCAGATCTGAATGGAAAGGAAACAAACAGCCCTTTTTCACCACGATGCAGTTCCCAACTACTGCCACTTCGGGATCAACAGCACTGCTGGCCTAAAAGACAGATGCCAGAGCAGAGAACCAACCGAGGAAGTTATTCACTGGAAAAATAAGTCATTGAAATAATACAATAGTTTTGTTTTGAAAAGCCAAATTCTGAGAGCCAAAGTCAAATTTTGACTCAAACCTGTAATCCTCACATCATCGTGGGCCGTTCATGCTTTCAATCTCCTGTTGAGCTGAAATACAGATATGACACAAAAAGGCATCATCCTTTTTGTCGTTGTCTCACACTATCAAGATGAATTATCAACAAATGAAAGTTGTGGGCCCTGCTGTGGGAAGTGACAAAGCTGTTTTTGGTGTGAACACCAGCACTTAGCAATGCCTTTTTTAGATAGAAGGTTTCCCCAATGACGTTTCACTGTGTATGAAATGACCTACACCAACAAATACACCTATGCTCAGCCTGCAAGCGTGGATGTATATACACCCTTCGGATACCCATCACAAAGAGCAGTCCCATTAAAGCACCTCACTGAATCTCAGTGTAGCATTACCAGCACTGCTCTTGTATCATGGCACTTCTCTCACTGGAAACCTGCATTCAGCCTTGAGGGAGAGGAATGAGGCAAACCACTGATTCTGCAAGTCCCACCTGTTCAATACAGCCCATTAATCCTTCAACAGAAGAATTATTTTAAGACTAAGTTTTATCATTAAAAATACATTCGATTGGTTTAGCATTGCTAAGCCTGTTAATGTTTCCTAATGAACTTAGTAATTTAGATGAAATACAAATAGATGCATTGTTTTAATACAAGAGCTGGCTGAGCATCATCCTGAAGTACAGGATGATGGAGCACACAACCATCTCTGTCACCTTCAAAGAATCACGTGCAGAGGGCTGAAGGCAGAAAATCTTTACTTGGTATGCGCTGTGACAAAGCTGATGTCAAAATAAGTTATAAATGAATGCCTAGCTTGATAGAACCTTCATGTACAAGAAGAAGGTGAGACAAATATTAAAATTTTGGGCAAAAAAATAAAAATAAATCCAAACCAGTAGGAGCACTTTGCCCAAAACATTTCAGTCTGGTGCTAACAAGGTTACTGGGCAGATAAAACAAAGAACATTTAACATCTGATACGCAAGAGCTCCTCATCTGTTTTAGCACTGTTTTCCCAAGGCGCACATGTTGTGACAAAAGACAGCAGACAGAGGAAGTTACACACCTGGCAGTCTTTCCGAAGATATCTTCTGAAATTACAGTAAGACTACATGTTAAATTAAAGTTCTTACAAAGTTCAACCTATTATAGCGCAGGGATGATATCCGCGATCACACATATTGTGATGAAGGTCAACGCTCTATAAATGACAGAACCATTATGTAGCAGCTCACAGGACACTGCAAGCTTCATTTTCCATTGACGAAAGTCTCCCCACAAAATGTATTTCCCACAATTTTTCCCCCAAAAGGGCTGTGATGGGGGCCCCTACCTTAGAAAATCTCTCTCTCTCTCTCTCTCTCTCTCTCTCTACACATGCAGCCAACAGGTCTGCATGTATGCAGCCTGAGAGCAGCACCAGGGATGTAGCCCCAGACAAAAGGATTGCAGCCTTGGGTTTTTGTGAGTTATTAACAGCAGCCTGCTCTGTAATTGTCGGTGAAATAATCTCATTGACACATACAAGTTAGGAAATAGAGGTCTCATTAACAAAGCCTCTCGCCTTTATTAGATCATATAAATAACCACGAGAGCCTGCAAAAGATCGATTACAGCCTTTAAACGTTTACAGAACTAGTGTTTAATTAAGACCATTTTAATATGCAAATCAAGCCTAATTATCATCATTTGTTAATGTTAGTCTGCCTGGGCTCTAAACAGCTTCAGCTACAAATATAGTAACAGTATCATATTTTTCCTGCTTTTTTTTTTCTATTCCTAGGAGGAACAGCAGAGGAAACAATCAAGTTGTGCCACAAGTACACACGAAGGCTTTCAAAACCGCCCTTCCATTTAACCAGTTGGAGATGAAGGTCAAAAAAGTGCTCAGCGTAGCATAAAATCGAGCTGAAATGATAGGCTTTTCTTCATCCACTATTTTTCAGAGTGCTTTAATTAATGCATTTTCCTTCAAAGTATATAACCCCCCCCCCCCCCCCCCCCCCCCCCCAGGAGCTTCTTTTGATGAAAATCTGTCCTTGTTCAGAGCAGCGATTGAACAGATCGGTTTGTAACACATTGCCAGTCAGGAGCTGACACTGGGACTTCTCGTCTTCCTGCCTCCCACTCTCTGGGAATGGCAGCTCTCCTGCACAGAGAAGCCACAGCATTATGGCAAAGCCCCTGGAAATTCCAGACTGAAGCAAACAAGAGAACGCAGCCTTCAGCCGTGCAATGGGAGGAGCGGTGGGGAGGAATACAAAGCAGCACGGGAGAAAACAAAAGGCTGCATTTTGGTTTTCAAGAAAGTAATATTAAAGACTCAAAGCACCCATGAATGTGCTTTGGGAAGCAGTGGCACAGGGACAGCTATAAATACAGCCCTTGTAAGACTAATTTCCCAACACGGCTGTTCTCCTGTGAAGCCTCGGGCTGGCTGAGGATGGAAGAAAAGCTTCCTACTTCTACTTTACTGTGGCGTATTAGGTATTTCTAAGTAAATGAAGTCCTGGGAAAGAAAAAAGAAAACCAAATATGTGTAATTACAACGAGTAGAGAGACTTTCAGAATAAAATGAATATGATGGAAACCTCACACACAACTTGCAATACTCCCACTTCAAACGGGATTGGAGTGGCCTTCGCCTGGCGGCCCAACCACCCTGTGGATGCAAGGACTTCATAGAGAAAGTTGCATTTGAAGCTCAGCCACAAGAATCTAACCTACCCATCCACAGAAGAGAGAACCAACAAAGCTTAGTTCTCTGAAGATCACTGGTAACTGTAGCGATAGGTGGTAGCACTTTCCTGCTTAGCTTTCATTAGACAAAATGGCCAGGAATTTCAAAGAGCCTATGCAAGCTTGAATTTCAGTGGCACTTGGTAAAACAAGTGAAAGAAGGATGTTTTCAGGAAAACTCTGCAAACCCAAGAGCAGGAAAGGCTGGAAATAAACACAACCTGTGACGGCGTGGGAGGCTTAAAGGGGATGACACTATGCCAACCCAGCAGCACAAGAAACTGCCTACTTCTGCAAGTCCAGCCTACAGAATGAACGCTCACGCTGCCCATGGATACCATTTCACATTCTCACTGTACACTCTCATCACGTATACAAATGCCCATTTACTTTTGTATCCTGCTGAAGCTTTGGCCCCAGCGTCTCAAACCTTGCTGGCAGCCTTAGCGATAGAAAGTTAACATCTCCAAACTCCCTTCTATCTCTGAGTGCTGCCATGTACACTCAGGAAGATGAAAGAGTACCTGAGTCAGACACAAATCTGATAACATCCTAGGATACGGAGAGATATCTCGGAGAGTGGATATTACTGTCAAAAACCAGAGAGTTTTAAAAATTAATTTGAAAAAAGAATTATCTGTGGTAGACATGCACATCAACAATCCTGTTCCATAACAACGTTCAGGCATCTACCAAATTAAATGCCACTTCTTACAGAGCGATCCTCTCAGCGTTCAATCATTGAGGGGCCAAGACGCAAGAAGACTGTTATGAGAATGGCCATAAATAAAAGCTGCAACTTACACTGCACTTTGTGCTTCCGAAGCCTTACTCTTCAATGAGAATGGAATGAGCCCATTTCACAACGTAAACAAGAGGAAGCACGCTGGAATACAGGCCTGAATGAAAGCCACAGGAAGAATCCTGATGCTGTGTTCAAAAACAGCACTAGGCAAAACTGAACTCCATTTCTCGGACAGACCGAGCAACCCGCATGACTCTCAGCTTATAATTTTTGCAGCTCAACATGTTCAAAAGCATGGTTCTGCTTAGTAAATAAGGACATACAACGGGAAGTTTTCTCATCAGAAGACACTGTCTTTTTTAAGATAGGCATCTTAGATGTTGTACTGAGGGACGTGCTTCAGTGGGGAAATATTGGTGGCAGGTGGACAGTTGGACTGGGTGATGTGGGAGGTCTTTTCCAACCTTGGTGATTCTATGATTCTACTAATACGTGGCCAAGCAGCCCCCCTAGCTCAAACACAGATGTGCATTCACCAAATAGGGTGGCACAAGAAACACAATGAGATCTCACAATGTGCACATTTTCTCTTCAGTGAACTGAACTGCAAATAAATGACTCAGAAAGCAGCATGAAATGAGGACATATCACCAGTGGGGTTTTATAAATATTATTTGTTAGCAGAAGCAACTCTCCTAACAATATATGACCTGTGACTAATTCGGGGGGGTGAGGATGACCTTTGCCCTCCCCCTGTGTAGGGCATTATTCTTCTCAAAGGAAGTTCAGAGGTTAATGAATAAAGTGTCAGCAAAGAAGAAACGAGACTAAGCAAGAAAACGCTCACTCTTGGGCTCTGCTATAAATAATGCCCTCATTAAAATTCTGCCTTGGAAGAAAGGCAAGTCCATTAGTCTAGGAGCTAATTTTTACTGGCTCCTTAGATGTATGCATATTAAAAATTCAGCTTTTATAATTGCCAGCCATCAACCACCTAGTCAGTGCTGTTCTTGGAGTTTTTAATTATTTACTTCATTTGCATAGACACTCCAATTTATGATCAACCATTTAGTTATCAAGGGACAGTTTTAGTAATTCCTCTTTTACATTTTTATTTATTCCCTCTGTATCCCCCAGCAGGAGTGCAGGGATGCAGCGTGGGACGAGCTTCCCCCAGCACCCTTCTACCCATGATGGAGCAGTGCTCACATGAGGGAGGAAGAGCTCACACCTGAGCACGTGGTGCTGGTACACTGCCAGTGCTCTGGTGCTCTGCCCCAGACCCGTTCAGCTTTGGGTTTTCACTTTGGGACTGCTTTTTCTTCTCGTACAACTTGGCTGAGGACAGCCTCGCTCCTCCTCACGTCCAGCAGCACCCTTCCCCATCAGAAGCAGGTCCCAGCCTGCTCTATTCACACTCCTGAGCAGACATGGTGTGTCTGCCCAGCTCCTCAGATATTCCAAAAAGAGGAAACGTGAAGATGTAAGCTGGGAGAGCCACCAGCTCCCCTCAAACGCATGGCCTGGGCAGCTCATGAACCCTTCAAGTGAGCATCAGTCCTGAAACTCAAAAAGCACCCCAGTTTCTCGTTCATCCTCAAAACCAACTAAATTATCAAACAAAAGACCGGTGCTGTTTGTCAACAGCAGGTTGCAGCCACAACAGGAAGGACTGGTTTGCAATCCCCGCTACCATCGCACTCCCCCTGTACTGTCTGTGCTGGCTTTCTGCAGACAGAAAATGCGAGGGGAGTGAAGCAGCCTTGCCTGGTAGGAAGGGAATTGATTACCAATCCCTCTTTCTGCCAGGCAGAATTTCTTTGCTGCAATTCATACTTTTCAGTGGGCAGGCTACAGACAGCCTCCAGATGGCTTTGGGGGGAAGTAAGGGCAATGACACTGGAGCTTACAAATCCATCATTATTATAGAGCCTTTTATTAGGTAGAAGCTTCCGAGCAGAAAAAAAAACTAACAAAAATATATAATACGTTCCAATTTTTGGCTTGCTGTTTCCTTCCCTTAAGCTCTTTTATGTCCTCTTTTCCTCCTGACACCTCTTCTTTCTCTTCTTCCACTGCTTTTACTTCCATCTCTCTTGACACATATTTCATTTATATTTGATTCTGTCCTGCTATCATCTTTCTCTCTGCTAACCTACTCCATCCACAGTTACCTGATATGGAAGTAAAACATGATCTTTCTACTCCATTCTGTTGTCTCCTCTGTTTTCCACATCCAGATCCCTCCTCTCACAAACGGGGATGGTGACAATGACAAAGAATAGAACAAGGTCTACCCGATTTTTGTTGTCCTGAAGCTGTCCCATTTATCATTTTGATTCCTTTTGCTCGTGCCAGGATGTCAGGTATAGTACAACAGGATCCACACAGTGTGCACAGAAAGCAACAGAGAGCAAAGGAAGGTTGTAACCCCCAGACACGATGCAAAGCATCCCAAGAAGCTCCCTGTATGTCAGGGCACAGCCATGCTGCTGAGCTGAAGCCACAGCTGCTGTATGTGATGTTTCACATCAGTGCTCCAATTTTGTAAACGGAGATCATGAGTGAAGCCCCAGGCAGACAGAAGAAATGGGACATGCTGCCATTTCAGAGACCAGCCCTGAACACCCAGCATGGTGGCCTGGTTTCATTCCCATCTCTGTTTTCTTCATACTCATGTCCTTTACTAACAACCAGAACAAGTGAGCTAAATACTGACAACACATTTGTTGGAGAGAAATAAAGACTTTTTACAACTGATACACCTGATCAAGAAACAGACCAGTTTAAAAACATCAACTGATGTGCATTTCATAAATAAATTTCAGGAACGTTTCCCATGTGTGAAACATCCCCCGTGAATTCCCACATGCAAGCTGCTGTTGCAAGCACACCTCTGAGCTATGACACTACCTCTGTAAGGAAGAGCATGGGGGTGGCTTCGAGGCAGCTGTGCTCATGGTGTGACATAGCAAAGAAGTCACAGAATCATTGAAAAAGATCACTAGGATCATGTACCAACTGTCAACCCATCCCCACCATGCTCACTAACCATGCCCCTAAGTATCACATCTCCAGATCTCTGGAACACTCCAGAATGGTGCCACCTCCCTGGGGCAGCCTGCACCAGTACCTCAACGCTCTTGTGGAGAAGAAAGGTTTCCAAACATCCAACCTGAACCTCCCCTGGCACAACCTAAGGCATAACCTCCCATCCTATTACTGTTACCTGGGAGCAGAGGCTGACCCCCACCTCACTACAGCCTCTTCAACACTGTGTCCCTTTTCATCTCATTCAAACTCTGGAGGACCTGCTTTTTACTCAAGTGTATTCCATTCTGATAGACCTCTGGTTGCGCAGTGTTACACTGCTGAAGTCAAGAAGTGGGGAAAAAAACAAAGTCGGCAAGACTCATTTTGCACGCAGAATTCAAACAGGGAACAGATGCGAGTTTCCAATTACAATGGATGTTTTGACAGCACCAATTATGGTCAGCATCCTTGGGATCCAGCCCTTCAGCGTGAGAGCAGCCCACTGAGGGATGACAGGCTCTGGGCTCTGCACACTTCTTGAGCCCCCATGGGGCTGACACTGAAAGCTCCATCCCAAGGCATTACTCTGGGATGCTGCCTAGCACTAAGAGAGCTTTGTAAAATACAGTTGTTCCTACCGACTGTACTCAAGTGAATCACCACTTTGGGACAAAATTCTCTTTGACCAGACTGCTTGCAAACAATGTCAAAAGATGCTCTGTGTTTAGGTTTGTGGCAAGCCCTTAATCACTATCATTATTTGGGAAGCTATATACAACCATAATTGCATTTACTCTATTGATTCAACTATCGGAAATCAAGCCATTCTGACAAAATATTTCTTCTTATTATGCTATTCCTGACAGTTGAATACTGCTGAAAAATAAAAAGCAGGCAATTACTTCAATATGTTCTTACTGAACAGAAGATTGTTCTAAATTGCTAAAGACAGAACCGATTTATCTAAACAGAATTATTTAATAACATTATGGATTAGCATTATGCAGTCGGGTAGGCAGAAACTATAGATAGAAGCTGCCACTCTTCTTCCATTTCATTCTTAAAGGAGATCTGCTTTAAAAACAATCAAAAGATTTTTTTTTTTTTTTAACAGAAATAACATGTCCTCCTTCAAAAATCTCGCCTCATTTGTTAATGCTCAGAAAGCTTATATTATTAGATCATACTTTGCAATCCATGCTACCTGTACCTGAAAGCTCAATCGTCTCTTCTAAGCTTGTAAGCTTAGGAGATTTATAGAAAAGGAAACAACTTGGGTTTTCCTCCTGGCAGTAAGCCACTGTTTTTCTGATTCTGTAATTTTCATGCCTCTGTGTTAAGCAGATGTTTATTTAAATCATTTAAATCTCTGTCTTTTCTGTCTTAGACACATTTAGTATTAAGGGATGCTCCCTGAGTGACTGCATACATTAAAAGTTAATTAAGAGAAAGTTAAAGGATAAGGAAAGTAATTACCTTTTCCATACCCTCAACAGACATTTATTTTACTTTGGCAGGTTAAAAATGAGAATATTTGAAATACAGGTACGGAAATTGGCAATACAGACTTTTAGGAAAAAGCTTTATTGTCCATTTCCTTACGTGCTAATTAGAAAACACAATCCGATTGCTAATGTTGATTGTGACTAGCAGGTAATGCTTCCTTGATCTGAGTCTTACATTACTGAACCTCTCAAATGTGCATGCCTAAATCAAAGAGCAGACAGTTACGGACATCATCACCAAAACCAAGAAAGAGGTTTTGATCATGATGCTATTTGACACTACTAACTTGTTTTGTTAGTAGCTGCGCAGCATACAATAATAACGTATTCAGCATTTCAGGCTTAATACAACTATTTATTCTTGACTATTAATTCACGTTTCAGAGAGCAAATCACCACGAAAGAAGTCTATGCTGACACTCCCTGGAGGTGTTCCAGAAGCATTTAGATGTTGTGCTGAGAGACATGGGAACTACTGGTGGTAAGTGGACGGTTGGACTGGGTGATCTTGGATGTCTTTTCCAACCTTGGTGACTCTATGATTCTATGACTAGCACGGTTACCATCAGCATTAGAAAGTAAATGGTGTGAATGCATGATAATTTCTGCTGAAAAAGAAGGAGAATTTTAAAAATGTCCACAATCACCTTGATTATAAGGATGAGCACAAAAATATCTGGCAGGTATAGTTAGCACAAGGGCACCTGCCAAAAGGTCACATGCCTCCCAAAGCACAGCCTCCGAGACAGCATATGCCACCTGCTTCTCCAAAAAGCACCAAACCCCAGCCCTAATTTTCCAGGGCTCCATCCCAACTCATACTCTCAATGCAGGCCATTGCTGGACAGCTCTGGAGAGGCAGTGGGCTCGGCAGCAGGTCCCGCTGGTCTGACTCCAGCTCTCGCCACTCGCTGCTTTTGCCCAAACCTCATAAAAAATAGAAAGGATTTAAACAAAAAGTGGGACTGCGGCCCAGCCGTATCAGCATACGTCACTGAGCACCTCCAGCCCCGTGCTGAGCTTGTTCCCAGTGGAAAACCAGACCACTGATATTTATTCTAATCACCAACAGGGGAAGATTATGTCCGAAGGCTTTGCCGCGTTGCTAAATTCTGCTTCCTGCATATCAGCTTTGTCCCAGTGTTTCCAATATGCTTGTGATAAATGTCTACTTTTTGAAAGACTGTTGCTTCTCTGCTGAGCATTTTTGAGGAGAGAGAGGGGAAAGAAACAATCGGCTGAGTAAAGGACTGGCATGTAAAATACTATCATTTGCAAAATGCTGGCCTGAAATGCGCTTGGAGGCAGAGAAGCTGGGCTTAAGCCACAAGAGGGGAAGAACAGGAATGCAATAATTACATATTTATTTTTAGAGAAAACGGAAAGCCAAATAAACTATAAAACCAGTGTTTACCAGTCAATGCTTTCCATCCTGAAAACCACACTGAGAAATGCAGGAACGGCCAGTTCTCAAGGGATCAACTGGTGGGACCTTTCTGGCAGCACCTCGTTCCTCCTGTTCTCGTGCCAGGAGGCTTTAGGTCCTGAAACAATTAATTTAAACTGCGCTGCAGCAAACTGTTGCCAGAAATCTGAACTTGAGAGACAACGATGCTGCTGCTGCTGCAGCTTGTTTTTCTGCCGTGGCTCAGAAATCACCTGAATCACAATTAAGATGGGCTCTGAGGCTGCACTCCTGAATTGAAGTTGATGGAGCCCAGACTGCCAGAAGAGAGGGACACAAAGCACCAAACGCAGCATTTGTGATGGGATTAGTGTGCTCACAATTGGATTTGGCATGGGACAGTGTGCAACTGGGGACTTAGGGTAGGATGAGAAACTGCATCCCCACTGCTTTGATAGATGTGCACCCTTGAGGTATGCCTAATTGTTGTAAGGAAACAAAGGAGACAACAGCAAACACAGGAGGAGAAAACAGAGATGAAATTTAGAGTGCTCCCACCATGCTGACAAGAAGCCTGCCTACAAATGAGGGAGCTCAGGCAAATACTACACTGCTAGAGAACCTGGCTGTTGGCTAGAATGATGCAGTAATTCACACCACTGATTGGAACACCATCCTGTTGTGAGTGAAGTGCAGCCCAGCACAGTGATGGAGATAGGTCTCTTAACTGCTTCACATAAATTACAGTATGTAATTAGCGCAGCCATACTCATCACTGCCAAGTGGGGACAGTCAGGGTTCTCAAGGTACCGGCACCACACACAAGTCACGACTGACTGACAGTTTCCCAATTGCTACACCATCCCATCACCTCACCTGCAGAACAACAAGAGAACACGCAGCTCTATTTCTGCAGGCTGGGTCTGCTATGACAGGATAAGGGGAAATGGTTTCAAACTAAAGAAGGGGACCAGGCTCTGAGCTGCAGATATCACTGCAGGGGAGTAGGACGAGATGGCCTTTATGGATCCTTTCCAACTCAAACGATTCCATGAAACCCAGTTTACTGGAGCAATTTTAAGTACAACCGTACAACGCAAATGAGGGGCTGCATCACTACTGCTGCACTCCCATAGGCCGTCCTAATGCCTCCCCTACGTCCACATTAGCACTGTACAGCACCTGATGCTTCCTTGCAGGAAAATCGGCACCTTCCTCTTCACCACCACTGTACCAACCAGGCCTATCTCAATTGCATCAATTTAATCCTTTCTACGGAATAACCCAAAAGACCCCAGAAAGACAGAATTGAATCTGTTTGCACTTTAGGACTTCAGCTGAATTATCTTTGGATTATTAGGACAGCACGCTGTATGATGGCAATACTCCTACCTTTCAATGCAATTCTTCACCTACAGTCTAGATGAGCGAGAAAGGGGAGACAGAAAAGAGCTGAAGTCTGGATGAGGAGCTACGAGATATGGTTTAGTAGCTTGTGGTAGCTATGGTAATGGGAGGACAGTTGGACTAGATGATCTTGTATGTCCTTTCCAACCTTGTGATTCTACGATATGTCTACAATGCATAGGCAAATTCCTGGTCACATGAGGAAGAAACATCTCCCAGATTTCATATCAGTTTCTTATTAGACAAACCATGCTGCTTTTTAACATAAAAAACATTAAAAAAAAGTCCTCAGCTGTTCACTGTGCTTTCAAACATGGAAGCTGAAATTCAATTATAATAAAAGAATCTCATGTTGGGCTTAGATCATGAAATGTGAACAACAGCTCTGCGTGCTGTGGCCTTGGCTGGCATCAGATTTTAACCTCTGCTTGCTGGCCTCTGTACATTGAAAATATACTGCATTTCTATCATGAACAAAACATTTGACGTACAAATTACTACTGCAAGTTTTCACTAACCATAAATGCAGGCATCCTACTCAAACCATTTAGACAGCCTGCAAAACCAGGACCCTCAACCATTCTGTCACAATGATCCTTGGTCTTAAACTGACTACTCCATTTTGATTAAAACAGCAAGAAAATATTGTTTTAGCCAATAAGTTGCAAGCTCTGAAATCCTGTTTTTCAATAAAAAACAGAGCAGAAGTCATCCCAAAGGCCTGCCTGTTTTACAATTCATGCTTTTCCCCAGATAGCATCTCTTTTTCTATTACAGTAATGATGTGTGAACAGGAAGTCCAAAGAAGCCACCCATTGAGGTTGTGGAGAGCCAGAAGAGGAGTAAATCTGTACACAGGCTGCACTGATTAGATGACACTGATCCGCACGAAGCCACAGATGGATTCCAGGCAGGGCATACACCAACACTTTCATTTGCTATTTACCTAACTGGAAAGCTGTTTATTGATATTACGTAAGTCACAATATTTCTGTTAATAGGTAGAAGGTTGGATGCTTTTTCTTTTTTAATCAGCCTTTTTGAGAATACAAAGTTACCAGGTCATCAAGTTTCTTAAGTTTAAGCATGCAGAGCTGTCTACGATGGGACAGTGGGTTATTCTGATATACAACAGCTCATATTGGAGACGAAAGTTTAGTGCAGTCTTTGATTCTGCAAATAAAAGCCCATTATCACATATTCAGAGTAGGCAAGTACGGGAAGACATCTTACTTCAATGTGAGAGATCACAGAATTATTTGGGTTGGAAGGGACACTTAAAGATCATGTCGTCCATCCTGCCATGGGCAAGGGTACACCTCCCAGGCTGCCCAAAGCCCCATCCAACCTAGCCTTGAACGCCTCCAGGGATGGGGCATCCATAGCTTTTCTGGGCAGCCTGTGCCAGTGTCCCACCATCCTCATCACGTAGAATTTCTTCCCGATGTCTAAATCTATCCACTTTTAGTTTAAAGCCATCACCCCCCCGGGTCCTGTCACCACGCTCCCTAAGACAGAGTCCATCCCCATCTCTCATGGAAGCCACTTTTGGCACCAGTGCCAGATGAACAAGGCCAGCTCTCAGTCTGTCTCCACAGGAGCTCTGCTCCAGACTTCAGAACATCCTTCTGGCCTCTCCCCTCCAGACTCACATCAGCAGCTCTTGGGCAATCCAGACAGAAGGAAGCACAACAAAATACCCACTTCTTTTCTTCAGCATAACACGGTAGGTGCAGGCAGACAGGAGAAGATGCTAATGCACTAGGAAAGCTTTCCATAAGAAGTTCATGCCTAGAGTCTGCTCTCCTCAGCCACATGAGGAAAGAAAATCCCACAATTAATTGTGGAAAGAAGACAGACCATTTCATATGCAATGCCTTTAACTTAAAAGACTAACAGATTTACCTTTCTCACACAATCTGAACGGCACGGTAATTTTTCCCTCCTACTGCCCTGTCAAGAATGGGATGTGGTTCTGAGCAAACGTGCTGAAGTACAACCCAGCTGAAGCAAGCACAACAACTCCTGTCTAGAGAAAGGTATACAGCTGCTACGCACAGTGACTGCTCACAGAAGGTCAGTTTCCCAAACATCTATAAAGCCGTTGGTATCAGGCACCTCCTAGATACCCCTGGCACACATATTTCTTTGATGTACATGCTTATCTGGATTCTGTCTCGCACAGTTTAATGAATTACCCCGGGCATGGGAATACGTGTGATCCACAGCAGCCGTCTGCTGAGCAAACTTCCACACGCACACTTCCAAGTATGGCTTAGTTTCCAGTCAGCTTCCATGCGCAATCAGCACAGAGATACTGGCCTCTGTTTGTCAGCAGGTGCCAGAACAGCCATTCTTCAGAGTTAGGTACCACCACACCAATTAGCTACTTCAGCAGGGATACATAAGCTAAGCGTTTCATATTGAAAGACCTGTGGCAGAGGGTAAAGCATTTGTCTAACAGAGCTTTCAGCTCAAATGTCTTTTGTTCCCTGGCCTGTCAGGACACGATAGCTAAATTTCAGTGACAATGCAAAAACTGATTTTACTTCCTATAACATTATGAGCACTGTCTGAAAAGCCCACAGAACACAGCCAGCACAGAATGCAGGAGTTCTTCCTTCAGGGGAAGGTAAGCAATGCCTGGCTGCATAACTTGCTTACTATTGACTATTTTTCACTTGTAAATTCAAAACTTTACCTGCTCTTAAGTCCATCAGCGTCACCCCTCACTCCTGACAATGTTAACTGGGCCTTTAAAAAGTTTCTGGCAAACACTTTTTTGCTCCCTTTCGGCTATGTTTCACATCTATTGACACCTGTGGGCAACTTCAACGACCCCTAAAAACATCTCCTTACCTCTCCTGCTTACAAAAAAATTGCTAACGAATGGTTTGCACAGCACCAAACACCGCTTGTGACGCTAAAAAAACATCCGAATGGTCCCACTGAAATTCGGTGCTCTCTTAGGCCAAAGCTGCTGGTTTCTGCCTTGGCCACTGTTCGGAGCAGGACCAAGCTGCGGCCATGGATCTCCTTAGCACTTCACCCAGTGGAGCCTGATCTGGGAAGAGAGGCATTAATATAATACCTCCTAAGTAAATTTAGCTAATATTTTTAATTAATTGAGGCACTGTGTGGCCAGTGGTAATCTGGTAATAACATTACTACACGTACACACGCAGTAAATTGCTATTTTACTAATGATTCATTTGCTTTACTCTTGCCTCTTTCAAAAAAAACGATTAAGTTGAAAATGACCTTTTGAAGATTGTACTTGCAGACCGATCTTTTCATTTTTAATTACTTACTTTGCTTTAATTGTTACATTAGGAACTATTAAGAAAGCAGCCAGCTTCATAATCAATAATTTAATTAGAGTTTAAAGACCAAGAAGTCAATGCAAATGTTATTCTGCAGTCAGGCCTTTCCCAAAGCCTTTGCAGAACTTTACTCCCGTTTTGTTTCAAAGTGACATTGGCGACATAAAAATTAAATTCATATGCCCTGCAATACATCATGTGCACGCATTATAGACGTACGCAGGCAGTCAGTAAGAAGTTCAGCTCCAGGTCAATCTATCTGCTGCCCAGACAGGAACACATTCTGCTTCTCTCACTTCATTTCTAAATAACGGGTGACACAGCCAAATGCCATCGCACCGCACACTCCAGCAGAGCCCAGCTCCTTGCTCTGCATGCCTGGAGCCACCGCAGCGAAGTGTTTACTGAAATCTGTAGCAACGCTTTCCCCCCGGCTAGAACTTAACATATTTTATATTTATCTATTTATAGCTCTCTAATTACTACTAATATTCCAAGATAACCAGCGGCGACTGAAAATTGATCCACTCTAATTTTACAAGCGATGAGATCTGATTCAATCAGCAGCAAACGAGTACCCTCCTCCATCCCATCTCCTCGCTGCAGGCTGAGAGTAGCCGTGCGATACCAGTGCTGTGAGCACAGCAGCAGGGATGCAGTGTCATGTACCCCTATGGAGAGGTACCAGAGGACCAGAGGGATAAGAAGGGAGCCGAGACGCCTTCTGAGATGCCCAGAGGTCCTGCTGCTCCCTCCTCTATAGCAGCTCTCCTGACCGTGAATACCATGATGAAAAGGTATTACTTTAATCTAACTAAATAACCGCATCAGTGCCAAGATAAAGCCATTTACAAATTCCCCACGAAGTGGGAGGCAAGCTGGGTATTTATCTCAAACTTACAGAACTCACTTGTCTTCTCAAAGGCTTCCCTTTGAAATGAAACGGGAACGTGGCTTCTTTACATTGCGCAGACATGGCACAGGAAGACAAGGTGTTAAATGGGGCTGCCTTCCAGCTGGCAAGGGGACCCCGCAGTCCAACGGACAGGAGCAGGCATGTCAACGAGCAGGAACAGCTTAATGAAACTGTAATTATAACCTCTTAAGAGCCGCTAATTCACCTGGAGCTTTGCAAAACAAGGTAACTTGTCTGATCTAAAATGTTTAGAGCCTAATTTAAACCTAGTTTAACAGGGGAAGAAGCCCATGAGATCAACTGATTATACACTTTGTTAAACTTTGGATTTAATGGCTTGATTTGGGAGCAAAATCAAGAAGGCTGAAAAAGGAGGGACAAGTCAGTAAGGGGAAGCCAAATTGGACAGGCAGAGTCGCAGCTCCATTCTGAGGGGCCTTCTTAGTACAACAGCCAAATGCATTTGGAAGACGAATAGTTCTTCTGTCTCCAAGGAATAAAAAACCAAACCAAAATAAATGTACAACAAAACAAACGCGGAACACCTTCCTGCTTCCATCAGGGTCAAGCGATCCCAACTGCAAAGTTATACGCTCAAAATTCGAGATACTTAGTTCTAATTTGCCTTTTCCCACAGAAGTTGTTCTGGAGGAAAGTCAGAACGTAGCATGTTTTTTTTTTCAATGACAGTGACCATAACCAAGTTGTTTTCCTATTATTTTTCAAGACTAAAAAGAAATCAAGACACTTTTCCTCTTCCGTACTTTTTGTTTTGAACAAACAAGCACTAAGCCTCCGTGAAGGCTTCCCAAGCAGCCATCACAGAAATCTCTTCAGATTCTACTTTTTCATGTTACTTCTTGGAGCAAACAGGCTCTGCGCTCACACCTGTTTGATCCCAATTTCATATTTTACAGTGACTCAGGAATATCTTGTCATTTTAAGACAGGGAGTTCTGAAATACGAAGCCATTATTTACAAACACGTGGAACAAAATCAGGAAGACCAAATTTGTCATGCTTCATGCCAGGAACTGGGCTTAATCATGCACATCCCTTAGGCACAGCAAAGTAATTCAATTACACTAAAAGCTTCAAAGTTCTCATTGGAAGAGGTCTTCATCTTCAACAGTGACAACTTCAATCTTTAACCCACTTCTGCAGAGGATCGAGTCGAACCATAAACTGCCCGTCAACGACTTTTTAAATGACCTATGCTGTATATCCACTCAGCTCTCCAATTCATTCCTCCGGAGTTCAAAAGGGGTTCAAATAAAACTGACAAACCCAATACCCTGAGGATCTTCTGATTGATAATTTTGTGTCCAAGGTGTTTATCTGGCGATAAATCAACTGGACTTGGCCAAAACAAGTGAAGAGAACCAGACTGGATTTCAAAATGCCTTCCCTTGGCTGCTCTGTGCCTCATCCTTAAATACTCTGACAAATTCCCTGAATTTGTCCAGCAAATGCCCACCCCATGAGGTCAAGTGAACATACGCACAGGCACGAACACAAGCAGCATCCGTACAAAGACCTGTGTGTTCTCACATATAGTTCAACCACTGAAGAAAAGGTTCTGACAAAACCCACGTTGAAAACCAACTCGTCTAAAAGGTAACTCGTATTTCAGTAGAAAAAGAGAACAGGTTATTTTAGGGAATTCCCAATTCAGAGATTACTGAATTCTGACAAAATAAACACTGAAAAAGAAGCGGTCTAAAAGATAGTTCATATTTCATGAGAAGAACAAATGAAGGTTATCCAAGGAAAATATTGATTTGGAAGAATCCCACTGAATGCTAAGCAAGTCAGAGCTGAGCCGCATTCAGGCACAACACAACAGGGCTGCCCTGAGCCTCAGGCATTACATGGGCTGTGCCTTGAACAAGACTGCAACACTGGAGCCTAGCTCAGCCTCCCTGCAATTATTCTGCATCCATCCGAAACGCATAAGCAGCTAAGTCCTCATTGCAAAAGGGCAGTGGGTACAGAGGAACCCTGCAATGTGGGTGCCAGGCAGCTGGGCTGAGCAGCCACTGTGCTGGCCCCAACGTTTGGCACGTCCCATCATACAAAGCATGGCCTTACCATGCTCAGGAACCTCTTCTAGTGGCTGAGAGAGAACGAATTAATTCGTGCCCATGAACAGACCCCAGCTCAGGAGGAAGCTCTGCCTGGGTTCTCACTCCCCACCCTCACCTTGGGGTGGGGGTCTTTATGCCAGAATGAGAGCATTCTGGCCATCAACCAGCCTCTAGCCCTTGGAGAAATAGTTATCACTACTGGGAATTATTTCAGACAGGATTTGGGACAACCTCATCCTGTCTTCCCCTTTTTCTTCAGAGATCGGTGCCTGCATTATTCATCAAAGAACACCCTACCTTAGAGCTTTTAACTTGTGATCATGCTGTTCAGCCCACAAATTACAGCCCATGATAAAACTTGATGTGCAGAGCTGGAACTCACACCCGGTCAACTGCAGAGCTGCCGTACCCCAATTTAAATCAGCTTTGAAGCAGATGGCAAACAGCTGAGATGCCCAATACCCTCCTGTTTGGGTGCCAGGGAGCTTAGTCTGATGGTGGGGTGGGATTGTTTCATTTGTATTATTACCAGCAGCCTTCTGCAGAAGGAAGGCAGAAAAACAGAACTTATCTTAAATTGATAGGCTTCATTGGAAAGGAAATCATAAAGACAGAGCTACATCCTGAACAATTAAAATATTTCACTACAACCAATTGAATATCTGTAGAAACCAGAAATGACACTCAATCTCACACCAACAAATAGAAAGAGAGAGCAATGCCCAGTTAAGAACACACAGAAGTCCTCCTAAGTCCTGGCTGGCTGGACACACTCCTTAGGGTACTGCCGCTGAATGTTGACTCGTATACAACAAGCAGTGCCCAATTTAAAAAATGAGATATCCAGCTGTAGAGCCTGACATTTCAAAAAGCAGAAAGCAGGTGAGATAGTTACTAAATCAATAAGTTTAAAAAACGTAGAACAAAAAATGCAAGTCTTTTTTTTTTTTTTCCTCCTCTATTTAATTATTTAAGAGTATAAATATTAGGTATTTTATCTGCCTGAGAAAGAGCAAAGATTCAGCTTGGCTCAAGTGTTATCCTGGCAAATCTGACCAGCCCCGAGAAATCCCTCATCAGAATGCAGGCAATGCAGATGAGTGGCAGGCTGCTTATCACAAGAAGAATTAACGCAGGCAGGTGAACTCATGCTCTTGGGGTCTCATGTTCATTTGCACCACTCACATTTATCAGCAGATGCACTTTGCAATTCATGAGCAGAGATGCTCACTGTGATGTGTCAGCAAGAAAATATTCTGGTTACAAGCCAGAATATGATTGTCTTTCTACGAAACTGGCATAAAGAGAAATAAAATCCACAGCTTATCTTGGCACAAGTGCCATCAGTCCTACTGGCAAGAAATCCCTACCATGAATTGCAGCCTCAGCCTCATGTGTACAACCCAGTGGGAGTCTGGCGCAGTGCAAGGACGGTTCCAATCTAAAACCAACACCAACTCCATTTCTCTGCCCAGAATACTTGGAAAGAGCTATAATCATCCAAATACTGTCAGTTCTGTGTTCTCATTTCCCTACAGGCAATATATAACTTAGTTTTAAAATTACAGTCATTGTGCTGTAAATTTATTTTAACCATTAGATCTGACCCTGCGTTATCTAGGAAAAAAAATAAAAAAAGCAGTCACATATTTCCAAAGTCTGAAGGCTGCATTATAGCCCCAGCTTAGTAATTACAAAGATTTATGTTCCATTCTACCCCAAATCCAGAGCTCATTGTCCATTCAACTTACACAGCCCTGACTTACAGTTCTCTGCATCCATTATCTTTAATAATAAAGAGCTGACTGAAGTTAATGATTGAAGAGCAAGATGTGATTAATAATATGAATCTAATTTATGAGAAAACAAACCGGAGTATGATTTTCATGTTTCATTAAAATTATCTTAAATGTACTCCTTAATGCTAATTGATCTTACAGAGGTGAGAAAATATTCTGTTCCAAATTAATGGGAGAAAATCATTCATCATCTTTCTGGAGGGATCATTAACTATCATTTGGTATTAGGGAGATAGCATCTTCACAGAGATTTTACCACCTAAAGCGATGCTTCAGTGTGGGCACGTCTCTGAAACTGGCAACATTTCCCACCAAATGCGGAGGAAATTGAACTGAATAAACACACAACAGAATGCCATACGCAGAGATCTGGTTTTGCACAAGGTCTCTCCTACCTTCCCCAAACAGCTCATTGCTGAATTGCTGGGCTTTTGTCTTGACAGTATAAGAATTTTTCTTTCCTAATGTTAATTTGCTATAGGCAGTAGATTACCGAGACATTTGCACAGTGAAGTTCCATGCAGGATTTTACTAAAGACAAAACAAAGCAGAAACCTTGTTTTCCAATGAGTCTGTTTTTCAATGTTTTCTCTGATTGAATTATTCATATTCAGATATCAAATATTCTTACAAACCAAGGTATTTAATAATAATGAGTCTTGACTGGCTTCATTCCAACTTGTGCTTTATGCCCAGGACTGTTATTAAACGACCTTCTATTCGGTCTGTTTCTATGATCCATAAACAGAAATCGCATAATGAGCATCTCAAATATTCCACTGTCATTTTCATGTCAGTTTTTCTCATGCTGTGTTTGTAGAACTCTGATGGCAATACCTATTAATACATAGCATTAGCTCCTTGCCTCTTTCCTCTCAAACCTCTTCCATCAACATGGCCTTCTCTGCTGTGAGCTGGAATCTGTTTAACACTGTGAAATGCCAAGTGACCACACTACCATCAGAAGTGGTAACTAGAGAATTTCAAGAGTTGCTATAAGAAATACCACAACAGCAGCAATAATTACTGAACTTTCTGATGAAAGAGAAGAAAAACGTCTCTTGCCTTGCACTTGTATTCCACCTGAACACGATTTACATATTCGGTCTGCAAAGCACCAGGGACAATTACTCCCTGCAAGGTACTAAATCCATTTATACCCATACCAAAGAATGGAGGTATAGAAGAATAAAGGAGTAGATGCAGTTTCTGACACTGCCTACAGCAATATGTTCAGGAGAAAAATCATACATATTGCATGAGAAATCAGCATTGAGTTCTGAGGGGAATTCCTTCTAAATGAAGAAAAATATTTCAGACTTCCAAGTTATTGCATCTTATATTTCTCCTATGTTATCTCTCCCCATTTCCTTAAAGCACACTCCAGCACTTAAAAAAGAAGCCAGACAAAACTGAACTGTCGCTGTCGCCGTTGTCTACTGACTGGAAGACTGAACTGTGCTGCATCCTAATCCGGACCACCACTTACACCAAAGTCTACTGTTTATTCAGTTATTATTGTTCAGCGCACGTCCATTTTTTGTGCCATGATGACTCTGGCACTTCAGATGTCAAGGAAATGCTAAAAGGTGGTATTCTTGGTCCATGAATAATAAGTTGCATTAACGAATGTTCCATTGCCGCATCACCTTTACCTCCTCCTTTGATTTTGAACTGACTTTCATTTTTCTCCTACTATCCATACAATCATTTTGCTTGAATTCCAGACAAACCAGGAAGAAGATTGCTTACCGTTCTGGCATCCCAGAGAGATAAAGTCTTGTCAGCAGAGCTTGTGAGAACCATGTTGGAGAATGGAAGAAATTCAATGCTACTGACTGAGTCTTTATGGCCACGCATGGTATATCTGCATCTCTCACTGTAAAAGACAACAGAAATATAGCACTTGTCAATCAGGATAACAAGAGACGAGTTAATAACAGACCTTAGGTATTTTTCCTAGTTACTATGCTGCCTTCTCCCTGCTGATCAGCTATGAAGTAACATCCCACAGGTTTCTGTTTAGCTTTCTTCTCCGTTTGTTTGGTTTTCTTATCTTTCAATGGGTTAATTCATGAGAAAACACTAGTAGTTCTTCTCAGTTCAGGGTATAAACCTGACGCAGATGGAAAACTACACTGGAAGACAACTACACTGGAAGCTCTTCCTATTGCACTTACTAGAGAGACAACAACTAGAGCATTGCACAAAACAGGCTGGAGATGGCTACAGAGCGATGATGCTATACAAGGTTTTTGGCTTCTGTTCTGGTGAAAAGAATGATGTCTAAAATGGAGTCCAGGAGAAGAGAAGGAAGATCCCAAGGGCAAAGAACTTGGACAACAGAGAAAGCAACAAACAAACAGATCTGGGATTATTCACACCAGAAGGAAAGGCAAAGGCTTAGATTCTACACAAGATGAGAGGGGGACTGAACCTGCGTTCACTAGCCACTGCGGCTGTATACAAGTCACCCATGCTGATAAGGGATTCATCTGTGATTTCATCAGCTGCAGATAAAACACCATCACTTAGCAGCGTTTGCGTTGTTAAAACCTGTGAATATGTACAAGGAGGAGAACATACTATGGAAAAACCTAATCAAGATCAAGTCAGTAGCAGCTCTATCCTCTTTGTTGAGCTGACTTTAAAAACAGTTGGAAAAAAATAAAAGCCAACATCATAAATTACTACAGCTCTCAGTGGCAGCTCAGAATTTTATTCCCTGCTCATGTGATTCTGACAGTAGAAATGCACCTCCCGAGCTGGCTGCTGAATATATCACTGAGGCTTGCAAATTAGATTACTGGGTGGCTCTTAACCGAGAATTCCTTACAATATTTATTAAGGAAGCTGTCAGCAGAGGGAATTAAAGATGTGATTTTTTCCCCTCCTGCCTGCATGTTGCCAGAAGACTCTCGCAGCTCTCGCAGGTTTGGTATCAACAGCTCTGAAGATCAAATACAGGCCAGCAGAGCTCAAGGGTTTTGATGGACACTCTCCCAAATCACTGATCTAAGTAAGCAAGTTCTCAGCCGATTTCACTGTCTTTCCATTTCCCAGACTGAAACGTGGATGTTGTGCTGAGCCGAACACCAACCTTGTCCCCCACAGAAGAGATAGCAGAAGGGAGATAAGTTACTTCTGAGCAGAAATATTATCCAAGAAATATATTTGAAAGGAATATTAGATTCTACATGTATCATTTTACAGAATCTATGTTTTCCTATTATAGATAATACATTATACTCTTCAGTATTATCTATTATATAGACTACATATGTTATTTCATCACCAGGACTCATTTTAAAGCATTGATAAATTATCACAGCCGTTAGCACTCAGTGCACGCTACATCTGATATTCACGATCGCTTGATATATGACAGTAAAATCATTTCAATAAAATAACTTTTTGTTTCACAGCCTCATAGCAATGTTTTACACCACTGAATATGCCCTTTTCATCTCCACTCATATAGTTTTATTTGTGTAGAGGAATGGTATTTTTCAAAAGGGGTATGAGATTTTCAGCTCGCCTGTTACACTGTAAGGAGCTTTGAGTTGCTGACCATTTACAACCAAAACCATGCCATGTGCTTTTGTGGGCACTTATCAGTTTTAAACAACTTTACAGAGCACAGCGTGACCGTGCCCCACTACTTTCCCACGACACAAGTGTGTGTGCCCTCTCCAAAGGCAGAGGGAGAACCACACCTTCACCTGCTCGGGGGGCTTGGGGATGAACAAATGCTGGGAAAGGATGGGAAGGAATGGAAATCAAAGGAACGCTGTCCCTGAGTCAGTGCCTTAAGATATGGGCCACCCCAGGCAGACAGGCTGCAAGAACAGGCTTGCAAGAGATTAATTAGGTGCCAAAGCAGGAGGGCCCATTCAGAAGGTGAAAATGGACTAAAGTGATGGACCATGACAGGAGCAGGAGGGAAGGAAATGATTTGTACTTTTCCATCAAGAACATGCACAATCAGACCTGATGCAGTTGTCAGTCTCTCTCCTTGCCACTTCCATACCGTTGCGTACTGATGAGCAAGCTCTTGCTCTCAAGACTTAATTTACCACTCTGGGAACTGGCTGACTGATATTTCTAAAAATCTCCAACTGCTATATAAAATAAACTCATCTTTCCTTCCAGCTGAGATATAATTTCAGCAAGACTGCCTTGTGTACAAGCTATCTTCTGGACAAGAGGAAAACATTTTATTTAGGTATTCTTTTTCCCCAACAAACTTGATAAGAAGGGTAGAGCATCACACTGTTTTTCACAGGAGCTCATATTCCTATCTGATGGTTTGAATTTATCTATACTAGAATAAATCTACAGCAACATGCATTAACTAGTGTTTTTTTTTCTTTCTATTAATGAACACACAGCCTTATGGATATAAGCTTCACTCTCTCTGAAAAAGTTAGTTTGGAAGAAAGGTGGAGTTGTCTATGAACACTTGGTTCATAGGCATTTGTAATTCTCTCAGTGCTTAAATCCAGAATTTAAGCACCGAGACAAAGATCCTCAATGAGCCTGAATCATGTCACAGAACAAATACTTCCCCGTAGCTCAGTATTTTGCACGTTGCATTGTGAGCGTGTGCACAGATCCTACATTTTTAGTATTTTTTCAGTGTAAAACACCCCACATTTTCTTGACTCGTGAGTAATCATCCTCAGTGCTTTCTTTTTCTCTACCAGGTCAATTTTCCACCCCTTACAACCAGATACAGTAATGATGCCCTTAAACAAATCAGCACCTTTGTTCCGCCCTCACTGGGTTTCAGTTATTCCTAAGAGGTCCAAACCAACACGTACAGGTTGTTAGTCATAAGAGGCACACTTACACCATTACTGTCAGCAGTGAAATTAGTGTAACCCGTATCAATATCACTAGCTTAATGGCAATGGAATAAATTTGCTTGCTCGATTCCTAAGAGACTTCTCCTTGGAGAATCACATTCCAGAATGGCCCATTCAAATTCAAAAGCTCTTTCGGTAAAACTGCATTGAAAACCAGGTATGTGATGTTGCCACTTACGAGGCTTAACTGAGCATTACCTACACTAAAACACAAAAGCAGCCAAATTATGCACTACTTAGCTGTTCCATCTGCAGAGTAACTGAAAACACAGACAGCAGTTAGATATCTCTTACAGTGCACTTTCATATCCACACAGAGTTAAGAACAAGCTGGTGTTACCCGATGGGAACATTTTACGACTGCCTGGACATATTTATTGCTACAGACCATGCGGGGCACGAAGCAATGGAAAGCCTGTGGTGCTCCACACCAGATTAATACTCATTTCTAAAGATTCACAGCAAACCAGAGCAACAGGTGTTGTCAATTCTTTTACTATTTGAATTATTATGTGGTGTGTTTTTTTTTTAAAGAAACACTCGCAGTTACTAGCAATCCTATGAAAACAGGACACTATCTGTCTCAATTTTGTTTTTTTTTTTAAGTAAGTGGTTTCTACACTGAGCTCTCATTGGAAAGACACGTGGTAGGATGATGCTGTTTCAATGATCAGTTAGTTAGTCATAGTTGTTTTACTGCAGAGCCATATTAAATCTCATTTCAAGCATGGTAATTAAGAGCATCCATACAGCCAATTGAATTAATGAGATTACAGCATGTACTTTACGTCAGGGCCTCCAGCAACCATCTTTTTCCATGCCTTCTGAAGGAAGGCACTACCCACACAAACCCTCTCAAACTGTGCCATCTTCTCCAGCAGCTGCCCTCTCAAATCCATCGAATGAGCGCTAAACTAAGCCCTTTTTCATGCCTGTTGAGTAATATCCTACTATGTGACCCGCAATCCCTATCAAGCAAAACGTCAAAGTAAATTACACTGGAAAGTCACTTGCAAGAACGCGGACAGAACATTTCTGGGGAAGCTGTGTAAGGTCACACAAGATCAGCTCTGATCGTGTTATAGGATTGCAGCAGTTAAAAGGAGAATACCTTTAACAAAAACAAATCCTATCAATTTCCCATTATACGGCTTTATCTCCAAAATGTGCTTAAATTAGTCATAGAACTTTCCTAGCCAAGATCAATGAACAAGTATAGCAAACGGGCTGGCTTAAGACATTAAAATGCCAGTTTGTTTTATGCTGTTATAAATGCATCCTATCATGTCTTTACATTTTATGACCTCTATTTTATTTCTAGGTAGCTTCACACATGACACATCCAATTATTCATGTCAAGAATGTAAAACTACCAGTATTTCAGTAAAAAGTACCTACCATCATTTATGACAATGATTTTTCTCTTGACCCATTATTTCACTAAATGCAACACATTTCCTAAGACGATGACATGCGAGGACAGTTTCTCTGCATAGCACATTTGTCTCTAGAAAGATATATGTTGGTGTGGTGCTGTCAATATGAGACACTTCATTCAATTATTACTCATCTTCAATAAAATGAATTGGGAATATTCATTTGTGCCCTCTTTCAGACTAACACCTGACACATGGAAAACCAAAGGCTGAAGCACACTCTACTACTGTTTCTGGGAGGAGATATGCGGTCCTTCTAATACCTAAAATATTCAGAAAAAAATATTTAAAAGAATATAAATTCAATCTTTCTATGCGTAACCCTTAGCAGTCAGCACTTGTGGAAGATGTTAATCTTCATAACCTAAGCGCTGTGCAAAACAACAAGGAATGCCCTGGCTTGGAAGAAGCTGTGAGGCAGTGCTGCTTTGGCAAGGACCATTTTGCAGAGCCATCTCTGACTTACTAAATTATCTGAAATCTCAGACAACATTCACTGTAAGAGTTTATAAAAAGGTAGTGAGAAGAAGCAGGATGGCCACCACCAACGTCAAGGTGTGCTGTGCAGGGCCGGTAGGGCCATCTGAAGCCCATGAGCACAGCCTGCAGTCCTGTTTGCTGCTGGTGTCAGGAGTGGGACCATTTCCAGGTTCATCACTGCAGGAGCCTGACAGCTCACACGTGTGGTTTAGTGCACAGTAAATTGGGCATGCAAAAGAAGACCGAGCCCTGCAGTGGTACGGACTGAACTGATGAGTTTAAAGGTGCAGTTCTTTCCCTTCTTCCTTCCTTTTCCTTGTTCTTTGCGAAAAGCAAAGGAAAGACTGAGCAACTAGGAAGGCTTAACCACGGAAGAATGAACCTCTAACATGATATAAATGGCTTACTAATATTTTCTAGATATATAAACAAATATTACTCATCTGACTCTGCACGTTTACAAGCCTGCAATAAAACAGAATCATAGAAGGGCTTGGGTTGAAAAGGACCATAAAGATTATCTCGTTTCAACCCCCCCTGCCACGGGCAGGGTCGCCAACCACCAGACCAGGCTGCCCAGAGCCACCGTTATTTCTGCCCAGAAATACCATTACATCCTTTTCTTACATCTCATGGGGAAACAGGAGAACTTACAAGTCACGGTTTAACTGTTACCTGCCTAATCTTGAAACATGAACGTTCTGAAACTGATCAAAACCCACATATTTTAATTAAAAAGACACGAGTAATCACTGAGATCTTTGTCCTGCTTGGCAAGCTTTAAGAGGCTGCAGCAGCTTTTATTTCAGACTACAGGTTTCTCCTCTGAAAGTTGGCCCTGTTCATCTACCTGTGCTTTCCCCCAGGAAATAAACTGAATCACAGAATCACCATGGTTGGAGAAGCCCTCCAAAAACATCCAGTCCACCTACCACCAATATTTCCCACTAAACCACGTCCCTCAGTAGAACACCTAAAACGTTTCTCGAGCACCTTCAGGGAAGGTGACAAAGCAACTTTCTTTCTAGGCCAGTTTGTGAGGACTCATGCATCCACCAGCACTGCTGCTGCTGCTGGAAGCAGTGATAAGCCTGCAGTGATTCACCAGGTGAACAGACACCACAGTGCTGCATGCAGAATGTGGAGGCACTCCCTTCTCTTGGCTCTGCACTACACCTATAGATGTAGGGCAGCCCTCCATGTGTGCGACCAGATACGCCCATAGTCCAGATCAGATTGACCTGATATGCTATGCTGCAAGCCCTCACTTCCAGCAAAGCTCTAAGAGGAAAATGAAAGGCAACATCTGAGCGTGGCTGGTCCCTACACTTGGATTTTGCCTTATGAGTGCTCACTAGCAGAGATATTTTGGAGGTTCAACCTCGCAAGCATCAAGTCAGTGTTCAAATCTACCTAGAGCAGGAAAACCAAGTCCAACACAGTGCGCTCAAAAGCTTCTCTGCAGACCTCCTGCTCAGCACCTACAATCATCTTCTGTGGCTCCATGATGCCACCTGAGCAAGTGGGGCACAGCCCTGCTGCCAGGTATGGTCCAGGCGCTGCTAACAAGCTGCTCAGCTAGCAGCAACATCCAAACAGAACAGGAGAGCTCTTTTGTTGTGCTGGAGATTTATTTTGTCTCCAGGGACCTTGCCTCCTTACATATTTTGCTGTTCTAAAAATTACTTTGTCCTATTTCTGATGGTCTGAAGAACCTCTCTGGCAAATAATGCCCAGAACAGGAAAACCAAACATAGCTGAAAACAGAAAAAATAGGAAAGGACGTACAGAACAGAAAAAGAGGGCAATGCATTATAATAAATGAAATCTAATTACTTGAACTTCAGATTCAGCAAGGTCTAATAGTGAGGGACATTTGGTCAGAACTTCCCTAATAAATTTCTAATTAAGCAGCAGAAAGCAACTCTCCAGTCAGATTTCTGCTCTGCAGTGAAATTGGGTAACAGCCAAATAATCACAGTCCTTGAAATATTGTTCTACAATGCAGGAAAAAGAGGTTGCAAAACTGTGCCTTACCTTTGGGATTAAAATGTCTATTTGTCTCAGTTCCTTGTAACTTCTGTAACAGAACACGTCTTACTGGAAAAGAAGCCAGTAATAATTCGTACGTGTTTTCTGGAAGAGCTCAGCTGTACGTGTTTTAGTTGATGCCGGGTGTTTATTCAGCGTGTGGAAACCCACACTACTAGTGAGATACTGCTCAGCCTACTAAGACACAGCACTGAAAAAACACTGAGGAAAAAAATAAAGACAAAGTTTTAAGGACACGCTGGTTGCTATGGCACTCAACACAGATTTTAGCGCCTGATGCTACCCTGAGATAGAATAAGAACCCCTGTTTTCTACCATTGAGTAAAGAGTATGTTCCTGAATAGAGTGCACGTAAGCTGTCTTCATTCAGGTACTACAAAACTAGAGACTTCCACGGCTTTTAGTTGGAGCTAGGCAGCAAACAGCTACAAAACAGAAATACAATTACATTACGTTCTCTGTGTGTTACCCAAAGCCAAGATGTGGTTTGGCAAACACTGAGAATGGTAACTATCGATGACAGTAGCTCTGTATGTTTCACATGACTGAAAAGTATGAATTACAGAAATAATAACACTCAACTTTGGTTTTCTCCACAAAGCGTGAAAAACTAATAGGCTGTGCCAATCACGCTGTCCTTGTCAGTGGCTATCTATTATCACCGTCATAATGAAGATTTAATCTCTTAACATCTTCCATTTCTTTGAACAAGTGTTGAGTAGAAATCACTGAGCGGCCTGGGTTGGGAGTAAGAAGTGGTGTTGTGTTATTTTCTGCTTGCAGAAGAAGAGTTTAAGTGGTTTTTTTGTTTCTTTTCGGTTTGTTTTTTTTTTGTTTGTTTGTTTGTTTTTTACAGCAAAGATAGATAAAACTGTAAGGCATAAGATTTCTACTTGAGAATGCTTTACGGTGCTTCTGTTCTTTTCCCGCTAATGGCACCATTTTAAATCAATATAATTAGACATACATAATCACGGTGTGTACCCAAAATAAGTGTAATTACCAGAAGAATAGCGCTCACAAGATCAGCCTGATTTCCAAAGCGATGGTGATGCAGAAGAATCCTTCACAGACACAATCTGGAAACAACCGCATCTTTAAATGCGAGCATTTTCTTAAATGTTTAACTGAACCAGAACCAGAAGATAAATCTAAATCCAGCCAAAACACGGCCACAGAATCCAGGATTTCCACAGCTATCTCAACTGAGAGCCCCACAAGGCATGGTCAGAACTGCACCACTCATACTTCCATGTGCAGCAGAAAACCAACCGTAGTTAGTTCAAAGAGAACAAAGGCCAGGTGAAAAGTTTTATACAGCATATGTATTTTTGTATCAGATTGTAACACGTTCTTCACTGCTTTTTATTAAGCAGGCTCAGTTGAAGCCCATACCTTGTCAGGATTTCCTTACTATCACACTAGTCAACACCTGATTGCTGGCAGCTCCAAACATCTTTCCGATGACAGCAACAGCTGCTGCAAAAGCTCACTTTACTCTGCAACTGGGCTGCAAATTAACTCTGATAAACTACTGCAGCTATTTTCCTGTGAGCAGAAGCATGTTACATATGATCCACATTTTTCAGTACTTTCGTACGCTTTAACTTTCAATCATTTTGTGTCTCTAAAGGGGTGCATTTTCCCAGGGTGAGAACTGGGTCAACAAAAATGGCTTTGAAACAAAGTCTGGGACAGGAATAAGACATAAACACTGATATCTGAAATACAGATCCTAGACTCTTTTCAAGGACCATCTTGTTCCTACACAGAACCTTGCTCTTGCTTGGGAACATCAGAAACATCTGACCTATCTCACCCCTGAACTAAAACAGAAATGACGAATGAATTTGTTCACTCTACTCCGAGGCGCTCAGCTTAGTAATCACTTCCATAGCATCAACATCACATAATTAAGGGACATGGACTCCACAAGAACCACACTGCTAGCTACTCCCATCCTGCTGCAAGAGTACACACCTTAGATCCCTGAAGCCAATTCCAAAATCCAGGTTCAGTTCTTCCCTCTGTCTAAGGAAATTCAACACACGTGTATTAAGCTTTCTGATCATGGGTGTATCTTCCTAACTTTCTCACAGAGTCTGCCTACATGCAGAAAATAAATACAGCCAGCTGAAATGAAGTTTCTGTTGACTAATGATGTGGTCTGAAGTGGTCCCTTCTAAGGTCAGCTCTTATATTACATACTTACTGAACAAAATGCCATTTCAGTCCTTAGGACAGAAACTAGAACACAATCTTCTCTTCCTCTGAGATGCCCGGTATTATTTGGAAGGTATAAAAGTAATACAGGATTATAGACAGCAACAAAACTCAGGCTAGGAAAGGTTCACTGCAACGCTTATGTAATATTCTAACCCCACCTCTAAGTACTCAGCAAATTTCTCCAAATCAGGCTTCCTTCAGGGATTTTTTTTGTTGGACAGTTAAAGATGGGAGCACCAGAAATCACTTATTGAAAACCATAGCCTTATTTTATTAAACAATTATCTCCTACTCCCTCAAGGCATATGGGTACCAGATAATCAGATAAGCACAATCTCAGTAATAATAAAATAGATCTAAACCATTTAAGCCGACATTAAACACTGCAGAATGACTGTGAGCGCGTTTTCTGCTCAGCAGTTCTGCAGGAGAATAAGCAGAGGCTCGCTCCCCGGCGGCAGTGGGTTATCCACAATTACCATTCCAGCTGACATCAGCATTCAGCCCATGCCCTGCTTCTGCATCAGCATGGATGCTGCCATTTTTTGTTCTTTTTGCTCTCCCTTTTGAGAAAAACTTTAAGGGTAAAGCTTCTGCCTTTTCGGACTAACCCCAAGCATCTCTACCAGTTCAACTGAATATTCAAGGATAATAACATGCCATAATAACATATGCATAACATATGCATATAACATATGCATATGTTATATGCATAACATATGATAGATCATAACATGATCTATCAAATGTACTTTGATAGATCACTGTCAAGCAATTTTATTTTTTGTGTGTGCATTTATGCCTACTTTGGATCAGTCCTATTCAGACAGGTTGCTGTACAGAGTCACCTACACTCAATACTCAGCTCTCTGTTCTGGTGCATTTCAAGTGTTTTGGAGACTTGGTCATATCTTTCTGTGCTCCCAAGTCCCTGAAATAAGTGCTCTGAGGAAGGAAACTCATCCTACCTTTGCTACAGAAAGTGAAAGGAGAAATACTGATCACTGCTATTTGTAACAACAAATAATTGCTTTTTGTAGAATTGAAGTCTGTTACAGTATATAAAAAGACACCTTAAAAAATGCCAGTCCTATAACACTGATGTTTAAAATAACTTGTTAACGCTCACTCTGAGTTCATCCCGTAGAAATCTATCATACCACATTTCTCTGCAACTTTATACATTTTGGATGAGACTCTCAAAATTCCCTGACAAAGCTAAGTCTTGGATTCTTTTAGCTTTTGGGTGCCTAAATAATCAATTAGGTACTTAATGGGATTTTCAGCAGGCACTACGTGCCCACTCCAACAGATTTTTCCATCAATCCTGCAGGCACTTTTAAAGATGCAACCCTTTGTGCATGCTAAATGAAGGGAGCCCGCCCCACCAACAGCTGCTTAGGTGAGAACTTCTCTACGTGTCTTTGTCACAATCACGACAGAGCTGACAAGGGGAAGGCTCGTCTTCCTAGAGGACAGCAAGCAACTCTCTCAGGGCGTCCGTTTGCTAGGAGTCAATATGAAGCTGCATGATGGATGCCATGGGATCTCACTGCTTATAAAACAAATTACTTGCCTCCCTTCCAAAAAAATTAACTGCTGATGAAAGGAAACGAATGAAACAAGAGATATACAGGAGAGCAACAGAATAAACTCACCGAGCACAACCATGAGCGAGCAAAGAACACAAAACAAACTGCCATTAATTTACCTTACAACCCTTTCACTGGTCCAGTCTTAGTGTGATGATGTTCCACATGGTTTAGATAAAGCAATACCAGCAGTTCCTAATTTCCACAGCTCCTTATTTTTAAATGAGATTAGACATCTCTACGCCCCAATCCCAACCCAGATAAGGAAGACACAAGCCAGCAGCACAGGTGCAGCACGGCTTTCAGTATGCAGCTAAGGGGACTTGGGCCAGCTGTGCTCACTGAGCTTCACACACACTGCGCAGGGCACAAAGCTACCTGCACACCACGAATGCTTCTACCTGAAGCTGTCGTACTACTGTATGACATACAGAAGAAATCACCTCTATAAAAAAGCCAGAGAAAAATCAGCGGTATAAATTCAAAAACGCAACAACAGGTGAACGCTGAAGGCCTCTCTTTAATTGGTGTTACGCAGCAAGCTATGAACTTAAGTCCTTCACCTTTTACATATAAAATACTGCTGTATTTTCATTACAAAAAAATAGTTGTAATAGTGCAGAGGACTAAAAGCCTGGGCCAGGACTGTGGTACCGTAAATTAATATGCAGTTACTCACAATATTAACGGATGGGTTTAATCTACAGAGCACAGATTCACAGCACAAAAAGCAGCGCTGCCCTTGTCAGTTGTTAGTTTATTTTTTTTTTTCCTACGTTTTAAATATGACTGAAACTCCTTCAGATCTATTAAATGAGAAAACCCTTTCTGAAAACAGTACAACATGGCTGAAATACAATAAATATAAGCACTTTAATATTTAAGTGAAGAAAATGAATTTCAGTGTGTTTTCAAATTGGTTTTCTCAGTGCAGAGTTTCTTTATTTGTCCAAATAAAATGGATTTGAGTGGGTGGCAGCTTTAAGGAGATTCACAGTGCTATTCGGTGCCGCTGTGAACTTGGGAAGATATTATGAATAATGGATTTGCTGTGCTCCTCGACACAGAGCCACAACAAAAACAATATCACTCTGGGTTCTCTAACAGGCAGCTGCCGGAGCTACGAATAAAACTCCTGGCCTCCCCAGTGAAGCTACAGGTGCTGGCATTTTCCTTCAGCGCGTTTTCATCATCACTGTAGCAAGCCTTGGGACCAGCCCTGAGTTTTCAGCAGGGAAGCTACTCAAACACAGAGCATGGAGGGCTGCATTCCCAAGGCTACCCCCCCCCCCCCCCCCCCCCATCCCCATTCTGATTTATCACTTTCTTCTTAAGAGCACGTTTCTGTACTATACCTTCCCTCTTCCAAATACTGCTGGAAAGGGCTGCTTCCCTCTAGCAGATAGCTGGGAGGAAAGGTTAGCTTGAAACTTGCACAGAGAAGAACAGAACTGGTTCACTTTTCTCCTTCTACAGGTCTGAATATATGAGGGCAGCTCTAAAAGTAATGCCTCCTATTTTACTATAGTGAGATCACCTCACACACATAGGAACACCAAGGAACACCTCACATTAGTTCAGCTAAAAGCACATTGGAGATAAGCTCAGTGACTGGGATCCTGAGTTCTGGTACCAAAAGACCAGCTAGGACCTTTGCTGTTTAACTGATTTTAATACTTGCCCTGAATTTCTGTAAGCTGTGACACGTTGTTCTCCTTCTAGAAATACATCTCCTGCAAGAGACTACTAAGATCTTTAGCTGCAGATATCAAAGCTTAGCTCATGCTACTGTCACAGACACTGAATACATATCCAAAGTACTGCAAAGGCATGAGTGATAACCTGGTAAGATCTACAGGGAAGGTTCACACATGGAATTAGGTTTCCACAAAGTCACAGCGCTGGCTGCTAACTTCCCGCCCAGTGTTGTTGCATCCTCAAGCCATCACCTTCATCTTGACCTTCCAAACAGAGCTAGCTCAGACCCATATTACTGTGAAACAAACTCTGAATTGAAAAGCTATGGAAACAGTCTTTTAAGTAGCAGAATATCATGCATACTACTTTTTTCAAGATCAGAAGCACTGCTTCAGAGGAGATCCCAGTAGAACTCCAGCTACGTTTGCACTGTGCAGCTTTACTGGCATGCCCTCTGTGCAAGAGGAATGGTCTATGACTACCTGTTGTGTATTAAATAATTCACTATTTCTGTCCATGTTTTACTGCACTCTCACTATCAAGACTATAACCTAGAACTTCAGTTTTGGTGACAGAAATAGAATTTTTTGAAAGTTATTCTAAAATACAAAGCAACTCAGTGATTTTTGCATCACCTGGATAATTCAAAATGCATATTTAAGTGTGTTTCTAATAGATTCACTGAACTTGGAAACTGCAAAGGTGCATAAACATAAGCATAAATACTGCCTTTCAGATGGTGAAACGCTTCCTAGAAGTGAAAAACACTGGCTGGCCTAGTATGAGATTTTTGCATCATATTGCTCGGAATAGCAGAAGTGCAGAGAGAGGTGTTCTTGTTGGTACAGAGAGCAGTGTTTTTGTTTCCTCACTTATACTGAAGCAAAAAGTCAAGTGCTTTCATGAGAAGCTTCAGACTGGCCATGTAAACAGTTTGTGTGCTTCAACTCTTCTGCCTTGTGGATATCATGCTTTTGAGATGTGTCTCGAAGAAAAACTGGCACATGCTACCAAAGTAACTTTATTATGCGTGTATTCTTCTGCCTGGCATAGGGATTTTAGGCTTAGGTCAGAAGTTGCCCTGAGACTTTTGAAAAGAATGACTGATAAAGCAATCCACTACTGGGTTGAAAACGATATATAATTCACACCATAAGAAGATAAAAAGACAACTCAGTGTCTTTAAACTTCAATAAAAGAGCCAGGAGACCTTTTTTGTGTACATAAGGAATCATTGTCTAAGGTGTGAGATAAGAGCTGCGTTCATACTTTGGACAAAGCAAATGAAGGATGAATGGTTTGCTTTAATTGGATGTACATGGTAGGACAGTTAGAGCTACAGCTTTTGGGAGAAAAAAAATCTGACAACACAAGAGTTTGTACAAAGCCTGAATTAGGAACAAGCAACAAAACTTCACCCAACCCCCCCCCCCCCCCCTCGAAGACTGCGTGGAACCAGAGCACAAAAATTCAAACAAGAAATTTGTTTAAAGACATCCATCAGAGCAGACCTTCGTTCTGAAACCTATTCACCGGTTCAGCCAGTTTCAAACCAGAATGCATACAGAGCTGACAGGAGTTGAGCATTCAAGGTGGAGCTGCCTATCCAAGTGTTGTTCTCACGAGCGGTAAGACATACTCCTGCTCTTCTTCCTTCACTGGACATGTAAGCACAGAAAGCTGGCAGTCCCTTGTATTGCAGCATACTGTGACTTTAGGAAACAGCACTCCTCCACATCACAATCTCTACATGTAATATTTGCACTAACTGATACTGACAGGATATGGTTGTGATGATTGAAATACTTCACTTTAATGAACTGTTGTCTTCAATAAATTCTGTAATAACAGCTGACAGCTTTCACTGTTGTATGAATTGCTCTCTGTTGGCACAGTTATTTGTTTTTGTTGGTTTTTTTTGTTTTGGTTGAGATACTCTAAGACAGCATTTCTAGGAAAATAGCTTAGATGACGAAAAGACTGCCAATAATGAGTGAACATAACACAAAGGAGAGGGGAAAAAACAAGGTAACGAGCTAGTATATGTAGTGAAAAACTGTATTAACCCTTACAGTGTGCTGGGTATCTGGGTGCTGTTCCTGTGCATTTGAATGTAGGACAGAGGAAACACCCTGTCGAGAGCAGAAAATTATTTAGCAGCAGCCATAATAACTATACCAACGGCATGCTCAGGAATAAGACAACTAATTCAACTTGCACATTGCCGAAGAGAGAAAACAACTGAGCCTCCTACAGCAGGATCAAGTAGACTATGGTTTCTGGACTGCCAGCCTGTTTGGTTAGGCTTCAATGGAAGGGAGCCTAAGTATTGCATCCTGCTGTTGAACCACAGCTGTCAGTGAATCTAGTAGACATTCTGACAACAGAGGTAAACCAAGTAGGAAAGTTATCTGACTTGGAGATCACAGTGCTTTCGTAGTTCCAGCAAAGCACATTGCTCTCCAAGAAGAATCCATCAGCCAGCTATGCATCATCGAGGAAACACGTGCATCTCTGGGCTGATAGAGGGAAACTGGAATATAAAAAAAAAAAAAATTGACCTCTGAATGAGTTTTCCAAGCCATACCGGATGCTGAGATAATACAAGAAAGGAAATGGTTGATGTAAAATACACATGAAGAGTTCAAAAGACAGAAAAAGGACTCATTTTTGATATTAAAAAAGCACAACAAAATTTCATCATTCTAGTTACTAAGAAATCAAAGCATGGTTCTCACGTACAACCTAAATTACCACAGACACTTACAGGAAAAACCCACATCAACAGGTGCCACTGATTTATCTAAACTTGTAGCCAACACCACATCAGCAGAAGCCACACAACTGCCATAGCATTTAACATTGCTTTATTACTACCTTCTTCAAATCAAACAACTGTTTGTTTGTTTTGTTACCAAGGGATGGGATGTCGCTTTTTAATCACAGAATGGTTTGTGTTGGAAGGGACCTTTAAGATGATCCGGTCCCAACCTCCATGCCACAGCACAGTGTATACAACGCTCTCTTCAGTAATAACTCACTATACAGCTTTCAGTAAAGCACTGCACCCTTTTCCTTACCAAATGCAAGTAACTGCACCACTAACCAAGCTGAGCCATTCTGAAAGAAGTAGATATGACTTATTTCATTATCCAGACTCACAAATACACAGCCACAGTAAACATTTCTCATTACCAAAGCCTGGTGTTCTGCACTAACTGTACAAGGTTAGGTAAGTTTATGAGACAGAGCTCAGGCTACACTTCTTAATTTGGTTCTGTACTTCAAGATTAATCTTTTACAGTATCATGTAGATTAAACCATATTTTCCCCTTAACCCAACAACTACGCTTTGGAAATACATATATTTTTTACCTGATAATTCACTATCTTTAAACTGATATTTTAAAATTGTGTCTCTGGGAATCATAAAAGACAGGTTTTAGATTTCCTTTGGTCCTGACAAATGTGTCATGGAACTCTTACACAATTATAAACTCAGAGATTTAAGCATGGGCCTCTTTTGTATTTGAAAGATTAATAGCAGGTTGTCTCTGTAGCGCTCCTCAGAGGATTCCAAACGAAATTCTCCTTGATCAAAATGGCAAGTGCTTCCTGACGGGCTGTCAGTACACACATTACAAACTACCCAAAGATGGCCCTTCCACAGATCCTCTGAGTTTTTCTCTGCCTGCTCTCCCATTTCCTGGAGAACATCTGTCTTTTCTGAAAATAGATTAGCTTCTCTTTTACTGGAATCAATTAAACATGGTATCTGGCCAGCAGCTCTTGGTGCCTGTCCCACTGAAAACTGAGGCAGGTAACAGTCACCCAGGAAAGAAAAATCTTCATGGCAGCTGGTTATTTGCCCTTGTTCCTGTTCAAAGTGACCCAGTGGGACTCCATTTTCAACACTTTGTGGCTTTCTTTAATGAGTCCTAATGCAGTTGTGTTGGGTGTTGTGAAAATTAACTACAAATCTAATGATAAATATTTTGTTTAAAAGCTGTCCCTTGAATAAGAAAAAGGGAAGAAAAATGAAAAATGTGAACGTAAAAGATGTCCAAGAAAGACGGCTAACATATGTGACTTCACCTTGCTTTGATGGTAAAAAGCAACCAGTTTGGTCAACTTGGAACATTAACCAAGGAACACTGACTTCTTCACCAAGACCAAAGCAAAGTGAACCAAAAGACACTAACACAGAAGTATAAAAACCATTTAAATGTGCCTTGCACTCCACTCTGTCAGACTGTGTTAATAATAACGAGAGTATAGTATCACCATTTCACGCTACGGATCCAAGCGAAGCTATAGTTGATTAGCGGCTCCTAATTAAACAATCTGTCCCTGCTTAATTTCTTTTAAATGCACACTACCTTCTGAATTTCCCAAAATTAAAACGCTTCTTATGAGAACAAGTAAATCTAAACTCAGCAACGATCGAGTGGAGATGGGCTACTGGAAAGTAAGACTCTTCACGTAGGCTTAGGAATGAATGAATGATGTAAATATACCAGGAATTGATTTGTGACATATATCTCACACTCCATGAAAACAGAAAAACTCCTGATTTCGGGACAGAAAAGTTTAAGTTGTCAACAATTATTTTGGTGTATATTTGGAAAGACGCAACAGAACTTAAGAATACCTTTCCAACAAGGTAATCTATCAGCAGTTGTACAAAATAATTAGAAGTGATCATGCTACATATATATATATATTTTTAAAGAAAAACCTGAATAAACGCACCAAAAAATGCTAGTCATGACTGAACATCAACATTCACTATTTTTCAAACACTTAAATAAAATTTTGAGCATGGGAGAAATAATGGGGCCAAAATTTATTCTGTTAAGAGAAAGTGAAAATAAGTAAGCGGCAGATACAAAAACAGCCAACAGAAAGCAGCAATGGATCCCATTCCGAGACCTTTATTCACCTGCAGGTCTGCTTCAGGGCAGCACGGAATTACATTTCTCCATGGCCTAATCCCACTGTGTTTTGCACTACTGAAAGGAAACAGAGGAAAATGCAGAACTGTGCCAATTACTACACAATGGATATAGTGATGGGAAAAAAAAGCTTTCACATTAATTCTGAATGTTCTGGCCTTGGTGCAAATAATTTCTCAAGCTTAAAAACATAAATAACATTTTTTGCATTTAATAGACAGACTACAGCATATGTTTACAAAACTAACTAACCACCTGTGTTTACATGAGATATACGAAGTTCAGTTTGATTTGCATGTCAGAGATCAGGCTGTGAATCTCTGACGATATTTACAGTTGGGTAATTGAAATTAATCCTACCAAAATGACTTTGACAGCCCTGAATTTATGGCCTGAGAAAACAATCCTGGAACTGTTTGCTGAGCTATTAACATGGCTGGCTATGTATTTTCAGTCCAAGCTACACTGATGAATAAAATCAATTTGCAAGTCAGAAGCCTATTCCCTTCTTTCTCTCCCTCGCTTCCTGTTCAAGTTACTTCCTATAGATCATGAAGGAGATGGGATAATCTTGAAGAGATGAGAGATCTGGGTTTTGCTGCTTTGCTTTTTATTTTTCAAATCATGGTAGATGTGTTACTCATCTCTTCCATAGCCATTATGGCATTGTTTTTTCCAGTTCCTCTAAAAGCAGCCGACTCCCCCAGGAGGACACACACAACCTCTGACACCCTCAAGTCCTGCCATACCTTGGATGTGGGTACATCTTTGTGTGTACTTGCCTCCTCAGGGAAGATAAAGGTGCTTAGGGTCGTGTTTGTTAATGTTTTCTGTTTTGTCTTTGTAAAATCAGAACAGACCTTCAAATAACGGGCATGTCAAGGAGGAGAACACTTAGCCACAAAGCTACCTCATGTCATCCTCCTGGTAGGGATGTCATTTGTGGCTCGAAGTGTGACAGAGCCTTCCAACCCACCCAGAACAAAAAAGGCTGGAGAAAAATATCTATTATTAATTCAGCAGTAGTTTCACCTTGTAATAAAGTAAAAATTAAGTATTGAGAGCGCTCAATTTTCTTAGCGTTGGCAAACAATATCTAATTTAATAAAATGGCTGACAGCCTTTTCCTATTTCAAAGGTATTAGGACACTGTATTCTTTGGATTCCAATAAGGGATTTGATGACTGTGCAAACTGCACTTGGTTTTGGTACTAAAAGGGCAAAAAACCTCTTTACTTTAAGGACACCAGGTTCTGAACCACAGAAAACTGTTGTCGGAGTCTTAAAAGTTATCTGTATAGGTTTCTAAAAACATTTATGTTCCTAACATACAAAAGCAGCTTCATGAAATCTGGAAACAAAAAGACAACTGCCAATGTTTACAGAATTGTACGCAGTTAGATTTTAAGTATGTATTTACATTTCCCTTTTAGAGAGGTGATAGTTGATGACTTTGATATTCACCTCACTTCCCCCTGCCCCTCCAATACGATGCTTTCCAGGAATACTTAAATTGAAAGCAGGCATACATCCAGAGATACATTAGGGATGAAAGAAAGCTCTCGTTTATAAATGTTGATTCCTTACTCACAGAAAGAATTAATCACAAGATTAAGCAGAGTAAGTGTGATCACTGATCATTATCCTATCACAAGTACGTTATCTCGTGCTCTGGCCCCTGTTCAGAGACAGCTCTGTGAGAGCTGGCAGACACCTGGAGCAGGAGGATTTTCAAGAAGATAAGACAAGACATTCTGGGAGGATTTTTTTTCCCCAAGCACTGCAAACCTTTGTGGCAAGCCTGCTCCACACCTTCCTGCCTTGTTGCACGCACTCAGACCATAAAAAGCATCTGAATCAAGTTACACACTGATATGGTACATTGAAGGAACAGCTGCCTTCCTTTTATCGCAGAAGTCCAGGCACATAAACTTACTGGGTCACTATGGACAACACCTAGGATTACTTTTGCCAAACTCAGGCCGATTTTTGCACAGCAATTAGTACTGCAAGCCAAAATAAACTCCAAGTTCCCTTGTATGGCACTTCTGTATACAAGTATCAATAAATCAGCAATCCAAACTGAAAAAGACCAGGTTGCTTAACGAGGAAGTAACTTTCTCTTCTTGCCCCCCTCAGTAAATACATACATTAACTGTCATATATTCTGCTTGAGCTTATTATTCATTTGAATTCAGTCAACTTGGGCATAAGGTTTGTTGGCAGCTGACTGTTCTGAAGAATTACGTCTTCAGTAGGGCTGTCTAAAGCTGGAAATCATCACATCACAATGGACCCTGCTCCCTTTGGCCATGGAGAGTTTGGCACGACTTAAGGTCTCAATAATTACAAGCTGATATATAAACCTTCCACATCATGGCTGCACTTCTTACACCCTTATTTTCAAATGCAAAACGCACTTCAAATACACTGAAGGTAGAAATGAGAGTCGTTAATGAGTGCGAGTGGGAGGCATGGGTTGGCAATGAAGATTTGCTTTGATATCTCTGACTACAAAAGCTTCCTCAGCTGAGAAGATACTTCAGAATGTCTAAATAAAACCTCCCTTATGCAAATTCAATACTATTTCGACTTAAAATTAAGTCTATTCTCAGTATTATTTCTTAACAGTCATGCACACGTCCTAAAGGATAATCAAAGAATTAAAACGCTACAACAGGTTAAGAAAAGAGGCAATGAACAATGCAACAGATTCTAGGCATTTTCACAGCTGAGAACACCACTGACCATTAATTCCTATTACTGATAGTGAGGGTGGAAGCATCACCTGTTGCCAGAACTGACTGGCGATTTCTGTTATAAATCCCACTTCCTTGAACCTTTTGGCTATGGCTTTACAAAACTTGAGGTCTGTTCTGAGCCTTTGTTCTAGTTGCTGCTCCCAGCTTAGTCAAAATAATTCACCCGCTTCTAAAAATAAGCAAATAGCTAAAGGATGCATACACTGGTAATGCCATGAAGAAAAAAATGGTTTTCTTACTTAAAAGCTTTTCCAATTCATGACTTGAAGACTGAAAATCTGATACTGACAAGGTTCTAATTAGTTCTTAAAAAACTTGACTAAATGAGAAAATTCTCAACAATCTCAACTCATATGTGCCTAGTACAGTGGTACGGCACTTACACCAAGAACTCTGAAGCAGCTTCCCCAAGCAGGTCTCTAAGTCTCAGCTGCAGGGCTCGCTGCACCTGCAGCAGACAGGGAGTGATCTAAGCAAACTAAGAGAGAACCAAGTCCCCCTTGCTTTCTCAGTGAAGCTTCTTCCCCTGCTTTGGGCAATAAGCTTGAAGGAGTATTTTGCCTCATTCAAAAGCAAAGGAAAAGAGCAAATGACAAACCCATTAGGACTGGATCATAACAAACCAGGGAAAACACAAACAAGACTGAAGAATTCCGTGGACAGGCAACATTCAGTTGTTGAAAATCAGACTTAACACAGTAGAGCGGTTTCAGTAAATGCTATTTCTAAGTTATCCATGAGTCTAGGAGTATCAGCTCCAAACAACATCCCATTCTATTCCTTTAAGGTGTACGTTACTCAAAATATGTCACCTCAAAAACAACTGAAGATAGATGAGGAACTAATGATTCATTGGTAAGCAAAAATGCACTTGTATTTCTCTAAGTACCTTCATAAAACGCATTTGCCAGAGCAATAAAGAAAATGAAGAGGTGTAGTTATTTATTAATCAGGAGTCACCTTGCCAAAACTTAAATAATGAACAAAATAAATTTCCACTTGTCCAACTTATAATTCAAGTGTGTCGTACGCTCGTAAGTTAGAAACATGAAATGGAAAACTCACTTGTATTTTTGTTCTGTTACACATTTACTTCACATACTGAAGTTCCACAAAACTATGACCTTAAAAGCAAACAAACGAAAACCACTAACAATAAAAACAACTGCAGAATAGCAGATGCCAAATAAAAGGAAACACTCTTTGTGGCACTATCTTAATTTAAGTCCTTCCCAGCTAATTTCAACAGCCTTCTCTAAGGAATTGTTTTTCTTGCACCACTCCCTTTAATCTCCTCACGTTCCCGAAGTCCACAAGTTGGCGTTAGACATCTCTCTCTCCGACTGGGCTGAAGCCTAGAACACTGATTACTAATTACAGCTATCAACCAGATAGTAAAGAAGCTCCAGTAATTCCATACCTGTTGACATCCCATATTTTACTTGTGCTGTCCTTAGAGGCAGAAGCCACAAAATCACCACACGAATGCCACGAGCAGTCCCACACAGCTTGGGCATGTCCTCTCAAAGTCAGAACGCATCTCCCTTTTGAGAGGTCCCATATCCGTACCGTTGCATCCCCACTTGAAGTGACCAGCTGAGTGCCACTGTTAGAAGGAAAAAGACAGACTACTTTAGAAAGACTAGTTAACTAAACAACAGTAGATTTTACATTAAAACATAATATTTTTAAAAAAAAATACATATTTTCTGATTCATCAAAGGCAAAGTGGTCACACACAAACATCAAGAGAAAAGAACATATATCGATAACAGGAAACCACTTTAGAAGTGGAGTAAAATAGCTTCAGGGAAGATTCTTTTTTATTTCCCAAATCCATACCTTTTCCTATACATAAATTATCATTTAATCGTAATATTTTTTATCTTCTGACTTACTACAGATAATTTCGTGCGCTTGCTATGTACTGACTTCAGATATGAGTACAGTTCCACTGCATTTAAGCATGGACACAGCGTGTCAGACTCAAAGCTCACCTGGTTCAGCAACTTACATTCTATCATGAAAAGGAGAGGATTCTTAATGGGGAAAATGGTAAGAACGAACATGTAGAGTAGTGTAATACCCTCCCAAAGTCTCTGCGTCTCAGGATTTCTTTGAGACCGAAACCATGTATTGTCCTTAACAACTCATGACTACCTATTTTTGAACATACGCATGCCTCCAGTACCTGCAATCTCTTGTGTTAATGAGTTCCAAAATGTAATTTGGCATTGCACAAATAATTATTTTCCTGTCTTAAATACCCTCACTTGATGCTCCTAATTCTATTGGAATCCATTATGACACAAAGTAAACACTGACTACACACGAACCCTCTTGCAAGACAATAATGTTACTACAGGTTCCCTATTGCATTACTTTACCAACCAAGCTGGAGACTCAGCCTGTGGACTTACTCCTCACACTGAAGTCATTCCATATCTTTGACCGTATTTACCATCCTTCTCCACATCTTCTGAGATGAAAAAAGCACTGAAGAAACAGGTACCCAGTGGAGGTACCCAGCAGCACAGCAGTGCTTTCGGTTTTGTTCCTTATTCTGTTCATTCAATTTGCATTTCCAGTACCACTACACAGAAATCCTTCCTGAGCACCCGTAAGCAGTTTAGAGAAATTACTATTTATTTTCCTCATACGCATTACTTCACATTCATCTGCATGAATTTCATTTGCCATTTCACAGCCAACTTTCCCAAACTGAATTCTTCTCCTGCACTTCTTCACACAGATCCTTCGCTTTTACTGCCCTCATTATTCTGATCAGCAAACTTTTCCACCTCTTTCTCTTCCAGTGTCCAGGATCATCTTAATAACCTCAGTCCCAGCACAGATCCCCGAGGGACACAAGTAAATTCTTCATTCAAAACACGACATTTTATTCCTATTCTTTACAGTTTTTAAGCTCACAAGAGATTTTTCTTCTTTTATTCATGGCAGTTTGCTTTCTTGAGAGTTTTTGTTGAATGACCTTAAGAATCTACTGAAGATCCGAGCAGACGGAATTGATGAGATCTCCCTCGTTCAAATGCTCCATGAGCCCTGCAGAGAACTCCCATGGATTTGAGACAGTTTCCTAAATTGTGTTGAAATTTCCCATAGTTTCAGTATAACAAATGCATTGAGCTATCCTGAAACGTTGCCCTTAATATCATTTCTACCAGTCCCCCCCGTATAAAGGTTAGGTGGACTGATCTACATTCATCCCACACTCTAATTCACCTTAAGTGATAGAAGTAATAGTGGAGGTTTCCTCTTTTATTTATGGAAAAGTAAAAGGCCAGAAATCCATCTACCTTGTACATTCAGACTGATTCTTCCACAGTTATCTCTCCATCATCAATACTAAGACTTGGGCACAGCATATAGGCTCAAAGCCTGAGCAAGGGCTGCAGGAGGAGACCCTGATTTCGTCAAGGAATAAATGTGTTTTCATTAATGGAACACCTGTCATTTTAATAACTCAAGCTACATCTCACTTGTGGAGACATAAAATTAGCAAAATGACAAATGATGGCACCCCTTTATACATTTAGAAAATCAGAGCTATTTTAAAACAAATTCTGAAGCAAGTATAAAGCGGGACTGATGAAATCTATAATTGATTCAGAGGGTAGCAGGCACTGCCACTGTTGTGGATCACAAAAGAAGATTTATTGCTTATGCATTTTTTAATATATAATCCCCCAAATACCACATGAAGAACTCGTTCCTTGGGCTGAATTTTAAGAAGATACTGTCCGGGCAGTGATGAAAATCTTTCAGGAAACAGATATGAGCAGGAAGGTAGTTCAAATGGATTCAATTTGGCAATCTGTGGCAGGGGAAAGAGTTACAAATGAGGTTTAGCACTCCTTGCAGATCAAAGGAGAGCAAAGCAGAGACGCTGAAACAAAAGCACTGCCCGTAGAGGAGAAGTTCGGAGGGACGGACTGACAGCAGCTAAGGGGCAGACGTGCTCAGAAGCAGAGGGATCCCAGCAGCCCAGCCACGGCAGCATGAGCTCCTCAGCAACCCCCTCTAAACTGCATCATCACTCTGCACATGTGAGACAAGGTTATCTGAAGAAAAACAAAAACATTAGGGAAAGTGGGTTTTTTTTTTAATGATTTTAATGATTTAGCCTGTCAGTCTACAACATCCATGCAATCCTCTACCAAAAGACTGATTTGAAAACAATATTTTAATTAAAATAACATATGGAAAAGCAACACTAAATCCTCAGCCTTAAATTTACCAGCAGCTGTATACACACCCCTATGTGAATTTAAAATTGATCACTGACAGAGAAAGCTTGAATTAATTCTGTGGAGAATATATATACAAGAGGACAATAAACAGTTTTAATTCTTTTTTACCAAACAAATCAAGGAGATGGACAACATATCAGGAGAGAAGAACAAGCAAAAAATCCTATCCTTTTTGTTCAGTTCACAACGGAGCGTCTGTGATAGCTGTAATCCCCGAACTGTTTCTATGGATAGGATCTTTTTTCCTAATAGTAAATAGGCACAGTTCTACTTTTCAAGGGAATTTTTAATGGATTCCCAGTTGATGCCATAAGCCCACTGTTCCAGAAAGTTATCGTACGATACTTCAAGGTGACTGATCACATTGATGAAATACCAAAAAACCACAGACACTTAGTACACTGATGGTGCAGCCCTGCATAAAGACCAGCAGGTCAGCAGAAGTGCCTCACTCCTATGCTCTGGGTTAACAGGGCTCTGCAGGCAGAGCTGAACCTTGAGCCGCTCCAGCAGGGTTACTGAGGCTCCCTCTGAAGATGGTGGAGCCAGCAGACTCTGCTGCTTCCCTGCATCAGCTGCCAAGTAGCACCACAGGCCCCATCCTGCAAAATGTACACGGACTGTCCTTTACCAGCCAAAATAAGCAATATCCAGCTGCCTAAGACCTTTCTCTTTCAGCCAGAGTGAAAGTTTGCCATAACCACTGAGTGTACCTGGTCTCAAATCCTGGTGCACAAATGTTACATTTGCTTTCTCTACATTTTACTTGGTAAATAACAGCAAGGTGGACTTCTTTGCCTACTGCATCTCATCCTCAGGGTTAATATCTCAGGCATACGAGCTTCAGCAGATGCCAGGGACAGTACTGCAGATCAGGTAACAACTTTGTTGCTATATTCTACCCCGCATTAAATGAACACAGCACATTTGTGGCGCTACTGTTTCTATCCATTATTTATGTAGTGGCATGGACACACCTGGAGCTCTGCAGACAGAGTAAAATGCAGTTCCTTTCTTGATACAGTTCCAGCCTAAAACAAAAGGAGGTGAGCAAAGTCTTATGCGCAGTGCAGGCAAATATTGGTTCTCAAAACAACACTGTAAGATGGCACTTGTGTTCAAGTTGTGTTCTAAAAGAGCTGCAGCAGCAGGCAGCCTCTGACTGGAACTCAACAGCACATCAACATCAGCAGCTCATCAGCTAATTTTAACCATGCCATCTAAAGCGCTATGGGATTAATGGCCTTTTACCATGGCAATTGAAAAACATTTTTAAATCAATTTTAAGCAACTGGAAAAAAAACGTGTTTCTTATTTACTTCTATTTGAGCAATAATTCTAAAGCAAAACTCTGAAAGCCACTGGACTATTTGCAGTATCAAAGCAGGTAGACCCTAAGCACAGCAAAATCCAAGGGCAGAACTGTAAATACTGTTAAAAATTACTTGAATTTTGCTGACATTACATGCTAAGCTAAAGCAGAAAGAAGCATCGACTGCACAGCTGCTTCCTTCATAACCCTTATTACAAATGAGTTGTTCCATGAAAACCAGAACTAATGAAGCCTGAATATCTATGGAAGTGTATTTTGCCTCTTAGCACCATCACCTTAGCTGCTGATTCAATATAAATACTGGGAATTGACTGATGTTTTACACTGCAAGCTTTGTCGGAATTAGCCTGCGGGTTAGAAGTTACTGGTGAGCATGGGAGATTGTGTCAGGAACCACTGCAGAAGATGCACATAGAAGGTATACAGAACACATCCTTGTAAGCTTCATCTTCCTCAGAAACAAGGCTGAAAACAGCGAGGCAGAGAGTTACATTAGGAAAGCACAGTCCTACCACTAACATAGCAAGACAGCTGTATCTCACTTCTTCTTTTGATACCAAATGCAACACAAGGGACGCAAATACCAAGCATGAGTTCAAGCTGCAGTCACTGTTACTCTTCTGTCCTACTATGCTGGTCTCTCATCTTTTTAATTAAGGCTTCCTTGAAGCTGCAATTTCATGGCTGCAATGCTTTCAATATAACGTGCTCCTACTACCAAAAAAAGAAGATTCCCAGCATGGTGTATATGGATTCTACAGAATGACTTTAAGTTGATTATAAGCACATCCTAACCAGTTCTCCAAATTCTAAAGCATTTTCCCTTCCTGAACTGAGAAGAAGTTGGCATACCCAATGATACGCAGACGGAAATAGCATTTCACCTGGTGTTTCCCACTGCTCTGACTAGCTTGTCTCTGTCACAATGTGCAATTAGTCCTTTATTTCAGGGCTTTGGCCTGCCCTAAATGCAGCTTACAGTTCTGCACCCAGGGTTGCTACGATGATATTTTGTCACATCCACAAGGTTGCACATTGTTCCAAGCTCAGGTTATAATCTACACAGCCCACAGTCAGACCCGCTACATCGCAATCCATTAGCTTGCTAAGATTAGCTTGGTCCCTCTGCAGAAATACGGAGCACGTACCATTCACTGCAGGCTAGTCTTTTTAAAGTATAAAAAAAAATGAGCTAGCTGTCTCTCAATGTCATGTAATTAAGAACAGTTAAATGAGATTTTAAAATAATTTAGGCACCTGGTAGAAGGCAGTCTTAGCCCATACAAAATTGCCTTCTAGGAGGCTATGGAAGCATGCCAGGTAAGGAATAAAAGCAAAAAGATAAAACTAGCTGGAACACTTGGAAATCAGAGGTAGTAAAACGCACAGACAGCAGGCACCGGACAATGCAGGGCTCCGTGGACTTGGAGTCCAATGAGTAATTACCTTTATAACAAATAAAGTTTTCACATCTGGTATCCCATACCACAATTGCACACCCTACCTGCCATGACGTAAGAGCACTTCATTAGAAGCAGAGGAGCTCATACTAGCTTGACCAGCGAGACCAAAATTGCAAATGCTGCTTACAATGAAGGCAGATTGAGTTTCTAGCCACACAGCTGTGCCATGTTGCTTTAGGATATTGCCAAAAACTAACATGTTTTCCCATAACTGTTATCTGTTCTGTACCAATACAATGTTTTCCCTCATTAGCATCAACATCAGTTGAACGGTTCCTGTACAGTATTATGTTTTAAAAACAAATTAGAGTATTTAAACCACATAAAAACATGCACAGTGCCAATCAATAGCCATAAAATACATTAAACAGCATGTTAATAGTGTGCAGTACTTAATATCAACACCCATCTCATTCAGCACATCTTTTTTTTTTTTTTGTCACTGGAGGGACTCCAAAATCTCCAATTCTAATGAAGGGCTGTTGACGTAGGCAAAAGTGTGGCTTGGAAGGAGTTCAGATACATGAATCCCATGTACAGAGCAGATTTATGACCCACATTAACAATGATAAACTTGTGCCACAGTTCCTCAACAAGGCAAAGTTGTGGATCAGCCATTTCCAATCCATTATCAGTCCCAAATGGCTGCCCAGTGATGCCTAATTCCAATCAATAGGCAGTAATGAACCACAGTCATCCATCTCATTTACATGTTTCTACCAAGCATCATTTTTCAGCTGCATATTTATATGCATAGAGAGTTCAGAGAGTGCATAAAGATTTCCTAGCCTGTGAGAAGTTCTGCACTGATATTTGAACATCTCCCAGGAACGTGGAAGACCAACTCATGCTGCAGAATGATCTCTTGATAGCAAAAGCTCAAGGAAGCGCACATGACAGTGCACTAGTACTTATATTCTGGGCAACTGCTGATCTCAGAGCCATGCCCTGCAGCCTGGAATATACCCAAAGGCAAGGGATTAGCTAGTGGAGGCAGTGATCAATAACAAATTAAAGCGTGAGAATGAAGGAGGAGTTGAAATGCTGAATATTAATGCAACCCTGGGTATAAGAAAATGCAACATACCAAATTCCATCCTTTAAAACAACAGCTTTATGTGAGGTCATGCAGTCTAATATCTGATCTAATATCTAATTAGACGATTAGAGATATTAGATATCTCTCCCAAGGGGGAGAAACAAAAAAAAACCCGACAACCCAACACCAGAAGTCCAAGCCAAGCTCCTCTGAAAGCTGATCCAAGACACACAGTGTGGCCCTCTTGCGTTTTTCTGGCTTCCACATCCATGTCCTTCAACAGTCAAAGAAATCTTGGTCCTTATTTCACAGATGGTCAACATTGCCTGCTATTTGTGTCACTGCAACTGCTTTGTAACTGACATTATCTAAAGCACTGAAATGAAAAAGGCTGAGAGAAAAAAAATATATGCAATAAATGAGAGCCACACAACACCTATCTGGTCTTTGTCCAAGACAAATTTTCCTCATTTCAATCGTTCAATCTTACTGCATACTTATGAAGACTTTGAATTCATTCGCAATTGAAAGCAATAACATAAGATCCAAGCCTGGAAATAAGATTCAAAGCCAGGAAAGCCAAAAACTCCATGGGCTAATTTCAAAACATACCGCCCAAGGGTCGGAGAATAAATTACATATGCTTTACTAAGAAAACATTAAATACTAAAGGAAAACATTTGGAACTGTTGTGACTGTACAGTGGAAGGAAACAAGATCAAGAACTAAGAAAGCATAATAAAATCCTTGCAAGGGTTAATTTTCTACATATGAACTAAAATATCATATTTTAATTTTCTGGCCAGAAGATTAATGAAACAAGTCTACCATATTATTAAAAACAAAAAGCAAGCAAGAGGAAACAAAAATACCAGATGCCTTCAACTCAAAATAGAAATTAAAATCAGTGTGAATACTTAGATGAAACCTAAGCCTCCTGTCTTGAAAGGGATGCTTCCATGTGATTCAATTTTATAAAAATAAATGCATTCAAATATTTTGGGTTTACTTTCAACTCAAATATCTTATAAGCTGCCTCACAATTGAATTGCTTTTCTCCAGTCAACTCTAGCACTATAATGTTTCTTATTTTAACTGCTACACATTAGGAAATGCACATTTTAACATAACAAACATAGATATCTCTCCTTACCTACTCCACTAGAAACCCTTGCAGCAGACTTTAGGGACAAAGCAATTGCCTTTATTGCACAGAATAAAACAATAATGAAACAGGAATGTTAAAGACATCAAGATTGTAATTGCAAACAAAGAAACATAACACAAAAGATTCTATTATAAGAGATGTTTTGATGTGTATAACAACCTTGGAAAGAGCTGGAGTAAGATGGTAAGCAGAACCACGGGACTAGATTGACAGCACTGCAACCAACCCAAGCAGTGAATCCGTACGCTTTCTGTATTTTAACTCCAAACTCTCAAGCACCAATGAAGCTAGAAAAAAACCTGAACTACCCAAAGCCCAGAGCCTTCTGAAGGAACAGCGTCTTATTCTCAAAGCCAAAGCTAATGACTTGAATATCTGCAAAACAGCATTACCTCTGGTAACTCATGGGCAGCAGCTGTACTAGGAACAGCTGAAACTAAAAGCCAGGGTGAAGTGGACAAAGAGAACTGCCATGAAGAGCCATCAAATTTCAACTAAATGTTCACAGAGCATATTCATGGCTCCACTGAAGCTGAACTAATACGTTTAGAAATATACCACTTTATAAGTACTCTATAAGAGATGCAATTGCATTCTCCTCTTTTTCCTTTCTAACAAAGAGTTTATCATATGAGGAGAACTTTTTCAAATAAATTCTATCCCATTTCTACACCAGACCTGATTATCCACGTAACAGGTCCAAAGTTATCTTACTTTCTAAGCATCTAAACATTTAAACCAAAACATTACAGATTGACTACTAAACCTTTTGTTGTAAAGAGAACTATTAACCTTGGTATCTGTCTGGGGAAACTGAAGAAGATTATCACAACTCTTTTCCAACCAATATGATTAGATTGGTCTGACAATCCCAATGGCACCTGCAGCTGTTTGCAGGTCTAAAATTCACACAATCAGAGAATGTCACATGCCTATAAGGTTACTTGTAAGGTAACATCTACCTTACAGACCAGCTACGAATTTAAGTGACATTATATAGATAAGATAGTTAAACAGCAATGCAAATAATGCGATATAAAGACCAGCCATCTTTTTTGTACCATCAGGAGTTCAAACACATTTAAAGTCACGCATTACAGGTATGAAGACTTAAGTCCTTTAAAATGAGGCTTCAAGGAGATGCTTTGCTTTTGTGATGGAGGAGCAATGAATTCACGAATGTGCATTATATTTTCTGAGAGAAAAAAAAAGATGCAAATGCACAGGAAAGAGATTAGAGAAAATAAGCTATAGAAGCCCTGTAAGAAATCCCAAAGAATTCCGGAGTTTGAATTCAACTGTTGGATTTGACCAAATTCAAATCCATTACTGCCATAATTAAAACTGTTTCTGAGACAAAACCAAAGCGACAACATCAATCCTTTGGAATTTTCTCTCACTTTGTCATGGAAAGTTGTTTGAAAAACGCAGCCAAGGATTCAGTTTTACTTAAGAGAAATCATGCATGTAAGACTGGCCAGACATCAAAGAGAAAACATCAGTGGTTAAATACTTACTACACAGAAAAACAGAGAAATATCATCCAATAAAATATATTACATAATTAAATATCCTTTGCCTTTACTCATTATTTATTTTGTGAGGGAGATGTAATCCCTCCTCAAACCCCTAGGAGCACAAACAACCGGTTTCAGCAGAAAGCTCTATAAATGAAGCCTTAACATTATCCTAGTGTTCATTTTCCAAGCTGTTGGCACTTGTGGCTGTGACCCTGCACCCAGGCCCTGGCTGGAGAGATGGGATATTGTGCCATGGCTTTGGCCTGAGGGCTGGTTGGGCACTGAGCTGCTTGGGGACTGTCACTGGGGTGCTGTTCTCAGCCAATCCCAAGGGTGTTCAATCAGTCTTTATGATATCCTTTTGAAGCAAGATTGCTTCTAACTCTTTTTGTCAGCATCTTACAGGCACGTTAACTGTCTGTTCTTGGTTAGCTGCTCTCTTGCGCTGACAGCAAACTGCCATTAGGACAGCACTAGCTCTGGGGAGCAAGGGACAAACCTAAGTTGGTAGCTTGCTTGGAGGCTCACATAAACATCCTGTGAAATGGAATTTACGTTTCAGAAGCCACAATCCTTTCTCCTTCCCCCAAGAAACAGGAAAAAAAGTTATGCCTCTCTGCATGCACATAAAAAAGGAAAGCAACACGTAGGAGACAAAACGTACAAACAAATGAATAAACCAGCTATGCTTTCCACAACATTTACAACTACAACTCCTTTACAATACACAGGAAACACAGAAAAAGCATAAAACAATCGGTGGCAGCATCTTATAAATTTCTAAAACGCAGACCACCTGATTTCAGATGCAAGGAAGCCCTAAAGCCTACTGCAAAGCACTCGCACAACAACCAGACCGTGGGCCCTGGAAACAGCTCCCGTTGTACCACAGCTTTTAGAAGCCTGAGCCACACGTGCAAACCAGCAGAAACGTCTAACAAGATGCTCAACAAAACGGTACTGATATGAAATTATTGTTCTTGGGAACAGGATGGCAGTTTATCTTAAGTTTTACACAAAGATATCCAGATGTTTCCAGCAACTGGCTTTTAAATTTTAACAAGTATGTTAAACCACCTGCGAAGGTAACCACAGAGTGGCTTCATCAAATGGCAGCATTCTATTACGATGTGTTTTCCTCCTGTAATTGTTTGAAATACTCATTTGGACTGCTCAGTAAGGATCAGTAAGAAGGACCGCTCCTTCTGTCAGCTGGCTTCTTCTCCTGCCCTGTCATCAGCATCTCTCTGTCCTGCTGCTTGCTGAATTACTGTAATGGAGATACTAGTAGCAAACCACTAACTTGGAGTGGTCAGTATTTCCACCAACCAAGAAGAGAACCCAAAGATGGTTTTCCAATAAGGTGCAGTCATTCTGGGTGAAAAAATGAAGCCTATTCAGTAACCACACTATGGAAGCACAGATTGCTTTTAAAAAATAAAAAAAAAAAATCAATGTAATGACAGACTTTTAATGTTCCTGATATAAAAGAAATACATCACATTGTATTTTGTCCTGCAAAGTATTTCTAGCTTGGGGAAGAAGCTTCTGCTTCTGATAGTTTGACAGCTTCTTTGACAGTTCCGGTAAGAGAAGAATTTATTTAGAAAAGCAGTGCACATTCCCAACAGATTTCCACAACTGAAGCAGCACAATAGCAACTTGTTTATTTCTTCCTATTAGCTTGGAAAACTGTACTTCTTTCAAGCAGATGCAACAATCCTTGTAGAATGCCACCAGCCTAATTACGAATGACTCTGAAGTCAAATGATGCAGATGGCCCACAGTCTGCTGGTACAACCATCACAAAGACGGAAGATAAGGTGGGAAAGGGTGACTTGACAACAACAACAACATCTAGAAGTTTGGACATCTGCTTGATATCTGGGTCACATAAGGAAACGCTCCTCAGCACGGCAGGAGCAGCAAAAGAAAAGGCCAATTCTACACAACAAAACAGCACCTAAACGTGTAGCAAAGTTACAATTATTCCCGTCCCATATTTTCCAAAGGCACATTGCAGAATTGATCTCTGAAGGAAAATAAAACAAGATACATATATCGCTTTTTCTTAAAGCACATACTCACCAACAGTTAACACGTCACTCTGAAATAATATAAAGCTTATTATAGATACACATCCCAGAAAGCTACAGAGAATAACCAGCAGTTACACGCACCAGAACAGATTAGTATGGGTAGAAACATTTGGCTTGTGAGAGTGGGTAGAAGGGGAAAAATTTTAATCAAATCCATTACCTGGTTATCGATTTCTTTTTGCCAGCCTGATCCTGTAGAATACTTATAAAGCCTTTGACATTGAGATGTTTGGCCAAAGATATTGGATTAGTCTAAGCAGAAGCTGGGCTTCTCATGTAATCTCTCATATTTCATTTATATGTGATTTATTCCTTTGTCCAGCAGAGGCTTTTTATTGATAAAAAATAATGAGATTGAGAATCCCAGAGGAAATGTAATGCCCACCCTCTCAAGCATGCTTGTGAAGTAAAAATAGTAGGCTTTGTTGGCTTGAGAGAGAATGACGTTATGCAAAGACTGTTTCCTTGTTTAATAAGTTCGAAGCTTGCCAAAAACTTGTGAAATAAACCAAACTATGTTTGAAATTAAAACGTTACCATGCTTGAAAGCACCAAATCCCGCACCGTAACACCGCATGCTATGGAACTGACTGAAGACTTCTGAAATAGTCTTTTCCCTGCAGAATAAACGAATGGAGTTCCTTGTATGAGTTCAGTTTGATGAGACGTTGTACCATATGTGTAGTCAGCTGAAAGTGATGCGTTACACACAGCCTGCTAGGTGACTGAACAATCCATCACTACACTCAGCAGAACCTCCTAACCGTTGTCAAATTGAATATGTAACCCGGTAACTGCAGGCTTTGTTGAACTACGAGGAGAATCAGAGATTCTCTACGAAATTAAATCATTATGCCTTTGTAACAGAAATACTGTTCAGAAGTCCTAAGGAAAACATGCAGGTCTATCTCGCAATTCTTCAATAGCTATTAACAGTAATAAAAGGATAAATAACAAACATCTGTTTCCGTAGGAAATCCTGAATAGGGCTTTAAAGTACCTATGTCAAGGCACAAAACAGAAAAATTCTATTTCACTGATAGCCAATGGAGACCTTTGTGATTAACACGAGGCTTACAGCTCTTTCTTATGTTAATTCCGAGAGCAGATTTAGCAGCTTTTAAGTCTCAGCCTTGTTCTCTGCACAACGTGCTACTCAACGTTTATAGCTGAAAAACTAGCAGAAAAAGTCTTTTACAGATCATCATTCATAGACCATTTATTTACAGCCACCTCTGAGCTCCCGACGCCAAGAGGACCTTGCTGAGAGGTTCTTAGGTACAACAGGAGCTCTCCTGACCAGTCCTGGTTTTTGATTACAGACCTCTTATCAGTGACCTCTCTGAAACCATCTCAGCCCTTCTCCAAGGCTTTAGTGTGGTGTTAGAAACTATTAAAATATGGGGATATTTGCTATCACGCTTTTTTTTTTTTTTTTTAAGAAAAATTGTTTTAATGTGACCGAAGAACCTAGCTACGCTCAGTGTGTCGAACCCTTTCATTTGCAGAGGCTTCTGGGTCACATATAGTGTTAGTTATTTAAAAGAATATTAGTTGCAATACATAACCGCACAGATGCCAGCCATTTGTTTAAGTGCCAGGTTATCTGTCTCACTCTCTTCAAACCCTGAAGCTGTTTCTTCACCGAGCGCTGATATATGAGCGCATTATTATTGTCAGGAAGGCTGGCATGGATCAACACAGCAGCATCTACCAGTAATAGAGTCCTCCTCACCAGTTTGGTCTGTAGGGAGCCAGGAGTTGCAGAGGTAAGGGATGGAAACAGAGCAATGCTCCCTATTTGCAATTCACCTTGATAATCAAAGCACTCCACCTCTCAAGCTACACAATTGTGTCCACTGTGAGATGCTGAAATTATACATACCTGCCAAACTGTCGAGTCTTGTTTTTGCTCCTCAGCATCTCCCTCCTTCCCCAGGCACAAGCCTTCTGGGACTCAGCGAGCAGAGGGCAGTGTCAGATTCTGCCTATTACTGCTGAACAACTGGATCACAGCTGTCTTGAAATCCTGCTCGCTCCTCCTTCCCATAAATGGCCCCCCTGCTCAACTCAGGCTCTCTTCCCCACCACTCCATCAGAGGGTGCTCCATGCCCTCCCCTCCATTCTTCGATTACCACCTGGCTTTCATGTCAGTGTTTTCCTCTCTTCACATTACAATTCACCTCTGGATAGATTTTGTTGTTTTTTCTTTTTTAAAAAACAAGCCCAATTGATGAAACAAAAAAAATTAAATCGCATTAAAATACAACCAAGGACTTAACTGAGTAATAATTCATTTCAGTTTCTCGGTTTATTCTGACTTTTCAATTCTGCTCAGGGATTCTTTTTCTCTATTTTTTTAACCTTAGAAGTTTCTGTGCAATGAGGAAATTGGTTCCACTCTAACAGTCCCTGCTTCCAGAGTTGCACATATATCGTTCACTGCTCTTCAGAGCTGAGAATGTATCATCATCTTTCTCTCATTCAGGATCTCCAGTAACATTTTGGACTTGGGAAGCCACCATGGTACTCAGGCACTCACACCACACATTTCAGGGTGGAAAAAGATTATTCCAAGCATCCAACTGTATTTTCCATATTATATCCTATGCTCCTCATGTCTCCAACGTCCCCCGGAGCAACAGCAAAGTGAAAGCAAGCAGCTTTTGGCTGCTTGTACATTGGCCAATGTAAGCTTGGTAGCAACTCTGCACTGCTTAGCTTTATGTAGTTGGAAGAGACCTTAGTTTTAAAGGCCAGCACTTACAGCTTTCTACAGACCAAATATTAATACACATTTCATTGCTGATCATCGCTAACCTCTCAGTCACTTCAGGAGCACCAAAATCTCTGCTGTCAACAGCCTCCTCTGATGTTCTGCAGAATGCCCTAAAAGCTTCTAGAGAATTCAAGCCCATCTGCAAATATTGATTTCTCCCTACCCTTTATTGAAGGCCTCACATCCACCTTCTTAAGGTATTTTGCTACTTCTTTCTGCATCCTGTCTTTGCATGGCACTTTCCTATCCACGCACAGGTTTTTGTTGATGTAACATCACCTCCTTTAGCTTTGACAGACAATCTAAAGCTGCTTCTGCTCTAAGAGAGTATGCATTGTTCTCTCGGCTCAGCATCTCATCTTTCTCTTGCTCTGACCTCATCATCTCCTTTTTATAGGGTATCGATCATAACTACCTTTATTTGTGAGACGTTTGATGCACTTACTCTTTTTCCTCTGCCCTAATTATCAAGGAGACAATTCCCACCTGCAGTTTTCCAACAGCAACAGAACTCACAGAAAATCCATGCAGCTCAAGATAACTATTGTGGCATTTTTTGTTATAATAAACAAACCGATAGCAGTTTTGATTTCTTTGCTCAGCAACTCCTTGAGTTCAAATAGCGACCGAAAAGATACAAGCAATTTGGCCTCTGTTTCAGGTGAACAGGAGGCTACGAGGAGCTGATAATTTGACAATTTTCAGTGCAAGTTTTAAACAGCTTTCAGAACCTACAGTTTGGGGGGGGAGGGGGTGGAACAAACAGCACCAATTCAAAGGTTTGTAAATAGAAATTCACTGTATTCCACAGAGGGGAATGCTTGAATGAAAAGGGCTACAAACGTTTCACAAGAGTTGACCTGTTGAATATTTATATAAACATTAAGGATACTATCCATTAATACAGACAGACATATGTGCTTAACACAAATATGGTGTCCTACAGCTCACCAGAACTTTCTAGGACATTAACACACCTCCGCTACACCACAAAGCTTAATTTTCCAGCCATTCAAGAATGGTAGTAATGATGATAAGTAAATCCAGTACATGTCCTGAAATATCTTAGTGCCATCAGACTGTAGTTGTTGAAGGTATAGCAAAAACATCCCCAACCTATTTGTTGGAAACTCCGGAGATGCAGCTTTCACCTGCTACCCCAAACAACTCACAGTCCAGCTGGCGTCTACAGGCAGACTGCACAGCTCTTCAGCTAACAAGTTCACATGGATGGCTGTGGCAAGAGTTGTTCAGGCTCCCCCTCTCCTTCATAAACATAAAAAGTGAGCTAGGAAATATTCCTGTAACAGTAATATAATTCATGTGATAGTTACTGCAGTGACAGGCACTTTCAACAGCTAATTCATCTACAAAGCACCATTCAGCCAGACTGGAGTCGAAAGAGTGTTATTGAAGTTTGACCAGTTGCCAATCGACCTTCTAAGAGGAAGCACTGTTCTCCTCCCTCCATCCAGCTACTGAACTCTGCTGATGACAGGACCTGTCTGAAGTTCTACTTTTATTTAAAAAGCTCAAGGCAAAATTCTGCACTCAAATCTGCAGAGCATCACAACTGATGTTGTGCTCTCCTTGCACACATGGAGTTGGTCTGCTCCTGTTCCAGTGTCCTGGGAGCCACCACTGTGCAGTGAGGGCGTATAGGGAACAGATTCTTTTTACAGATGGAAGAGCATTAGGCACAATGTAACAATACAACACATAGACAAGAGATCCAGCACATCACGTGCTCTCATCTACCCACTGCATACAGAATACCTTTCAGACTAAAGGTGGAGATTGACCTAAACCTGATTTTATAGATACAGAAAACAAAAATTAGAGGACAACAGCAGAAGAACGTAGAAGTGAAGGAATTTAACCCATACTTCCGTAACACAGTTAAACAGCCCAGACAGGAATATTTGTCTTTTCAACTTCTGGATGAACGTCCTACTGAATATTTATAACAGAAATAAAACTAGGCTATCGATATTTGATTCCTAAAAACTTCCCTGAGAACTTTCCATACCTACTTCATTATTTTCATTTCTGGCATACATGATATACAGGAGGGGAAAAAAAGTATGATTAAATGCCTTCTGTCACATTACATATTTTCTCCAGTAACATAAGACAATATTGTAGAAGCACTGCTTTTGAATCACTCCAGAGCATTCAGCAGGAGTCAATTTATACTGCGAGTGAATAATGATGTACCTCAACTCATTTTAATTTCAATAATTGAATGAGAAATAGGAAAGTCTATTGAAAGGACTGTATTCTGGTCAAAGACTAATGAGAAAACAGTTTTGAGTCTTTGAGTCAGCGGGTGTCATGGTAACAATGCATTATCGAAATCTGATTAGCATGCCCAGCAGCTTTATAAATGATAACATGCTCTTCTAATTGTATTTCCCTTTCTTTCCCTACGATGAGTTTTATATTCATAACTGGTAAGAAGCAAGGCAGCATTCTGTTCAGCTAAAAGTTAGGCTTAGGATGTCCAGCATGCTCACAAACTTGGTGCAACTTGTCACACAATAAGAAGCTGAGACTTCCTTTCTCTCCTCTTCCAATCCCGACTGTATGGGATTTTGAAGTCACATAACACTCCTTCCTTTAATTCTATGAAACTGCGTCTAAGGGTACACACATGAAATAGAATATTGTGAAGCATGAGTGTCTTATGAAAAAGACTATGTTTCACCGGAGGAAAGGGTGCAGAAGTACAGCAGAAGGGCTTAAAATCTGTCCCAGGAAACATTACTCCAGGTTCCTGAGGTTTTGGAAAGTGGGATTTTAGAGTGTTTGGAAGACCACACACACACTTAACTCATTACAGTAACAAAAATTGTGAGGAATTATGAAATTAAATAGGATTCTTTTCCTTCTCATGGAGGAAACAACTAATACAGATTAATAAATGCAATGAAAACAGGAGGTTAGAAGTTCAGTAATACTCCTCTCATAAGCGAACCAGAGGTGAGTACCCTAACAGACCTTCATTAACAGTAACAAGCTCTATCACAACCGCAGCCTCAAAAACGTGAAGCAAAATCATTTCAATATGCAGAGACTCAGTCTTAAAAAAACAAACCTTTTCTTACAGGACGAGAGCACTACTTTCATCAGAATGATCAAGACATCTACTAAACTTCTGGCTTATTTCTAGGACCACTGCACCCTAAATATTTGTTCCTCATTTTCCATGTTCACATTATTAGTTCAGCTTCAAATCTGTTTAACAAAAAGGAGAAAAGCTCATGCTCTTATTCTCCAGGTAAGCTACAACTCATCTAGTCACGTGACGAATAATGCTTCATAGAAGAAAACAAATTTTCTGTGTTTTTAATGATGAAACCATGTTTGTTAAAACGCACAAACACAGGAATTACGTGGTCAACTTGATCTAAAAGCTTATTACTCGCTGTTACGTGCACTGGCATGTGGACAAAGTTTAAGACGTACAAAATACTAAAAACAATCAATGTTAAGTCAACACAGCGAAAGCCAGAAGAACACTTATCTACATGTTTGGAAATTCAGCAGAGAGCGCAGGGTTACACTGAGAATAGAAAGTCATCAAAGCAGGCCAGTGAGCAAAGAAAGAGCAAACAAGCTCTCCCCAGAAGAGATTAGTACTCGTCCAGGGGACTGTTTGCACTAACCTTGGATGGAAGCAGCAGCCCGAAACCCAATCAGTGTGACCTTCACCCACCATGATGATGTCCCCATCAGGTAAAGCCCACGTTTTCCAGAGGCGGTCATCGCTGCCAGTGACTACTATGGCTTCCAGAGGATGTGAGGCCAAGCTGCAAAACAAAAGAGAGGCAGGTCATATTCTGTATAAGTATCATTTCAGCAACATCTAAACATGACTGTTTCTGGATGGACTAAATAAGCAATCTGGTGATCCCTATCACAATCAGAATTTAAAATACATGCTATGAAGATGAGTTTCTGCTTCTACCGATGACTGACATGGGTGAAACCAGAGTTGTTTCTATACCCTCCTGAAGTTCCAGTGGATTAAAACACTCAAATATATGTTCCTAAGCACTCCGTTTTTAGAAAAACCCAACAGGATAACACATAAACAAGCACAACCAGCGTGAATCACTATTTCGCACTCAAAATAATTTCAGAAGTACTGGCTTGTCAGCCTGCTGCTGACAGTTGAAGCGAGCAAGGATAAAAGGACCGTTTACTCCACTATCCCCATAGGTCTGAAGTCTTCTAGCACTGAGAAGTAGCTCAAATTGCAGTCCAGTAGCTACTGGCTCTGCCATCATTTTAGCACCAATTCACTGGGATTAGGCTACGGTCAGAAAACCCATTTCAACTCTATACTCAAATCATGTAAACATGTTTTCCATTTTATATTATACAGCACACCGGGACATAATGGAAATCACATACTTATCACGTCCCTATACTGCAAACTTGGTTTATTTTTGATTTGGCAAATGCAGCACAGCCCAAAACGGATCTAGAGAAGAAAATAAATCTGTTGGAAATGTAACAAGTGCATATTTCATATAGATTTGGCTATTTGATTTAAATTATTGTTACGCTTTACCATTTGTCGAACATCAAAAAGTGTCTAGAAGCTGAATGAAGTCCCAGTATTATTTAAATAACTTAATCTGGAGTTCAGAATTAAAATGCAATGAGGGAGAAAGGAATCACAACCTGTGCGTGCACCTATTTCAGTTGTGCACCAGAGCTGACAGTTTTCAGAGAGAAACGCTTATGAAACAGTACCAGAATAGAGAGAGAAGATGCCAAGCAGACAAATGGGAAGAAAAGAGAGGTCATAAAAGGCACACAATTACTCTATTATAAAAATACCTTTTTTTAAAACAGGACCTCCCTTCTGCACTGTCATCATTTCATAAAATTCCTAAACCAGAACTGCAGCTTGTACTGTATGGGGAAATACGATTCCCCTCTGTCAAACTGATGCCAAAAACACGCTTATGTCAACCAGCACATCTGTTCCTGCAGTTTGAGACACAGTCTAGGAAAATTCCTACAGATTCCTTGGATTCATCTGCTGGAACAAGATATCTGGGTTTTACTCATTCTCTAATTTCTGAGAGAGAAAAAAAGTGTTTTTTGTCTTGACCTAAATAAATTCCTTTGCATTCACGGGCAGAAAAGAGGAGGAGGGAATGACGTTATATAAATTCTCCAGAGATGCACAGAGAGCAGCTGTATCATTTGGATTGGCCACAGCAGATAGGTAGGAGGACAAGGAGGGAAGAGAGACAAAAGGAAAGAAATTAAAAGCTTGAAAAGGCATGCCAGTGGCTTGCAAATTACTGGGTGAGAACAACTCTCCCAGAGTTCCCCTACTACCAGGGACCTCTGACGCACCAAAAATCCTGATATAACGATGCTTTCTGGAATATATACAGGCACACAGCACTATGAAGTGCCAAAAAGAGGATCCCACTTGCCAGAAAGATGAGTGGGATATCTATAAAAGATGAATCCACCAGGACCACGTCCTCTTTCCTTAGGCTCTGAAATATCAAAACAGGTTGCATTAAATAGAGCCTTTATTGGCATGCACACAGTAGTGCACCACATATAAGCATCACATCGATTAGCTAATGTTCTTCTTGTAATCTATTTCAGATAAGTTCGACAGAAAAATCTCCATCTCTCAGTCCCCAGTCCTTCCCTTAAGATATTTCGTGTTAGTTGAGTGCATGCTTATTAAGACTTCCTATCAGTTCTTTCTCTTACAGTCTTCCTAAATAGTTGCCTTTGTAGATGCATTATGCAATTTCTATTAAATCACCATGAAATCTCTCACCGTAGACTCAAAGTTGACACAATGGCTTCCTTAGGATCCCTCCCTGCTTTCTGAACAGACTTGACTCCTAGCTCGGCTGAAGCTGCCCATCAATACAGGCTGTGCTGCCAGGCACCCTGCCTCACCTCCTAGGAACACTTCCTCCTTTCCTCCACCCTCCCAGCACATTTCCAGTCCAGTTTTTGAGAAGCCTGAACTTACTCAGTTATAAGAAATTTCTGGAGCTCTTAAAGACAATCCATCAAATGTATTTCATGTGGAAGAAAATTTCTGGTCATCACAACAAAGCCCACAAGAATATATTTCACAGACTTTTAATTGCAATACCCTTATAAAAGTTGCTGTCCAATGGTTTTTCTCCTCCATGCCAGTTTTTTAGGGACAAAGTGTGCACTAATAAATTAACGGCAAACATGTGACATAACCACTGTTGCTCTGCTTCTGAGAAAGGGAAGCCCATTCATCCAAAGAGTTCTATACGCAACGTTAATTAGGCATCCTTGTCTTCATTTCTGGCAATGCAGCACTCCATAGATTTTTGCTTCATCTCTGTTCACAGGCTCTAATTATTTCCAGCACAGGTGACTTTGGGTAGATTGCAGTGAAAATCAATAAAGGAACACGCGTGATAGAAACATCGGTTTTTTCCTCTTCGGGGATGGAAGTGGGATCAGAAAAGACTCAAACAAGAAAAAGAAACTCAAAGATTTGCTGCTGTTGAAGGTATACGTACCCCTGTTTACACAACTCATTCCGGCATTATAAGCCATTCTCATTTCTTCAGCACTTGCCATGGTAGATGTATAGCGCTCCCAGTAATTTGCTTTCAAAACAATCATCGATTATTCTAACTTATTTTGAGTAATACGTAAAAATATATGCTATCTTCAAGGTGCAAAACACTTTCAGTCTCAATACGTACTGCATTTGATCACTCCATACGTACAAAATAAATCTGCTGGTTACAAAGTGTTCAAGCTGCCCGTGTAACCTAAACTGTGTGTTTGCTTTAACACCAACACTAACTACTTTGCACCGGGGCAGGGAGATGTCGGTTTGATGATAAGGAAAGCTTTCTGGCAATAAGATCTCTGCAGCACTGAAACTAACAGCTACCTGCCATCATTAGTCTAGTCTTTAAGTTCTCACAACGCATTGCACCTATTACCCAGGCAGACCAGACTGTTTGATGCCTGAGGTACCTACAGTAGCAATGCTCCTTTGGAGTCCCAGCTCATTCAATGCGCAAAGCAGCACTCATACCCAAAGGGCAATCATCAACTTAATAAAAAGCACCACCTCAGCCCACTTCTAAGAAATAACTGCAGTTAACCCCAATTTCACAGATGCAGGACGTTAAGGCATAAGAGAAAAAAAAACACAACTATTTTTTCAAAAATAATTTCAGGGGCTAGAATAGGTCACCAAAAAAAATTACTGGATATTCAGCAATTCTAGCGTACAAGATCTCAGGGGACCACAATAGCAGCAGGAGTCCAGAACTCTAAAATTAACACAGAAAATGTCTGAAGAGCAACACCCTGGTGAAATTAACAATGGCTAAAAACCCAGCCTTGTAATGGAAACTTGGGGAAATGCAGATCTCTCTATCCCTACCATTAAGCTCTCCAGGCATACTGGAATGGAAAAGCAGAGCAGGCTTTGAAGGCAGGAATATCACAGGCACTGAATTCAAGAGGATGGCTATTCATTAGGGCCTCAAAGCAGAACAATGTGTGCTTAAATTTTAGGAACCGCTTTACTGAAATCAGGGATCCTCTTCACACGCGCACGCCTAATTGCATTGCTGGAATAGGGCCTAAAAATCTAAAGAGTTTTTAAAACCTGAAATTTTATTCCAGTCCCAATTTTGCTGGCACCTAGCTAGTGCTGAGACCCGAGAGAAGTAAACCAATCTGTTATGAACATAAGATGTGCAGACTGCACCATGTAACTGCATTGCAGTTTTTTAACCTCCTGTGTTTGCAGGAAAATGGGAGGCCAGAAATCCATGGCAATTCAACTAGGCCCCACATGCGGCCTATGGTTTAAGGAGGGTCCGTGCCACTTCCCCTCTGCAGCCTTGCTCTCTAAAGTTAGGGCCAATACAGAGGAAGACTACCACACAGGAGTTTTACGTCATTAGAAAGGCTGATTATTATCTGATGACAGCTCAAAAGGCCACAACTGGCAGTCAAGATGGACTCTTTTCTCTCCCATCACAAGCGCTGTGCAGAGGGAGCAACAGGACCGAGTACACAGTCGGCTCCTTTCTCAAACACCTTTCAGCATACATTTTCTCCTCCTTATCTCCATAACAGCAGCAAAGACAACAGGATATATCAAAAACGCTCAATTTCCTGTCAAAATTTGGCCCCCAGTGTAAAGTTTATCCAAGCTGCAAAGTGCTGCCCTGAGGAGAGGCCGGGGCTGCCCCAAGCCAGGTGCTGCAAGCAGCTCTCCCTGCCACCCAGCCCATGCAGAGCCCCTGCTAGAAGTAGAGTCTGTGCTGCATCGGGGGAAGATCTTCGTCTTCTAAGTTTCTCAGCCCATCTCCTCCTCCTGCCCTGCTGAGCAAGCAAGAAGCTGGATGTGGTCTGGCCCTTAGCCACATCACCCAGCAGACACACCACAGAAGCCTCATCAGCCATTATGCCCATTACACTTTGCCCTCATTTGTTTTTCTTTGAAACACATCTCACACTAGTACAGTTATTTCTACCACCTTTTCATCTTGACTTGAGTTATCTGGTCTCACCCGACCATGTACTTGAGCAATAATTGTAACCCTGACATTTAATTCAGAGGCTTATTATCCAAGGGTAGCATAACTGAAAAGCTTTGCATTTCTGTCTGAGGTCTTAAAATGTCTCTTTGTAACAAAACAGGAAGAAAGCCTTCAAAAGAGAAAAGAACTAGAAAGGAACAAAAAAAGGATGAAACAAACTATAGAGAATGTAAGTAGGAGAAAGCAACCACAGCAAAGAGCTTGTAACTTTTGATTCATTTATGTAAATACAGTCTGTGACCGATCTCATTCACAGTCCTGTTCAAAAATCTCAGTCCTGTCTGCTTCCCAAGCTCCTATGACACAGGAATTGGGAGCAACAGCCATTGATGGGACCTTACCATTCCTTGTTTCATCTGCCTTGCCTGACCAGCAAGCCTTGAGACATTAATTAAAAAACAGTCACACAGAAACTTCAACCCACGTTTCTAGAAGAAGGCCATAAGACTTAATAATTTAAAATGCTACCTAATGTACTTACACTCATCATTATGCACACAAAATCTTCCATCTTACCTACAAACACATTTATTCTTGTGGAAAAGCATCAATTCACATGCTTGCTAATTTGCCCACATCAGCCCTCCTCTTAACAAAAAAAGAACTTCAAAAAGTGAACATCACACAGCATACAAAGCCTCCACAAATAATTGTGCTGAACGCATCATTATCACTCACAGATACAGACATGGCTGTGGTGATAAGTCAGTAGAGCCTACTTTACGATGCTCCGTGCCTGATCACTTTATCCGCTGTGTTTGCTGTTATCAAAACCCACTAATTTGTATTAGCTTTCTGACTATTTGTAACCTACCTAGGTTTTACTGCATTAGATTTGATTACGGGCATGCTGGGCCACTCTAAAATCATTATCTTCTTAACAGCTAAGCTTAGCCCTACATCACATCCTCGAAAAATTCAAAACTATCATGTTGATTTGCACGTGTTTTATTTAGGTTTCAGGCCTTTGAAGATATATGCACATTCTTGAATTATGCACTGCCAGGAGTCCTGATCATTTCACAGCATATTAGCTTAAAAACATACATAATCCTTTTCAAGATAGAGCCCTTAATCACGTCACAGAAAGAAAATTTTCCTAGAACCTATATGATAACACATAAATTGTCTGTGCTGTTATATACTCATGTACTGCAAACCTCAGCAACCCAACATTAAGCTTTTTATCTAGAATGCTTGTAAATAACAACAGGCATGAATCTAAATCACTTCCTAGAGAATCTCTCTTTATTCATTCCTTCCTTTTGCTTACAAGGTTGTTGATAATTACTGCTGGCCCAAAAAGTCACTTTGTCTACAGCATCGGCTGTTACACACTGCAGAAACAGCACTTCTAACCTGCCATAAACCAAAGCAGTGGGCAATCCAGCCAACCTTACTACAGAGAAAGCTACTGTTTATTTTCAGACTGCAGTTTACTATTGTTGTGCTGATCTTAGTTTTGTTTTTCTTTTTTAATATCCATTGCCCTACCATTCAGGTGATGACAAAGTTGGCCATGGAACGATGGACAAAGATCACATAGTTTAGAGACGCTTCTACAAGACTAGATTTTTTTTATTATTTTTTTATTTTTTTAAAGAAAAGCAGAGCAACAACAAACTTATCTGTGAGTCATTCTGAGTTCACAAGTTCTCATTTTATATGCATCTGAATCCATTTTCCAAGCTGAGTCAACTTACCAGGTACCCGTCGTACTGCAAGAAGTATTTAAGCCAAAAGAAAGAGCATGAGAGCAGCAACAATAAACTAGAAGCAGTGAAAATGTTCAAATATTCACATCTTCCCCCACTGACTCCACTGGGGAATGAGACCCATACCCTCTGCCAGGAATGATTTAAACCACGGTTGGTACCATCAGCAGCATAAAATTTAAGCATTCAAAATAGCACTGAAATCAGATTCCCCCAGGTCTGCACAGTCTTGAATCCAATTCTGAAAGAGATTTCACCTCACATGAGGACTCCCCAATTCAGGTCAGGCTATAGGCCAATCTCCACCAAGAGCCTATATATATTTTTTGTTTTACACCCAACCTGTGACAATGAACCACTTCACACACACATAAGGCAAAGAGAAAGGCAATGCAGGCAAACTTGCATAAACCTTTCCCTACTCCATACATAATTGTTGCCTGTTTTTTTACCTGTGCTTGTGGGGTACTGAGATAATAGCTTGTCTTCCCTCGTAATGAAAGAAACTGCTTTTCTAAAAGGCAATTTTAGCTTGACCACCTTGAAAAGATGCAGACTGCTTTCTCAAAAGCTCCTGTCTGTGGCCTGGTTTGAATTAGTTTTCATCATTACTGTTAGCAATTCCCAGGCTCCTGTTGCACAGCAGCTTTTTCACAGATGATTAGGAGCAGTGTTGTGGTATATAAGAGTTCAGAATGAATACTATTTGAAACTTACCAGTTGGTAAATTCTATTAAATTATCAAGGTTGGTGAAGAAAATATTTATACATATAATTTGCAATTAGAGCATTAAAGTGTCAACTCACTTTTCTAAATTAATAAGAAACAAATGCATTAACTTTTCAAGGTCACTTTCCTCCTGTGTTTCCTTCACACAAACTTTCCAAGCAGGGAAGATTATGCTCTGTGCTCTGTTTCAGTACCATAACGCAGAAGAATGCTTCCAGCAACAGAATTAATGGAAACTCTTGCGGAGAGAAAGTCGCATAAGTAAATAGTTTCTTCACAGTTAGGACTCCAGTCGCACCCAGTACCAAGAAACAACACCGATACACAAAAATCATGCTCTTAACTCTTACAATCTTTGTAATTGGACATACACGTATGAGAAAGAAATGGATTTTGGGCTCAGGAAGGATCACAGTAACTCTCTAGCCCCTAAAGTGGAAGCTGCAGAGCCCCTCACACTAGCTGCGTGGTTTTCCCAACAAAGCAGGCCATTCAACTTGCTCTGTGATGTTTCAAGAGAGAAGTTTCCCAAGCTATTTGTTCCATCCTGGAACCCTGCACAGAATTGCAGAAATATAGGCTGACATACTCCAGTTTGGACCTAGGATGGATTGCACAGACTCACCCAACAAACACTTGCTTAAGTCCTCCTTTAAAAATAATGTTCTATGTAAGATGCCTACGTGTTTGGAGGAGGGGAGGGATTCTCTTAAAAAGTGTTTTCTGAATGCTCACATCTCTCAATGTAAATTACACTGATTTCCTTACTACTTCTCTGATAAATACAGCAAACAGCTTCTATTTCCATAAAATCTCATTTATCAGATGGCTGTTACTTACACCTTGAACTCAGTTCACTAATTCATCCAATTCACTAAACTTTCTTAAAAGTCAAGACCAAAAATGGACACAGGATGTCAGCTGAGGCTTCGTTAAGCCTAACATGGTAGAAATCACATTCCTCTTCACACATTCCACAGGTACCTTCCCCCCCAACTTCCAGAAATAGGACATTAAAGTCTAAATTCCCTGTTTTCTCTCAACACATATTCCATTTTACATGTGTGTATCTGAATTCTTCCTCAGCGTATCACACGCATTTCATTGAATTTCATCTTGCTGATGAAACCTGGCCAATTTGTCAAGCTTACGTTGAATTCTGATCTGATAAAGAAAGTTATCTGCATCCTCTTTAACTTGGTGTCATCTGCATCTTTTATAAGCTATTCTGTATTCCATCACTCTCACTGCTAATGAAAACACTGAACAGAACTGATTTCCCAAGGAAATTCTCAGAATGAAACAAAGACTGGAGCTCAGCCAAGAAGTTCTTGCACCCATTCCATACCACTGGTTTGCACTAAAACTCACCTGGTGGAAATACGCACCATAAATATTTAAAAAACTGAAGTGCAAGAGAAGCCAACGTTTGCCTTGCTAAACTACTGCAGTAGTTAATAATCTTCTATGGGGGAGGGAACTGAAATTGAATATCTGGCCAGCTTCGTTCTCCAGCTGCACATACCATTCAGTTTTACTATCAAGAAGAGAATACTCAACTTCAAGAACTATAGGCTTACTGACGGACTGCACTAGATAATTCCTTAAACATTCTGTGGATTAGTTTTTACAGACTAAGTACAAAGCGAGGTTAAGAATGCCTGAGATAGTTAGGAAGACTTGAACAAAAAAAAATAAATATTATGTTTCAGGATTATTAAACCATCAGTTTGCAGCTGATAGGTTTGTTATAAAATTATGTATCATCTCTTGGAAAAAAGACATTCTAGTGAGCAAAACCTTTGAAAATGCATGACATGCAAGCAGCGTAATGATTATAACGATGTAGGACATTATTTAAGTATCTTCTATCCACATTGGAAACTAGCAATAGAGCAAAGAAGGAATGGCCTCACGTGGCACCAGAAGAGGTTCAGGTTGGTATCATGAAAAATTTCTTCTCCACAAGAGTGGTAATGCACTGGAACAGGCTGCCCAGGGAGGGACTGGAGTCACCATCCCTGGAGGTGTTCAAGAAACACGTAGATGTTGTACTGAAGGACTTGGTTTAGTGAGGAAATATTGGTGGTAGGTGGATGGTTGGACTGGATTTTGGAGGTCTTTCCCAACCTTAGCGATTCTATGATTCTATTCTGTAACCCTCCCACTGCTGGCTATTCCTCTCCCTCCTAAGCCAAGATGGTAGGTACATAGGTGCCTCTGGAGCAGACTTGGCCATAGAGGCTTAGAGTTTTTCAGCGTTTTTCCTATTATCCAACACTGGACTACCTTTTGCCATCAACAGTGCACCTCCATTTTAGCTCCAGCTGAGGTTGCCTTTCTTGATTTTGTCACTGAGCCCTCAGGAAATGCTTTTACATTTCCTGTCAAAGTTTCTACTTCTCTCTACTTCCCATATCCTGCCCTCCCACATTCCAGTTAATTAAGCAGCTCCCTGCTTAGCCAGAGAAACCTCCCACTGCAGTACCCTTCACAAAGGAACCGTTAGCTCCTGAGCACTGATCCGTAATCCTTAAAAATCTGCCAGCTCTCTGTGATGGCAGTGTCACAAGAGACACAGCCCAGCAGTGTCCTAGGCAAGCCCAAGTATAATTCCATGCAGTCCAGAGCCCTAACACTGCTGCTCACCACATTCCAACCTTCTTCTGGATCCCGTACTCATTTAGGTCGTGGTGACCACAGCCCAAAACACCCTTTGCAGTCGCATTTACTGCCTGTACATGCAAGCAAATTAGACCAATTAGAGCATAACTCCATCTGGACTCCAGCATACCATTTAGGCAACTATCAACAACGCAGACTAGAAACTCCCAATTGTTTACACAATGGCATGCTTCCCCTCCCAGGAGTGGCAAGAGGCATGGCTGCTTTCACACCTTCATATCAGCCAAATTCCATTTACACCATTAGTATCTCAGCATTGTTGTAATGACTACAGACTTTGTATTTTGACAAATACCTGATGATACTTCATATGATGACAATCTCACATAGAACAGTAATTCTCACGAGTCTCTCAACCTCACATAGTCCTCTATACCCTCTGAGATGTACCAAACTACCTACCTGACCCTGTAAATTTTTAATTTTTAAGATCCATCAAAAAAAGTTCATGGAAGAAATCCAAGTCCACACAAATGCGCATATATAGTTAAAAACTACTGCTGGTAAGCATGAGTCTCTCTTACATATACGGGAGCATTACAGTCCAGTTGCAGACTATCACCTCCTTAGCAAAGAAGTTCTCTAAAAGGTATCTTCTCACTTCTCAAAATGTGATTCTTTTGAAGACCGGCATCTACAAACCAAACCTTCAAGTCAAGCCTACTTAGAACAAATGCCTTTTCTCAAGTCAAATCCAAGTAAAAGCGACGGGATACCAAACTACAGCTTTCCACCTTCCTTAGCATTCCACTACCACCTGCAGCCCCTGGCTGCACATTCAGAACTGGTTCTAAATCTAAAGACAGTCCTAACAACCTAAATCTTCTGCTGTGCCAGGTCGTCAGCCCAGCAGCCGGCCTGCTAGGAGCAACCTCCTTTAACACAGTAGCACACAGGATTCAAGGACACTTTCTAGCCCTCATCGTAACCATTATGCTAGCTGCAGTTGTCTAAGGTTAACATCCAGAAGTGAGACTCCTGCAAAGACAGTGTTTATATACTGTGCTGGAAGGGTAAAAACATACCGGCGACTGAAATGATTACTTATTTTCAACAATTGCAATTTTATAGCAATACTTACCACCTTAAGGGTCAGCATTTATCCTGCTTCCGAATGGCTTTTGATTCATTTCAAACTGAGCTATAATGAAGGATAAAGATCAGTCTCAAAAGACCACCACCTTCAGTGCACATTAACGAAAAAGAACAGATATGGACTTGTAAAGTATTCAGCACAGCCCTGCTTCTGAAGCATGAAAAAGAGGAAGACAGTTACCTGATGTATTGCTGGGAGACTAAGTCATCAACGGAAAGAAACTTAACAAATCAGCTAAGAAAGCCTCGTTTCTGTTTTGCCATCACCACATTAGGCGATACACGTACAATGTCACAAATCTGTTTACAAGAGAAAAAGAGATTCCTGGACTTTGGTTAGCTGACAAACACTAGCCTGCAGATTGCTAAGGATCTATCAGAATCCGATCAAACACTACAAAAAAATACAAAAAAAAACCACTAGGGTTTTCTACATATAAAAAGGAGTGTATCATTAAGATGTCAATGAATGAGGAGAGATTTCTACTTACTCTTGATATGAGACCAGACCTATAGGATAGGTGGCATAATAATGTTTTCCTGTTAAAAAATAATAAGCATGCCTGAGAAGAACCTGGAAGAAACGGGACACTGCATCTTGTGCACCATTTAGAAAACATCTTGTGCACCATTTAGAAAAAAATCGCGTTCATAGCAGCAAGATTTGCTGCTGCTGAAGCTCAACCTGAGAGAACAGGTTCCTATTAGCAGTAAGGCACATCTGCATTGTTGCGTATTTTACCGAGATACTGGATATTTAGTGAACAGGAACTGGGACACTACATGAGAAGTGTTGCCAGTGTTGCTCTAGACAGTCCTTCTGAGTGAAATATTAAGATACCATTGACTGCCTGTTCAATCATTGATGAGACTACATTCTCAGTGGTACCTATGAGTGACATCTATATAGCACTTCCGGAATGAACATTCAAGTTTTCTGAAGGGCAGACCCCAGTTCCTCCAAACTCAAGATATCAGAAAACCTTGTAGACTACAGCTAATCATTTTGTACTAATTAAGAACAAGCAGGCTAAGCAAAGCTCTTTATCAGCTTTACACAATACCTAACCAGCTGACCAAGTACACAAATCCACCTCTATCACACATATTAATTGTAATATCCACATGCTATTCTTTACTTTTCATCAATATACATTTCAGACCAACGCACATCCCTCCCTGCCCCCCCCAGCCTACGACAAGCTCAGTGTTATTTAAGAATTGCTAGGAAGCAGAGACAAAAAACACAACTCCAAAACCTATTTGTCACAAACAGGGGGGAAAAAAACATCGTCAGTATGGTAACTGTAGAAGAGCAAAATACTGTTTAAAGATCAATGCCGGCAAATTTTATACTCCGCATAGTGAGAAAACTAATGAGGCACATGCTGGATTAAGTTTAGTTTTATACACAGTAGCAACATGTTGTGACTCTGAAAGCACTAAATAATGCTTCTTATGTAAGCATTTTAAAGTAGATTAAAGATTACAACAAGTTCTGCTCTACTGTCACACATAAACAAAAACTTACATCATCAGTTACTCAGGAATTAATACAAACTACGTTACCGTTAATCGCTTTAACTTGCCAGAAAACTTCGAGTCGCTTGGATTTTAATATTAATTCATTTCCTAATGAAAAATCCCCAAAGTTTTTTTAGAAGGTTGGCAAAGAGCTTAACTTCTCTTTTTTTTTTTTTTTTTTTTAAACTAATACTCACTGGGCAAAAGCATCAAAGTAAAAGCAGCTGATGAAATTACTGAAACCACTACATGTAAAGCTGTGGTCATCTAAGAGCAGCCTCACGATTTCCCCTACCACGTGGAGTACAAAGGGAAGCAATCTGAAGGCAAAAAGCTTGAACTCTCCATCTTGAACTGGCACCTGTACAGACAAAAATCCCTTACAATAGCTACAGAGAGATGGAAGTGGAGCGTCAGCCAGCAAGCAAGCTGCGCCGACACTCAAGTTCAGCAGATCAAGTAAAGGTGACAGGCACACAGCTCCTTCCCACGTGGCTTTTTGGTTTGGCACTGTGCACTGCGCAGCAGTTTACGTATAGAGGAACTTTGTAATGCCAACAGAGATGCTGAGCTACTTTTTCCCCAACTTACACCAAAGTGATCCAAAGGAACATAGCAAGCCCGGATGTAGTGCTGCAAAACTCATCCTGTGCTTTGAAAACTGAATAGGTACAGAGCTATACCTACAGAGCAACAGGACATCTGCCTTGTATCATGGGCTTCCACATGCACCTGTACTGAGATATAGTTGCTCCTAAGACAGTTTCCATTTTTCTCCATCAGCCACACTGCAGCACATACATGGTGAGCAAGAGGTAGGCTTCCAAGGAGAGCAAAAGCACTGTGTCATCATGCTTGCCCTGGGACAGTTTTCTCTCAGGTCCTTGCAAATGCTGAGCTGTTTACATACCAACATACGGCACTACTTTGCATCTAACATATAATTGTGCAGTGTTCATGCTTAAATCCCTACTGCCAGACCCTCAAAACTAATGTCATCAACAGAAATGTTCTGTTCATTCAGTGAGACTTACAGACAACCGCGTAGAAGCAAAAAAACACACCATTCAAGTTCACGGCAATTTGGGCTGGCTCAGTATTTCACCAGGTAGTGCAATGCAAACAGCTCCTTCACGTGCTCCCTCTGTCAATGTCACTGATCAGCCATGTGCCACCAGCAGCAGGAAACAATGCCCCACATCCTAATTCCACAAAGTAACTGTACTTACAGTAATAAAACCAGGATTTATAGAAACATCTACTTTAAACTGTTTTTAAAGCTTCTAAAGCATCTGGTCAAGTTTATTCTACCTTTGGAAACCTGTACAAACAAACGTACTCAAACTGTTAAGGCTTTACAAGGAAGAACACTGAAGGCAGCTGTGCCAAAATACTGCAACCTGTTAAACCACACCTAAAATCTCCCTTAAAAATAATAAATAAATCACATGTTTGAGTGTACACGGGTGTATAAAAGCACAGCTTCACAGTGCCCTATTTAAAACCTACTGCCACACACACAAGACGGGGAGGAACTTGGGCTCCCTGTACAAATACAAGGGCTCAACATGAGTAAATTTGGAAGAACAAGGCTTTTTGAAGGGATACATAAGTGGAGCATCGCTGGTGTTTTAAGACACCATTTGATCCTGTATGATGCTAATAAAGCCCAACATTTAAGCTGCACGCAAAACTTTATGTACAAAATTCACTCCACAAAGCAGAGTTAACAATGAACAACAGCAATTTATTTTGGTGTCAGAAGGATTAATTACATCCTTAAACTTAACCACTGCCCTGTGCCCTTCTATCACCTATGCAAAGGTATCAACACAGCACTATGCCCTTACGGGCTTCTATGCCCAGCTCCCTAATATCCAGCCTAAAGGCTCCACCTTCTTGCCTGAGCTGCATACCATAAAACATTCATCTGATGAACCTGAGAAATAATGCCTCGCCCCGCTGTTGTATACACATCACCAGAGCTTGCAATTGCAGCTGGCCTTCGTATTTGGATATACTTACATAGAATACTGAGAACAAGTATCCATGTAATTAGCACATCAATCATGTTGTTCTTTAATGTAAATGAAGCACTAATTCACTCCTCCATAAACTCCCTCACTATAACTGATGCACACTATTAATTAACCGACCACAAGCAAAAGAAATGCAGAAAACCTCCAGAACTATACAGACTGCAGCAGCAGCAGCTCAGGCAACATCCCCAGTAATGGCCCCCCATTCCTGCAGCCACCATCCCCTGCAAGTTCACCTGCAGCAGAGTGGAGCTGCAGAGCTCCACTTGCCTGCATGGCACGCTGCAAGCTGCGATCCTCCTTAAAGCACCGCCACAGGAAAGCTCTTTTTTTTTTTTTCTATGTCTTGTTACTCACAGCTCAATACTCTCTTTCCAAAGGAAGTGAGACACGCTTAAGCATATCTAACAATTTTTATGAGGGCCCTGCAGGGATATCATACAACCAAAACGGTTTGGGGAATTCTTCAGAAGCCACGGCTTGGGACTGATGGGCTTCTCCCCAGATGCCGCCGCCGCTGCTGCACCAAAGCAAAGCAAACTCTTGTTTGCACAGCTGCAGGTATCCTCCGCTTCCCTTCTTTCTTCTTATTCAAACTCATAAATAATTATGCTACCCTAAAAACTTAGTGAAGGCCTTCCCTTCAAATGCGGGCGCACCATCAACACAAGCCTCTCTGAACGCAGAAGGAAAAAAAAAAAATGAAGAATTTATTTATTGCATTAGTGCCTGCAGCCATTGCATGGCTTCTCCCTGCTCTGCAGCTGACAGCCTTCTTGCTCCGCTTGGACAAGCACCAGCTGACTGTTCAAAAACCACACTGCACCCCATTTTGTTCTTTGTTCTGCCGGTATGCACTTCTCCATACACCTGTTTCATTTTACACTGACCGTGTGAGTGAATTTGCCTTGCTGTTTTACAGATCGTAGAAGCATTGAAGACACCCCTAAATTCACCCACCCAACCATGCCCATTGACCACATCCCACAGTGCCACATCTCCACTGTTCTGGAACAGCTCCAGGGACAGTCACCCCCCACACCTCGTGCAGCTGTGCCAATGCACTATCACTGTTACAGCAGAGAAGCATTTCCTAATATCCAACCTGAACCTTCCCTGGTGCATCTTAAGGTTGTTATCTCTCATATTTGCCAAACCACCAGAGAATTAAACTTTTTCTTCATACCTACAATGCACGTATGTAATTCATACATGCTTTTCACCAGGACTCTTAGCCACAGACAGCAATACCATCCTGCCTTTTTCCCTCCTTCCCCCCAGTTAATGCACTGACCTAGTTTAGAAGCCCTGAGAACCTCGAGAGAGTTATTATAATACTGAAAACTGGAAATCCTGCTGAGACACATCCCTCTAAACAGCACAGATAGCTTTTCCCTTAGGGACTTCCCATTTTAAATGGCATTTTCTTACTTTTGTATGCAAGAAGATCCATTTTACTCTTTCTGCATGCGTTAGCAGCAAATCAAAAATTTAATTTGTGACCTTTTGAACAGACAGCTCTAAGGACAGTGCCACACGTCCCACTTGGTCAGTGTGTGATTGAGCCATAGAGCTTCGCTGGTTTTGTGGCTGCTAATCACACACCACACGTTTCAAACAACATGGAGACATGATGTTCAGCTCCTCCCCCCCAACCCACCCCCCTAATGTTTTTCAAACAGATTTCTTTCAAAATAGTACTCTAACTCTCCAATCTTTGGGTTTTTGTTAAGGTTTTTAGATCTTACTAAATGTTATGATTACAGTTGACTTCAAAGACACGCTGGAAACTTCTTCCCTTTTCTACCTGCAATATACCTGCCAAATATCCTCCAAAAAAAAAAAAAGGAGAGCAATTTACACCATAGAAATGACGACTGAAGAAGCACTCATCTAAAGCAGCTACTAAATCACCGGTGGCACCATGTGTGCAGGCACAGGCCTGGAACCCCAATGTTTGCCCGCTGTCTGCCATGGTGGAGACTGGAGCTGAGGCCAACAACAGCAGTAGGCCATGTGGCAAACACAGCCTACAGACACGGGTAACCCACCAAAAGACAAGATAATTTTTGCCACTTGGTTCAGCTGTCCTTGACAGTTAATTAACATGTTCCCTAGCTTGCTAGATAAAAGAGTTGTCCAGAGGTTCGACAAATGACACTTCAACTTTCCTGAGCTTCCTCCTCCTTGCATCTTTCCCAATAAAGTAACACCACAAACAAGCACACCCCGGGCAGTGCAGAAGTCAGCCAGTACCAGGCTTTCTTTGTGCTCACCTCTCACTGTCACAGCTTCTACTAATGTGCTTGTAGAACCAAAGAGGAACAGGAGATGGAGAGGAAGAGGCAGATGCAGCAAGTTTTACCTATAAGACTACAAGGCTGTGAGCCACTCTGTTGCAGTACACAGACGTAGATACATTGACAAACAAAAATGTAAAATAGATATACACTGGGAACACAAAACCAGTTGTAACAGACCAGCAGGGCTCACCCCAAGGCCTCTCTTTCCACAGGTGTTGAGGCTATAGCATGACGTGGCTCTGCTGACTAAAGCACGCCCAAAATAAAATCATTAAACACAAAACAATTGCAACAAAGGGCCCACCAGTGGAAAAAGAACAAGCAAAGAGACCACAGCCCTTTCCAATGTCCCAACTCCTTCAAAGCAATAACCCCAGGCTCCGCAATCACCACATCAGCAATCACCAGATGGCAGAATTTACTCACAGAACTGAAAACTACTCCCACACCTTTCAGAAGCAGTCAGAGAGCAGATGAGTACGCAACACACGTTGCTCACCTACCACAGTTTGTAGCCTGGGAGAGCAGAGAGGTGAGAAAGGAGCTAATCAGAGATGCAGCAGTGCTACTCAGATCCAAACGCATTCAGCTCTTTGAATTCCTGCTGAAATACCTATAGTTCAGTGACTGTTTTCTACTGATGCTCATTTTCTTCTGCTCCCTGAAGGACCATGCTTCCACAGAAAGAACAAGACACATCTAACACAAACCAACTTGCGAACTCATTTTGTTTCCACTTCAGATATGCAAATAAATAAAATACTCTGGGTTTACACCTTAGATTGGTACCCAGACAGAGCAGAAAAATGACTAACTTGATTTTGCAAGTGAGGTCTCTATTGCTGTCTGCATTCAAACTGTCAAATGATTGAGGGGGCTGGTCGCTTTATAGAATTTTTGCTGAACCTTCTTATATCTGAATAAATAAATACTGCCGTTGCACTTTATAGATCACCTTTTCTGCATTCTTCTGGTGTCCTAAATGTTAAGCATGGAAGAAACGCGAGATACACCTTTAGACAACCCTTTGTTTTTTAAACCAGACCACAAAGGATGACAGCCCAAGTTGTGAAACAGCTTTTTCCCCATGACTCTGATGCAGAAGGTGTAGCTGCGACATGCACACAGTGATTGGGGAGAAAACAAAGCACAGTTGAAGCACAGAATGAAATCTATCTGCAGTCAATGCATAAAGTACATGCTACGGCAGATACTTGCAGAAAGTCTCTTTAAGAAATGTGAAAATGGCATTTTTTCAAATAAGCAAAACAGTGACAGCTTTTGTTACAAGAAAGAATTGAGGAAGAGCTGGGCCTAAACAAGAAAAGATTGGCAAAAGGGAATCATGTTTCACAGTAATGCGATAAATGACTGCAGGGGCAGACAACCTCAGAATAAGACATCCTATGTCCCCCTCCTGTACTCTGACACAGCATTACAGCTAATCATTCTGATAAAACGCCACGTTACTTATATGTACACACACAAGTACACAAGAAATATATCAGCTCTGGATGAATTCAAGCAAGCCACTCCTTAAAGTGCAGCAATGTATTTCAGTTTAGTCCCCCAACACCAGCAGATTACGGAACCCTGAAGACCAGTTTGCCTTTTTCATTAGCTCTATACTTCGCACATTCTCCAGCGATATAAAAAGCCAGTTTTACATTATGTTTTATAGCTTAAGTCCGTAGTCATATCATTGTAAAGAGAAGACGACTCTTAAATTTGAAGTATTTGTGTCAGGAAGAAAGAAATTAACGCTTGGGATTCTGCAAGGAATGAGGTTTTCAGAAAGCACAGACCTATCGCAGTGCTTTCCTGCCTTTTAGAGGTCAGTTTGGTGTTTTTTCATTTTCTCTTCGTGACATCCGATACATGACTGCTGGCAGTACTCAACAAGTTCCCACCGAGATCTGAACACACTAACTCACCCTACTTGTAGGGAGCGGTAAGACTGCACGTAATGTGCCCTGGGATGAAGACGGGGAAGGCGACTGCATAACTCTCACAGGACGCATTGGGCATTGTGACTGCTCAACACAGTAGCAGCAGAAATCTGCAGGGCAAGGAAACTGCTACGTCACACTATTTCTGCTATGTTGGAGAGATATGAATAGATAGCAACCTCATACGTCACACAAATAAGAGTTAGACTTTACCGACCAGTGCGCGGGGGTTTCTAGCATCAGGCTTCATGCAAGGATCTGTGGCAGGAGGAAACATACCAATCAGTATTATCAATTCCTTGTTAAGCTGTAAACTTACAAAAAATTCAATTAAGAGTTGGATGTTGAATATTTAACAAAGAAATTGGTATTTTCTAGCTATTCCGCAGTGCCCAGAGCTCCAGGCTGGTGTTCTAAACATTTAATAAATTTATAAGTAACTCAACTGCTTAATTTCCAGAAAACTTATTTCTGAGCTTCATTTAATATTTTTCCATTTATTTCTTCCCCTAGGTTAACAGGGAACAAACCACATTTCAGAAGACGTTAATGGAGTTTCTCCACAGTTCCTCTTACATACGTGCACATGTAAATAACTTTAAATATGTGAGTAGTATGAAACAATGGACAATATATCCCACTGTGTGCACTGCACTGTGTTGGACAAATTGAAGACATGAAACTAAACCCCATTTCTGAAGCTATCCGAATGGTCTAGCGGGCGTACTGAAACACTCTGTTCTGCCTTTATCAGAGAATTGTTGAGTAACAAATGCTTCAGACAGCATCTGGCAGCGTTACAGCAGAACCAAGCGGGGGATACAAGGCTTAGCAGAGAAGAACAAAAAGGAACAGGTACAGAAATAAGATCACAAGACATGAGAAATAAGATTTGGGGCGGTTCGTCCATAGCACAATAGGCTGAGAATATCACTGGCAGTAAATCAGGAAAGCTCAGGCAGTATTTGCTGTTTTACAAGCTCAACAGTACGTGATGTCATGTTACAGCTAGACAGTACCCATTCTTCCAAACCCTGGGATAAAACCAATAAGTCAACACATCACATTGCCAGGTAAGTTATCTATTGAGACATTACTGTTATGCATTTCCCACTTAATCTATTTTGACATCTCCATCTACAATGAGTTCTACTAGATAGCTAAAATCAAATAGTAAAACAGGTACATTCAAATGTATTTTGAGTGTTTTTTGGCTCTGAAATTTTCAACCTCCTTATTTCCATTTCTTGAGCACAGATGACACAGCCAGAAACTGATATATTTCCATTGATTCACCCAATTTGTTTTTCAAGTGCTAAACTGCAGATGAAACTTTCTGAGTACACGCGTCATCGTTAGGTTTACAACAAGATGGTTGCCTGCAATGGATCAAGGGCAGAGATTCCAGTTGCACTCCACATGGCCTGAATGTGGAGAATACAGACTCAAATATTTCACGTGAGCACAGTGTCAGGATGAAATGTGACATGCAAACAATTGAAAAACAAAACAGATTAGATTGTAGTGAAAAAATTTTACTGTGATGGTGATTAAAGAGTGAAGAGGAAACCAAAGAGGCTGCAAAACATGTACGCTCACAGATAAGATGAAGTCCTTGACCAGACTCATCCAAGGTTGACATCCTCTGAGTGCTGCACTGGACCACACAACCTCCAAAAACCTGTTTCAACTTCAGTGAGCCCATAATTCCAGGAACTCAAGTCATATCTGAAACCTGAAGCACTAGAAGCGCTGAAGATGGGCACAGCAGGCAGATGCATCCCTGGTCAGCCATGTCCTCTTAAAGCTAAAAGGAAACAACCACACGAATAGAGATGGTAAACGCCACCTTCTGACAGGCAGGCAGGATTGGTGATCTGTCTCGATGTATGTTCAAAGAGAAGGAACTTGATGCCCTGAATAGGATATTCTATTTGCAGTGTAATCAGATCCACTGAAGTCCTATGATCAGTCTTAATCCTCGCCTTCCTTCTGGCACACTAAAAATAGCATGCAACTTAACCTATATTTATGAAAGAACGAAATGAGGGGAATGCTTTACTTTGAAAAATATTACTAACAGAGTAGAGAATTTTTACACTGATTGCTATGAGAATTCTCAGAGTCCACTTCCCATTTCATGGAAAACCAGAAGGGAATTCACTGAATTTTGAAATATTGGACTGGGTGATCCCGTGGGTCTTTTCCAACCCTGGTGATTCTATACTTGGGAGATAAAAGGAAGCTCCATCAACTCAAGACTTGCTACCTCCCAGAAACACAAAGGTTTTATTAACTATCTCAGGTGACACAGGTTCCCTTACAAGACAATTCAGAACATTTCCTCATGCTGACTAACAGCAATAGACAGGACATGAGAAACGTAAATCACAGCACTTCATTTGCATCTGACATTCTGCATGTGATCGCATCAACCAGTTTATTTCATGAATAGCAACTATAGCTTATTCCATGTGTAAAAATGGCATTTTTAACCCAAAAACCAGCTTGTTACCCTAAGACATAAACTCTGTCTTTTCTTGTCACTGCTCAATGGTTTGTCTTCAAACAGAAAGAAGCGAATACGTCCCTCCCTCCAGCTCCCACATCCTATAGAGCAGAGCTCCACTGGTTCCCCCACCCTGTTTCACAGAGGGAGACTGTCACACTGTCCAGTGACACATCAGACATAGAACTACTCACGGGCGCATAGGTGCTGTGTGTCTTTCAGTCAATCAATCAGCTTTTATCTTTTTCCCCATAGGGTTAGTCCTGTATATACTCCATATAAGAAACAAAATAACAAATTCAGTCTTGAGTTTTATTTTCCTACCAATTTCAGTTCCAATACTCTGGTTTCCCCTCAGAGCACCCACATTCCAATAGCAAATTGAAGGAAGGCAAAAATGCATTTTAGAGTTCAAAGAAATTGGACTAGAACAATAAGCAGCCTGTTACAATGTCAAAGAAAAGAGCCACAATTAAATAGGTTGTAACAGAAAATCATTTCTACTGATGCAGAAAACAAAGCTATTTTAATTTGTATTTCCTTTCTATATGGTCCATAAAGGGAATCCATAAGAGAAAGGTATTTTAAGACAGAATGAATGAACAAGGTTTACAAAAGGTGATGGAACTACTGGAAAAAGTCAGCATTCTGCATTTTCAAGAAAGAGCATCAATTCAGGAAGAAGAAAGCTGACCTACTCGATGCTCAAGTCCCCTGCCATTCTTCTACAGCATTTTTTGTCACATACTCTGGGTATGAAACTCTGGCCCTGCAGACAACCAAACACCTCCCACTGTTTTCACTGCCATCAGAACTTCACTCCAGTCACCTCTGGTTGAGGACTGGAGTGTTCTGATTGTTTTAAGTGTTGAATTAAAACCTAATCCTTTAAGAATCTGATCCGTATGGATGACCATTTCATCCTTACCAATATTTATTAGCACAAATCTTCCTGCTCACATGGATAATCCCATCATGTTCAAAGCCAGAAATAGAAACTATGCTGTAATAATTTTTACAGAGGAAAGGAGAGGTTGTCAAAGACACAAATAGATACAAGGAAAACAGCAGAGTTCTATCTCTACCGATAGGTAAAAAGAAGAGTGGAAAGCTAAAGTGCTGATGGACGAAAGGTTGACATCAACTGAAGAATGAGTGACACAGCCCTAAAGAGTGGGAGAAAAGGGCATTTCTGTCAGCAGGATTTTCTCCGGACAACAAATGGGCTGAGCATGAATGAGATGAAGGGGAGCCAGGAAGGAAGTGGTTTTAACTTGTACAAGTTTGACCACTGAAGATACCTAACCGTTAACCATTACCAAGCCTTCTTCAGTGGGGAAAAGAGTACTACCAGCATAAAGGAACAAGAAATACCCAAGTTGGAAGTATATTTAGAAGAATAATTCACCGGTAGAATGAGGTCTGAACAAGTTTATCTTATTATATAATGAGACAAAATGATTGCTTTCTGAAGGCTGCAAGTTCTTTATCTGCACCTGTGGAAAACTAAAACAAGCAACGCACTTCAAAATGCTTGTACAACAAGGAGAAACCTTGAGTGGTAGAAGCAAAGCCACGTACTGTAATTTCTAGCCCCAATTACTCTGTTTTATAACGTGGTTATTAAAACACCCGAAATATTCCTTACGTTCTGGCAGTGTGGATGACAAGAGAAAGCTGCATCTGAACCCAGTTCCAAGGTACAGCATTTCCATGATGCAGGCAGCAAAAAGAGGTAAGTGGAAGAATATAGATGTTTTAAACTGATTAGTTATATCCTACAGATAATAACTCACAGGAAATTTCAGTCACAAGAATAAAAATACATAAATGAAAAGGGGCAGGCTCAGTAAGATTATCTGATTACCTACAGAAATGTTTGGCTGCGTTGCAGCTCAACAGGCTCCAAGGAAAGGGGCAAAGACAATGCAGCTAAGGGTTATACCAGTGACTACCTGTACTTAAGTCCCAGCCTAACACACAGTAAAGGGAAGATGGAAAGAAAGAAGCTTCAGTGAATGTTTAAGTTCCGCAGTCAATCATGTTAAAATTGGAATCTTGTTTGTCCTCCCCTATGACTCCGAAACATCTTGTTAGATGCAATTATCTGCTAGTTAATAACAGTTTAAGTAGATGACAGTGGGGGCTTTCATAAAACAAAAAAAATGTCTTAAATAAAAGATGCAAGAGTTGTGCTGTGTAAAAGCAGCATGACACGCAAGTGCAAAGTACCTTGAGCTCCACACATACACCTCACAGCAAGTGAGCCACTGGGACAGAGGTACACAGGCTGCCAGCAGCTGAACCTCCTCTTCCTTAAAGCACAAAATAAGTTGATAGTTGCTCTGTAGTTTGGTCTTATAGCAGCACTGCAACGAACTATAATACCAGCAGTTCTAGCACAGCAAAGCTAAATGGGTCTCACAGTAAGAGCTGATGATCTTCCCACTACCTCTTGGGGTTACTCAAGAAAGGCATACATAGTCAGTACTGGGGGACACGGCTTCCACTGTATGACCATCACTCACACTCCGGGAGCTCCAGTTTCTCCAGCCAAACAACAATCACTGTAACATGTCTAGTTCTGGAAACCTCCTTGAGTTCAGGTTAAAGAAGTTCAGCAAGTCCCAGGGCTCAGCCGCACTGCCCTGAAATGAAAGCCATTTTTAGAAAAATCCTACAGTGTTCACACCTCCCCTCTTAGAGTGTAAACTTTGTGTTAAAATCTTGTTATCCCAAATTGACTTCGCAAGCAAACAATTGAACTGACAATTCTTCCTTGTATATCCACAGGGCACAAATGATAATTTAAAAGCAAAACTTTTGAAGAAGGTTTATTAAGATTTTACACATTCTGACTATCAATAAGCTAATAAGAAACAGAGTAGATTACTTAAATAAAGCCTTTCTAGAGTAGAAATTAGCAATGAAAAAGCCCAAAGAAATCAACATTACATTTGCCATGATGCAATGACAGCCATACAGAGTGTGTCTCAGAGGCTCAGGCATTCATAATGTTGTGTGTCAATTCAAAGAGGACTTCTGAATGCAATCTCTTCCCTAAAATCTAGGCAGAATTATACTCGAGCTTAGAGCTGAACTGTCATAAAATAGCACATAACCATTTGGCAGCAGAATTACGGTATGTTACAAGCCCCGGAATAACAAAGGGGTATAATTTTCTCACTAAGACACCACCGAAACAATTTTAAATTTTACACTGCTACTGTCTGGATTTAATTAAATGGTGCAGCAGTATCTCAATATTGCTGCTAACAACCTCAACATTAAACAGTTATTGATACAGAGGACCAGGAAAAGTCCTCTATTTACTACTTCTAACTAATCCCCACGTAGAGATGAGATGAGCACACAGCACTTCATCAGCTTGCAGCAGGTAACTACTTGCACTCAGAGGCGGCAGCCTGTGCTCATTCACACACACAGCATCACAGGCCTGATTCCGCTCCTAACTTCTTCTCTTCTTCTCTGAAGACTTGAAATAAATTTATGCCTTTCAATAAATTACCATCATCTCCTTCTAAGCTAATTACCTTTTTAGTTAATTTTTTCGGTGCTTTCAGTAATATTAACTTTCCAGAGGGCATGTTTTTTAGCTGACTGGTCCTGAGGGGAGCGTTTCTGGTGCAGCCACCCGTCCATACCTTCAGCAGTTTGATTTACAAAATCACAGCCTTGAAATCCTCTCCCCGCTGTCGCCACTTCAAACCCAGCATTAATCATCAGCTTCAAAGAAAAACTATTACGTTTATCTAAACTAGCTTCAGTATTTTGTGAATTATGAATAAGAAAACTAATAGGAGAGGTCAAACAGTAGCAGGAGCAAAGAGCTTTCTTGTTTATTTTCCTTTAAACCCATCCACCTTTCACACAAAATGTAAGCACAAATGTCATACTATTACCTTAATAATACTTACGCTAACATTTGTGCTAAGCCTCTAAATCTACCACAGTAAACACGGCTTTCCCTAAATCTGCAACAATCTGAATAAGCTTTGTGCTTACACAGTTCATAAATCTCCTCTTGATAAACTTGACTCCGCAGCTCCTTTTAGGTCTTTATAGAAGCATGGAACACTCCTGTTACTCAGGGTTTAGAAGCATTGGGATAACCAAGAAGCCTTTTGTGCCTAGCTGAAAAAACACCCAGATCCAATCTTCCCTTTCTCCAAGTGGTTTTTAGGTCTAAATGATTAAGGCTAAAGATATCCTTTAAAAATCACCATCATTTATGGATATTCTTTAGCACCAACATGATTAACTTTATCATAGCTGACACTACCCATCTGTCAATAATACAGTATTAACAACAGTGGAAGCCATGTAATTAAAAAGGAAAGGAACACCTGCTGTAAAATCAGGATCTCTCTGGCCCTGCTTTACCATTTCAGCCTGCTTCCCACATCAAGTCTATTACAGAATCACAGAATTATTAGGTCAATTTTCCTGTGAATACTGGCTTTGAGTTCCTTAGCCAACCATGATAATTACAACTGAGAATTCACAATCCATCCTGAAGTCTCTCTAGGTTTTTAAGTAAAGCAGCACAAATGCATCCCTATTTCATAGGGATGGACTCATCCTAAGCAACCATTCATCCTCTGAATATTTAAATGGAAATACATACCCTTACAGGTTTTATTTTTTTATTATTTATTTTTAATCATTTAGTCTGTCATAACATCGCCAACACCAGAAGTCCCCATCGTACACCTGGATGCCAAACCGCCTTTGATTTTGGATATGAAAAGCACCATTGTAAAAGATTCCACTTCTGTTGTCACCAGGCTGAGACAGAGGAAGGCCTTTTTTGTCTGGGTAAGCTGCTGCTTGTCTTGTTTCACACAGAGATGACAGACTGCTAGGAAGAAAGAGAGGGACAGCTCCAGGAAGCCTCGTGTTGAACAGAACTGATGAAGCAACTCAAAGGCAAAGTCTTCCAGCTTAAGGGAAAACCTGCAGAGATGGCTGAGGGAAGTTCTTAAGGCTTTTAAAGGGAGGTTGAGAACAGCAGACAGCCTTCTGGAAACTACTTCTTCCAATCCAAAACATGGTATGTCCTCCTTAAAACATCACTGCAGCCCACACTTACACCGGTAACAAATCAGAGGAAGCAGGTAAATAGAGAAATACAAATTAAAACTAATGCGATTCAAGTAAATGATTGGAAGCCTAATGTTAGCCTTCTCAAACCTAAAAAAATACGCTGCTTCCCCAGAGAATGAAGCGAGGAAACCATAGAAATTTTCACAATTAATATTCCACTCAGCTCTCGCTCTTACCTGGGACAGCCAAGATGCTTCGTTTCCAAAGGATGTCCAACAAAAAATTCTCACAGGCAACAATCAAGTTTCCTATTGCATTTCAGTGCGTGGGAGGGATCAGGGCCTTTTATGTTGAAAGAACTTTATAGATATCTTAAGAATGACAGCCGCCAAATTTCCAGTAGACTGATTGCAATAAACTTTCAATATGAACAGTCATTTCCTGTGTATTTGCATAGCAGAATAGAAAGAATTCCATTCCTTTCCGTTTTCAGTAACACCAACTACAATCATCTGTTGCTAGATATGAAGTCTTTGTACCCTCTCTACCACAACACGTTCTGAAATTAACATGAAACCTTTACTTCCACACCTCACCTTTCTCATTTAAAAGCACAGAGAGCATTGGTAATCCACCCCAGTAGTGACAAACCAGTTACTGCATCAAGAACCCAACTTTTGGTCCCAATGTCATCAACTCTGTACAGATCACAAATTAAATTAACACTCCAAGTTTGCAATCTATCACACAAGTCACACACATGTATTTCCACACATGTATACAGATACATAAAAAAATCTCAAGACCAAATTCTGCTGTGCTACTTCAGCCACAAAGAGACTCGAAGGACAACAAACCGATTGTCACTTAGCTGTCGCCAATTCACCAACTAGCAAGTCCAGACTGTAAACGAGAATAAAGCAGCAGACACAATTTAGGGTAAGCTTTTTGAGAAATCCACTTGCTTCCCAACACAAATAAAGGAAACGATATTGACAGAACCTGCCAAAATTAGCCCTTATTAACCAACCGTAATTTGCTCAAACGCAGGCAATAGTGACAACTGCTAGCATGGCAGTAACACAGTAATAGAAATGCTAGTGCCCCTCTTTCTTCTAAATTGCAGGGTGCAAGTCACTACTAAAACTCCACAGGCAGAGCAACTCAGTTCTTGAAAAAGACCTTGGCTTTCACAGAAACGAAAAGTTGGATCTCCTTGATTGAATTATAGAAAACTCCAATATCACTCTACAGCTCTGAAAGGTGTTTTTTCTGCTTTCATGCTGAAAGAACGCTTTATCAGTCGCTCTGAAGAATACAAATTGCCACACATTGCAGCAAATGGACCTTGTTCAATACCTGCAACTGAAAGAAACTCTCCAGAAGAGAATGGGAAAATTCAACTTTAATGAAAGCCTTTAACAGGCATCATCTGTAATGCAGTCATTCAGGTGAGCAGAGCTTTACATGGCGCGCATCTGAACGTTACACACGCATACCCAGCACACGCCTATAACCCTTGGATATTCTGTGACACTTCTCTGCTTCTGCGCTGCAATTTCAGTCTGAGCCTGGTTTGTTTATTTAGTTGTATGTACATCTCAATATCTGTATCTTGCAATCTCGATACAGACACAAAAGCAAGCCAATATGTTTCCTAACTATGTTTCTCCTACTCTGCTATAGAGGAGTATAATGACAACGCTCTCCAAAAACAGATTGTATGCATTACGTACTACGGACCTTCCCCCACCCTACAGGCTACAATGAAGCTAACCAGAATGAACTAGTAGAAGTAACCTGCCCCAAGCATTTGACCTCTTCTCACGCTGGGAGGAGAGAGTTAAGCCTCCTACATCATCCACTTTCAGTCGCTTAAAAGCTCAGTTCTTTCATATTTCCCTTGTTTCTCAGTTTCTATCAACCCCTTTAGGTCCCAGAATTTGGGCCAAGGAACACTCATGTGCGCAGATAAACTTTGCTCACAGATTTTTTGTTGTTATTCTTTCCCATGCAGAGCATTTAGTCTGTTTCAGTAAGTTTCAGAAAATGCTGTTTCTGCTCTGATATTTTTAGAGGCACAATGAAAACGTCAACTATTTATATTCTTAACAAGACAAAGTAAACCCAAACCCATAATGAAAAAAAAAATCTTTAGCCAAGACCAGAGGAAACCTGTTATATGCTGACCTTGACTGATATCCTTTAGAAATCTCCAAATGGTTGCAGCTGCTATGGTGTCCTTTATAGCTCAACAACCTCTTTGATTAAGTGTTAAAAGGACCCTTCTCATTACTTCTGGAAGACAGTATTTCTCCAAGGTCTGCTGATTTAAATGAACATTTGAGCTTCCATCTTTTAAAGGCTGTTATTTTCTACATCCATTTTCTGAACTTAGAACAGAAGATCCCTTTAACTCCTTTAATCTTCTTGTTAGCCATACACGTCTGTCCTTGCAGGAATCTTACAGAGCATCAAGTAACGCAGCTCCTAATTTGAAACCAACATATAACCATTAGTTTCAAAGTCACATTTCAGGTTCTTCAGCTTCAGAAGGGGAACAGCTTTTCCCCTATGACTTATGAAACTGTATTCTAACACCACTGGAGACTGTGATTGCAGAGAAGTACTTCAAAAAGTTACAATGAAACTAAATAGGCAATTAATAAATATTTGCACAAACAGTATCCTCAAATAGAAGTGTGTCTAAATGGAAAAATCACACATGGAGATCAGAAGAAAAGGCCACATTACAGTGGCGAAGATCAACAGACAAACAAAAAGGCACCAAATTTGCCTGTTATTTACCTTCCTGCAAACAAGGGGGAAAAAAAACAAACAGAAAACAACCTGGTATGACACCACTGATTAATGTACTGAAATCAGTGATTCCAAATCTATCCTTACTGGATGCCACTGCTTACCAGTACAGATACAGCCCCTAAAAACTGAGCTGCCGGAGCAACTGTGTGCACTAGCTTGAGTTTCCTGCAGCTTGGAGTACCCTCCTGTGAACTGCAGCATCTCGCAAAAATACAAACTGGTTTATCTCATCACATCACACAATTCCCTAAGGATAAGAAAGCTGCAGACTACTAAAAAGAAAGGACAGAGCAACCCAGACCTTATTTGCATGAGAAAGACTGGTTCAAAGTGGCCCTTGGTAGTTCATCAGCTCACAAACACCAAGGGAAGATACTTTCTGAAGAGGTCCGTGATTGTGGAGGCTGAACTGAGTGAAGGACTCTGTGCATAACCCAGGCAGCAAGACAGAACGACATAACATGGAATTTACTAATCCAACAGCAGTTGATCCAATTTGACCCCGAGACAGAAGGTTTCCCAGGGAACACGATCTCGCAACAAACAGCAGGCAGGCAGATACTGAGGGCAGGCTACAGAAGGAAACCACACAGTATTGCCTCCTACAGCCTGGGGACTTCTGCTTTCCTCATAAGGAATTCCCACAGTCAAGAATAATACATATAATAAATATAAGAACACATAAAGCCTAAGTGCACAGAGCTATATGCATTGTACATGAGCTTTCCTTTATAGCGTGTTCTGCTATTGAAACCCACACACTGCTTTATTCCTATACAAAACAAACAAACAACCCAAAGATTTCGTGATGTTTTTGTTTTTCTATTTTTTTTTTTTTAAAGAACATACAACTAGGTAAAGTGCTCTATCAACTTGAACCTGATGTAGTAACTTGCTTCTTTGTCCACACTGCCAAACCTGACTGGAGCCCTGACCTCATGTATTTCTCCAGTGCTTAGGAAAAACCAAGCTATCCAAAAAACACCAAACAAATCTGAGGATGTACACATTCCAAGTGAATCAGGCACTCAGTTGCTTTCAGCTCGCCAACAAACAGCCAGCACAAACTCTGGGATGGTTAACAAACAGCGCACAGCCATACAAAGGCACTCAAAAATTACCTCACCACTGCAGTGCCTATCCAGCAACTACGTATCTTTCAGTGTTATAAAGAAAGCAGCAGCAACTCTCAAAGCATCTTCAATGCCTCTTGACCGTCTGCAATTACTCAAAAGCCTCCCCCCTTATCATGGAAAACAACACGACCAGGTGCATCAACCTCTCTGCACAACCCTACCTACTTTGCTACACTTATCATACATCAAGCATACATTAATAGAAAAAAAATACATATATTAAAGTAGCTTATTCCACCAATTAAGAGAGCCAGTAAGCACACCTTCACGAGAAGTCAGAAGAGATGGCTGGAAGGGCATTTAGGGAAAAATTCTACGACAGGACATACAAATCTGCATTTCTTTACTTCACTATTTTTTGGTCTTTCCATTTGAGGATCCAAACCAAGTAATGCAATAAACACCACAAAGCTGAAGGGAACAAAATTACCATCCTGTGGCCCCATTTTATTTTGTAATTTCATATATACTACAGTTTGCTGCAGAAGTTCCACACTATTTTCAGCTCACGTTCTTAGCATAAAAGAAAGGAATTTCACCAGCTTGCTGAATTAGCGTCACAATATCTGGATGGAATAGTATTAAGACTGAACTCAAGAGAAAGGGAATGACTTTTTCTAAGACATTGTATCATGGAATACCTTCACTAAGCAAAACGGATCAGAAGTACATCCAAAAATATGAGGGGGAAACAGCAGGTATTGCAATAAAGATGCTATTAATCTCTGTTAAGATTCTACTTGCTTTTCTGTTGGCCTCAGGATTGCTCACTGCAGTATTAAATGCAAAGCAAAACATATTCACTCATTAATAAAGAACACTAAAAAGGAAAGAATGATTCTTTCTTCCTTAAGCTTACTTTATTTTAACATTTTAAACCTTTGACAAATAAACTGTACTTGTTTCTGAAAGCCAGAGCTTCCATGCTGCCAAGAGATGGAGAAAGCCCCTAAGTCGTTTCCTATCTATTTGTGCACTTCACAGCAGATACACCAAGAATTATTTCAATTCAGTCAAACCTCCCATGATGACAGATAAACGACCAGAATCATGTTAGCTACCAGCTCTGAAAACTACTGCTTTAGAATATGACTAGTCACCGCAATGTAAGAAACTTGCTGGGTAGGTTCTTGAATACAACTGCCATTCATTCCTGACTCTTGGAACCATACACCAATAGCTGAGCTGAGAGGTAAACAGGCTGTATCCCACCTTGGTGCTTACTAGTTTCCAATGGGCATGCACCAGGTCCTTCCGGACATTCAAGCACTTCATGATTCCAAAAAGTAACTGATGCCCGTGTGAGCTCCTACAAAAATGTCTACGATTTACAGAGAACACAGCTTGAAGAGAAAAACACTTCAGAGATCCTCGGAGCCTCTACCCTTCCAACCTTACCCTTCCAGCAGGGTAACCCCCCTCTGTGGTGACCAGGTTTTGGAGACCAGCTGCAACCAGTCATGGTAGGTTGAACTAGGCCATACTTAACAACCAAGGAATCTTTCTACCCCTGTCAAGACAGCCTTGTTCACTGAGAAGTTCTTTGGCTAAAAGAGCCTTCTGTCAGCCGTACTGACTTTCATCTACAAAGGATGGATACAAAATACCTTATTTCCTGAGTCCTCCAGTACTGACCCCTCATTTCCCACGTAAAAGGCTGACTATCCTTCCACTGTTATTGCATGCTGGAGGTTTTCTTTGTTTTTCACAGTTCCTTCAATGCTTCTGCTTCCTGCAGCTTCAGGAAACATATTCTGCCTTTTCCCCCTGCCTGCAGCAAGCTTCATCTTCAATGGCATCAACACATTCAGTGTTAAGGAAGCTGCTCCCAGTCATGATGCTCCCCCTTGCGGTAAGGGTTCTGAAGGGCATAGTTACTACATTTTCTCCATTCCTTCAGAAGCAAAGATTCACTGGAATACGTTATATAAGCCATTCCATAGCAAAGAGCAGAAAGCTGGAAACTCATCTGCTTCACAGAAAGAAAAGGCTTACGATGCAGTTACTGTGACCATGCATACCGCAGCAATGGACTGCGGGGCTAACAAATGAGGCCATCGCTTAGAGCAGTCGGGCACCATTCCAGTTTCCTTGCCCTACTCACCCCATCAAACCACCCATCATCTGGGGACAGATAACACCACTTTCCAAGAGCGATGCATTCCCTTTGCACTTCCAGGGAATCTGATGAAGTTTTAGCATTCCATTCACAGGAACACTGCATATATGAATGATGCTACAGTCACTCCAACAAACAGAAGCACCAAAACCAAGTGTTCTTAGCTTTCTGCACAGCAAGCTATGCTAAGCAGCAGACCTGCATGCCAGCAGGAATAGTATGAGGAAAGAGAAAAAAACAGCAAGAAAATAAAACAAATATATACCTAATCAGAGAAACTCAGGGAACAGGGTCTCTAGATACTATTTAACTAAGATACAACAATTTATCATACAATCATCATAAGCATCACCGAGACCTTTAAAGATATCTTACAGAAAAACAGCAGAAATAGATCATTTTAGCATAACACTGCCTGCCACACTCTGCAGCCTTGGTGTTATGACTAAGAAAAAGACTTTTATTTTCTTTTCTGTGGTGATAATGTAAACCTTAAAAGAAGATCCAGTGAGAAATCAATTTCCATATGCAATTTGCTGCAGCGTGATCACCAAAGGACACCATTTCCAATAAAAATGGAAAGCTATTCTTATATTACCAATGACAAAACATTCACCATCAAAATCAGCTACGATACGTGCAAGGTTTTGAAGTGAGGTCTTCCACAATCACAAGCCATAATTTGCATTTGGATTTGCAAGAAATAAAGGCATTCTTTGCTTGCTTTGATGTGCTAAGTGAGAAGCTAACAAGATAGTCACTTCAAAGATACCTCATTTTACCGAAGGACCTTAACTTCTGCTATCAACTGAGCCTCAGCTTCTTCCCAGTAGTCTCAGGTTACTGGGTGGCATAGTTTTTATGCCATCCGTACTCACAAAAAGCAGAGTCTCGTATAAGAAATGGTAAAGAAAGAGCAGTCTGGCTGCCATAACAGGGTAATGCCAGCCATAGCTGATGAGCTTGTAATTCTGAGGTGTCTAGCAATGGACATTTCTGTAAAAAGCCAAAGCAGAGTAATGTAGCTGCACCCTAAGGGATAAACATTAAATTACGACAAACTTCTTTTTTAATTTATGAAGAACATAATTTTAAAAGCTCTCTCTGAAGGTGTTGTGATTTTTCCTTCCCCCAGATGAACAGCTGGGCAGAGAGTCCAGCTTGACGCTAAGTGAGTATTTCACTAGGAAATCTGGCATTTAACTCGAAATTATTTTTCACTCAAAAAGAAGCTCTAAGATCGCACATGCAGAATTAAATGTGTGTTTCCAGACAAAATGATCTTTAAGGTCCCTTCCAACCCAAACCAGTCTACGACTCCATACACTGGGCCTACAGGAAGGCTGAGGAGGGATACTTCACCAGATCACAGTGATGGACAAGGAAAAACAGCTTTAACCTAAAAGAGGGGAGGTTTTGATTAGGTAGCAGGAAGAAACTCTTCTCCACACATTCAATTTTTAAAAGACATAGTGAGCAATTCAGCTTATAGCTCTTCAAAAACGATTCACAAAGCTCACAGAATACAAAGAGATTCAAGCACTTGAAAATTACTTAATTTTGATGTCAAAATGAGCTACCTTATTAACTACCTAAGTGAATAAAGGCCAGTGGAGTAATTGCAAAACCAGGCAAGTTTCCATTTCCAAGTATAACAAAGAGGGAAAAGTTGTGATTGCTCTCAATTCTTGCATATCTCCTTTGAGAAAAGCAAGAGCAAAAAATCCCACATCTTACTGCTGATATTTACATCAATGCATTCTTCCTGTAAGTCATTTCCATATTCTTCAGATAGCATAATGGAGAAGATGAAGATGTTCTCTGCTCTCAGTTGAAAACCTTTTTTTTTTTTTAAATGTTGTTTATGGGTTTTTTCCTTCAAGAAGCAAAGAAAACTCCTGACAAAGTTGGCATGAAAACCATCTGATTAAAAATGAAACAAGTTTCACCTGCACTGCAATGGGATATTATTTCATCACCTTATAGTATATTTACTATATGTAAATCTAGATGCTGTAATTTAACTAGAAAGAAGTTCTACATCAATCTGACAGTTATTAGCCTCAGAAGAAAAGGAAAACAGAAGCAGCAGCTAATATGATGCATGCCAGTTTTTGTCTCCCTCCCCTGCCTTTTCTAACTACACTTGGGTGTTATTTTTTTGGTTTTTTTTTTTAAAGGATCTCACTGCTCCTAAGGAAGCCGAATTAACTCTGACTCTTACAGCTTAATGTAAGAAAATGGAGATGGGGCTTTCCTGATTATAAACACATTTGTTTCTCACTCACTTAGAAAAAGAGAGAACAGCTGCTTCATTCACTTTTACAAGGAAACTTAAGATTTAATACTACAGGTTTGCTGCTAATAAATAAAAAATGATTAGAAAGCATTTCTCCTGTTATGAAAAAGAACCTTGCCACGAGGACCACAGCAAGCCTAAAAGTGAAAATAAGTCTAAATTCACACACATGGAATCATTTGTTGGGGAAGAAAAAAAAGATTAAGTGATTCAGCACGTCCAGTCAGTGCAGTCTTAAACCAACAAGTTTCATTAGCACTGCTAGCATTTTATAATATGAAAGATGGTAAGTTATGATGTTCGTAATTAATTGCCTTGTTAGATTGCTTCTCTACTGGTCTCTCAATACGATCAGCATGGTAAGTCCCTTCTACACATTACTATGGGACTGTGGGTGCCCCATCCCTGGAGGTGCCCAAGGCCAGGTTCAGTGAGGCCCTGGGCAGCCTGAGTAGGTAGGGGGCAATTCTGCCCATGGCAGGGGGGTTGGAACTCTAGTTCATCTTTACAGTCCCTCCAAACTTCAGCCATTCTATGATTCTATACTTACGACTTAAAGAAAACTGCACCATAGATCAGCAAAGCCACAGATCTATTCCCAGACCCACCAATGGAATGCTGCAGATCCTTATCATAAACATTTTAATGGCCTCAAGTCATTCAGGAGTCATTAGTGTTGTTTTTTTTCTTCCCAAGGAAACAAGTAATGTTACTTAGTTCTACTCTTGTATGTCGAAGTCTAAAATATAGCAATAATGAAAATGAAAAGCCATTTTCAGGCTCATAGTAATAGATTCTATGAAATCACGTTCACAAAATTGAAGTAGAATTGCTATCCAGCTTACAACCTTAAATCCTGTAGCTGAGTGATATAGGAAAACAAACTATAAGCACAAATATATGAGCTGCTGTGACTTGTCATAGCTCCATTAATCTCAGCATTCCACCTAGAAATGTTCTTACCCTAACACTTAGATATGAATATCTGCTTTCTCTCTTTCCTTCTGAATTCCAAGTAGCCGTGCTGCTAGTTCAGCCTTTGCTTAATGCAAATTTGCTCATACTCATTTCAACTATGGAAAAATGTGTGCAAGCTTCTACTCCACAACGACTTTTTTTTTTTAATAAACATAACTATAATGCATCACTTTACCAGTTTCTGAATTCTTTCTCCTTAGAAATATACAATGCACCATCAGAATTAAACGTTCAGCAAGAAAAACTGGAAGCCTATTATAACACATGAAATGTGTACCTTTCACACAGTGGGCTTTATAGATTATTAAGTAAAAACGGTCAACCTTCAGCATTAGCAAATCATGAAGAAGGACTAAGACAACTCACTACGATACAAAGATTATGCCAGACAAAGAAAGTAAGATAACCAATGTTAATTCTATTAATAAGATCTTGTTACTTAATAAAAAAAAAAAAGTGAGTGAGACACCTAGTCTGCATGTAGTATCACAGTAAAAATACGAAAACCATTACTGAAGGTAACTGAGTCAATAGGATCTGTTCTTGGTGACTCCTGTCATCCATTTATTCCACAGTACGGAATCCCATTCTCTCCCAGCAGACATTGAGACCTAAGATATTCACAAGGAAGGATTCCCACGTGACAACTCAAATCTCTTCCACAGCCAACACAGGCAAAAAAAAAATTCGTTAAGATTCTCTACCACAGAGTTACACTCCTCGACTGCGGACATGCGTATCATACACAGTATCAGCTCAGACTTCTTCTACATGTCTTGCTCCTCACTGGTCTTACCAGTTGACCAGGCAAAGGAATGGTCACGATCCTTCAGTGGAAGGTTCACAACTTTCCCACTGCTTTCCATGCACGGAAATCTGCAATTTCATTCCAGTGACTGAATTTGGTATGCAGTACAATGTAATCTCCAGCTAAACAAGTATGCATAAAACCCAATAAAGTGTATTCATAGAGAAAAGAAAGCCTATAAAGTATTACTGATAGCAGTTTAAATATCTCGTGTCTTTAATAGTATAAAAACTTGCAATAAAAGAAGGCAGTAAAAAACTAAGTTCTTGGCCTCATCTTATTAAAGAGATTAGACAAATACTGCACAGATGGCAAACAAGAGATATTTATGCAAGGATGTGTGAAAAAGTCTTAAAGCCACAAGATTAAGAAATTAAATTTGAAGGGAAAAAGCAAGCGTATTTCAGAAAGCATGAAAGCACAAAGAAAGAAATACAACCGAACAGTTAGGAACACATTCTAGAGCATTACAGGAAATTGAGGCAGAGTGCTAGCTACCTCAGAGCGTCTCAAAAGCTTCACAGATGAAGGAAGCTTGAAGCTATTCACTGACAGTGTGGAACAAATGCAGAAAATGTACTCCAACGAGCCGAGCTGTGTCAGGTTAGAGAGATCCCAGCAGGAGCGGTTAAAACCAGGCAGGCTAAAAAGAGCGACGGTAAGGAAAGTAATTAAAATAATGAAACTGTAACTTCTGAAAATAGAGGATGACTTTTCTCCTGGCAGCTGTAGAAGAGGAGGGAAAACAGTAAGAGCTAGAAACTAATAGAAACTTGAAGTGTTAAGAAAATGACACTGAGGATTCTAGATGATGGAAGAGATAATGGTGATGATAAAACCAGAGCAGAAGAATTTATAACTGCATGTGTCTAGATAAGAAACAGCTGACTGGGGTGTTGGTAAGATGATGAGTGCGGGATAAAAAGCGAGGGACACAAGAGAGTTTCAGAGGGGGAGATACAGAGCTCTGCTCTACCTTTGTTATCAGCAAGCTGTCAAGCCAGAAACACTGAAGATGCCAGATGAAAAGCATGCCTGAACAGTGGCAAACAAACCACAGGCTGACAAACAGATTTGCAAATTATCTGCATAAAACCAGTACCCGACCACGTCTGAAAAGAAGAGGTCACCCAGTGATAAGACTCACAGAGAGAACAAAGTCAAAAGCAACACAACGTTCCTACAAAGTAAAGAACAATGAAAATATCTACAAAAGAAAAGAAAATGACCAAGAAGCTGAGTGCAAAAGCAGAGAATTGCACAGCAAGAAAAGGAATGGAAATTATGGCTGGGGGGAGAACTGAGGTGGGGGGAAGGGGGGAAGAAATGAGTGATCAGCATTATGAAGAGAAGCAGATAGATACACGAGAAAGCAAGAGGCAAAGGCTACAAAGGAAGGAAGAACAACAACTGAAATTAAGGAATTAGGAAGTCTGTAGGTTAAGAACACAAACCTGCATGTACAAGAAATACATAACGACACTGGACCGACAGCATCAAAAGCAGCTATAGGGTGTAAGTTAGGATTACATTTGAGACGGATTATGCAGCAGTAAGAAAGGAGAAACTGGAGTTAAAGGTATTGACTCCAAAATTATTAACTGTAACAGACGTGGTAAGGAAGAAGGAACTAAGAACTGAAGGAAGATCAGTGGGTCTTAAAAAGACACTATTCATTATGGATTATGGAGAGGAATAATTATTCAAAAATAATTGAATCAGGAAGATAAAAAATGCCTACTAGCGCAAACGGATGAAAGTAAAAGAGAATTTTGTGTGCTTAAGAAATGATCCAAATTGTGAAGTCAAACAAGAAAGAATGAAGCAAAGGCTAAACTATCAAGGAAATTAAGATGAGGGATTAAGGACTCATCGTGGAGCCAAAAAATGAGTTGGGCCCCAGAAGATATCCCACATGCCCTCTGAACTGTTACATCACTGTATCTGTAGCCCGCGGTGATGTTCAGTGCACCAAGAAATGCTGCGTACTACATCAGGAAAGGGAAGAGCCCAAGGACAGCCTGAAGTGGCCACTAATTACAACACTCGTGTCAGTGTGGCTCTCATGTCATCAGAATACAAGAGGCAAGATGACGTTATTGCTGTGACTCATCTAAAGAATTCCGTCTCACGGAATATGCAAGAACTCATGTGTTAGTCATGGTACGTCTGCTAAAATTAGGAAAGCTCTGCAGTTTACATCAGCCAATATCCAGCTCAATCTCCTAACTCATCATCCTTTGAGCCTTTCATTTGCCTTCCTGTGCTCTAATCCCATTTCTGTTCTCTGAATGCAAAATTAGATGACTTCTTCCGTGCGAGATCTACCATTAGTCACAAAAAGATTCTACGGATTATAATGAGCATTTACTTGACAGGTGTTTTCAAGTCCCTACAGTCAATGTATTTTCTTGTTATCTAACTAAGCTTTATAACAATAGCACTTCCAATGAATCCTAGAAAGGGAACTCAGCATTGCAAATGAGAAAGCCCAAACATTAAATTCCTTCATGTGTTCTCTTAATGTCTGTTGTGAACAGTTAGTTAAAACCCTTCAGTCACATTAGACCTGCGTTTTTCCCAAGTTAACTACAAGCTTCCTAAAAGAATAGCCTCATCAAAATCAATTACCCAGCTTTTAAAATAAGATGCTCTTCACTGAGAAGGAGCTGAAGACTATTGCAATGCATTCATCAGTGCACTTCTAGAACTCCCTCCCACCAATGGGATATCCAATAAGCTTTAAGAACAAGCAAGATGTAGAATAAAGGATTGCTTGTAACTGTGAACTGCAACCCATACAATCAGCAACGGCCATCTGAGTCCATGAAAACGTCTGATTCATTCTAGAGCCAGTAAGAAAATTCACACTGGTACAGGAAATACAACAGTTTTCTCTCATGTTTCTGAGCTGGGAGCAAACACCTCCCTTACCACTGTATTTTCAAAAATAAATTAGTAGCTTGGAAAAGCTTACATAAGCTGAAACACATGGTTGGTAAACTACACCAGCAGACTTCTTACAAAAACACAAACATAACTCCACAAAACCTTTCCAATTCTCCCATTTCACACTAAATACAGAGTGATCATCTCTACTGCAAGTTGCACAAATACAACAGAAGCAATGAGCAGCTCAGTACAAAAACTTCCATCAAAAACCGGAAGCTGTAGATCTACACTGGCAAAAATGAACCTCATCGGATGCTTTCAGTGCAGTAGTTTAAATCATTTAAGCTCTAGAGAGAGCGCGTACGAACGCGCATGAACACGTAGGAGAATAATTGTGGTGTTTGTGGTTGTTTGCACTGTATTTACAGTTGCTTTGCATCACTAGAGCAGCAGAGAACAACTGGCACACGCTACTTAATCCGGCTCATTTATTTGTTCATTCATTTTGACCACCGTAATTTGTTTCACAACATTTGAGCTGTAACATAATTCTACAGTGAACGTAATACAGAACACTCCATAAAGCCAATAAAGTCAACTGGAAAAGGAGACCTCAGTACAACATCCTGCTGCTAAGCAGCAGGAAGAGAAAGGCACGTTTTCTGTCTAGTGATCATAATGTGAGAGGATTAGCAAGGTGTTGCTGCAAAGAGCAGACTGTGCTCCACAGCTCCTGGGTATTTGTTTCCAGCTTGAAAATGTATGATTTACTTCGAGCTGCATCTGGTTTCTCCACAGCATCCTGATCCACTGTCTGCGGACTCCTTAGTTAAAAACCTGCTGAGAACCTACATGACTATTAAACATGCTCTGTAAGGCAGTTAACAACAGGAATGCATGGGAATAAGGCACTGTTCTCCCCTTATTTCTCTTTCAAATCCTTTTGAGCAAACAGAGAATGTAACCCACATTTCAGACCTCCAAACACTTCCCTAACATAGGTACACGGTGGGGAGACGCAAAGAGCTGCACAACCCTACTGGGCAGAAAGACTACGCCATGGGAATAAAGTAAAAATGTAATGATTACTTCGCTGGAAAAAAGAAGTAAGAGTTGAGATGACAGAAGTTAAGACAACATTTCTGTGTATGACCGTATCATTTTTTTGCTGATGAGTATAGACTAGAATGACAGACTGTTCCACACATAAATATGCAAAAGCTTTATCTTATTTGTATTAAAACAGGACTTACAAGACTTAACTGAGACTGTAGCAAACAATCAGATTTCATTTCTACAAGTCACAAAGAAATTCCCTTCATATTCAAAATCTGGGGGGGAGGCGGAATTATTATGTATCATAATGAAAAAAAGATAATTTCATTATCATCTGGGTATTAAGTAATTATGCCTCTTCAGACCAAATTATTTCCATCTCCTACCACAAGCGATCCTTCCCCTATCCTTGCCCAAACGTACATTACAGATTTTAGAAGCCATGGGGAAGCTGCAAAATGAATAAATCCCATGACACCAAAATTATTCCGGCTGAAAGCTATCATGGGCTTTATTAAAAAAAACATTCTGCCTTTCCTAATTTAAATGGTCTGGGAACAGTTTTATTAAAACACCGATGCTCCATTTAACCATAAAGCACTGATATATTTGGGAAAATAAACTAGAGTCCATCAAGGATTTTTGTAATGGTTTTTATTATTGATTAATGGACATTTCTAGAAGTCTAGAAGCTACAATACATTCCTTACACTGGGCTACTGGTAACTGATCTGTAAAGGCAAAAATTGCCCCAATGGTTTAAAGAGGTAGGAGTGTTTGTCTAAGCGTGATTACAGAATTAGGACCTACAGCATTAGCAATCAATGTCAGTAAAATAATGCAGCATTTCTCAGGTATACAGTTCTTCCCGTGACAAAACTGGGTTTTTTGTTTTCATTAATTTCTATTTTAAATCAACTGATCTTTCCTCTTCGTGTTTCCTCTTCCTCCCCTTTTCGTAAGACAATGGTATTATTCTTCATATATTTTAAGCAACTTTCCAGTCAAAGTTTTACAATCATTACCAAACAGTTACTACAGATGTCTTCTGGTTTAAGTACAGCATAAAGCCATGCAATTTCAGATACTCTCTTATGGCAAACAGTAGGAGTTGAAAAGAAAAGATTTTTAAATACAAACTACCATTTAAGTGGAAAGAAAAAAAGCCTGGAAGCATGAAGCAGGCTTAGTTACTGGCTTAGTTACCTGCACACACAGAGCTCTTCAAGATCTGCACTTTATGATTAGGCAGGTAAGTTCAGTGCAGCAGCTGTGCTGCATCTGGAGATTTCCAATAGCAATCCTGCAGTAGAAAAACTATTTAGAGCAATCTATGGACACGCCTGGCAGATTGCCAATGGACATATCCATATGGTTCCCCATAGATCTAACAGTATCACTTTTTCTACACTAATATCTTGCACGCCGAGCTCTCCTGCAGTTCTGCAGTAAACAACGATTACAACAACCCTCTACAGGGAACTCGATTTGCAGTCAACCAGAAGTTTGTGGGGTACTTTAAACATTCCTCTTCAAGCCTAGCCTGGCTGTAACCCAGCCTAACCGTGACCAATTTGCTTAGACGCCTGCTGGAAAATAAGCTCTTTTGTTCCAAAGATTTTTGCAGCAGGCTGGTAATTTCTTCCAAGTTCAGCCTAATTGGAACTGGAACTCAAGGTAATTAAAAACCTATTCCAGGGGCTTTAGTAAAACTAGCATTTTGAGGCATTGGGCCACTGGCAGAGCGCTACCTACCAGTTTAAAAACCACAATCCCACCTGGAGGCCAGCAAACAGAGAATCACTTCAGTGTTAATTTTTACATATTCTTTTAGCTATAACACCAACAGGTGTTGCCCTGTAACTAAATCAGAGTTTTGAGGAGTTGAGGCAGACAACTGCCAGACAACTGAACAACTCATCTCCCTGAAACAGAGACAAGTAAGTGGAAAAGAAAAACACCCGTTATTAATAGTCGTTGTAAGCATATTGGAACAGCAAGCAGAAGCTGCTGATTTATTTTGAATTAAATGAGAAAAAGAAATAAAGAAAACATTAAGGTCAGTTCATCACATTGCCCACCATACCAAAAGATGCCGAACCCCAGCAATAAACCACTGAGAAAGCATTTTGGTACAGCTTTAAACCCACATGTAGTAGCCACACTCAATATTAAAGTGCATATTAAACACTATTCCATAGAACCTTCTGACCTCTCCTCACAGTTTATCATAATATCTCACAGACTCTGACAGACACCACAAGCACGTTCCTTTCGTTTTGCAGATGATGACATAATTGAGCCATTTGGCTCTACTTTCTCCTTGCCCCCTCCCGCACCTCTTTTGTAATTTAAGTGAGCTATGTACTATGACAAGGATATTCTTATGAAACACGGGCTGCTCTGGTTTTGCTTTTTCTATTTCACTTTAAAAACAAAGAATTGAAGGGTTTTAAGAATGTACATAATGCTTATCCAGATGTGACGGTCTTGCTGCAAGATATAACATCTCTGACCTATGACATCACTGTATCCACACTCACTGCTCAACACTTCATCCACCTGGACCTCGAATACTTTTTAGAAGGACAGAGGCTGACAGCTTCTCCCATTGCTCAGTTGCCCTAAGGATGGAAAAGTTCCTTCCTATGTCAAGTCAAACTTTGTCCTCCAGCAACAGCTTTGTCATTCGTGACCTGGAAGGTCAGCTCATGGAATATGACTTTCAAGTTTCGAAATATGACCTTCAGGTTATGGAATCTTTCCAGGACACGACAGGGAAAGGGAAGCACATGAACCTTCCCAGCTGAAGGGCCACAGATACGTTTAGTTGGCAGGTACATCAAGGCCCACGTTCCAGTTATTTGCATACACACAGCTCTTACTCACTTTGGAAGGAAAAGCACTTCATGCTCAAGAGCAGAACATAAGAGAAAATGACTAAACTCTATTTGACGTTAATACCACAATTACAGTTCATGCACCGTATCTGGTCAATTCCCTCAGCTAAATTACTTCATCTTATTTACTAATCATCTGGAGTAGGATTCACAATTTTATGATGATGGCAAAACGGAGAGAGAGACAAGAATGTCATTGAGTAAGCCTCTATTTTCACATTATTTTGATGAAAAAAGCTCATTTTGAAAAAAAAAACTTGACATCCGATAAGAAACTCCTAGGCATGGTATTAAAAAGAAAAAATGTGTTTTAGCATGAACTAAGATTGATTTTAACTACACAGTTTTAAGGTCGATAATGGCTCCACATCACCATCATTATTCCCCATATTTCACTGAAGATCTTGAACAACTTCCATATTAACTAGAGAGCGCAGATGGCACTGGACAATATACACGTAATTAAAACATTATTTTCTTATTAAATTCAGTAAGCATTTCTAAAAGCTGTGAAATTTCTGACTCAGTGAGACAAAAACCGCACTACAATGGGCTTATAATGAAGAACAAAAGCCTAATCCCCAGATAAAAACGCTATTATTATTTGAACATACAGATGATGATAAAACAGCACACATACACCCCGTTCAGCCACCAGCACCGTGATTGAAAGCACTTCGTAAACCTCGCACACAAACTCAAAATGCACAAGTCAAACAAGATGCTCAAGCAGCCTACTGCAGCTTCACCATGGGCACGCTCCTACAGGTCTATAACCACTGCAATCATCATGTAGCCAGGGTACACTGAGCAAAGTGAGAGGGTGGGTACATACACTGTTGGGCACATAGTCCTATAGTAAATATCCCAACAAAAATTGCAATTATGCCTTTTGCACACACACGAAACACCATACAGCTTTCTCTCTCATCTGAACAGCAGTAATAGAAAGCCCTAAGAAGCCAAGAAGAAGAAGGGTTGATACTGTCAGCCTGCTCAGATATCACATGGTGAAGCCTAGGTATTGATGTGAGGCTCTAAATCAATAACGATATCAAGAGGAAGCGACTGTTCCCGTAACTGTGATCATGCAGCACAGAGACAAAGATAATGTGATCCTCAACTGTGAGAGTACTCTGAACAGAGCGTGTTCTGTGGCACGACTGTTTGGATTTCATTTGGAATTATTGGAAAGGAGCTGAAAAAGTTAAAACTAGACTGTCATGACAATGGAATACATTTCATTCTCACTCAGTCCCCTACCAGAAAGTCACGTTGCAGTACGTAAGCACCATCCATGCATCTCACACAACTGGCTTCTCCCTGCCAAGTACCATCTCTGCCCTTTTCATTTCTCTGTGATACATCTCCACAATTTTGCCTTTATATTGCTCCCAATTCTAACTGTGTCAGGCTTTCATTCACTTTGAAAAATACCAAGAAAATGAGTTAAGAACGTCAATACAAATTTATGGAGGTGGCATTGCAATGTCAAATCAAGAATATGGTATCAAGATGAAATACAACAGTGTCAGGATAAATGTACCAAGCTGACAGCACAAAGTCAAACCGGAGCAATGTCACTGCAGATCTGCAGAAACACCATTCATCTGTCAAAACAAAATCATGTCATTACACATTAAACAGCAGCTTAAATAAACTGGAATGCAGAACTACTCATTCAGCCAGCAAAATCCCACCCATGATCTCCAACCAGCAAGTAAAAACGGCAAATGTTTAGCAGAAGGAGCCAAGTAAATTAAGGTGGGATTTAGCACCACAAAATCAGCTAGGCTCATTGCAGGAACGAGCACTAAGATAAGGAAATCTCTAAGCAAGAATTAACAACCATGCTCAAACCACTCAAGTAACGACCAAAGTAACTGTCAGAGCGGCCACAGAATGAGTAGTGCCTAATCCTGCAGGGCCAGTTCATCCACCTACCCATCTTCAGCTCTTCACTCATACAAGCGAGGTGTATTTCTTCACACATTACAGTCTGGCCCACAACACTACAATTTTTTCCTCCTTCTCCTAAAATAAAACAGCTCTAGTCCTCATCCTCACTCAAGGGAGATGAATGGATGGTGTCTAAGAACTAAGAAAAAGTTCTCTAGTAAGCTCTCTCAGCAAGCAAACATACCAGTAATGCCACCTCCATTACTCAAATCAGGAATGGAAAGGCCAAAAGAAAGCAGTAAGTCACATGAGGTTAGAAATCTCTCCGCTTGTGCAGAATTTAGTATAAACCTATGAGAAACATCCCTTTCTTCACTAATGATGATAATAATCTTGATTTCAGTGTGATCCTACAAGTTCTTCATTATACCAGCTCTAAACCTGCCCTGAAACTAACACATAAGCAGCTTCTACAATGCTAACGGCTGTATTCCTCAACATAACATTCACACTGTTCAAAATCTGGGATGAAATTCAGCATTAGGAGACCACATAAAGAAATGCAACCTGTAAATTAAACTGAAAGGCACAACTTAAAAATCTGTGTGCTAGTTCACTAGTACTGAATTAGAAACTTAAAAGAATATATACAAACATGAGGAATGCATTTTCTCAGTCCTACCTTTAGAATAAAAGGAGCTACAGATATGCATAAAGCTAAACACTGTAGCAACGCTTGAAGAGATTTATTCAAGGAAAAAAAAAAAAGAAAGATTGTATTTCACTTCAGGAAGTCTAGCACTGGTGCTTACTCTGGTCTTCTTCAGGACATTAAGTGAAAATATTCATACTTTAGATCTTCCTAGCCAGAAAGCTCTTCTAATGTAATATTTTCTTTCTAGGTATCACTTTCTTGAAATAACGTTCTGGCAAATGAGATTTTTATCAGAGAAAGGAGGGAGGGCAAAGATAGGAAGAACAAAACAGGAGAGCAGAAAAATAATATACTTATTTTCACTGAGAAAGCACGACACACATTATTGATTGACACGCTCCTGGAGACACCAGCCACATGTGCTAAGCATAGGGTAAGCTCCACAAAGGCCACATGCCCAAAAGTTAAGTAAAGGTAATTGCATGTTATTTGGAAGCACTATAGAACACAGCAGTTAACCAAGCATAACTCTCACACCTTTCTGCATGTTACTATTTTCAGCAGTTTCCAATTAAATCAAGATTGCAGGTGTTAACGATTTGCTTAGAAACATCTGTGCTAGCCAGACCTCTCCAATGGCTACGCAGATTTTGCCATGGCTCGTTTCTTAGCTACCTCTTCAACCTGTGGCCAGGAACACACAATAGCAAATGAGAAACTCAATTTATACCTTCTTAATAACACATGATAGTATTTGAATGGCACATGGACATTCTGAAAGCATTAATTTCAAGAAGGATACATACCTTCCCAAGTGGAAGAGGCAGACCTCACTTGTTTGCTGGGGTTTTTTTCTGTGAAGGTTCCATTTCAATGGGCCAAGAAAGAGAAAAGATACTCTTAGAAATGACAGTGCTATGTAGGAAGAGACAAAAAACAAAAAACAATCTGCAGAGGTAGATAACTATGCCATATAATTTCTGAAATAGAACAAACCCAGGTTCTCTGCAGGAATGGGCACTGCACTCCTGAGAACCAGGCACAACCTGGTTCCTTTCCCTAAAAACTTCGGAGACTTAAAGTGGATTCTCAGTTTAATTCAGAAAACTCTTTTTAGAGGAGCCATTGTCCTCAAAGAACATCTTCCCTTTGTCTATAGAGACTAACTCAAGCTAAGAGAAAAATTCGAATATTCTAATAGTGAATAATTAAACCTCATGATCAGGTGAGAAAAGGTGCACAAGTGAAATAATTTGCAAGCACAAACTTGTGATTTATGTTGATTGAGTTCTGATCACAGAAGAAAATTAAAACGTTATTCTGAGGCTGACAGTTGTATTATTACTCACTCCTCATCAAAAGAGCAGGAAGGTGATGAGCTTCTGAATGATGCATTGCGTGAATTCTTTCAGAGAGTCCATGGCTGCCTGCTCACATAACTGCAGACTTGAAGTTATTCCTTACAATAAGGGGAATTTTCTTGTTCCTGCAGAACTCTGCTAAGAGCACTGCATATTGGATCACTGATCTTTCTTTTAAGTAACAAGATTGTATTTTTTTGCCAACTTCCTACTTGGTATCAAAATCAACAGGAATCAGCAGGGAAGCTGGTTAAATAAAGATGAAGGTTTTACTACAGAAGTACAGAAAACATTATCCTGATATGTCACAGAAAAAAAACCCAACACTACATATGTACCAGAAAGATAGGATACTGCAAAATGTCTCAGAAATCAGTTAGCCTTGATTCCTGATTGTGAAACGGCCACCTAATTCTTTCAAGTTGCCTTTATGAAATGTTTCTTGTGGAGAGCAAGGACAAAAGGAAAGAAGCTGCAACCCGGGATAAAGAAGGTGATTATAAATCAATTTCTGGTTAAACATGAAGAAAAATTACTTCAAATTGTTGCCTGCTTTTTTGTTTATGTATGGCAGTCCCAATTAGCACCAGGTAGTCCGGTTCGCAAAATGCTGCACAAACCATAAAGCCTCTGCCTCAAGAGCTCACAGCTGAAGATTAGGAAAAGACAAAACAGAGAAGGCAGAGGCAGCACCAAGATGAACACCGTGTGCATAACAAGCAATTTCCCTAGTGCTACCAACACAGCTACTGCGAGGAATTATGATGAGCTATGCTATGCTTGCCAAGAGCTGAGCACTGAAAGAGAAAAAACAGTTTCTCCTTCAGAAATGAATACTCACACCTGTTGAGTCAACTTCTTAGGAAAAAAATATCTTCCGAGTTCTCTAAATCTACACATTCAATTGAAGAAACCCTGATTTAACAAAGGATTGATGAAAGCCAAATAAATACTTCATTGGTTCTTAGTTGCTTTTTCCTGATTTGCCCCCCAAGCTCCTGTTCCCAATGACACACACTGGAGCTGCAGTCTGCACACTTGCAGTTACTTTGGGTATCTTGCTCAGCTCAATCTAAAACCCTGAAATACAGATAGCCTTCACAGAAGACAAATTCACTTTCAATCTTAACTTCAAAATGCATGCTAACGATGCCACTGCACAAATCATAACTCCTGATGCAAACTAGTAGAGATTCATTTAAGGAAGTTGGAGGAACACAGAATGGAAATCCTGTGCTGCTGATCACACAAATGGTTTAACACTAAATGAGACCTAAATAGGGGAGACCCATCTTTCCCACTGTTCGCATGCATAAAAAGGTAAATTAATGAAAATTACAGCAGAATATCACAAAGATAACAGCCACTTTAAGACTAACAGCGGCTCGTACCATAAATACTCATTTATATGAACACCTCCACCAACCCAAGCCAAACTGCCCATTTCCAGAATCACTTACAAGGTGATTTTCCAACTGCAAAATATTTAACAGACCTTGAACACGGGTCTCAGTGCATGGAACAGCCTCCTTCTTGAGGCAGCTGCATTCTCAAAAGAAACCAGAATTTCTAGATTATCAGAGACTCCCTCCAGCAAGAACCTAACAATGTTTCAGCAATGACTGTAAATTGTTCCTGTTCAGTTTATGAAGAAGCAAAACGCCTTCTGACAGGTTCCTGGTGCTACCAAAGTATTCACAGGTAGGTCCACCACAGCCATACACTAAAAGAAGAGCTGAACTCACCCCACTGGTGAAGGAGCTCTGTGGCCATGCAGCACTCCTCCTCACGAAGCCCCAGCTCCAAAATATGCCCTCCCTTCCATGGCTGGCCCTTATATGAGCTCAGGGTGGCTGCCCCCTGGGTCCGCCCCTTCTGGCCAGCTGGGGAGCACAGGTGCAAACACTTTGCCTGTGCCCCCAGGCCAGCCACAGCCCTTCACCAGGTGCTCCATCAGCACTTCAAGCTAGCAGTTTTCAAGCTGACCTACAAGTTCCTCCACACTGGGTTTGCTAGCTTTTAAGAACATTTAAGTTACCAGAATCTAGTCCTTCTGTTTGCTGATTACATGTGACAACCAATTTTCCAGGCAAAAGCTCAACAACACTATCAGTTCTGCTAAGGATATCCCTACATCACTGGTTTATGAGGAACAAGATTAACTGCACTCTTCCCTCATACACAGCTTCTTTATTCTACATCCCCCAGAACACAGAAAAAGTCCTCTCTTGATCTGTAAGAACTTTTCTTACATCTTCGGCAACAAGCTATTTCTCCTGAGCAATTAATAGACGTATAATAGATATCTATTAAGTCATATGTCACACAGTCTCCTGTATAGTTCACAAACATGTCAAAAATATCTTTACAGAGGTGTATGACACAGTAAACCACCTGCTCAGTAGCCCATACAGCAAAATAGATGACTTCGGGTATTGATAACATTGTATTCAAAAGAAACTACAGCAACTTTTTTCTTTGTATTTGATAGAAGAAAAAACAGTTTTATTATTGTGCTCCTGAAAAAGGGCATCTGTATATTTTGCAGTCCTGACTGATATGAACCCTTCACTTGGAGTGTTACTTCTGCAGGGTCTGAACTTGATCTTAATGAGAGAAGAGGAACTGCTAGCTCTGTACAATGCTTTACACAAGGGAAGGCTCAAAACACGAGAGGCCAAATGTTCATAGGATAAAATGTTCATATTGTGGTTTAGCTGTCCACAATAATTAGAGAAGCTTTGATACGTATCTCACATTTGGGTGAATGTTGCTTTCTCTTCTGCAGCAGTGTGAACAGCTACAAAGATATGAAAAGTGCAAGTCAGTTACAATCATGTAGATGTGTGTTAACTCCTGTATTTCATAATGAAAAGATAAATGTAGCCTGTGGTTTGTTTTTCCCATGAGGCAGCAGGGCTATTGATGTTAAAATTATGGCCTACAGATACCAGAAGACCAGCTGAAAGTACTTTCTTGACTGGCATATTTATCCCGGCCTAAATAATTGTGACTCTGTACAAATACACTATTGAATAACTGCAGTGTAATGCACTGAATCACAATCAATTCAACCACATTATCCCGTACCTGGATGCCTTCTTCAGCAAGCAGTACAAAGTTTTCTGAAAAAAAAAAAAAATAGTTAAAAGGTCTGAGATATGACAGTCGCTTTCTGCTTGGTACATAGGAAGAAAAGACTGCAAGCTGGCATCATTAACAATTGTGTTACAATGCCCAACCAAGCAGTCCCTAATTAGCAGGTGTCAGTTGTCCAGGACCACTGGTAGAAAGGTTAAGCGCTTGCAGCATGCATGCTCCTACATCTGGTTATTACAGAACAGCTCTGTCCTAATCTGACACGGCAAAATGGACTCCAACAAACCATATCGTAAAATCTCCGCTGCATTCTCAACACAGAAGAGCATACTAAGGCTGTACGTACCCATAGCAGAAATCAGAGACTGTAAAAAGCGAGTCAGCTGACAGCTGGAATTAAGATAACATACTCTGAAAGTTTGCAGAGCTTTCAGAGAGATACAGTGACAGATACATTCTTACGTTAAAATGAGGTCATCTTGTTTCTTGTTTTTAAAGAACTGAGATTCAAGTAAGCAAATCGCGTCAATGGGTACGAGATGCTCCTCCAAGCAGCTTGGCACTTCTAGCTACCAAAATCTCTACGCCTACCAGAAACCCTGACAAGCATTAAATTAACTTTACATATTCCACTGGAAGAACACTGTAACATAATGTCAATACAGAACTGAGACACCTTTCAATGATCATGCAAATTATCGCAAAACTCATTAATAATCTTTTAAAGTCTAAGCTAAGTCTGCATAGTTTAAGTGATTAAAAAAATGAACAAGAACTTGGTTTCGCAATGCCTTTGAAATCAATTAGGTTGCAAGGAGATTATGTCAATGATGAGAATTGTTAATATATTTACTCAGCATACAGATTACCTGAATACGTTATGCAAAAAAGCCTATGAAATGGAACTGAATTATTGTGAGCAACGTACGTGCACATACAACACTGTTCCACACACTGAAATACATACAGAAGCGACCAAAAACTATAGCAGCAGAGGCACAGTTATGTCCAAGTAAGGTCCAGGCAAGCAAATTTTGGAAACTCATTTAGCACTCTGAATGCAAGATTTTAAAGAGGGAGATGTTTTCCTGCTTGTGTGGAGTAGCTGGTGTAAGGGAGCAGCAGTACCATTGAAGGTCTTACCAGGTATCATAGCACAATGATGATTACATAAATAAAATCAGTGCTTTTGTGGCATTGCCAACTTGATTAAACCACTGAGAAATGCACGCATGATGTCAAAGCAGAAAAACACAACCAATCTTCAGACTATAAGCCACATCCAGTTCAAATGCTCTGCAACCACAATCCCACCCCAAGAACAACCATTAAGGCCCCTCTGATCCTCAGGAGGCTCCTTTCTCAGCTGGTCGTTACAAACGAGCCACATGACTATTTGGTACCAGTCTGCCCTAACTAACGAGCATCTGCTGTGCCTGTACGTCATTAGAAATCAAGCATGGAAAACAAGGGAGCCTGGCTAGCCAAGAATCCCACACAGCTGTAATCAGCATGAACAACAGCTCCAACTGTGGAGCCCTAAATATGATACTTGCAATTCAGATTTCATATTACCTAGTTGGAAGCCTTGCATTAACACAGTGTGAGTCCAGTGTGAGAGCTGCCATTTAATTTGCACCTACTTCTGACAACAACCCTTAGTGGTCTCTTGCCAAATAACAGGCACAAATTAGTCTATTTTACATTGGCCATGATTCCCGCCTAAGAAAGGATACAGAAGTCTTTGCACACGCTACATCATGAGGTCCTCAGCTTTCACTCATATTCAGCCTATGAAATTTCAACTAACTCAAACAGAACTCCATTTAATGTACTATTTTGAGAAAGGAGAGAGTCCCTGCATAGTACATATAGTTAATTTAATTTTCAGTATTGAGTACCAAGAGGTAAAACTTGGTTTTAAAGCATCTATATTCACTATAGTAACATCAAGTAAACTCTGAGTGTGTACGTATGTATTATGTATTCTGAGTTCCACAAAGCAAGATAAAACTGATGCAAATAAATGCGTATTTGATAAAGAGCAACTCTTACTGACGTTAAAACACAACAGTAAAAGAAAACCCTACCAGATCTAATGCAGATACGCACCTGACAGATGAATGGGTTACCCTGAGCATAACTCATAGTTTGTAGGATGCTCTCCAACCGTGTTTCTACACACACCTTAAGACACAATCAGACAGCACTTAGAAAAAACACTGCAGCTCCATTTTCTACTTTTTTCTTTCCTTGTCATCTCCTTCTTTGTGTTGGCATAAGAACCTATAAAATGAATCAGGTCAGCGAACTTGTCTGTGTTAAAAATAACTACCTTTCATTTTGCTGGGTTAATTTTAAATCTGTATCAGCCTTCTGATTCAGTTCACAGCACAGCCATCTAAAACTCTGTGCCGCTGCAAGCCTGAGGATGGCAAGGAGGCTGGAATAAAGGGCTGAGAAATGAGTGAGGGAAGGTTTGCTCATTCTAGCACCAACACCTGCTTATGACCCCCTAACACGTTCACAGAACTCCTCTGTCAGTTCCAAAAAATGCTTGCCCAAAATTCAAGAGAAGAATTCAGCCTCATCCTTCCATCGCAGCACCTGTCCAAAGAACAGCAGACCAACCCTTGGTTACTGAATTCCAAAGTCTATAAGCATACTGACAAATGCATTTGTGTTTTAACCTAGTTATCTTCTCTTAAATTTGTGAAAGATTAGTATCCATTGCGGTTTTTTTCCCCAAAAAATACGTGTACTTCCATTTATGCACTTCTTCCTTACGAAGCATAATGAAGTACACAACACGCAGATGGTTCTGAAGGCGGGAACTGGATGAGCAATGCTCCTCCCACTGTAAACAAAGATCAGGTTTGCCAGGAACCTGAACACCCTTAAGGCAGTGCATCCTGAGGAGATGCATCCCAGAGTCATCAGGTCACTCACGATGATATCTGAAGAGTCTTGGTGGCCAAGCGAAGTCACAAGTGACCAGAAAAAGAAAAGACAATGCAGCATTGCATCTCATTTTTAAAAAGGGTAGAAAGGATGACTCAGAACTAACGATCTCTCTGCATCACCTTTGTGCCAGGGAGGATCATGGAGCAGATGCTTCTGGAAGCTAAGCTAGGGCACATGGAAGAGAGGGAGACAATACAGGATAACCACCACAGCTTCAACAGTGACAGGTCCTGCCTGATCAGTCTTGTCACTTTTTATGATGGCATAACTGTGTCAGCAGGTAAGGGAAAAGCTACTGTCATCATCTATCTGGACTGGAGTAAAGCCTTTGACATGGCTACAGATGGATGGCAGCTGGACGTAATCCAGCAGCATGCTCTTACAGCCAAAAGCCAACTGTACTCTCAGCTGCATCAAAAGCAATGTGGCCAGCAGGGGAGGTGATTTTGCCCCTCTGCTCAGCACTGGTGAGGCCTCACCTGAAGTACTGAATCCACATGTGGAGTCCTTAGTACAGGAGAGACATGGACCTGTGGGAGTGCATCCAGAGGAGGACCTTAAAAATCATCCAAGGGATGGAACGCCTCTCCCACAAGGACACGCTGAGAGAGCCGGGGCTGTTCAGCATGGAGAAAAGGATACCCTGAGGTGACCTGAGAGCAGCCTTTCAGTATCTCAAGGGGGGCTTTATAAGAAAGAAGGCAACAGACTCTTTAGAATAATTCAGAGGTGTCCGCACCCTTGGAGACACTCAAGGTCAGACTGGATGGGGCTCTCAGCACCTGATGGAGCTGTAGGTGTCTCTGTTCATTGCAGGGCAGTTGGACTGGATGACCACTAAGGGACCCTTCCAATTCAAATGATTCTATGATAACACTTTTCAAAAACATATATATTTGAAATTTGGTGTCATAACCTTGAAGTTATGCTCAAATAGCAAATGTGCTGTACTTTTTCTATGGGACACTGAACAAAGTTAGTGTTCAAACATTTTCTTCCAGAAATAAAAGCAAGTAAGGGCACTGAGAAAATAGCTTCTCTCTGGGGCTGGTGAGATCAAGGGACTAAAAATACGCACAGTGATGTCTTAAACCAATACAGAACCACTGCACCTGATCTTGTCCCATCACAGTTTCAAAGAAGAGTAAACCAGATTACTGCTGTACAACCCGTTTTCTGAAAACTGCTTCCCTTTTCCCCAGCCTGGGCTTGCGTATGTCCGTTCAGCAGCAGTTCTTAGGGACCCAGTGCCACAAAGCAATTTGGTTTCCGAAGGTTTCTCCTTGGTTGGCAACAGGGAGGTTCAGTAACAAGACTGTAAGCTTGAAAATGGCAGGTTCGCGTACAGATGCCCTGGTTTTGTGGCAAACCAGCGTCACAAAACAGATCTTCTATGACAGGTAATCAGTATCTTTCCTCAAGAGGTGGACGTGAAGCCTTGCTACTACAAAACCGATTCTGCCCAATCATGGTTTACTTCTAATAATTTGGCCATTTAACATAGTGCCATTAAGTGTCTTCATGATCCTAGCCTTCAAACCGTGTGCATTAAGACAAGTTAAGGCACCAAGATGTAGGTTAAATTGATCGGTATATTAATGAAAAGCTATCGAAAGAGAAATGAAACACTATACTCCCAAGTGCAATCCTGCAGAAAGCTACTACTTGGGAAGTAACTTTCCTATAAACTCACCTGCCAAAATCCAGAACTGAAGTTAATTATTATTTTTTTAGAGAACAGTTCTACATGAAGATACCAATTATTCTCTTCCAGGATAAAGATATTTGCTGTAATATTCCGTGCATGGAAGATGCCCTTGAATCAAAGAGAAAAGAGACCAGGTACAAGGTTTGAAGCTCAGTTAAAATGCTAGCTAAGATGAATCACAGAACTCTTGAAAAGAAAAATACATCATCCGTGCAAAAGGAAAGAATAGTCTACCATGGAAAGAGTTATGCAGCACCGTAAAGCTGCTCAATAAGCTCTACTGTAAGCATGGTTTGGACTCGAATAGCCAAGGGCAAAGTCATTAGACTAGAAATACAGGAAACAGGCACATTTCCTCATCATAAGACCACTGTAACATGTTTTTTTAACAAAAAAAGACGCTTTTAGCTTATACAGACTGCACTCAAAGTACATATACATAAACCACAAAAACAACAAACTATCAAACAACAAATAAGAAACTTTTATTCTGCCTTATAGTGAAAAACTACCTCACTGCTGCAATGGACCTTCTCCACATCTGAGAGAGCTCAGGTGCCTTTAAGGTAACCTATTCCTCCAGCCTAGGTAAAGCTCCTATCTACATACTGTGGAGCTGTACCAACATCTACAGACACGACTGAACCGCACTGCAACCTTTCAATTCAGTACCAACTTACAAAGGCTTTTTTTCCCCCAGACTGTATCATATACTAAATAAGGTATTCCAGAATAGCTTTTTCATTTTGATGTCCATACAGGATGCTATTATGCTCCTTACTTTTAAATATGCAGAAAGAAGACAACACTGAAGAGCAAACATCACTCTTCTGTATCAGACCTACAGCCAATTCAGAGGGTTTCTCTCAAGCCATTTAATACTTACAAACACTTTTTCCCATTCCTTACGGACTCAAAATGAATACTACTCCATTCCAAAGGAAATACCTCTACTGAAATGATCAGAGCACGCGCTGGTGACACCAAGTGAGGGTGGGAACTCCTGCGCAGGTACAAAGTCTTGAGATGCTGGCTTCCCGTTTCCATTCCTGCTGACACCCTGTCCTGTAGAATATGCCTCCAAACAACCAGCACTGCTGCAAGCGTTTTATTTGTGCACTGCATCCTTGCACACCTTCGCTGTATAGCTACTGAACTGTAATAGAGACAATGTGCCAAATATAAAGAACACTGAATGTATGACGCCTCATCTTCACGTAGCTATAGTTGTTGATAAATACCTCCCTTCCTCCTTACAAACTCAAAGCGATAGTTATAGTTGGCACTTACATACTACTTTACATACTGAAAGCACTGTACAGATGTTCCCTCATTAATCTTTGTCTACAAAAAAAAGTGTTATACTTATTTCAGTTTTAAGGAACTAACATTATTAATAAGCACTGTTCTATGTATTTATTCAATTCTGACACCCCATTTTGCCCCAAACAACGGAAACACAAATGTATCTGCCTCGAGGAGTTCACAGTCTAAATTGGGAAGAATTGGATGAGGAACCATAAAAGCACACATTACACTTAATGCAAAATTCAGCGAAAGGGAAAAAAAGAGATCACATCAGAAGCCAAAGCCAAGTTCATGATGGAAAATGCAAATTATTTCGAGAATATACTGAGTATTTTAGACCTAAGACATTCGCCTTAAAATCTCAATTGGAAACAATCACAATGGGATCATTAGGTGCTTTATTACCCATGATGCTGTACAGAAGTACATAGATCTAAATAATTTAAGAAATGTGGCTAACAAAAAAGACCGCACAGGTAGCTGATCCACGGTTCCGAATAATCACTCAGTTTCAACTACATATTTGATGATGGTGGTGGTTGTTCCACTGAATCCTGATGCCATACACAGGATATTTTATTACTACTACGCCACCACCTTCTCTAGGGCTTGGACAAGTTCCAAACACCGCACGTCTTGGCAACCTTTAATGTGGTGTTGACGCACACAAACATCATCACACACCACAGCTTCAGAAATCTTTTTAGAAATTAAGCAACACTTACCAATCTTCCAGGCACCGTGCAAGACACATGCATGTCAGAGTTTAAGTTCATATGCCACACTTGTTTGCTCAACTTCACCAAAAAAAAATAAAATCAAACCAAAACAGACTTGTGCTGCTCACGCAGGCATCCTGAAGTGACAAACCTCCTCTCAGTATGATGATTTTAACATCAAAAAACAAAAAAGAAATGGATAACCTTCCTGGAAAAGTCAACACTTCAGGCTCAGTTGGGAAGCAGGAATGGATGAGAGTTATAATTTGCACGTAGATGATACAGTGCGCTGCATATTAACTCCATATGCTTGCACTCAGATAGAGACAATGATCTCTTTGAGCCACATCCCTGCGGCTATTCAGCTGAACGTTTCAGAACAGATTCCCACAGTTCAGAACCCAGCAAAAGCAAAATCAGGGGCTAAACAGCAATAAAAAACATCCAACTTGACTGCTATTTGTTATCTTCTCAATTAGGCTTATGTTGGCACCTTATATGATTTCAACCACTAACTAAGCCGAAGATGCAAAGTCATTCAAAGGGCACATAGCTGTGTATCAGATGCCTTCTCTGGGAAGATGCACTGAAGGGGGGGGCTATTAATTTATACACTGCAGTTTGTACTGTTCTGTTCCTTACTCCTAGCACTGGGACAAACATACTTAACTGTTGCCTTAGGCAACCGTTTTGAAAATGGCCTTGGTGAAATATGAAAATAGAGAAAACAGAAGATTCTAACTAATGAGGAAGTAAAACAAGACAGAAGTAAAAAACAGGAGTACGCTTCTGGAAAACAAAATGGCAAGCCATACGACAATGGGAGATGCACTAAAAGTTTCCATATGCGATGCAGAGGCTTCCCACTGCACAGAGCATCCCAGGGCATGCCAAGGTGCCCCAGCATGTCAATCCTGAGAGCAGGATTTCCTAGCAACTGTCACAGTTTACCACGTCTTGAAAATGATAGACACATTTCTGCAACAGGGTAAAAATGCAGATACGCAGCAGAGCCAAATGCTCAAGAATTAATTACTGAATATTTCCTAATGAAATCACTCCAATTCAAAAATGACTCTACCACTTTTTCTTACAAAACACAATGGAAACAAGCTGGCACCATCTTAAAATGCCATTTTACATAAAAAAAAAAACCACCCCGCCAACAGTTGTTACCTTTCGTCATATCACAAACCCACGTAAAAACCAACTGATAGGTTCTAGAGGTAAAAGAGCACTTTGGCAAAGAGCATGACAGCTCTTTTACACAGACAGCAATTTGAGCTAAGCATGTGTAGCTATTGAGAAGAAAATGGGAACTGGGTAATAAATGCTTCTCTTAGAGGAATGGTTTTCTATTTTTCTCCATTTTATAAATTAAATGTGGTGATTTCACTATTCAAATTATATTAACTCATTAGTACTGGATTAACTTAAAAGACACAAGTTTAGAAGTACTTGGGAATACGATTAACACTAACATTTAAAGGATACCAGCTCTCTGGTTGCACGTGACTTGTCATAGAAACTGAACTAAATGGAAAAACATTTCTGTATGAAGTGACACGCTTTCTTCTAAAATACCACGAGCCAAATACTACTTTAAGTAGTTACACTTCAAGCCCAGTTAAGCCAGCTTTGGCTTCTGACATGAACTGAGCTGAGCAAAAGCTTCCCACTTGAAAAAAAACCCGAACACTTCAACCGTCTCTGAGATAGTTGGATATGATTTGCTGGCAAGGCTTCAACAGCATGCCTTTATCTTTTCAATTAAGTCATCTTAGAAGACACAGAATTGCATTCAGGAGCTGATGAAGGAGAAAAAATTGCCACCATACCAAAACCGAGAAAAAGAATATAGGAGAGAGGGGCACCCTTAACATAAGAACAAATCAGATTTATCTGTTGTTTTGACCGGACCTTGCCAGAGGACACAGAAGGAGGGGTGGCAGCGCCCTTGCTTGTTACTGAAATTGCATTTTCCACACTGCTTGGCTGCAGTTCCATAATACAGTACAATACCTTGCCACCTGTAAGGTACCGCAGCAGCTCACCAGCTTTTATCAGAAGGCAGATCTTCCTAACACAACCCGAGTGGTTAAATCTGATATGAAAATGTCAAAGGCTTAATCCTACAGAAGGGGTCAAAACCATTGGTATTAAGAAAATGGTACTAAACACTCCCCACCCAACATCCACGCTAGACTGCAGAGAAGATAGCATTTTCCAGAACTGCGGGGTGCATCCATCTGACTGTTTCAGTTGCACGGAGACCTGGCTTTTTCCAGCAGCAAGAGGACTATACATTACTATCAAGAGCAAGGGCTGCAGCAGCCTGCTAGAGAATAGCCCTTAGCACGAACTGGCAGCAGCCCTGAATTCAAGTTGTCTTTATGCCACCAACCTCTTATTATGCTTATTAACCCAGTAGTACATAGCTTGTGTCTAGAATTCCTTCTTGCCTTTGTAAACCAGGCAAACACAACAGACTCTGATTTAGGAGCAGCCACAGCACAAAGCCTTCTGAAGTCTCCTGCATCATAACTGAACGGGAAACCACAGCCAGCATAGACTAACTCATCACCGCAAATGAACGCGTAGCAATAAAATGGGCCACAGGTCTCTCTTCTACGTAGTAATCTACTTCTCTAGACATACACTGTTGAGCAATAACTGATAGTTTAAACTTGTTTCCAACTTGTGCATTTTCTGTACTGCATCTTTAAACATCATGAATTCATCCTCTCAGTAAAACAAAGGGTAAATCACACAGGGATCGAGAGGAGTGGTTTTTAGGGAGGTGGTGAAGTGATGGTGGGCACTGTAATGCTCACGAGGACTTCACATTCAAGAAATGTGAGCTTCACGGGAAAACCAAACAGAAACCATGCAAGCCGAACAACCATACCTCTTCAAAATGATTCTTTTCCCTACAGTCTCATGACAGGCTCAACAGGCCCACACAGGCCATGAAAAGGAGACTCCCTGCTAACATGAACGGGAATAGCTGACACTGACTTCAACGTAAATGTGCTGACTTACATCAACATCAAACCCACGGCCTCATTAAGGGCTGCTTTATTACATGTTACCTAAATACATTCTCCTCAAACCTTAACGGGACAAAAAAAAAAGAAAAGAAAATCAGAGTTGTGCTTCTTAAAATTTATTATGCAACGCGCCCAGTTTGACACAGAGTCGAGCTTTCATTTCCCCAAACAATAACAGTTAAAAAGCACACCAACTGCACCAAGAAGATACATAGGTGTATATTATTCATAACTTACTTTAAATTCTTTCCTACTCTTCTCTCTTGATATTGCTCCTAACTCATTATTTCAGATCTGAAACAATGCTGGAAACCCTTTGGAATATAGAAGCATATTCTCTTCCACCTGCAAAAGGCATGTCATTTTAAACACTATCAGTGCAGACCCTTTTTCTGAACACAAAGAAACACTCATATTTGAAAGATGAAGAATGTATTGATTGATCCTGGAGGAAGATTAGTAAGCAAAGTCAAATCAGATTTAATTAACAGTTACTCAAATGTGTATTGATGGATGAGATTTACTCTAGGTCTGTGGCTTTACTCTAGGCCTGTGACACAGAGACTGCCCTGGCAGATCTCTGTTCTCAGCTATCAATTAAATATTATGAGCGGGACACCAAGGGAATGCCCTGGCAGCCAGACCACAGCCTCTAAAGCCCCACTGCAACAGCTGTTTGGCATTCATGTTAATTATACCTATGTCAAAGTTACCAGTCCCTTGACATTTCAGAATAGAGAATGAATAATCCCACGAATAAGAAGAGATAAGCAGTGTTTCTTATATTGTAACATAAATCAGATTAAAACTAATACTCTCTTCCTGTATGCGAGCCAGGTACTTTACATTACATGCCAAAAAAAACCCACCCAAATGCATGCACACATACACACTCGAGTGTACACGAACTGTCTTTTAAGACCAGTAAGCTTGGGGTGAGCGTTTCCCCATATTATACATGAAGCAGCTACAGAAAAGTTCTGAGTTAACCAATTACTGGAGCAGGCTGCCCACAGATGTTGTAGAGTCTCCTTCTCTGGGGATATTCAAAAGCCATCTGGACACTTTCCTGTGCCACCAACTATAGGAACCTGCTTCAGCAAGGGACTGAACTAGATGATCTCCAGAGGTTTCTTCCAACCCCTACAATACTGTAACTGGAACATCTTTATTGCACACAGGTCTGACTTTCCATTAGCAGAAATTATTGTAACCGTAATATAAATTTTTTTTTTTTTTCCATTCCCAGTCCAGGCCCCACCACTTATTTGCTGTGCTACGGGAAAAACGAGTGACTTGGATTACCCTTAAAACTCTCACTATGGATCTCTGCCACAGGAGTTCCTCGGGAACAACGAAAGGGAACCAAACCCCAACCAGTAACTTCAATCACACGATGCAATTCATGTATGAGAAGTAACACAGAGCATAAACTAGCAATAGCAGACAAGCAGTGGTAAAAATACTAATTTTAAATACAATTCAAGAGAGAAAAGGAATAAAGCTAGAACACAGTTTTAATAGGTGGGAAAAATCAGTTATCAGTACTTCCAAAGAGCCTTATTTCACCTCTCAGACCTCCACCTTGCTCTGAAAGGCCTTTCATTTGACTTCCCAAGTTGTCCTATTTTTGTATGTTTAGCAGAGAGAACATTGAGACTCATGGCTGGCACAGACAATGAGATTACAGCAATCTCAAATGCAGCTCTGCACCACAGCTTTATCCCAGAAATGCAGCTCTGCACAGAATACAGGATCTGTTTCTCAAGGCAGTTCTGAGAACAGAAGCAATGAATGTTTCTGTTGCAGCTATATTTGGCACCACTACCACAGGCAAAGGAATAACAAAGGATGTGGCATTCCCACCTTCTATGCAGTAACCCTTCTCTTCCAGACGTTTTTTAAGCATTAATACATGCCACCATAAGTGTGGATATGGGCGCATAAAACATAACTACCGTGACATTAAAAAACAACAAGAAAATGTTTCAGGCTTTTAAGTGTATGAGACACATTACTTGAGGATATGTATGTGAGACACAGCTAAGAAAACAGCTCATTCATTATTCAAATTCAGGAATGGACTCAGAGAGGTTTTATTAATATTCCAAGTAGTAAAAAGCCAGAATCTCCTTATGCAGACTATACCTTTCTAAATCCTGTTTATGGCACAAATATCTGGAAACATTATTGAAGTTCTAAATCACTTCAATAGTGTGGCACTACTTCAGATAACTTTTCTCCGCTTTATTTTTTTTTTCCCCTTATGTATTAAAAACAATCAAGAAAATAACCTTCTGAGGTCATTTTACTCAATTTCTCATACAAGATAGAATGGCACACCCACAAATTATTGAAACTGTGAAATATTGTGAAACGTATACAGAATTCGGTACCACAAATTGCGGTGAACCATCTTCAATCAATTAACAGATTACCTTAATTCGACAAAATTCAATACCTGCATTTTCCTGATTAATATCTTGTGTACATCTCGAGTTCCAGTAATTACTAAAAGAAATATCCACTGAAATCAAAGATAGATTAAGCATGCGCTGACACAGAATGCAAGAGCCTGTGAAACTGGCAGAAACCTCCCCTGAACAGGTAATTGACAGCTAGAGCTACACATGCCATCCCAAACTCGGGGTTCTCATCAAGCTTGATTTACCAGGGGCCTTAATGCTGTCAGCTCAGATTTGCTTAGAATGCTTGGTATTAAGATTTCTAACACACTTACAGGTTAGGATACACAAATACACTGGCACATACTCAACGCCATGATGGTTTCTCTCTGGGAAAGGAGACTCCAATGCAAAGGTCCCTGCACCTCTGTTATTCCACCAGAAATTAGACAGGATTAGTGTGGAGGTGCCCTGATGCAGATACTTCTTCCAAACACCTCAAACTCAATGCAAAGTGCAGCTGCTTTCTTTGTGCAAAACAAAGCAAGCTCAATTATAACTTAGGATGACAAAGAGCTAGGGACTCCAGACTGCGTAACTGTAGCTCCCTTACAGTAATTTCTATGCCAAACCCTCCTAACAGCTTACTGAAAACTAAAAAAATCTGACTGATGTAAGGCAAGTGAAACAACCACTGTCAGCTCCCAAATGGAAATGCTGATAAGCCAAGGCTGAAGATGGAGGACCAAGGAGATAGAGAGCTTTACTGCAAATGTTTAAGGTGTATTAGGAGAGCCATAAGCAGGACACCTCGCTGTGATGAACATTTAACATCAAGGTGGCAAATGGAGGCAGTGGAAGCAGCAGTTGGCAGCCAGAAGTAATGAAGCACTTGGGAGGGACAGCATCAGCAAATGGAGGCAGCATGCACAGTTGAGACTTGCTTTGTCCTGCTAACAACAGAGTGCTTGGCTTCTGCCCTTTCACACTTGGTGAGAATTTTATGCCATAGATTACACTTAAATACCACTACACTGAAGTTCAGAAAAATATCAACAGCATCTCGAAAATCATCCAGGACACAAAAAACAGTAGCTGTGCTTGATACCATGCCTTTCCACACCAGGCAGCACACACAACACTAGGAACCTGGATCTTAGAAGAACATGGCTGTGATAACAACTTCAAATGAAAGTGCCGGGGCTAGTCTTAAACTTGATTGCAACAACCAGTGATTTTGCTTTGGCAGCTCAAAAATCAGCAGGCAAGTAAAGCACAAATTCACAGCAGGTTACCCAAGAAAATGCACAACACTCAGACACTTCTCCTGAGTTACACCTCATGCTGCTGGTTCCTCTAAATATACACAACATGGTCATCACTGGGATGCTGTGAGCTCAGGCCCGTCCCCAGCCCTGAGACCTGGACTGGGCACCAAACTCATGAGATTCAAGTCATTCCCATACCGGGGAGCAGGGGAGTGACACAGGAGTCCTCACGCATACAGTGAGGGACCAAAGAAGAGGAGATACTTAGTGGTATTACTAATTCAATTTTCTTTTTTAATTATTTTGTATTGTTCTTTTAAATTGTTTATTGTCCAATCTTGAAATAAGTCATGAAGAAGCAACTGGAATACACCTTCATGTTGAACTTCAGCCCTTCTTCTTGTACAAACTGAAGTCTTCCTCTTCTCTCTACCTCTATAGCTACCTCTATAGCTTCTCTGACACTGCCTGGAGGCAGCAGGGAGCTCAGGACTGCCCACACAGCAACTCAGTGGGCACCAGTCCCTGTCCTGACCTTTTTCTCAGAGCTCAGGGAGGAAGAGATGAGAGGCCTTGGGGAAGGGTGAGTGTGGGGGACAGGGGAGAATGGGTCATAAAGAGCAGCAGTTGGTGCTGAGGAACTCCTGGATGGTGGTCACATGCTCAGTGATAAGCTGGCCTTTTCTAGATAGAAATGAGAGCCCCTGGTGCACTGCTAATGGATGGGGTGATGTCTCCAGGAAGCCACAATGTTACAGTGCCTGCCCAGCCTGAACGGAGATGGATCCATTTCCATCACTTCTTCTTCTGGAGGCAGATCCACCTCCATTGGCTTGAGGTTGTCATCTAAGATGGCAAAGTCCACCAGCTCCATGTTGCTGCTACTCCCACAAAGCCAGAGCTTTTTTTCCTGGAGAAAACATCCTCCTCCACCCGAGGAAGTTCCTCAGTGTGTCCCACAGACCTCCACTAATGGTCCTCTTTAACAGAAGCCACTGTTTGAGTCTCAGGCTGCTTCACAGCTGGTGATCTGGCTGCAGGATCCCCCTATTTAGAGGGCTTGGAACAGAAGGCAGTGAGGTGTCTCAGGACATCAGAAAGCCACGGTAGTAACAGTGCCCCATGACGATCAAAACATCACTGTGTTGTGGATGTGAGGCTTATGGCCTGAAAGTTGCCATAGTTTTGAGGGCAGAGGAAGGGCGCGTATGATTTGAACTGGGGAAGGGATTAACACCAGGCTCACCAGTGTAGCTACAGGACCACATACCAAAATCTGAGGGACTGTATGCTAGTGAGTTCCTTCAGCCCACTCCACAAGGCGCTGGGTACAGTGAAGCACATTTGAAATGTTTCTCCACTGATGCACACAGCATAAGGAACAAGCAATAGGAGGTAAAAGTCTTCGCTAGGTCCCAAAGCAACAGTATCAAACTGCATCAGGAGAGGGTCAGGCTGGATGTTAAGAAAACGCTCTGCACCAGAGGGCAGTGGGCACAGAACAGGCTCCCCAAGACAGCAGGCACAGACCTATGCTGTCAGAGCTCAAGAAGTGTTTGGGCAATGCTCGCAGACACAGGATTTGCGTTTGGGGAGTTCCAGTAAGGAAACGGGATTTGGACTCGATGATCTAAACCACCCATCAAAATACATGAAAATTGCTGCTCATTTCTACAGAGTGACCACACAGACTTCCAAACGCATTTGGTAAAGCTCCATCCTGTGCAATTCAGTTGTTTTACTGCAAGAGCAGTAGAGTATCATTAAGATTCAGAACACAGGTTGGCTCTGAGATAACATTAACATGTACATGAACTGGAATTTACCAGAGAAAAACAAACTAGAGACTCAGACAACAAACTTTGGTATACTACAGAAGTTAATGAGAAAGACGAAACCAAGGTTATGCAGTGCACTACAGAAACTATTTCATTCACTCTCATGCATGACAATTTTTTTTCTTGGGCAAGTACCTAAGTGACAGTAAAATAAACAGTCTACCATATGAAATAATGTTTTTAATTGATTAGACTTTGAGATTTTGCACATTTTCCTGTCCCAACGAAGCACACATTAATAAAGCAATATACTGTCAGAATAACTATACTAATATTAATTTACGTGAAAACAAAAAGAAAAATTAACATCTGATCTGCTACTAAAACTGCATTATCCTGCTTTAATTAAGATATTACACACTCATTTTCCCCGGATGCTCACAATCATAATTACTGCATGCGTGGGTGAGTCCTTGAGTTACTTTTAATAGAATTTAACGTGCATTGGCTCCCCGCAGGCAATAGCATATTAATAAAAAAAGCCACCTCCAATCACCAGTAAAAGTAAAAATATCGACACTAAATCTACAAAAATAATTTGAAGAGACAATTTTAGTAACACTTCTTTTTCTTGAGCCCTTCAGGAGTACCACCGTCACAGACCTTTCCATATTTAGCTACCAAGATGCCTAAATTCCACTAGTGGCAATAAATCAACAAATATGAGAGGCTCAAGTCTTGAGCCATACCCTATGCTTAGCAATATAACATTTTTCCGCCATTTCTGAAGAGTTTTATGTACATTCAAATGGAGACAACCATATGCCAGTTGGTGCAGTTGATAAAAAATGACATCAGTTTCTTTAGCACCTGTAAAGTGAATATGACAAACTTACATGATTACATTATGCCACTAAGTATCCGATTGAAACAGCTGCCAAGAGGAGTAGGTGATTAAACAGCCATTATTCATGTGATTACTATTTCTAAGGAAAGCTAGCAAAAAATACTGCACTAAAAACTTCAGTATTATAATATTGTAATAGACTCTGTTACCCTTACATGCATGCGTAGTGCAAAAATTATCTTACATATCAAATACCATATTCACCATATATTCCAGCACACACGTAAAAACAGAGATATAAAGAGTCTGAGTCTCCAGCTCAGCACCAGACCAGCTCTACCGCGTTCTGAGGTATAGAAGCTGTAGGTAAAAGCACCCTTATATGCAAGCTGGCTGCAAGAGGATGCAAGAAAAAAAAAAACACACATTAAAGCAAGCTCAAGTTTGTATTTCCCTCCTGCACTTAACTCTGACTTAGAACGTAAGGGTCCACACTAGTAACAAAGTATAACCCACAAAGACAACATTTTTAAGTACTGTCAGGAATGCAGCCTGTAAGACACCCAGAAAGGCTTACACACCTCACAGATCACACGAACTCTGACAGCTTTCAGATGCCTTGACAACTGGAGAACAATTCTGCCAACCCTTCCAGCCTAAGTTACATCAAGCTGCTCTGCATGTGCTGAGCTGCAAGTTCTCCCGGTTACTGCCACTGGAAGCACTCTATTCCCTTGGTCTTGCTACTAACAGAATGAAGAGGAGTACCCATTTCACTTCTAGTGTCCTTAGAAGATTCTTCAGGGAGCCTGGATATTTATGTCTCACTATCCCAGTCTCAAAGCCCAGAAAGTGCAGCTGACTCCCACTTTTATTCCCATATGAATCATTTAAAAAGCATGTCGATCATTAATCAGTGGAACAAGTTCTTTAAATAAAGACTTAACACAAAACAGTATTGACCCTGCACATCACAGTTGTAAAATATTTCAGCCACTGGCTACAGGAACATAGAAATTTTAATACATTCAACGACTTCATCTGAAAAGCCATGGAAATATTTCTGGGAAAGTTAACCTGAAAATGAGCTACCTTAGCTAAGATGACGATTGTGGCAATAGGGCCAATTACTTGGTCTCTGGGTCACAGTATTCAGTGTCACTGAAATCCTCTGTTTCTGAACTGTCTCCAACTGCATTTACTTTCACTCAGCTATGCAAGAGGAGCTTTCAAACTTCAGAACTTCTCTGGGAAGGTATGCAATACTCTCTGAATGCCCAGGCAACCAGTGAGAAGGATGCTACAGAACCCTTCAGGCAAGGGCATCCGAGGAAAGAAAATGTATTTTTTCCAAGTGTCCCTACTATTTCTGCCTAGAAGCTTCCCCAAGACAAAGCAATAATCCACATACAAGTATAGCAGAAGGGCTGCTTCCCTGAGACAAACGCATGCTCTCTTCTGAAGAGCCACAATTACCAGCCCTTTTCACTGCCTCTCCCACCCCATCATTCTGACAGACAGCAATCATCTTCATTTATCCCATATTCTTTCATTTACAACTATAGTAGATAATAAAACTAAATTATCACAACTCCTAGACTGGCAATAGATCTGTCATTTCAACCTCCAATTCCCATTTTTAATTGTGAGAATCATTGCTCGTGAGTTGCTTTCTCTCCTCGAATGCCCTTACCTGAGAGAAACAAGTGGTGAAGAAGTGATCTGCTTCTCAATTTCTTCTACTAATGTAGCAATTTTGTAAGATATTAACTTACTTGAGCACAACATTACATGAGCAGCCATCTAGCTCTTTGCCTGTCAGTGCTCAATGGAGCATGTCACTACTGGATTGATGATGGCTAGGTGTGTCCTTCTAAAAAGTCTGTGTTAGGTATATTGTTTACACTCAATATCGCCTTAATTCTGATTCATGAAGTTGACTTGCTTCAGAATCACTCCGTGCTACAGATGTATGTAATTTAAAAGTGAATATGGTTATTGAAGCTGATAAAATGAGACAAATATTGCCAACAAGAGAACTGTCAGAGCAGACACAGCCTCGACATGACTGTCTGCGGTGCCTGAATAGAAGAAGAGGAAGCTCAATCCAGAACCCAACACCCACAGTACTCTGCCTTTCTAGAAGGTAAGAATAGCTTTTCTCAGCAGGAACACAAGAGAAACCAGCCCTTCCGGCACTGAAAGGAGGCACTAGCAGTTGAGGAAGAATAGGAAGAACAAATAAGGTTCTTCTGAAGCTGCTGCTATCCTACAAGTGCAGCACCACCTCAACGGTTTGATCAGCATTTAAATTTTTCAAGTTTTATGCACCTCCATTTACTAATGAAAAGATTAATTGATTATAGAGTAATTCTTCCAAGTGATCTCTCCAATTAACAGAAGTGAGGCTACATTACTAAGCGATTTTAGTTTAACAAGGTCTTTCCAAAGCTAGCAATCATCTCATTATATTACAGAAATAGCAGCACCGTGGCTCAATTCCCATACCAACATTAAAAAGAAGAAAGTGGATTTTCCACTATGCTTAATTTCACACTTAGAAAAAACCACCTGGAAAGGGTTTCATTTGTTTAGATAAAGAGAAAAGAGCTTTTGAGTACCAACATATCCCCCGAAGAAATTTCACATTCCTCAAGGCAACCAAAACACTGAACTCCTGGTTGTTTTTTTCTCCACCAAACTTATATTTTACCGTTTGGAAGACACTAAAGTAACTTCTCTGTTTTTTTCCATTAACGTGGAAGCGAAAGGATTTCTTACGTTCTACATTTTCAGTATTTTAAAAGACACAAGTGAACAAGAGTTGAAGAAAAACCCGAGCGCCAAAGCGAATCTCCAACGTATCATTAACGAACCTCAGGTTATTTTCAGCACTTAAAAAGTGGGAACAAAAATTCAAAACTACTGCAATCCTTCCAAGTACTGGAAGTCATCAGCAGGAAGTACCATCCATTGAAAACACAGTTTTATGAAGAGGGCACTTGCTGGGAGGCTCGGATGCAGAGCCCATTAAATACAAAAGTCATAGCAATGTTCTCAGTGCTTCTATTACTTTCAGACTGTTAGAGAATGACCATCAGAGACAGCAAACTGTAGGATGGCACCTCTCCTACAGTGTAGTTCAATTTTTATGCCAGCTTCTGGTGTTGAGTCAGTAATGGTATTATTGCATAGGGAACTAAAGCATACTGCGAGAACTGACTTATACACCAAGATATCTGAGCGATGCTTCATTAAAACTAGATTACAGCAGCATTTCCATGCTATTATACATACAGCACTTCAGCTGGGATTCTTGCCTTTCAGAGATCACTGTAGGAAGCAGCCTGTTTTTTCCCCTGCACCAAAGTTCTGCTTCAACTTGAAAAACTCAATTTGTGCTCAGTTTTTAATGCACAGCTATGGTGGCAAAAGGAAAATCCAACAAGTCAGAAAGGTCAACTTTGACAAACGCTCTAAAGGAAATGCATAAGCATTCAGCTTAGGCAGACTTCTAATGTAATAATAAAGTTCAAAAACATCAAAACCAGAAGATTTATGTAGTATAGACCCAAACAAAACATGCTTATTTACTTAAACTCATTTTTCTTGCTTATCTGAAGAATACGACAACAGTACTTGTGGACAACCAAAATCTTTCTGGATTTTATTTCAACTGTCAAAAAAGAAGAAAAAAAGATCTCAAAACTCCATTGAGAGCACCACCAGCCAGTGGTGGCAGTCAAGGATCGACACGAATCCAGGGTTGGCTTTTTTTGTTTTTACAGGAGAAACTGGATGACAGCTAAATAGAAGAATTAGAATTAAATTGAATTCAAGTTTTGTGTTGACGCCACTGCTAACCTTTAGTCTGCTCAAATAAGCTCAAAAAACCCTAGAAATGAATTTAAATATTTCTCTTATTTGTGGAAGATCACACTCTAAACTATGAACCATTTAAGAAAAACGTTCATTGCTTTATAAATGAAGGAAACAGACTCAAAGCACTGCTTGCAGGAATGTAACAGTTCCCTAATCCAGGCTATGATTTCTTTAAGAAACAGATCCTGTATGTATAGCTACACATAGCTAATCAATTTGAAGTTAATACATGCCTGTAGCAGTCAAGTTGATTTTTCCATTGAAACAGCAAACCCAGTTGGTAACTATAAAGCATAGAAATAAATCTCTCCGCTCCTCCCTTTTCTAATACTGCCCATTTTTCACTGTGCCTACGTTAGAATTTTTTAATATCAGTCCGCAGTTCACTTATATTGTGCCAAACTAAAAGAGCCTTGCAATGTTAGATACTGGCTTTTTTTTAATGTGTAGATCAGTGTACATGTGGGTAATTTATCATTTAATTACTCAGTAATAACTGGGAAAAGATCAAATGACTTCTCCCTTTATAGATCAGATAATTATTGGTTATTTCTATGGTAATTTGTTAAGATCCAGCTGGAAGAATTAGACAACTATAAAGTGAAAGTGCACACAATCATTCAAGCATTAACAAACTGAGCAATACAATCATTTCTGCAATTAAATACAGCTCTAAGATTTCAACTCCTGGCCATTCCAAGGACCTATGAGGGAATCTGTTTTTTAAGACGTCCCAGCAGACACGTCACTGGAAGAGCTATCACTTTAGCAAAGCACGAGATTAAAGAAAAAACCCGCAAATGCCAGAAGGGAGGGGAAGATGCGGTATTGGTGAGCTACGCTGGCTTAAAGTACACGTCAGACTGCAACCCGACCCCTGGTTCCCATCCTACAGGAGGGATCCTCATCCACCACACACACGTCTCGAGAAGAAACTTTCTGAGAACGTTTCTAACTACTTTCCACCATCAGCCATTTTAGTACTCACAAGTGAGCTACTCAGGTTCGTAAAAACATGGCACCAAGATATAACTCTATATGGGTTCTTCCCTTGTTTTCTCTTCAATACACTTGTGTCTTTTTTTTTTTTTTTAAATTAAGAGCATATTGTCTGCTTAGGAGAGCGAGATTTAAACACTTGCCAAAAACATCAGGGAAAAAGAGAAACAGAACCACGAGAGAAACACAAAACAATCACACAGTACAAAACACCCAGTAACTGGAGGGAAGCTCTGACCAGGTCCTGTTCTAACTATGCGGGTTCAAACTCCTTCCACCAAACCCATTGTCTCACTCCTATACGCATACATATTTGATGTATGACTTGAACTTACAGAGGCTCCATCAGTTTTGCACCTACTTACAGCACTGAATGCAGGCACTTGCAGTGAGTCAACGCCAGTGAAGTCCTGCAGAAGTTGAGCCTTGACTCTGAGATTGCCCTGAAACAACATGCTGGGCACAGATATCAGCTAACACTGAGCTCCACCTGGACACACTCCTTAAGAACATTTTCTACCGTAAGCAGTGAGATGAAAGATTCAGTAAAAATTTCATCTTCTGTGAATTACATTGCAGTAATAAAAATTCAATGGATAGCCCTGCAGTAGCATCTGGCTCCCAGCTTCTCTCCTACCATTCCTTACTGTTCATTTTGTTGGCTCTTTAAGCAACATAAAAAAAACACAACAACTATAATAAAGAGCACGTGTGTGAGCTAGGCAGTGCACAAGAAGAGTCTTTGTAAAACAATGCATTACACACTTCTGTATTTTCAGTTCTACAGTGACCTGGATAAATATTCTCATTTGATCTTCAAATAAATGTCCTGCTTTTAGAAAGGTGAATTAGAATAATGCATTTTTTCCCCTAGTTTAAGGCACTTAATACTGGAAAATTGCTACAACAAATCTGGTATCAGTAGCTTAAACCTGTATACACTCATATTACTGGGATGGTTTATGGCATTGTAAATTTATAATACTAGAGGCCACATATACTTCTAAGATACATAGAAAAACAGCGCCTAGCAAGCCAGAAATACTAAACTAACAACTCAAACCACTCAAGAGTATGCAATTTCTCAGGTCCTTAGTATCACTACTGATTAAAGATCTCCCAAGAGCTGATCACTATCCATCAGGTTCACAGGAACCCAAGACCCAGCTGGGACACCCACTTCATCACAGCAACGTCTCCATTCAGTTTTCATTTAAACAGGAGGAAAGGCCTTCTGCCCAATTCTGACTGACTCCTGTTTAAAGAACACAATTAAACACAGTTAAGCTATGATTTGATTCAACTGCAGTGTGCATCTGAATGCTGCACTTGATAAGAAACTTAGACCAATGTTTGCTAGTCAGAGAAATTTCAAAGAAACCAGATGAGCGAAGACAGCTACTGAGTTTTACCACTCATCCATCACTGAAATGAAAAAAAGATCATTGGAAGAGATTTTTTTTTCCCTTCCTCGAGCTGCAGCTATATAAATTCTCAGAGTGGAGTGTGGTCCATTAAAAGAAACAAAGACAAGGGAAAAACTGTTCAGCAGATTTGCCTTCACTCCAGAATAATAAAAGAGCTGGAAAAGAAAAGGTAAGTCCATTAGCTAGGATTTTAAATAACACTAACCCTGGTGCTGCTCGACTGGAAAAGAGCAGCTTACAATAACATAGCAAACACAGCCTGAAGCTGTACTTAGGGCAGAGAAATAAAGCAGCTGGGCCATTTCAAAAGTCAACGTGATCTCAAAAGCATGTAAAGCTTAAAAACATTCCTTAGAGAAAACAGTAATTAAAACACAGAAGTGTTTGAAAGAAAACAATTTCACTAAGTACAACGTTATAGACCTAATTTAGCAAGGTAACGGGTGCAAAGCTGGTTAATCTGAATTTCAGCTGAGTATTTCAGTAGCAGCTTCTGCTGGGGAAAAAAAATGAAAAAAGGAACTGCTCATCTTGATGAAGGCTGCTCCCCTCCCTCAAAGACCAGCTTAGGGGGCAAGTGTTATTTAATGCTTCCTTACAGCCATTGTTGAACAAACAGCAGCACTGTAATGAAGCACTGTGACAAGGGGATGAGAGGGAACTGAAGAGTCTCACACAAACAGGACCAATGGAAGGGAAAGCAGGACAGCAGCAGGACCTCCATTTTTTCAGCAGTGAGCTACAAGGCTGGCTCATCCCACCTGTGAAAATACAGCCTAGAAATGCCTCCCAAGTGGGAAGGAAGCCTCATATTGTAACGGAATACCTCTTCTCAAAAGCGATGTAAAATTTTTTAAATGTCAAATTCTGGTTGCTTAAATTCAGAATCTGAATTAGAACAGATACCCAATGCTAAAGCTGAGCAAGAGGAAACAAAGGAACTGACTTACACAGCTTGGTAAACCAGAAACAGAAGGAGACATGGATGCTTCCAGCGTTACTTACTGGATCAAATTATAGAAGCAAAACAACAATACTTTAGAAGTTACACTTGGCATCTCTCTCATTATTGAATTTTAACCTGAAAACTGAAAGATGAGCAATTAATAGGCATGAAAGGTTTTAGAATTCCAATCTAAATGATTCTACGATCATTCCTCATTCTAAAGACAAATTTGAGTAAAAATCCCTATCTTAAAGCAGGAATGAACTGTTAAGAAGTAACTTGAAAGTATTAAACTGTGCAGTTGCCTGTACTAACAGTGGGATGGAACATTCCTACGTTACTAAATTTTTCTGTATACTACACTAATAAAACAAGTAGTATAAGGCTGTGTAAAACAACTAACAGAATGTACACTACCTCATGTATCTTTGCAAGAGACATTTTCTAAGGATTGCTATAATCTTGCAGAATATATTACAAACGTTTCCGCTACTGAAGCATCTATCCATTGTCTACACGTAATGATCTGAACTACATGTTGATGACCTTAATGGTTTGGGAAGGTTTTCACCTCCCTTTCCACTTTTCCTGTTGGATTTGCTCCTTTCTCTACCTCACTGTTACTTCCCATAAAAGACCATTTCGTATCTGATCACCATTTCACTGCAAAGGCTGCAGAATGTCTAAAAAACCCAAGTGAAACATGGTTAGATACTCCACTCTCTTCCCTTTGCTGAGCAATGCATTCTTGATGCTCTCCAAGATAGATGAGATCAGATAAACCTTTCCACAAACCTCAGCATCCAGTTACCAAGAAGAGCAAGGACTGGCACTCTTGTTTCTCTCCAACTATCTCCCTTCTAGACAGCAGTGCTTGCAGGAAAAGCGTAAAGATAAAATAGGGTGTTCTCAAGTTATTTCTTTTCAAAAAAGGTAGAGCTGGTATTTCCTTGGGGTTGGGGGCTTTCTGGCTCAGTTCACACTTGGTGAGGGGGTATATTCTACAGTGGAATTGCACATCTGATGTACTGCAAAGCATGCTAAAGCCTTAGGTGAACAGAGCTACACAAACCCAAACTTCTACTCGATGTGTACATCACTGGCTGAGGTCATCACACCACCAGGACAGGAGTACAAACCTAAGATTTCCAGGCTCAACCTAAATTAGTTTTCTTCCATTACTTTGGTGTGCATGAGATAAGTATGTGCAGTAAATAAACATTCACCCCCATGAATATTTGTGTTCATACGGAATACCAATCACTCGTCCACGGGCACTTCAAACTTCCAACTTGCTGGAATAAGCAAATAACGTGATTATGCCAATTTCCTGACTGTGCTCCAACTACTTTCAAGAATTTAACAACTGTCACTGCAGGGATTTTCAGTGCAGGTATGATCATTTCAGTTGTTCCCAACATGCATGGGATGCAGCAGGTAAGGCAAAATGCTCCTGCAACAATCCCAGCCATTAGCTAAGTTAACAAATCTGCATGAGATGCATTTGTCTTCTCAAAGTCAGGAACACCTGACTTTGTGCCTGCAGTTAGACACCCAATTTCCAAAACACCTGAAAGGTGTTTTGGAAATTGGGTGTCTAACTGCAGGCACCAGCAGAACGCAACAGACTCCTTGCCTAAGAACTAAAGGCAGAGCGTGGGCTTCTTTCTTTCCTCTTTTGTGCTGTTTCTGTTACTGTTTTTATAATAAACTAACATTCACTTCAATTTGGTCGCTAACTTCTGAACACAGCGTTAACTTCACTGGCATATGCAACAAACCACAGAGATTTGCTGTAGTAGTACTTCCCAATACTGTCCAATAATGTCCTTAGTGTACATGGAAGTCACTCCACGGCCATCCACCCAAATTTTTGAAAGAGAAAAAAGCTGCACAACTGACATGGAATCCAAGTCCATTCGATCTCCTATTACTCAAGGCAAAGAAATGTGTTCTCTTTGCAAGTTAAGGCTTTGGCAATCACTGAGAACTACTAGACAGCTTACTCTCAGAAGCGTATACCTAAATTCTTCATATGCAGTTAATGAGATGTGATTTCCAAGGGACAGTTAAAACATTTCTTTAAGCTTGCATACGGTTGATTTTTCAAAAGCAGGAACCAACAAATTGAACAATTTAGCACTCGCTGTCAAACCTTTTTTTTCATCATAAAAATAAAGTGATACCACCAACACAACAGTGATTTCTGTGCCAGTCAGAGACTTGTACCAGCAAACTGCAGCAAATTCTCACGATATTTTTTTCAACACATGAAATATATTCACATGAGCACTCTCATGAAACACGCAGACCAGATAATGGACTTTGAGCAGCTGGTCATGCAGAACAGATGCATCCTGTAAGCCCTATTTAGCCATAGCCCTATCAAGGACTTACACATTCAACTGCTAAAATTGGGACTGCCTAATTCCACACAGCTAGCTTTTAGCTTTTGCTCTCCTGCTTAGCACTGCACATGGAATATGAAGTCTTGACACACAACCCACGTGCTGGAGCAGGTTCCCTACAGTCAGCAGGGAGGAAAGCGCCCAGGTGGGTTTTGAATATCTCCAGAGAAGGAGACACCACAACACCCATGGGCAGCTTGTTCCAGTGCTCTGTCCCTCTTATGGTGCAGAAGCTTTTGATCTGTTCTACACTTAAAATGGGAAAAAAAAATTTAAAAATAAACATCTGCCCCTCACTTTCAGCCATTCCAAGAGAGAATTACAGTTTGGGTATTTCATGGTGAATGCTTTTCCTTATAGAATTTTAAGAATCCTGTTTCTAGGCACTGCAAGACTTCTCAGTTTTAATTATTTCATATTCAGGAAAAATTACCAAGTTAGTTAAGCTTGCAAACTTTCCCTGTATTAATTAATTTTTCCGCTTGGTTTGAGGACTTAAAACATGAGCGTGTTGCACAGAAAAAACATAGTGTCAAATTAGTATGTTTAAGACTTGTAGTCGGTATCAATTACCGTATGGGAGAATTAACAACATCTTTATTAATGCATTAATGTACTCTGATGCATTAATGTAATGCATTTTGATGGAAAACTATCAAAAGCCTGAACTGAAATCATGAGGCTCTGAAATACAGCCTCAAGCTTACTTTCAAATTTAAATAAAGATTTTACACAAGTACTTCTGGACTTAAAAATAACGGAAGTTCCATGGTTGAGTTCAAGTGGCTCTTGGGTTCAGAGAAGTGCCCAATACCTGAGACTGGAAGGGAGCCCTAGAGCTCATTTGGTCCAATCTCTGCTCAGAGCAGGGGCAGCTAGACCAGGTTTGCTCAGGACTGCTTCGATTCTGAGTACCTCAAATGCCCACGGCGATTCCACAGTGTCTATGGGCAATCTGTCACAACGCTTGACTAACTTCAACACAGTTTTTTCTCTCCGATTTAAATAGAAATACCTCACATTTCTTCTCATGGCCAGGTTCCTGAGCCTGACTTCAATCCACATCCGCTGCCTTTTTTTAAAGGTGTCTGCACAACTGAGTTCACAGCCTATAGCTAACTTACAATGAATTAAGATAGCTCCTAAAAGTTTCTCCTGCAGTATCATGAGAATATCACAATGATAAATCTTACATTTGTGTTCAGACTAAGACTGACAGCATTCATTATCAGAGGCGGCCTAGAAACATCCATATCCTGGAAGCATCAGTTAACGAGCAGACTGCAAGGTGCTGTCGCAAGCACCATCAGTGCCTATATTTCAACGCAGCTGACAATCAAAACTAAGGTTTTTAAACACCTACTGACCTTATGTCTTAACTCTGAGGGCAGAGTTCCTTCCCTCTTTGCATCTTCACAGATCAACAAGGCAAAGAACACATGAACTTACATACAAGAAATAAAGAACAACTTTGATCACTTCTATTAATGCAATCTCTAACCAACCTTAGTCAGATAAAACGGCTACTCAAAATACTGAGCATCCTTTTGCCACTCCTCCAGCTAAATGAGTCAGAGACTAAGCCCCAGATGGTTAAGAGAACTTAGGAGTATTTATTTATGAGCCATCTTCAAAAAGTAAAAAATCTTAAGATTTTGACATACTTGTTAACATCATCTGGATCAAATCTAAGTTCTCTTTCAGTTTCTGAAATGCAAAACATTTGCCGCAATCTCTTAATTCGCTATTAAGTGTTCTCCTAAGTTCCCCTTCAGGACAGCAAGTTCTGCAGTTCACAACTAATATTTTGATAGTCACTGTAAAGCATGTGGAATTGGGCAATTAGCTATAATTCCTGTGAAAACCTAGAAGACAGCTTGGTGAACAATGCTTCCAAGGTAATAACTACTACAGAAGCTGAAGCCTAATTTCTGCTCTCCCTGCATAGTAAAAGAGGCAATCTGTCAAACAAAACATTTTTTCTTACAAAATGTACCTTCAAATATTCAGAATGTTCTACATAGCAGTGCAAACATCCCATGATAATATTGTATTCCTTTACCAAGCTAAGTATTTCATCAGTAAAAATCAAAGAACTTGATCTCAAATCTCATTATACTTCAACTTCTCAACGCATTGAATTTGACTACAGAAATATTCTTCCAGCTTCCACTACTTGCAGCCAACCAGAAGCACTGGCCTTCAAGTGCTGACTTTCCAGCAACAAAAAGAACTGTTATTCTTCTTTAGCTTTGTTTCACTGCAGTACATCAGGATGTGAGACAACAGTTATACCACCATGATTTGATTTTCATTTATTCGCAGCATACTTGGGTCAGACGTTGAAAGCTTGAAAATAAGGACACATTAGGAGTTTGACAATCCTATTTTTAAACCTCTCCTGCTAGCTATGTACCTCTCCCTAGACGTATTACAGTCAACATTTAAAGTAAATGTATTTTGATTATAAAGGCAACAATCCTGACTCTGTGGACTCATTGGTATGAATCTCCCTCCTGGTAGGTAAATGCCTTCAAACTTTCATAAGCAAAGGGAGCCAAAGCCCTGCATGTCTGTCTTATTACTCACACAGAGGGCAGTTCACTCCATTGGTTTTGATTGCTCACACATTCTGCAGAGATCTATACTACAGTTTCATAATAAAATTTGTAACTCTTGCTGTAGGACTTGCTTTTATCATATAGGCGCACGCTAACGCAAAACATAAGGTATTGTCATCCAGTTGCAATTAAGAATGTTTCGGGCAATTGAAAATGTTTTACTAAATAAAAAAATACCAGTACCAAAATCACCTAAAGAAATAGAAAATAAAACTCAACCAAATTGCCCTCCTCAACAAAGAAAATGAAGGTGATAGCCAGTCAGAAGGAAAGATGATTACTTTATAGCTAAACTATGCAGCTTACCAATCAAATCAGCTGTTACACATCTGTACCGTGAGTTTTCCATATGGCCTCATACCAAAGGGTGCAAATTGCTCTGACTCAAAAAATATCCAGCGTTTTGATACCAAGGCTGAGATTGTAATGCACCGGTACAGCACCCATAGCGCAGTGTAGGTCTCAGTCTAACCAGCTAACAGGACAGCTGCAAAGATTGACAAACCATATTCTGGCCTCAAGAAAGAGATAAAACTAATATTTCTCACAAGAGCACATTAGTACTTAAAAACATATGGGTAGTCATTCGGTTTAAAATACTACTTTTAGCATAAATATTAATACTTTAAGAAAACATAGCATTCTGATTAAAGCACAGTACCTCTCAGTGAAGAAAGCAGAAACAAGGGACCTGTGTATAGAACAGAATTGCAGTATTTGGACATGCTGCAATTAAGCAAGCAGTTCACAGAACACCTGCAAACTTCTAAAGGACAAAGAGCCATGTTTCCCAGATACAGAAAACTGCTGTGTAGCAAACAACTCCCATTAAAGAAAAGCTGTTCTCACGCATTTTCTTAACTCACATAACTCTCAATCATACGTGCTATTTTAAAATTACAAATAAGAACGGTAACACATTAAGACATTAAGAAAGGGATGAAGTTTCCTATTCTGCATTCTTTCCTAGCCAGTAGATGTTAGGCTTCATATGAAGGAGAAGAGGAAATGAAGCATGAAATGCAATAAAAAGAGTGAAGTCCTGCAGCAAATTCTGCTGTTTCTGCCATCTAGAAGTTATTTTATTGACTCCTTCAGCATTAGACGTTAAACATAAAGGAAACCTCAAAACATTGAGACCCTTCAGACTGAAAAAAAATCAACCCTACACACCAGAGAAACTTAGGAGTGAGACCCTGTGCATACAATAGCAGAAATCAGGCAGCAATGATAATTTCTCCCTGCCTAGAGGCTTTCCAGCCTAATACCTCACATATTTTTTATGCCATACTGGGAAATAAGGCATCTTTGTGGCAGTTACTCCCTGCAGAAAACTACTGAAACAGAACAGCATTTGAGATGTTAGTTATGAAGTCACAACAGTTGTATTTATACTGTAGGTTGGTAATGTTGCAGCTGATGAACATCCACTGGCAAGGAGCACTCTCACCAAAGCCTCGCAAAATGGTACAACTACAGCTGAAGTACTGATGCTCTCCATCCTTACTGCACACAAGGCCAAAGAAAAGATACAAAATTAAATGAAGTATAAAACATGGTAGGAAGAGATCGTGCTTTTAGATCATCGACAAAGTTACCTAAGTTAGTCACACAGGAATAACTAATCCCATGGCTTCCTTCACAAAGACCCTCTGAAGAGGGGAGGAAATAGCAATGAATTACTTAAATAACCCATACACTTACAAGGGTTAGAATTTAATCAGGTGAGCTACACAGTAACACCAGAAACCACCAGTAAAGATGCTGAATGTCACTGGTTGCATATACTTAAAGAAGAAACCTATCAACTTAACTTCCTCTAACTGGATTATGAGAAAGGTGACAGCACTGCTTTCATTTAATCCTGCATGTGTCCGGACACACACTGGAAAAAAAGATCAGAACCTCAAAGAGCTTCTAAATGCTACCCAGAAGGTCTGTTCGGTTCTCTGCTCAGCCACAGCTGTGAATTAAAATTGAAAGAACAGCATCCCCATCACTGAGCATTTATTTTTAACCAAAAACTTTTTCTCCCTGAAAAGACATTTGAGTTTCGTAACAATGAAAAAGGCATTAAAATTTATGATCCTGGGTGGACAGAGAAGAAGACTCAAAAATAAGAGAGATTTTGTCCTTGCACTAACGTTTTAAAGAGAACCCACCCCTAACCTAAGCATTAGAGTAAGCATTTTTTTTTCCTTATTTAAAGAATGTATTTCGCTATAGGAGAAGAAAAAAAGAGGGATCTCATCAAACAGTAAAAGCATCCTGCGAGAAAAGCAAGCTGCTGGCAGATGCACGACCCTCACAGACAGCACCCTTGGCAGAAAGTTCCATTCAGTCCCAAGTCTTAAAAGTAGTAGGAAAAGAAATTTTGTCATGTAAATCCCATTCCAGACATTTAGTATGACCAGACTGTCACAGAACATCACAGCACTACGGCTGTCAGGCTTCGCACTACCCGTTCAAAAAAAAGAAAAAAGATGGCATCCTCAACATCCCTTTGGTATTTCATAATGCTCACTGTCCCAGCACCAACACTTGTCATTAGAAAGCGCACAACAATGCAGCCACAGACGGGTGAATTTCGGACAAGGACTTCATGAAAGAAGGCTGGGTTGACACAACTCTTAGCTGCACAGTCTGTATTATTCCAATTAAAAGAAAAACATCAATGGCATTAAGATCATTGAATTACTAAACAGTTATGGTATACAGGTCTTTTAAGTAGAAAGCATTTTATTACCTAAGGTTTCAAAGCATTGATTTCTCCTGATATTTAATTCATGTTATTAAAAATGTAATATTAACTACACATTGCTTAAAAGCTCAAGCAAAAGGAAAACTGTTTTGCTGGTTAAGGAAACCAGAAATGTTTTCTCCTCAACACCTGAAAAGAAAACAGCCACCCCAAATCAGCAAAAATCTTATTCCCAAATTCCACACCCATCTTTAGAATGGATCTTATTCTAAGTGGGAATTTCTGGGGGGAAGGAAGTCAGAAACTATCATCCTGATCATCTATCAAGGAAAATACAATAAAGGTACCAGATGTCTGCTACAGAAACAAACGTAACTTATGTTGAATTCCTATAACTGTCTCCACTCTAAACAATTACTTTATATCCTGAAAATAAAACGTTAGTACCTTATCTTGTTAAAGGCAAAAAGCTGTTGTATTCATTATACTTGTTACAGCAAAGCCTGTCACATTTCATTAAACAGTATAATACTGTGATGTTCTTAGTAATAAAAATGCAATAAAACCACGTCTCTGAATTTCTTCTGGGGAAGACACACATGATTTATGCAGCCTTCCCACATTCAGTGGAGCACACATTCATCAGGAAGGCCAAATCTCTTCGTTTTTTGGAGAGAGCATCACTTACACGCATAAGGGTACATCTAAAAAATCAACAATTTACTTAAGACCAAGAGTAACAAAAAGGCTAAACATCATCTTGTGTTCAAGCAAAGTCTACCATGTGGATTAAATGCAGATCTTGACATTCTTCCAAAGATTTTATGTCAGATTTTGTTAGTGGTTTAAGCTTTTGTTGTTTCGGTAATGCTCCATTTAACAATTTAATAGAGAAGAGAAAGTTGAACACACGAGTATGTTTTGATTCTTAATTACATACGGCAGAAAATAGAACTGCACCAGATCTACAAAGCCTGTTGACAAACATCTCCTGAAATGCTTTTGTGTGTCATACTCGCAAGCATATTAATTAGTATGTCAATACCATTTCTGAGAAGCTTTCTTGAAGTACTGGATTCCCAAACTCTGCTTCCAAGTAGAGAGCTACATTTGATTCAACGGCTTGCTTCAGAAAGCCTACTCACAAGTTGAGAATAGACTTGAAGTCTAACCAGTTTAAGAGAAGAGAAGATTAACTTCGGACAGTGAATATCTGACGGGTTTTTGCATTCCTTTGTTATTACAAAGATTTCTTCGACACAAGCAAGAATTTACAAAGTTCCTGCTCTGCTTCATGACAAAAACAATTGTATATAGACCCTTACGGTGCTACCTTACAGCAGAGACCTGCAGTAGTTCCATACACAAGAGGTTAGCACTTACTGCTCTCCCTCACGCTTCCTGAAAAGCCAAAAATCTCCCTAAACCTCTTGGCTAACAAGAAGGGAAGAGGTATTTCTTAGGATTACACTAAAGTTTCGGAAAATAACAGATTAGAAGAACCACCTGCAAGGTTCTGTTAGGTAACTTGGAACGTATTCTAGCCTTACTTGTATTTCTGCTGCTGTAGGCACAGTATCTCAAGTTCTTGGACTGTTCTCCCCATGCATCAAACACTTGTTAATACAAGACTTGCCTTCTATTTAAAAGGCATTTCAGGGATGACAGGAACAACCTTCATAAACAGAAGGGCTTTTTTCCTGTAGTTTCCCTGATGATTTGAGATGAATAACATGCAAAAACATACCAGCGAAAGAAAGGTAATGATGCCATCAACCTGCTTTATTAGCACATGTTAGCTGAGTCTATATCATCAGCAACTCACAGATTTTTCTCAAGTTTTCCATGTTTTCTTCAAGGTATCAGAAATACTAAAGCATGAAACTCATGGTTTCAAACTACAGAGTACCAACAGACAAGCAATAATTGCCTCCTCAAAGTATTTGTTAATGCAGCTAGGCAAAAACCAGTTGCCAAGTATTTTTACTTGTTTGCTGAAGGGGGTGTATAAAGACATAGCTGAAAATCACATAAGAAAGCTGATGAAGTGCTTCATCAGAAGACAAACAAAACATAAAGTCTTTTTACTTTTGCATACAAATTAATTCTGTTAAGAGTTTGTCAAAGCTACAGGGGGAAATAATAAATCCCATTCATTGGACAACGGAAGATTCAGACAGTTGATGCATCACCCAATCAGAGCTGTGGATGTAAAGGAAATACCAGCAAGGTACATCTATATGATTGCTACGGATCAGTAGCTACAATAACAGCAATCACACAAAAAAATTCCATGTATAAAGTATAACTCTGCCTTCACACTCTGTGCTTTACCAAGGGTATCCTGAGAGAACAACCACTTCAGATACCCATTTGTAGTGGCAGTGTAAGTAGAAAGGGAACTGTGATCATGGCACAAACAAGTGGCACGCTACACAACAAGAGAGTCACAAGAAACTGCCCAAGACAAAAGGCATTAAAAGCCTCAGAATCTGACATACTTGGTCATTAAGAAGCAGACTACTTCATCTAGGAGGCTCTGGTGTCAGGGCTCTGTGACAAAGTTCAGATTTTTGCCTAAAACACAAAACTGCATTATAAATGCTACATAAGCATTGATTCTAACCTACTGAAATAGAGACACCAGAGTGACAGTCCCCCCCAAAGTTATATCTTACTCATTTCAGAGACACACATAAACTAAGTTCTTGTAACTATCTGTATCACAGAAATTCTGTACGCTGTCATTATAATATTGTACTATCTTTTCATGTTACCCTAACGTTAATGCACAGATCCATTTCTACAATATTTTGTTACAGTACCGCAGTTAAGTTTCCATTTACAATACAGACTGCTAGATCATTACCTTTCTACACATGGCAGGAGATCAAGAGATAGCCACATGCTAGCAAGCCATGCCAGGAGTACTGTTGCTCAAGAAAGGAAGATTTCCGGGTGATTCATGAACTGAAAATTAAATATTAAGTAACTCCACATTCACTCCTCCTCCTACTTGAGTTAGCAGAAGCATGCACTGGAAGTGCCAAACTAATTCCTCTTCCTTATACAAATTCCCCATCCATAGTCAGGAGCTTACAGCTCAGAGGTTAGCCAAGGCATGTGGGGAACAGGTGGGGAAAGCTGAAGACAGAAGGTAAATGGCCACTTGTGGAGGGCACCTAGTGCCGGAACTGACTCAGGTAACAACTGGGCATAGGACTTATAGTAACTATACAGAAGATTGGAAAGACCTGATAAAATCAGGCATCAAAGCTGCAGAAGAATTAAGAGTAAGATCAGCATAACCGCTGCATTCCTCAAGCAGCTCCGCTATGACCGCCTTCAAATGCTCTCATACGCCAGCTCCAAATACACACCGGTTCCTCTTGGTTAGAGATTAGGAATCTATCACCCACTCAAGTTTTCACTGTTAGAGCAGTTGCATTTTTCTACAGACAAACCCACCTAGAAATAACGCCTGGCAGACAGCCATTCCATTCTTATATGGCTAGTTACTGAGTGCCTTAGTCATCTACACAGAAACCCCCCCCCAAATAGGAGTATATGCTCATAACATTTTAAGATTTGCTCCCAAACTCTGATTTCATTTCAAATTTCAGAAAGTGAGCTTTAGGAAAGTACACTAGGCACAGCGAGAGTCAAGACATCAAAGCATAGCTACAGGAATACGGGTGCTGTCATTACTGTATTTTCGCATGGTTCAGAGAATGAAATGGTAATGGACAGCTAGGATGTGGCCTTCGGTTATCACAAACAGTAGAAAGAGCTTATTACATTTGAGACATTCTATCTTGATACTACATAGCCACAAAAAAAAGTCTAAGTTCAAGGAAACAAAACAACTGTCATCAACAGAAAAACATATTACCTATATATTTATCCATTTCAATTAGAAAGCTGCTGAGAAAACATGCTTATATGAACTAACATACAGTTCTCAGCTGGCATTTTAACCCTCAGTTTTAATACCTGCAATGTGCTGTGAAATTTAGAAGCAGAAAGAAATCTATATTCCACATAGCAAAGAACAGCAAGAAAACAAAAAACAAAAAAAAAAAAAAACACAAAAAAAAGGAACTCAAAACAATCCCAAATAGAAATCCCTGAAGTGCATCCATCGAGCATCAGAAGCTAAATATGCCCATGACACAGGCTTTATGTACATTATGATAGCTTTCAATATGACCACATGGCATATCAGGATGGTCACCGCTCAATTAGTGAGCGGTCAAATAGCGGCCTTATGCTATAAAGCAAGCAAGTTACTGTTATTAGGTCACATTCAGAATCTCAGAGGCACTTAACAGAACAGACAAAATAAATGGCTTCAGAGTTGTCTTCTCCAGTACTTTTTTTTACTGACACCATCCAAGCGATTCTTCTTCTCAGTCCAATCTCACAAACAAAACCATATTTAAAAGCACAAAGACTAAACTTCAGAGCCATAGCACTCAATTTCGCAAAACACTGGTGCAGAATATGCAAACAACTCCAGCCAACAACCACAGCCACCACATGCTTAGCTTCTGGGCACGGTGTGGTCTTAAAACTGGGCATCAGCCACATACAGTGTGCGTTCTGCAGTCAGTCCAACAGCTTGCATTTCACAAGCACCGCACAAAGCAAACTCACGCAAACAGGCAATGCACAAAGAAACTTTGGTCATAATTTTTTCTGGCATTCTTAATCTAAAATCATCAGAACTGCTTTCTCCTTCGCTTTCTTTTTCCCCACATGGTAGATCGCATACCTCAGATAACATGCAACCATGATAGCTCAGTAGAGGCTCCTTAATTCTTAAGGAAAAACATGGTACGGTCATTTTGTTTGCTCACTGCTATATTACTTTTGAAATTCAATCAGCATTTCGTATAGGCAACATAAGCATATATTAAAAACAAATCAGTGTCCAGAAGAAAGCATATCTATTCCCACATGCTCTTGGAGCTGAGACATTCCTCCCATACAGCAACCCTCAAACTAAGAAATTGGTAAAAAAAAAAAAAATAAAAAATAAAAAAAATAAAAAATAAAAACCTTATTATGAAAAGCTTCATCAGCTCTTTCAGACTAAATCCCCACTGCTCACCTCCACTTAAAAAGAAGCTTTCATTTGTTTGGTATTCCTCCCAGTATAAATATTAAAACACAGCACTCAGCACTTTATATATTCCAGTGAAGTTAGTATCTGGCAGCCTCTACTTCTCCCCAGCCAGTGCCATTTCAATTGACATATCATAATAAGCATTAATTTTGTTATTACGACGTGTTTGAAAACTATTAAGCGAGCAAGAATAAAATGCTGCCAGTTGCCACTGTGCCCTTTTGGAAAGTGCTATTTGATAGCAATCATTTGCATATTTTGAGCTGAGAATTTCCCCTGCAAAGAGATAACAAAGCAGCATTTGTCAGAGCTCCACAGAGACAAGAACTACACACACAAATCAAGTAAACTGCGGGACACAGAAAAGCTACAGGAGACTGAACTTAAATGTAGTGGAAGCAGAATGGCACCTGTAAGAAAAGTCACACTGATTTCAAGTCTTTCTTTTTTTGCTTAAGCATAAATGCAACAAGTTCAGGCAATGATTCCATTCAGGGTCTGCAGATCTACAGAATGTTGTTAGGGAGAACTTAACACTTTAATGTTCCACAAAAGACATCTGCCCAGCAGGCAAGAGACTAATAAGTCTTCATAACTGGTTGCTATCCAACTCAAAAATGCCTCAAAATAATCTTAATTAGTGCTTAGTTCTATGCTACATAGCCTAGCTTTGCTTCATTTCTGTTCCATAAACACGTATCGTATCTCCAGTACGCGTGCTCTGCTTATAAACCCTTCTACTCACTAAATATGAAAAGTTTCTACCATCAGCAAGCCCAAGTGACACAAGGTGATCCGACTTCTCATAGAAGTCAAGCACCCTGAATAGCTAGCTACCTTTGCTTCGCACCCAGTAATTTCAATCTTCAAAAGTGTAAAGAAGAGAGTAAAAACAACTACAGCACAATTTCCAGTTAGTAATAATGCCTACTGCTAAAAAAACTGTTTCGCAAAGGCTAGGGATGCCAAATACCACCTCCAACTTCCCATCTCTCCTGGGAATACCTATCTTAACTGAATTAATGATATAAGTACTTTTGGTACAGTGCATTTCCAAAAGAAGATGCTATTTTACTCCAGGGGGCAGGGATCATCACCATCACCACCAAATGGAGAAGAACACACTGTGCTTCCCCCATCCTTCACAGACACATCCCTTAGATGAACTGTTAAACACCTGATAACAGAGCCGTATTTTAGTTCCCATGAGCACAGCTGCACTAGCCGCCACACTGCAGCTGTCAATAAAGCTATCACACCCTTGTTACTTTTCAGATAACTACACACCACTAACCAACTGCAATCATTTGACTTAGTCTGCTAGAAACCACAAGAAAGAAGAAATTAAAATTATTTCCGTTTATTTTCTAATCTGGCAGTGAACAGCAAACCAATGCATCTTGTGGAGACCGACACTCAATGATCATTTACTTTCCAACCGATTGCTATTTAACGAAGCACAAAACCACGCAGATGAAACTCACAAGGGGGACTGCAGTGTAGGGTTTCGGTATCACATTACTGAATAATTAATATTAGGATAACTTACAGCAGAATTTCGACATGGGGAAAAAATCAAGGTAGCTGGGAATTTCAACAATGCCTGGTTGTGGCACAAAAAGGACAGATTGGCTTTGCTCCAGTGACCAGTGCTTCACCAGCATTCCTCATCCAATAGTAACACAGGCTTCACTAGGAAGTTTTGATTGTCAAGGGATGCAATGTCAACGTAAGGGAGATGCATATGTCAACATAATTTAGTGCTTCACAGCTATGAGGTTAAAACCATACTAACAAGCTAACACTACAGAGCTCAAAGTTCAGTCAGAAATGTCTATCTTACAGAATGGTTAACCCAAATTACAATGCTTGCTTAAACCTTCTACCAAATAATGAAGCCAAAACTGAAATCAGAATTAACGTTCTTATCGTTAGACCAAGAAACAAAGTAGCTCCCATTAAGTCACAACCGCTGTCCTACCTTTTTCTTCCATTATTCAAACTTGTGACAGCATCCACATAAAAAGTTCTTGAAATAAACTCAAAAAGTGTATAAAATGTCACTTCTGATATATTTAAAAAGCAAAGCCGCATTTCTTTCTAAGTCAATTGACAGTAAACAGACTTGCCTGTCTATCTGTCTTTGTCTAACTTTTTCCAGCTGGATAAACCCAACTGTTATTAAAGTTGACAAAAGACAATGATATTATTAATGAAAGCAGCTACACGATGTTAGACTTTTCATTACAGGCTCCTAGTAAGCTTCAATTAATTGCATGGCTGCTTTGCCTAAAAAGGCTGTAGATGGGAATAAAGGCTGGGAGGAAGTAGGTATTTATAAACTTCTCACTTTAAGGTACTCAATCCATCATTTTCCTCCTCAATTTTAAATAAAACATTGCTTCTGAAAACCACTCTCAAGATTAACTGTAAGCTTGCTTCTACTAAGCACAAACATATTAAATTACAAATCTGTATTTCCAAACTATTCGTACACTTGCTAATACAAAGGTTCGTATCCTATCTTCAGTAATAATGCATTTGGTTAACAGAACTCATTTTATACCAAACATTTCTGAAGAGCATACAGAAATAACAGCAGTACCTCCATACTATGCATACATCAGGAACCCTTCTGCCCTCATGCTTCTTGATTACTCGAAGGCACTCCCTTCCCCACTAACTTTCACCTTAGCAGCATGAAAACCCAGCCTGTGCAGCTTAGGTAAGACACGTTCCAGTACGCGAGGAATATACTAGGACAACGAGCAGTGCAAAACGCTCCAGTGACGCTCTTTAAAAAGCGATGGTACTCCAAGACATCAGTAGACACCACTAAGACACCTTATCTTGAAATCATAACATTATGCTTCAAAAAAAAAAAAACCACTATAAACACTTAAAGACTTGTGAAGGAGTATATGAAACGTATTAATTATCCCTCTCAAAGAAAAATTCCAAGTAGAGAACTCAGTGACCAGCTGTAGACAGAAAAAAGCCACAAATGACGGGCCGATCCACACCCCACACCTTATTTCATGGATGATTTGTTCCTCCTGGCTGCTTTCTGACCACCTCTGCTTTGTCTGAAACTCTAAGTACCTCTTCAGCAAAAGAGATGCAGGCAAGAGCTACGCGTGACTGAGCTGTTCCTAAATTATTAACAATGCACATTATAAACCCTCTCGTTTCAGAACGCAACATTATTACCTCTATGAATCTTTCCTATACACTTGGAGCTCTGTGCTTACTATGAACACCTACACCAGCAATTCAGACAGACATAAATTGAATTAATCCTTGCACTTCATTAAAGAGTCTTAATTACTGCTGTACCCATACTCAATTACCACCTCAAAATGGCCGGCCTTCTGCCCTAGTTTTGAGGCATACTAACGGATACTTGAAAGAAACCCCAGAGTGGCTCAGCACAAGAGCAGTATTTCTGTATAAGCAGTTCCTGACTTGAAATCTCAGCTCTTTTTTTCAGCACAGATTTAGGCAAAGACTACAGACATAAAAGTTATTTCTCAGGTCATGAACTTGTTACTTTTTACAAAGTGCTTGAATTATCCCAGCCCATTCTTACTAACATTAAATCCAATTTCCTCCTAATTAACGCAAAGCAGTGAAGCTTCAATAGGTTCCTGGAGCATCATTCCTTCCTTCACTTTTACCCTCACTTGCACATCTTTCTAGTTCAGGAAAATACATCTGAATCTTCCTCTTTCTGCTAGTACGATCACATCCCTCATGAACTTGCAATGACTTCAGTCCAGCCTTTATTTTTTACTACCAGGTTGCTACCAAATGTAACTGAGCACTCCAGACCTCAAAACTATTAACACAGAAACAACAACTGGTCAAAGCAACTGGTGTGACCAAGTCATTAGCTGTCAGTTGATTTCCTTGCAGCTTTTAATGCTATGAGAAGGCCTTTCATCCTTTGTATTGCTTTCCACCAAGGCCTGACTGAGTAGAGGGTATTACAAGCATCTTCAGACATAGAATCCTGATCTGCCCTGACTGAAAGTTCTTCACAGGATACTCCAAGAATGCCTTAAAATACCTCATCATAGATGAGTTAAGCATACTAAAAATGCTTAATCATTAATATGTTAAATGGTTTAAACCACAGGTGGAGTACTGAAAAAAAGCGAGCTCTCTGTGCATGCTCCGCAGTTGACAACTTCCTCATTTTGGTTTCACTCTATTTTCTGAAAGCCCCATAGGAACACTCATATGAGCTACATGAACAGCTCTGCTGGAAGCCTTGCACCACACACCTGTCAGTCAGTAAATGTCAAGAGCTTGGACTTCCAGGAAAGTCATCTAACGAAGGCCTAGAGTTCACATCTCAAAATAATATTTTCATTCCCAGTTAGTTTATGTCAAATGCCACACAAAGCATCATACACAAGTGTAGAGCAATGGTCAGCCACAGTAACTGTTCCACTCCTTTTCCATTACAAAATAAGCTATGATGCACTTCAGACAGTGCAGCTTTTGGCACTGACATCAGCTACTAGGATTTAAAAAGATTAGCAACTTACTTCCACACCAGAAAGGTGAATAACTAACATTGTTAGCTACAGCTCACAATGAAAGCAGTTGCTTCAGAGGGCAAAGATGAGGGTATCCAAACGTGGTACTGAACAGTTGCCATATCCTTGGCTTTAAGGAGTAAGAAGAGAACTGCAGCAGCATCTAGTACTTGAGAAAGAAACCAATACTTGAAATACCGAAAAAGGAAGGTACGTAACTGTATCCAGTGTCTTTCTGCAGAACTTTGTTTTAGAATTCAATGACAGACATAATAAAATACTTTAGAAAACCTGTAGGCAATACAGCTAGCTACATTTCCCCTCACTGCAAGTGATTTTGGTACGTCAGAGCCCATTTTTATGTCCTTTTATAAGCATTTTGTAAAAAAGCAGCCTGAGAAATCTGATCTAACTATATAACTAGATCTACTAAAACAGGTTGGTCCAGAGAGCCCCTGATGGTCCCTTCCAGCCTGCATTATCCTGTACTTCAGTAACATCAGACTGGCCACAACATAAGGCCTTCGAGAACAGTAAGTGCATCTATAAAGTGGGTGAAATGGAAGATTATAAACATGGTTCTTTTCTTACGCAGGTAAGCATTGTTAGTTTCACTGCATGTACATCTGCTCTCCTGTTACTTCTCTGTGCCTTCTTATAACAGCCCATCTACTTAATGGACTAAAAACCACACTTAAAGTGCCTTGAAATGAAATATTTCAATCTAGCAACCAAAAAAAAAGTATATTCTTCCAAGCCACACTTACACAGTTGTTACTCTGGAAAGTTCATATATTTGATGACAAATACAGCTGAACACAGCTGTAATGCATGAAATGCTTAACTGGGGTATCACACATTGCCCTCAGTCTATTAGTCTTAAGAAACAGATACTCTACTACAATTAAATTGAAATATATGCACGAAGACATGCTAGACAGTAAGTAAGGGATACTTATTATCTCCTCAGAGAACAGCTGGAGCACTCCCAACAAGCCTCCAAAAAAAGAAATGCCCTGCACTGAAACTGCATGGAGTGAAAGGGAACATCTCACCATCTCATCTGCATTACTCAGCCTTCTACAAATGCAGAGCTTAGACACGTTTCTCCTTGTCAGCCTCCAGATTCGGTCATTGAAACTTAACAGATTTTCCTGTTCAAGTGGAAATCATTGGAGCTCTCTCACACCTATGCTGTTTAGCCCACAGTTTATATTTCTCTTCTTATTACTCCTTAAATAATAATAAGACTTTAGAAAATAAGCCTTGTCACCAGTGATTCGGTATGCAAAGGGAAGACAGAAAGCATTACCACCATGCTGTCTCTTGGCATTCCTGAATTTTAGTATTTCTAGTCTTCGTGAATGTTGGATGAGGACAGCACATCTTGGCAAAAATAACACGAAAAGCTTTCCAACTGTCCAAATAGCACAGTTAATAAACGTTAGCACAGGTCTACATTCGGATGGGTTACATTCAATTTCCTGTTAAACAAGCATTATATTACCATGTGGAAGCCATCCTTTTGATAATAAGCAGTGGAAGACACGTAAATGGTCTATTAAAGGATAAAAAGAGGAAATGAAATAACTGAAGGTCTTTTAAATCACTTGCGTGCCATTTTGATGCATTCAATGGGGTACTTACTTAAAACTCTTTTTCATAAAGTAAGTGAAGTTCACGATTTAAAACAAATTTCCTAAGAGACTGATTTGCTCCTTTTCTTCTGACCCATTTCACGACTGAAAGCAGCAAAGCTGTGGGTTCATAAGAGGACATGTTATCTGAAACTCACTACCACTGCTCATCCTTTACATTAAACGACTTCATTAGGTAAATTTTTATTCACAATCACAAATACACTTTGCTTAACAGTTTTAATGATTGCAGAACTGAATGAATGGATTGTCAAAGGCAGCAATTAATCAAAACACCAAGTGATCCCTAAGCTCTATAACATGACTGAACATGAATTTACTAAAACGTTCTTGTTAAGAAATGAAATATTCTACAGATGACTTGCCAATCTTACAACTGCACACATATGCAGATAAAAGTTAACCAAAAAAAATCCAGTTTTATTCCCATTTTGTGCAATTTAATTTCAAGAACTGACAGCAACAATCACATCCCCTGCAAGTGAGGCCCTTCAGCTGTTGATTAGTGGAAATGAAAGTTACGTGAGAATTCCTCTTTAAGTACTGAGTTATTAAAGCATGTTTTACTTATCTCAGATTGTGATTTGACCATTTCAAACTGAACGCAAGTATAATCAGAACAGCACCCTTGCAAAAGAAGGATGCAGTACAGGAAAGCTCCTGCAATCAATCTCCATCAAACTTGTAAATTTATCTTCTTTTAAAAGTACATCTATTTTAATCCAATTATTGAAGCATTACTTAAGAGAAAATCATAAAAGGTGTGGGGATGTTGAAGAGCCCATTAAGAACTTACTGAAGTCGCTTCTAAGCTAACTTCTTGCATTCTTATGCAAACATCTTGAAATGTGTACCTGTTTAGAACACAACATAACTCCGCGCTGGTATCACATCATTAAAAGGTTCATATTCCATTAAAGGAAAAAAGCTGCATGAAAATAATAAACAGAATACACACAAATACCTATTTGAGACAGATAGAGAAAACACTCCAGAAACACAGGAAGGAGAAAACAGACTTAGATACCCAGATGAATTAATACCATCCCCCTGAACAGTGTTTTGTAGTTTTACATTACCCTCAAATACATGCAACCTATATGAGTTGTAATTGCCAGTGTGTCACCAACATCCTTCAATTTCCATCAGATTTTCCTGAATTGTTTCTGGAGACAAAATTATCACCTGTAGTATGAACAACTTCATTTTCATACTGATACTTTTCTTCAAATTTTCTGCATATCTCATATTAATGTAACATACTTTCCATAGGAAAAGCCATCTTGTATGGTTTGTTTGTGGTTGCGTGCTTTATTAGAAGGAAATACTGAAGTTAGAGGTAAAGAAAAAGAAGAGAATCCCATCAGGTGTAAATGAAATTAATTCTCATAATAACAGACGCAAGACTAACAGCAAGCCAGCATCAAAGATGAGAGCAGCCTTCCTGACTCCAACTTGCACTTGCTTTGTTAACACTGCAACATCATGCTTGCATGTTTGCTGCCCTGCTACCATCCACATCACTGCTATATCAGAATATGATGTTTCTAAAATCTCTAGCACCAAGTAACTACTAATAGCTACTAAGGCAAACTGATCTGTTGCTTTCAAGTTGTCATACGACAACGTTAATTTCAAGAGGACGACCTTTTCCATTCTATTTCATCACTGTGCGTATATATGCAAAAGTTGCTCTTAGCTCAGACATTCTTGCAAGGACCAGTTGGAAATAACTTCATTCTACAGTATAAAGAAAATAAAATGAACAACTAAATAAAAGGTTGCTCAGCTCCAATGCCATCAAACCGTACGCACAATGAAAACTAATAGTAAGACAGAAAAATGCTTGCTTCTAGGTAAGACAGCAAATTCAGAAGTTCCCCTATAATATGGCAAAAAACGTATCAGGCATGAAGTGATCTCTGCTTCCTACCTCTCACACCCAAATCACATGTTCTGCTACCTTCAGACCACAAGCGTGAGGTTTTTAAAGTGAAAAAAATATTCTGCTAATGGAAATTGAAAAAAAATGAGGCAGTGGTGGGGCTGCTGCTGTAAGTGAGACAGTCCTACAGGATCAGCATACAAGCAAGTTTCCCAGTGCTCCAGCACCACAAACTCACTCTGTCAGGAACTACAGCTGATGAATAAGCCACCCTGAGCTGGTCAGCCAACCTGTAAGCAGGCAAACACTGCATCTCCTGCACTTCTGCAGGTGAAGTATTTGCTGTGCCACAGGCTGGTGATATAACTGTGCTCTGAAATCAGCAATTGCATCTGTGGCAATTATCAGATGAAATCACAGTACGAAGGAAAATAAAGGTACTACCCTCACTAAAAAAAGCTTGCAAATACAGTAATGCCATTTCAGACTTGTTTGAGTCATACATCATCGCTTCAATCAGAAAGGACAAGCCCCAGAAAAGGGGATGTAGCACCTTTAGGTGACATTTAAAGCAGCACAAAGTTAACTTGTTAAACTGTAACTAGTTTGTAAGGTCTACCATAAGTGACAGTAAGTAAAACACCTGGCTTTGGAATAGGCTTTAATTGGCTGTGGGCATTCAAAAGTGAACTCCCCAGTACCATTTTTAAGGTCAGAAAAACACTGATGGAAGTGAAAGAGAAATAAGTGCAGCCATACTACTGTAAAGAAAATAATAATAATAATAAAATAATCTGAGCCTAGTTTCTAAGGAGAAATGTCCGCTAAATTCCCATTTTTCTTCTGTTGAGAAAGCAACTAAATCCCTACAGAGAATAATAAGCAATGAAAACAATTTTAACTGTAAAGTTTTACAGCACAATTTACATAAAACAGCTGTTGAAACTACATGAGCAGATTTGTGTGACTATAACAGAGTTACAGCCACTGCTATTGTTACAGTAATTGTCACTCCAACAAAAGAGAAACCCATCTCAGCTCAGTCAAGCAGCATTTGCGCTCTTGAAGGCCACAAAGAACAAGAGCACCCATAGATACCTACTGCTGCCCATGTCTACACCAGGGTGCTTTCATGGCAATAAACAACCCTGTTCCGTGGCACACATCATTATCCAGAAGCTGCACAAAATTAAAATCCTCATTTATTTTCTGTCAACAGAGAACAGCCTAGATGTTCTGTACTAAGTTAAGGCCATTATCCTCAGATCAGAAATTACTCCCAAGAACAGTAATCTGCCCATAATTATCACACGGAGTTATGAAATTCAATTCAGTGCACTGGCACTCCCAACACAGGGTTGAACACGTCATACAAGTTTGTTCTGAAGCAGCAATTCACTACTTCAAGAAGTCTTCATTTGCAGTCAGTAGTATCAGGTAATACTGTCAACCTACATACAACCTACATTCGCCTGGGAAATGGTGAACCTGGGAAACAGGTGAAGCTGCACGCCACCTCCTGCAGACTATTTCACAGAACAGAAACACTATTTGATAGCCTGTTAGACCTTGAAAATATTAATAACAATGTTTCTTCATAGCAGAACTCAGTGCTGACCTCAACCACCCTGCTGAAAATCTCAGCCCGTTTCCATGAGATGAGGGGCTTGGCTTACAGCAGTTACTGAGAGGAGCAATTCAAGTGTGATTTTTATGGGCTGTATTTGTTATTGATACAGCACTGCACTTAGCAAAAATACAGTCCCTGGGTACTGAGATACTAAGGAGACAGCTTCCAACTGCAAAGTGATGGCTCTTTCTGAGGCATTCAGAGGCCCATTTGCCAGATGTCACTACCTGCTGGAAAAAACATCCCTCAGTGACCAGATGCTGTGTTCAGGACCAGCAGGAGCCCTCCCGCAGAGAGTCACGTGCACACACACAGGACACAGCTCTGCACGCTCCTGCTGTCACAAAGCACAGCAGAGGTGGTGCTGTGGGTAGAAATGCAAGCACTGGGCTTGCTGAAAAGTGCCACACATAAATCTTGTCTTGATAAAATGGCCCATTTTTCCATTTAACAGTCTTTATTCTTCTCTTCTACAGACTGTCATTTTAAAGACATTGAAAAGACATCAAAGACAACGTCACTTAATTTATTCAGGAATAAAATACATACCTGTCCCCTACAGCCATTAGCAGCAGCACCATTACAAGCACACTAACAGACTTGCATAGTCTCGTCCCACGGCCTATCACTGCCTGATTTGTGCCCTATGACAAAAATCCAACACTCTGGATTTACACACATGCTGACTCGGGGCTTCTGCAAACCCAGCCCAGAGCCCTTTCACTAAAATACCAACAGCCTGAAACGCACAAAGGCAAAACACCAAATTGCTGCATTGCTAACTACTGCAATATTGAAATGGTCTTGTCAACAACAACAACACATGCTGACAAAAGCCTACTTAAAGCATGTTGTGTTACTTTAGAACAACAGGAGCCTGCACACAAAACCTGACATTGTTTTAACCTACACATAGGAGCATTAATGAAACAAAAAGCAAAAACTGCACATTTCAGCAAATGTAATTGAATTGCAACTCAATAGAAAAAGCAAAACTGTCCCCCCAGAAAGCTTCTACTGCCTTCGGCTTTCACATCAGGCCAGACACACTCCTCGGGCTGTGTTTATAGAGTACCCTGAGTTGGAAGAGACTCTTAAGGATCACGGATTCCCAGAGTTGCTGTTCTCTCACTGAAGAAAGCCACTCTTCCAGATGACTTTCTACCCGGATAAGTTGTATTATCTAACCGATACAATAGTAACAAGCAACAAAACATTGCTCCTAATTCATCTCCATCTTCCAGATACTAAAAAGGCAACACTGAAAACTTCAAGTTTCAGTATCTGATAGATGAGATAACCTGAACCTGTAAACAAAAAATAAAGGCTGCCTTTAGAATCCAGGAAAACCAACAACAAATGTAGACACGCTAAACAAGCAAACACTTCTGAACATCAACAATGATATAAAAAGTGAATGCTACAAGAAAACAAAGCTTATTCCCTGACCTCCTCAGAAAACTAGGTTTCAACCTGAGAATAAAATCAGCTTAATAATAGATGTTTGGTTAACCAGTCATCTCTTAGCTTCATACTAACTTACACAATACACCTGGCCTTGCCACCCTTATCCTCTAGAGATCTTGAAGTGTTTCAGACAGAGAACAGGGTCTGGACTAAGAGCACTGACTTCTGTAGAGTTACCACTGATTAATATGTCTATTTCTAAAGAGCGTTCACATTCTCCTCTTCCTTCTTTAATTGGCATCTTTTTGGTCAGAACATTTAATCTCTGGACCTTTCAATTCTTATACGGCTTTATCATTCACTTCAAGCAATTATATCCCAAGCACTTTCCACAGTTTAGATTCTCCAAAAACAGAAATGTCACCTTTTATGTGACCTTAGCAGATGTGGTTTGGTTATTATTCCCTTAAGCCTTTGAATGTAAAGCAGACTTTGACTCATTTTCATCATTCATCTCATGCAGTCCGCTCTCTCAATCCCACAAAAGGCCTTTTAAATGGTTTTCATATACTACATCCATTCCACCAAACACATAATGCAAGATTAATTGAAGAAATAGGGCAATAGCACCCACAGTGCACAGCTGCTGTCACATGCAGGGCTGTCAGCCAGCTGCTCCAGTTGTCCCTGCAATGGGGAAGCCCTGACATGCTAGCAGCTCTAGGAGATGTCTCATACCACGTCTCTTTACCAAAACACATTTTTAGTGCATAGATGTTGGTTGCCTGGCTCACTGCTAGCAGAATGCTGCTAAGTAGCTAACAACTCAAAGAAAGAATAAGTTTTGGGTTCCTCCCCCCGTTCAAACCGTACTCAAGTAGTTCAAATTCCCTCAGGACAGGGAAAAATAATTACACTTAGCAGCTGGGAAAAAAGCTACGAAGATAATTGAATTCAATTTTATTAAACAAGTGGCATGGATATAATATTTATTACAGCACAATGACATGAACCAAAGCCATCAAAAGTTTGAGTACACACAGTTTCTGCAGTTCTTCCTGTACTGAATGAAGCGCAGATGTTAAAGAACGAGGAACTACGGAAAGAAAATCACCCTAGTTTCTGAAGTAAATGCACATAAATCCCAGACTCACCAATTTCAGCCATTGAGATACAAAACGCAAGCTTCAGAAAATAGCAGTTAGAGCCCCTGAAGTAGCTGTACGTTAGGTTATTTGAATGTACAAGGAATGGTACTGGACACGCAGCGATTCGCACTCCTTATTTACACATTCACAGTTGAATTCATGGAAGGTTTGGAAAAGCCATCCAAAATACAGCCATATATACTGCTGATTTTAAGTCTGTGACCGCCGAGTTCTTGATCCCAGATATGAGATATTACAGGGAACCATAAAGAAATACTCAACGTCTACAAATTAAACTCTAGTGAGGTATTATTGACCCGAGTGGTACACCAACACAATTCCAGTGTGCTACAAGAACCATCTGATTTCTGAAAAACAACCCTGATAAGGCCAAGTGAGCACATTGTGTCAGAAATCCAGAAGAATGAACACGACACGCTTTTCATCAAAACACATCAATAGAAGCCTACAGAAGCAAAGGCCAGAAACTGCTCGAGTTCTTTAAAGTAGGCCCCCATTACTTGCTGAACTGTAGTAAATGGTTTCATTACTTTTGAGTTTTTCACCTGAAAGAAAACCTGTAAAAATTCCAGTATTGAAAAAAAAAAATACAGATAGAGCTTTGAAACATTTCAGGATGAATATGGTTCATATGAAGATGTAAGGAATTTCAGGAGCAAAGGAATTTATAAAGCCCTGTGCTCTACAGTATCCATTTCATCACAGACTGAAACCTTCCTCCTGATCCTTCCCATTTCTCTAACATTGATAATATCTCTAAATCACGCAGATTCTCTGGCATTGAATACAAGTGGGATCACAGAGCAATCTTGTTCATTTTTTGTGCTTTACGTGATTTCTCTTTTCTCTCTAATCTCAATTTTCCATGGCCACTGATTCCTCAAACAAGTGCAATGACAGATAAAAAAACAAAACACGCAACACTCTCACCCATATCGTTCCAAAAATCTCCTTTCCTCCAGGAAGTCAAAGTAGTGAGCATTGATTCTGTCAACAGAAGTACACCACACGTCATCTGTAAGTTTATTTCCCTTCCGATTTCTTTCCTATTCTGCCTAACTTATTAAGTTCAGTTAAGACAACAAATGAAACACCAATTAAACTTAAAATCAAATCTCCTAATGATAGCACATTGATCCCATATGACCAAAACAGATTTTGTCACACAGGTACACTGTGGTACGAGCAGAAAGGATGCTTGACTGCTCTCTATTGGATGCAGTATTACACCAGATGGGATGGGACAGACGGATTCACCCTACAGCTTGCTTCCAGCCCCGCTGTTTGTGCAGCACCATGGCAGAAAGCACTTGCAGGGACTTACCATGTCTGATGATTTGGAGTAGCTGTAGATTGCATTGTTTCTGCCCTTATGCACCTCTTGAATGACTCCCCTGGCAGAGAACTACAGCTCAGGACAGCACTCATCTCTTCACAGAGCAGGAAACTGCTTCAGCCTCTTCTGCAGAAGTGAGTACAGAAAGCAAACACAGTCCTGCCATCTCCCACTCCCTGGGAGATGGCTACATTCTTGTCCAAACAGCATTCTGCCCTAGGTACAGTTTGGTATTAAGGTACTACCTCACTATCAGTGTTAAAATCATAGATGATAGCTAACTGAACGTAGAGTTGTGCTGCTGTGTAGTAGGACTTCTAATCAAGCTCCATTTCCCAAGAATAAAAGAAACAGAGGAATACAACACTAGAGCAATATGAAACATAGTGTGAATTAAATCAGGACTGCAACTTTAGTTTAATGCAATTACTTGTTAATTTAATATCTCTGAATAATTATTGCTCTGGGGCTTTTGCCTGTAACTCAATTAACTCTTCGCATTTTATTCAGCTTCTAACATACAAAACTATACTACGCTAATGGAGAAACTGCAATTATTTACTTTGTGCATTTCCTGCTGACTGAGCTTACTGTAGCATGCAAGAAGTGCCAGCACGTCCGAATAAAACACTGATAATAGTGCAGCATACAATAAGAGACTGCAGTTCTATCATTTGTCACGGAATTTCTGTTTTTTGGATAATCAGAAAGGCATTACGTTGTTATGTGAAAGCATGGCACTACTGAAAGCCCATCCTCAGCTTCATTGTGAGTTAGATTTTTCCAATGGGAAAGAATTCCAAATACCATCTAATGAAACGCAACAGTCACATTCTTGCTGTTTACTCTAGTAACTGCTGTTTAAAAGGCCTACGTGAACACAAAGGCGGGTTTATAGGAGATTAAACACCGAGCTACTTTATTTGTTTAAAAGAATAACAATTACGTTGCATTATTTCGTATTAACAGGTTGTTTAAACATCGGTAATATGAAAAATAGTTAACGAAAGAAAAGATCGTGCTGCCAAGTGCTACAGGATCTTTGCCCAAGTTCTATTAATGTTGAGCCTTTCAATGAAGAAAAAAAACATTAAGTGAAACAAGAAGTTTTCACATATTGGCTTATTAGTATATGACAGTCATACAACGTGATATTTTATTCAAGTGAAATGAAGCCTGAGATAGCAGCACTGTGAGGTGGTTTGTGAGGACTGGATTGCTCTCAGAGAAGTCACAAGGTTAACAACTCACCAATGTTCTGGCAATTTACTCGACACTAACTCACAAAATTTCCTCTGCAGTGCTAAGGATGACTTCTGTAGTTTACATTCAGAGGCCTTTAGAGACATACTAATAAAGTGAACCAACCCTACAAGATTTAAATGCCTCCAACCAATGGAAGTTAAAAACAAAACAAAAGGAAGCAAAATTTCAGCATGCATTCATAAGAGAACAAAAAATATTTACTCGTGGGGGGAAAAAAGGAATTTATCAAACTCAAAAGAATCAGAAGGAAAAAGCAAAAGCCATAAGTCAAGTCATCAAAGCATGAAAACCCTCTTTGTGAGATGGAGAACAAAGATCTGAATTTCAAACAGAATGAAGGACTGGACCCTTAGCCCAACTAAACTGAACTGCTGCCAGAATGCTGACTCCTAAAACCACAAAATCAGGATTAAAAGGATATTAAAAACAAATGAGAAAAAAAAAAATCCAGGCTTTGAATAGTTTCCTGTAGCACCTTCCTGTTCTTACATGTGAGCTTTTTTTGTGGTTGTTCTCTTCCATCAGATAAAAGGATTCTCACAATCACTCAAACAAAATAAGAGTTAAAACAACAAGAAAAAGAAATAAGCAGGCCAGTTCCATGAAACTTCCAGCTCATTTCTAGAATCACTAACACTAGCATGGTGTGAACTTGGCTCACTACAAATAAAATCTGATATTGAAAGACCCGATTGGTTTTAAATGCGAGAACAACTGATTTAGGACCGCATGTTCCCCAGTCACACTACTTCATGACAGAGCAGACTCTACTCAGCTTCTTAAAGCTGGTGTCCCCATTTCAAAACCATCCATTGCCCTACACCTGCAAGAACAAGACTCCAGATAAAAGATTCTGGGGCAGTCACATTTTTAAAGATAGTAATATGAGAATTCTGGCTAATTTAATAACTACTTAAATGCTTTTATCAAATACTCTTCCCCTCCAAATAAATAGTGTTATACTATCAAGGGAGAAAACGTGCACAAATTGTCAGGAGGAAAAAAAACAAAACAGTAAAAGCTATACAGCCTAATCTTGTTAACAGATGCCTTATCACACAATTTTTGTAAGCTTTTCCATTTTCATAAGATAAGATGTTGAGATTTCTCAGCTATTCTACCTTTTGTGCCATTTAATTCACACAGGTTCCTAAAATCCTTGAACATCCAATTTTTGTAATGAAAGAGCATTCAATTATTACCCAATCACCTACCACTACCACGATTCCATTACTTTCAAATGTCCTAAGAAGCATAAAACACGCTATGGGGCTTGTAACAGCACAGAATGAGAAGTGTATTAAAGCAGACGTCCCTTGACACAGTAAAAACATCCTCCCTGATTGAATGTTTCACACCCGGGGTAAAAACTGTCCATCAGTCTTTCCAGGAAAAGAGCAAATTGCTCAGTAAGCAGCAGGTATCTGAGACTTCCAGAAGGCTTGGAAGCTGAGGTTTTCACCGCAAATTAACACCTTAAAAATCAAGCTTAAAATAGAATCCACTGTTATGACATCCTGCACACATAGAAAGTTTTTGTGGATGGTACGAGGCGGGTCACATAAAATCTAAGTCAACACAAAAAGTTAATTCTAGATTTGGTGATAAAAAGCCAAATCATAGTTCTAAATTAAAGGAGTATGAAACTTACTGATAGCACCTCAGGAAAGAGTTTCATATTACTTCATTTCAGCAGATGTAGCACAGCTCAAAGATCTATCTTTTATCTAGGAAATATGGCTTTCAAACTGATAAGCATCCATCTATGTATGCTCCAAAGTATATAAAAGAAAAATTTTCAAAGGCAAAAGGGACCGCAAAGAGCAGAGAGGAATTAATGCTGAGGAGCTCAAAAAGCCCACAAACTGCACTCTGTTCCTAACAGTTATGGTTCTTACAGTGGTATTCATCTGTGATCCTTGTTATTCTCTGCAAAAGCCTATGTCAGACCTGGCCTGGCCTCATCAAGAGGGAGAAAAACATAGTTATGAAGAATATGTAAAATAAATGATTCACGTTTCTTCTATTCATTCCTTAAGAACTGCAACAGAAAGAGTCATGAAGAGGTTTCATGTAATGCAAAAATAATCTGTGGAAGGGCAAAGAAAAAAGGCACTTTTGCCCAAATCTCCACCTAACTTTTACTAGGAAAGTGATTCACAACCAACCTGTAAACAGGCCAGAAGCCAGATGACTTGCAAATAAAAGAAAACAACCCCAAGACACCACCCATCTAGAAAATACACCTCAGAACACACATTTTTACAGGTATTCTGCATCAATATACAAAGAATATAAAACAACTTCAAGACAGACATATTGCTTTCCAAGGCTGATGAAGCTGTTTTCCATTGCCTTTCCAAAGACTACCTTCATTCTTCCAAAAGGAATGAGGGTGTCTGTCCATCTTCAATGACCAGTGAAAAATGGGAGACCAACACACGTGCAAGAATATGTCAACTTTTCTCCTATGTGCTTGCTTTAAAAGTATTATGTAGATTAGTGTTTTCACCAAGCTCCATTCTAAACTGCTTAAAACACACCCTTTCGAAAACCTGAGTCAAAGTACAAACCACCTTCCCAACTGCTACAAAGAAGATACAGCTAAAAGGTTCAAACTGACACACAAAGCAGAGGACCAGGAGGATGGACACAGAAGACCCTGAAATAAAACAGCAAAAGCAAAAAATACAGACTTGGAAGGATGGACAAATTTAAGGATCTTATCAACAACTCTGTCTACTTAAACGCAACTTAGGGACCGTAAGACTGCTTAGCTTGCAACTGACAAAAGAAAAGTAATGTGTGTTCTAGTATGAAGCGGTCATCTTCCTGCAATGGTGCTGCTTCTGTTTCAAAGTCAAAGTAGCTTCGACCCCAATATATCCTAATGATTTTCTCAAGCAAGCCAAATCCCATTTTCCCACTCAGGATGCCTCCAGTATCACTCAGGTTTCAGTCAACTTTGGTTCCAGTTACAAAGACTACCAGACGTGGATGCAGTGGGGGTAGATAACACTCCAAGCGATGGAGCTTTTCTTCCTGTAGGAGTCATTCTCCTCAAGCTTTGCTTGTAACTGTCTTCCACCCATTTAAATTCTTCTAGATCTTAGTGTTATCTGAGAATTTCTAACTTACACGCTCTCTGCAGAAAGGGAAAATAAAATGGGTATAAATGGGTGTTTTATCTTTACCGTGCCTCTTGTGAATTTCAGCCCTTCTTCCATCAACAGATAATGTTTAATCTACTAAAGTCTGGCATAATTTAAAATAATGCTAGTCTCAAAAGCCTTGCAGATCTCCAGCATTTGGAATGTTATTCTTCTGGGAACCCATTAATCTTCACAAAAAGGTCTCCAAGGGCCGTATTAATTAGCAGATCCAAGTAATCTACAAAAACTAAAATAGAGCCAAATCACTCCACATACACTGCCAGCTCATTAAAATACCAAAAACCTCAGTTCAACATGAAACAATTCCCACAAGAATTTCAAAAAGCTTACACAAGTACTATATATAAAATTTGTTTAAATGCTAGGGAAAATTACTATGATTTATGAACACAATTTTACATAATTAGCCCTTTAGAGCTCAGGTTCGAACGTAAGTTATTACTGCTACTATGCAGTAAAGTTACAAAGGTACTGTCCTTTCCAACAGACTTTGTGCTCCCATTCTCCAGTTTTTCCACAAATCATTTTCCTTAATCTGCTCGAAAGAAAAAAGACCTGTAGTTAATTCACCTGAATGTGGATTCCAGTAGCTACCAGAGCCGCTTTATCTGCCTTTCACTCACCAAAAATAAAGGTATACAATAGGTGGTTTACTTCCTATGATGGAACAAATTAAGATTTTTTTTTTTTAAATGCACCATGTCCTTGCCAGCTCAGTCAGAACAGAAACACATTAATAAAATATCTTGCGTATCAGGTCCAGGCCTATCACAAACACAGGCTAAACATCACACCACAATCCATAAGAAGACCGACAAGGATGGAGAGGTCAAGAAATGATACTAAACTATAGCAAGAACCAACCCTAAAAGAAAGAGAATGTAAATAAGGAGAAACAGGATTGGTTGTTTTTTTTTTCCATTTTAAGAATAGGTTGAAAACAATACCTGGGGATTAGAAACAAACTTTAAATACTTAGCACCTAGAGTTTAGTTGAGATGGCTCTTCCAAAGTCTTCCCTCGGGAACCCCTGGGTTACCTACCCCAAAGCATGATTGTGCCTAACCCAGTTCCACCTTTGTTTCAGGCTCCCCACTGCAAGGTCACAGAATGCTTCCCTCATTACAAAGTGTACGCTCTAAGAGTAAGCTACTCTTCTTCACAACCTGTCAAAGACAAAACACATCTTTAAGGAAAAAAAAAAAAAAAGACGACTTAAAAACTCTGCTTTCAAGTTTTCAACTTATTGAGCACTGCCTTCACTCCCTTTAGAGAAAGTATTAGCAATACTTTTTGGTCTGCATTTGAACATGTCTTTGGATAGATCCTTCAGGTAAATACCCTCTTAAAGAACAGAATTAGATATAACACGTACAGTGTTATATCTGTCCCACAGATACCTGAAAAGCACATTCAAGTACTCTGTAATACAGCAAGCAGAAGGTACACAGATTGCTATGTGTATAACAGCGCACTGTTACAACAGCATACAGCACACAACAGACAGTAAGACAGAATAATTTAAATACCTGAAATGCACAGCTGTTTTGCTCTGCACTATAAAAACAGGCAGCAAAATGGAGTCGAATGACATTTCCACACTGTAAACCTGCACATCATTATACAGTGAGTTAAAAGAGCCCGTCCCGAAACCATTAAGTCAGAGTTACCACTTTGTTTTCTGAGGCAAACCAAGTCCCACGCATGTTTAACTGTCAGTACATCAGGATAGTGTTGAAAATTACATATTCCTTTGATATATTTTCCCCAACTATTCAGAAGCCCCAGGAAGTTATTTTTAGATAAAAAGCTCTCACTGATCTCAGCGGCCATCAATCTTCCTTCATTTACTGTTGTCTTGTTTGTCCTCTCCCTGCGCTGTCTGCCTTCTGATAGGGAAGAGAACCATTCAGACACTGTTCAAGGCACAGAAAAAGTTTCCTTGTTCCCTAACTCCCTCTGAAGAGAGCCAGTGACACTGCAGCCAATGCTGCACTCAGATGTAATTAAGGATGAAGGATGCTGTATAAATCAGTTTTTAAAAAAATGCATGAGATTTCTGCAGCAATATTCTGGTTGGGTGAAACAAGTGCTACTGGTACTCTGGTTTATGGCACCTCTGCATTTTGAGAGTGTTCCCCCAGCTTCTAGTTGCCAATGCATCTAATAGCTATATAAATACACATACATTTTACTACAAAAAGGCATTTTTAGAAGTGTTGAAAATAACACTGTTTAGGAGAACACTGTGGTATTTGGCACCTATAGACTCCAGTAAAATTTTACCAACTGTCTTAAAAAAAAGTCCTAAAAGCTCATTACAGCTGTTTCGATGTCAGAATTAGGTTTTGTAGCTCTAAAGCACATTCAAACCACAACATGTGCAACAGCATAACAACTGTAAAGCATCACTTAATAACAGTGCAACGCTCTCGAATCCTAGCAACAATACATGACAACAACGCTGGCAACAAGGGCATGGACATCATAAAAGCAACACACTGAACAGAACACCAGTTACACTACTGATGGAAACAAAGAGGGAAAGTCCACTCAGCAGCAAAAGATCAAGTCCTAACTCAAACTCTGTAATTAGAAAATAATCAGCTGTCAGCTAACAAAGAAAATTATTTCTCAAGTAGACGATGAAATACTCCTACTGGAATGTTCAGGCTGCATGCTTGAGCAGTAGGGAAAGAAACAAAACACCCACTAAGGCTTATTTGAGTTCGTGGGTGAGAAGCTTTCCACCTGACATCACCGCTGGGAGAAAAATCTCCTGTTGCTGTGTATTAGGAAGGAAGGAGCTTCCACTGGAAGTCAGGTCTTCCCAGATGAGGTGAGGCCATCTGGGCTGCCCAGATGTCTATCGCAGTAACACCAAAAAGGCTTCTGACTCAAATTTGCGTGGAGCACTTTCACCTTCATTCGCTGCATCTAGGATGTGGAATAACTTGTCATGCACTCAGACAGTCAGTTTTGTCGCTCTCTAAACTCTGCAACTGCAGAGGCTAATTAAAAAGGAATACAACTAACAGCTAAAAACATATCTTAGATATTTTCCTCTGTGACACGAAGTACAAAATAGTTCAACTGAAGAAATTAATGGAAAACATTAGAAGTAACCTATTTCTGAACTTCATTTTATAATCTAAACGTTAAAAAGCAGACCAAGAACACTATCTGCAGCCACACACACAAATGCAAGCTGTAAGCTGTAATAAAGCAAACATGTTCTGCGCAGTTTCCGCCTAAAACACATCACTGCAGACAGATGGATTTACTTCTACAGAAAAACAAACATGTTTCACCAGCACAGAAGCTCAGTCTGGCAATCACCCTGATAATCACCTAATACATTTCATGACTACAAACACTTGTAACTAAACAAGGATAATCACAGCCTAAGACTTCCACCTGCATGACATCTTTGTTTCTCAAATGCAGATTTCCATGTCCACCACACTGGGAACTCAAGACTCCACTTTTTATTACAAGTTGCAAAGTTGCTCTGTTGCGAAATGCAAGAGACGCCAGGAAATCTGGCTACCACTCTCACAGCATTCAGCAGCAATTAACGTAAAAGGAAAAATCAAGATGTTCTCTTGATTGGTTCAAGAGAAAGAGTTTCTGATCTGTTTAACTCTGCAGATGATCTGCCCTACATTGTTGACTGCAAAATCTTAACTATACCATTAACTACATTTCAGACCGAACTCAAAGCTCCACACATCTTCAGATTTTATCAACATTTACAACTAGGATCGCATTTTTACAACACGCCAGATTTCCCCAAAGCTATCTTGTCATTTTGTTCAAGTCTCTACGTGGGAGTTGCTCTCATCTGAAATATGTTCACTTATTTACACACCTGCATTTGTGCACAAGTGTCAGCACTAGTAGAACTACCAGAAAAATTATTACTGCCATAGGTCAGCTGCACTTCACAGTTCCCAAAGCCCTAAACGGGGATTCCTCACTCCTTAGCAGATCCACACAGAAACAGTATTGGCAAGAAACAAGAACCAGTGTAATCTGATCATGATGCCCCAAAAATTAGCTAGTTTTATGCCAGTCATGATTAGCTATAATAGCAGCAATTAAATCTCGTTCTGTAAATGAATCCGTAGTTGTAACTCATCACAGTCATGATTCTTTCACTTGCTTTTAAGTACTAGAGCACAGTTGTCAGCTGAACAGGAGATAATAAAAAACAAAAGCACCCATTAGAAGTAGCACGCAGCCTATTACTCCTCCACAAACAAGTTTTGAAGTGTGTCACTCAATTTCTGGTAGTGGTGCCCTACTCAAAGCTCTGTTACCTCTATCAAGATGCATGCAAACTCTCAGCCGAAAGCACTCCTGTAGAAATAGGCACTGAGTAAGAATTTCTTCTTGATATCTGGTCTAAATCTCCCCTCTTCCAGTTTAAAGCCATTTTTCCTCACCTTGTCGCTACCTGCCCTTATAAAAAGTCCCTTCCCAGCTTTCCTGTAGGTCCCTTCAGGTACTGGAAGACTGTAGTAAGTTTCCTCAGAGCCTTGTTACGGTAATGAAAATCAGAATGAGAACGAAGAAATCATGTAGAGAACAAACCAACAGGTGAAATGAACATTCCTAAGTCGATTTCAGCTGCTCAAACTAAGCCTATTGGAATTTACTCCCCCACCACCACCCCATACCACTAAAAAAAATGCTGAAAGACAATCCTGAAACTTCATCTTTCAAACTGAGTTCAACTCCTACTTCTCCTATTAACCTTATCAACAGCTGCACAGCTCAAAGAGTATCCATCCTGATATTGTCAGAATGTGCCATACAGAAATTAGAATGGAATTAAAACAAAAACATCTGTGGCAAAGAAAAACAAACATTTTGTGAGCACAGTCAATACGCACCCCACTACACAAAGAAAGATTAAATGCAAAAACACACAGGCATAACTGCAAGTGGGACAGTAGTGGAAGTGGGCAATAATTCCCATAACCTGCTCAATAAAGAAATTAACAAGTCAGCAATTAGCAATCATACCAGACTTTCCCACAGCGAGATGACTTCAATTTAATTTGATTGTAATACTGTCTGGAAAGCACAGCTCTGTAATAACAAGAGTATTTGCAAGTTCAAGAGAAACAGCACCTGATCAAGACTGCAGAGCCCAAGATACTGAAGTTTTAAGGTTGGAAGGTGCTTTTTCCGGGCAGCTCAGACTGCTTTGTAGCTTAAGGCAGTGCTGTCCTGCCTCATCTTTTAGGCAGGCACACCTGGCAAGCATAAAGTAAAGGCAATCCCTCATTCTTTTAAACACGGAGCTTCATGCATTCTGATCTTGACGAGGAGCATACAGAATTGGCTAAGATCATGTTTGCTTTTTTCATCTCCACTACCCTGGACAAAATCCTAGAATTGTGTGGCCACGTGGCATAATCCCAACAATAGTTTTAACAGTTTGAATACTACTCCACAGCACAGAAAATACAGTACCTGAAAAAAAAAAAAAGCAAATTCAATGTCTTCACACGATACATTCGTTCAGCACAAATCATGTGAGTGTCCTGAGGGAACACTGTATACCATTCTTGCAATGACTCCATCAGTTCAGCATTGTTAGAGATATTTCTCCTTATATTCTCATCACATCCCCTTTCCATTTCCACAATGACACAATAAATAAAGCATAGAACAACCCGGTTCTCAGAAATACCATTCTGCAATACCCCTTCCTTTCCCACTAAACAAACTTGGTATCTTTTTGGCTTTTTGCTTTAATCTATGTTTCTGCCTCAAATATTCCCGAAGTCTTGACATGATTACCTAAAAGCTAGCTTTAAAAGAAAAAATACTTTTCCCAAAGATGCACGTGACCTTCCTTATACGTGGAAATTCACTGTCAAATACCAGGAAAATTGAAACATGGAATCAAAACAAAGCCTCCTAAGTAACCACTCCCACCACATTTCTTGACAAAGAACAGCTCTGAATGGAGGCTGACAACGCAATAAAAACGTAAATGAATTTTCAAGTCACAAGAAAAGTCAGTACTATACATTAATTGAGGATTTTTTTTTTTTTTTTTTTTTTGCAGATAGGTATCAGAATCTTATCAGACACTGAAGTGCAAGGACTGATATCAGTCACCTTTTGGAAATCCTGGAATTTAACATTTTTCTATTGTAAAACAAATTGAGAACTACTCTTCTTTTTTAACATAGCCACTATGTGGATTCTCTCACACAAATTACTTTTCACGCTCGTTAAAATTATTTCCTTTCAGTAACATCTCAACAACCTGTTTACACATCATAAAAAGAAATTTGTATCAGTTACTACCCAGCAGCTCAGCATAGGCTGAGAAAGATCAGAAAACTATTGACCCGATCTACTCGACTCTGTTCCTGTCCACAGATTACCAAGGGAACAAAGAGATAATAACCCAAATTCAGAATTGCTGACACTTACCAGGCATGATAGTTTCCAGTCTGCAGAGAATACAGAGGAACCTTCATAAAGTTTAGACAATCTTTTTACAATCATGCCTTTATAATCAACTATTTCCAGGACTCTCTGCAAAGTCTGCTCCAAAAACTATGAAGGTAACTAATAAAAATATACTTCCCCTCCACTGACCTTCCCTCAAAATGTCCTATTTTCTGATAAAGATGCTTGTTTGCTAACAAAATTACAGAGTTACCCAGCTCATTTCATGGGTATGCCATAAAACAGCACAATACAACTTCAAATTATTACTGTTATGGTTTCAAGCTGCCCATTAAAGCGATGGCCGAGGCCTTCCCACAGGAGCCATCGATGTGGTCAAAGCTGCAGACAACGCTAAAGAGAAACAAACTCCTCACAACTATGGCAGCCAGAAAACTTACAGAGAGGGATAGGTCACCTGGTGACCCAAAGAAGAGGCAAATGCAGACCTAAGGGAAACACATACCTGTCCCCCAATTACTGATGTTAGGTGGGATAATGCTGGGATGGAGGGCTGTTGCCAGAAGCCATGCCTCCCTACTAGTGCTACACTAAGCCCTAATAGAGCTTACCCAAGTGCAATCCGCCCTGCGCTTACTGATTATTCAATTTTTCCTTACTAAACTGCATTACAAGGAGCTAAAATACATTTGACACATTCCCACAAGTACTTCTTCCTCATAAGCTGCATTAAAGCTCTTACAGGGACATTGTATGATAATGAACAGACTGAAGTCTGTGAAATAATCTCTCCGTTATGATGAGGTCTAAATGCAAAAAAAATTAAGAACTTAATTTCTATAGAAAACACCGATGCTCTGAAATAGAAAGCTAGAGCACTGAGCTGTGACTCAAAAGACAAGAATTCAATTTCATGATCTTCACCATATATAATCTTGCAGGAATTATTCCCTATAAGAATAACAGTCACACAGGACACTACTGGGGAGATAAAGGTGGCTCAGCCAGCACGGCAGGCAGTCGCATAAGGACATACACAGATATGCCTTCTCTGTCTTCACCGAGCAAAAGAACTAAATTAAACCTGCACAGCCTACTGCCACCTGGCAGTCCATGATTCAGCTTTTGGGTTTCCATCCTGGTACTTGCAGCTGTGGCTGATGGCACACATGAGTTTGTGAGCAGTTCAAGCTCACCTTGAGCACACCTCATCGGGCTGCCTGTTAGATGGCACTTGGGCTCACTGAGAAAGGACCCTGTTGTCAATCTGTGCCCAACATCAGCCCACTGGGACAGAGAGGCAGTGGGGGCAATAACACAGACAAATAGTATTTCCCCAGCCCACCCATAGGTAGGGACATCGTTAGGTGTACCCACCACACCTGGTGGCTTTGGAGTTCTCAAGTGTTCTTCCACAGGAGGAAGAAATTTCCATTTATTAGCAGTGGAAACATCTTCATATTTACTCATTAGCTTCACAGACACCTCCCTTTGTCAAACTTAATGAAGTTCCTGCAGTCTGCTCTCCAGACTGCCCTGGTCCCTGGGGTCCCAGCTGCTATGCCTGGTTCTGTGCCACCTGCAAATTGCTTAGGGTGCCCTCGCCCCACCCACCAGGTCATTAAAGAAGATGCTGAACAGGAGACTCCGCAGGGCTCGTTCCTGGGGCTCACCACCACTGGCTGGCCTTCAACTAGACCTTGTGCCACTGATCACCACCCTCGGCACACAGCCATCCAACCAGATTTCGATCCATCTCACGTCCCATAAAATACAAGTCAGAGCTAGGAAGCAGGGGGCTGAGTAATCCGTATGAAGGTGAGACTTGCTTTCCTCATCTTTGATAAAAAAAAAACTTTTACGCCTGAATTGAAAGACCAATTAATGCTTTGGCTTTTGGAGAACAGTAACAGAAAAGGGACACCTGCAGTTCTAATAAAAAAGTAAATTACTTGCATAACATCTTTAAAAAGGTTCAACATTATGGACTATTTACTTAGACAATTACACAGACACACATTTGTTTTAGTGGCATGTCTGAGCCGTGAAAAGCATCTTCCTTCCTGAAGTGATTCTCAGAAAGGTGCTTTTTTATCTCAGCCAAATTATAGAAATATTTTTCATGTGTTAACATGAAAGAGATTACATTCTGGGACAGTCAGTCCCCGAAAAAGATACACCACACCAGGTTCCAGACCAGTTTGCTAAGAAAAATTCCATTCTGGAGTTAACTCTCTGTCATCAGAAATAAAGCTCTGAAATTCGCAATTGGGAAAAGACCATATTTTAAAGTTATAGAGCTATGGTTCTTGAGTACAAAGCATTTATTATAAGAAATAATATGATACTAAGCAAACTGAACAGAAAAAGAAAGGTAAATTCTGAAGCACCGAAGTGGGAAGACGAGGAGTACAAGACATGCCCCGTAGTTATCATGGGCCAAGATGTCAAAGCCTGCTGTGCTTGAGCTAAACTTCTGCAGCAGCTACACTGCATGTCGGGTACCTCTAAAATCAGGTATAATTTCCATAGGAAAACTAAGCAGCAACTAACACTGCTAATGCAAATCTTCAATTCACAGTGTCTACTCATGCAAGAAATCAGCACATCGTGACAGCACAGCTAACAAACACATTCTACAGTTAACTGAAAAAAGTAATTTAATAAAATTACTTGGTAATGCTTTGGGGAGTCACCTTCCTAAATTTTTCTTCTTTGATGAGGAATTTCACCCCATGAATTCTGAACTCCCTTTTTCTAGCTTGCGTTCTCTCGGGACACAATACGATTCATATGACTGATCACCCCTTGGCAGATGGACCGTATTTTGCCTGGCATCACACAGACGCAGAACAAAATGACATTACTTCACCAGCTGTACAAAAACACAGAGATGGAAACAAATGGTTGGAGTACAGAATAAAGGGAGACAACATTCATCAGTCTGACAGGCAGCAGTCTCAGCAAACCATCAAGCTACCCAGTGTCAGAAGCATAAGGCATCACAATGAAGAAGAAAATCAAGGAGCGAGAAGAAAGCCATCTTGAAATGTTAATATGGAACCCTCTCCAATTGGGACAAGTAGTAGAGGAAAAACTATCAAGATGTTTGCTCACAAACTGATCTACACTACTTCCATTACCTCGTTCATACCCAACAAATCTTAACAGCCTGCTTCTTCCATCTTTTGTAAGAACAACAGTCTGGAAATGAAAATTAAAACTGAGCGGTGTGCCCAAAGGAGTGCTAAAGCAGGACACTCACTGAAACGAGTGGCATGGTTCTGTAGATGGCCGGAGAATTCTCTCTGCATCAGACTGAAATTCTAAAGTAAAAACACAAATCCACACCATTGTATTCTACAGCAAACTTCAGACTGGTTCAAAAGGAAATTGCTCACGTTAACACTCACCAAGTATTCTTTCAGCAAAGGTCATTCCTCTGCGTGCATGTGTATGCACGTCTGTGTACCAACACGCAGGTATATACACAAAGGAGAAAAAAAGTAGTAGAGCAGCTAAAAGGGAAAGGGTACAGGGGTTCACAGTTCTGCTCCATCTCACCTCTGTAACTGTGCACAAGGCACTACAAGACGAACTTCAATTTCAATTTTTGAATAAGACTCATAAAATCACCTACATATTTTAAGCTGCAAGTCAATTTGCATGGTTCCCAAGGAGATAAGTTTTAAAAATCTCATCTGGAATCCACTGATAAAAAAAAAAAAAAAAAATGGGGAAAACTAGCATAATAAGATATAATGATGAATTAGTCCCTACAGAAAAGTTATCTCTTACCGGGCCCATCAGGAAAGCCTAGATAATCACTAAACATTTTGTATTTGCTTTTCTTCATACTTATCTCCAGCTTCGTATTTTACTGTGCCCAGGCAGAATTGGTTTGATATTCTATCTTTTTCTTTTACAAAATATTGAACAAGAATAAAAGACGTGGGGACATTAAATTACTTGTAAACAAGAATATACATTTTCTATTTGTGTGGGTATTACATTGAAGTTATTAGGTCATACACTTTATGAGTTTTACCTGCAATCAAAAGGCATTTTAAAGCAATTGCCACAGAAAATATGCTTTGAATGGAAGACTGTAACCTATGTCTGTGATATATGGGCAGGAAAGAGAAGGAAAAGGAGAAGACATCTTAAAAATTTAACAAAAACCAAGAAAAAGCGGTGGAGCCTTCACTTGTCATTCTGCTTGAGTTAAGGGTATTATTAAAGGCCACAAATAAATACCTAATACCCACCATTTTCTCAACATTCATTTTCTGATATAAGATTCGAACAAACGAAAAAAATCATAAGAAACAGGAGTTTTAACTACAAAACATATCAAATTACATGCAAAATAACAGTATTGCACTGATCTCAAACTCACACCATTACTGTTTTTTTTCAGCTGCACTTCAGATAAGCATCTGTCCAACATAATACACGATATTTTTCTACTTTCCAACACCACGCTAACCACTGAAAATGCACTGAATAATGTTTGCATAGGCATCTTTCTTTTACCAAGTGAAGACAATGTAAACTGCGACAGATGTACCGCACAGAGTGACACAGAAATATCTTTCTTGGTAAGCCATCCAAACCCCTTGGGAGGCATACAGCAAGTAAGGAGAAAATGGACAGTATGCAAGTAAGATTTAGAAGATCATTTATGCATTATACATCTTACAGCCTTTCTTGCAGGCAGAGCAAGATTTACTAGGATACTTCCAAGGACACTTGAGAAATGCGAGCTTAATGCAGAAGAGTGTCTATGTGAAGATTTGAGAAGTGGGAAACACTCAGCTTGGCAACAAGCAAACATGGCTTCCCAAGGGATTTTTTTCCCTACCCAAGAGAAGGGGCTAAATTGAAGGTCTTAAAGCATCAGCTTTAAGGCATGTACAAAGTACGAGTTTGGATTTGCTGGAGCTGCATTTTCTACAGAAAGGTAAAAGATTCTGTTAATACATAAACAAAACAGATTCCGTTCTTATCTTGCTTCTGATAAGAAAAACCTAAATCCAAAAAGCAAATCTGGTCTCTCCCTGAGTCAACAGGATGATTTCTATTTATCCTATCAACTACAAGGAACTGTTCTCATTCAGTAGCCATTGGTTTATCTTCTGTCTGTAAACCTGCACAGACAATCACCATATCATTACTTTAAGTTCAGTGGAAGTTGAGTATTTCTTCAAATGCACAATTTTCATTTAATTCCTTACACAGAGAACTGAATCCAAGCCATTTTCCAAGAAAAAAAAAACCACCACGATTTATGCATTTAATAACCTCGTGGACTTCTGAGGCAAGTCAGCTCCAGGATCGAATAGCTGCTCTACCAAACTAAAAACTAAAGCTCTGTGTGCATTGGCTGCATGCCTCAAGATTCCATAGCATCCAATAAGGTATGAGCTCCATTTGAAACGTCTCACAAAACTTAAGTATTCGCAACTTCTCTCCCCCATTTAAGTCCTTCACCATCAGCTGCCAGGGAAGTACTAGAAGCGTGCTTTTCTTCAATGTTAAGATCTGTTCTCTCGAAGCACACAGGAGCACTCTGTGTTTTATTCCTCAAATAGGGAAGGGTGTTGAACATACTCCAGAGGAGCCGCTGTCAAAAATGACCCACTGATACAAAACCAAGCGACCATACAGTGCTTAGCATTAGCAAGACAAGAAAAAAAGTCTTTCCAGTCACTTAAAAAGATTGACTTTAAGTGGTGATATACAGACAGGAAAAGCTTTTTAATTAAAACAGCTTGGAGTTTTCAATGTTCTTTTTCATAGTTAAACGCTTAGAAACTGCGATCCACTATGTTCATAAAGAGATTTCTAAGCAAATGAGAGGTTCGGTTACAGTCTGTGTTTACAGTGCTTACATTTTTGCAAGAACATTTTAACATTCCTTTTTTTGCTTTTCATGCTTTTATATCTTTATGTTTTTAAACAAGCAATTCAAATCATTTTAGAGCTCTATTCAAGCCCTCACTTTCCTTACAGCACTACCTTCTGATGAAAGTCAATACCACACTGTCAGTACATGAAATTAAATAAATACTCCAAACCGTTGGTTTTTTCCTTTCTAATTTAGTTGCTGTTTCTTCAAGCAAGTAGTTAAAGAGTTTCTAAATAAGTCTAAAGACATCCAATTTATTTTTGACTAATAAATTACCTTCTTGAGTGGTATCGCATCCTCAAGGTGTGACATCCATTTACTAACTGTGGAAAATACTCAGAATTTCCAGTACATACAACCGTATCTCCTAGCAATGACTAGAAACACTGGATCTAGAATAACACTTTCAGCAAGATATTTGTTTGGAATAGTATCTTTCATGAGAGAATGCAAAGAAAATTCTTACGCGAACACACATTACACTTACCCTGCTTTTGCTCAAGTACACAGAAACTTTACTTCTTTACCTACCTGTTTAGGTAGAGGCATCCTCCCTCGATGAGCTTTTGAGCAATCATTACTTAAAATTATACATTACATATTTTGATACTTACAGGTCATTTGCAATAGAATTTAAAAGTAGTTAATAATAAATCTCACTTTCTACTGTAGGTAAAAGGATACTTTTGACAAACATTAACATGGCAACTATTAAACTGTTGCCTTTTGTGTGAGTTTTGGGATAAAACAACCTGGAAAGATTATGTTTTAATCCTTATTCTACCTGACTCACTGAAAACCCTGCAAGGGTGGAAGTGTTTTCCTCCTCCGTCAGTCTGGGCTTTTTTTCCCCACCAATACACCATTGTTGCACTGACTGCTTTTTGATAAGCCCACTAACTCAATAACATTTCAGGAGGATTTGTTACAACCTCTACAAAGTAGCAACACTGATTTATTTCCCAATTGGCCAATGAATTGGACTACACAATAGAGGAGAAAATTAAACAAAATATTACCTTAAGTATTTGAGGTTAGGAATAAGCCAGATGGAAAACCAGAATCAAGGATTTGAGAGACTAAGGAGGAACCCCGCCAAGCTAGAATAAAACAGTACAAAATACGGGCAGCCAACTAAAAGTCTGTGAGCTTTGCACTACAGCTATTAAACACAAGAAGATTGTTTCCCATTTCACAGACAAGATTTACCTGACACTCAACTACCCCCAAAACTATTTTCCAATTTTAGTCACTGCTTTACTTGGCTCTACTATTCTGTACCACTTAAATAAGGAAATCTTAATTCTTCACAACACTGACGTTTGCACCATTCAGTCAATTGTCAAACTTCCACCCTGCATAAGAATTGCCCACAATTCTAGGCTTTTAAAAGACAGCTAACATAAGATTGTTTCTTAAATGCAACAGGAAATTAACCTACTAAAATGAACTCTAAGAATATTGTTGGGTTTTGTTTTGTTTTTTTAACAGGGACACCCTCAGAAGTTATCTACTAGCAGCTGGACAGCAGTAAGAAAAATATCGTTCTACATAAAAACTTACTGGAAAGACAAGAAAAATGAATTATTTTTAAAAAGATTAAAATTATAACTAGACAATTTGGAATCATCATACTAGCACTAACTTCTTTCCTCTGCCTGTAGCTAGCAAACCCTGAAATGCCACTGCACACTCTAGCTAATGTAAATTTAAACTCTTCCGATTTTTGACCCAAGGGAATAAGCTGTAATCAAATACAAATAGCAAAAATATTCAGCATTTTAGTTCAGCATTCTAGAACTAGACTTTATAATAGTCAAAACCACAGATGTCTTTATCAGCTAACCGAATCCCACCCCTCCCACAAAGAAGATGAACCTCAATCTGTAAGCGCTTCTGCTCATATGCTTTACTGTATTTATTCTCCCACTCAATTTTCTCCACTTTGATATTCTTAGAGAATCTCCCCCTGACCAGGGTGGTTGGTTTGTCCAAACTGACTTGAAATTAAAGCTTCTGAATGATCTGTTGAAAAAAAAAAAAAGACTCAACATGTATTTAGCAATAAACTAAATGTACTGTTAATGGCTCCTACCAGCTCACTGCTGAGTCATGCAGTTTTAAAGTGTTTTCCAGGTTATACTCTCCATGTTTCAGGGGTTGACTATACTCTTTTGCAGGAGCAAGGTATGAATTCACTTGAGTATCTTCAGGGAACTCTGAATCCTAGAAAAAAAAAAAAAACAGATATATAACTTTCAGAAAAGTTGAGTAAGTTCATTCAACGTACTACTTATTATGTTAACTTTAAGGCACAATTTTGTCTTTTCAACTTGTTTTTTCTCCTCTGCTCAATTTTTATGAGTTATTAAATCACTGTTGTCCTGATTTTACCCTGATGCATATTGTTAAAAATGAATATAAGCAGATCTAGAAGGCTGGTGCCTGTAGCAAACCACTGCATATTGTGACATTTAGTAATTTGTTCTTATAAAATTATATTCTTATGAATTAATGTCTAGACAGTTACATTAATACATTATTCTAGGAAAAGATCAACCATCAATATTAATCATTATTTGTAACCAAACATAAACAGTGAACTTATATTTGTTATAAGAACATAGAAGTCCACTGTTGATGCTAGCAAAACTCAAACCGATACCCCAAAAAGCTTGCATGTCTTTCAGAGCAGCAGCTTTGGGAAAGACGCAGCTCTGCAGAACGGATGTTTTGAGATCAAGCTGGAAGTGGCAAATAACATTCTGCTGAAATCTGAACTCACAACTGAGTTTGTGTAATGACACAGGTGCAAGCAGCAAACTTGGCCTGATGTTTTTATCATAAATTAAGTATATAATATTAAAAGAATTCAAAAATCCATGTAAAAAAAAATCATCTCTGTGCAACTCATGATCTCCGCATGCATGAAGTATTTGGTGGTAGGCAGTCAAAAGTTAATACCAATCCGATTTCAAGTAAATGAATTATTTTTCCTTATATGGAAACAAGTTTAACAAGCACAAAACAACCAACGTAAGATGCAGTGCTCGATCCTGCACTGTACCACCTCATCATCTACAGTTATCTTTTAGAAACCTTTTCATTCCACTGACAGTTAGAAAGCTCCTTCAACTAGCTCAAAACAGACAATCTTACCTCTCATTTTCCAAATTACTCAATTTATATTTCATTCCTTTCACTTTATCTTACTTACATATCTCCTAATCAGATATGGAAAGAGTAAAGTCCTAGCAACAAGCTCAGCACCTCAGCACCTATGGTGTAATCACTGAATTATTACAATAGGACAGTTTCTGTTATTGTTCTAAATGGAAAAGTGATGGAAACGGACAGAGAAGGTCGCCACATATGTACAGATAGACAAAACAATGCACAGAAGAGCAGACACGGGTAAATGAACAGGCCATACCACTTGGACAGAAGATCCTTCTACTCAACCAATTTCACAGGCAGCATCTTTCCAACAGAACTCACCAGCACAGCAGCGCTTCTTGAAGAGAGGACCTGAACCCCAGGGTGCAGCTGTGATGAGACATCTGCCTAATCAGCTGCTGGTGCTGTTCTATGCCACTGCCTATGTCTTAACGGGTCTTTTCAGATTTGTAGCCTTTTATTGGCCTCTCCAAAGCAGCAACACAGCAAGACAGCATCTGCACTGAATCAGCCCCATATAAGATCCCACTACAGACCTGAAGCCAAGTCTGTTCTTCAGGGCTCTTGTTCACTCATCATGAAATACAAGAAAAAAATCTATCATTTAGGCTGTGCAAGTAGGTCTCTGTCCTGGATATCTGTGGCTTGAAAAGAGACATATATATATATATTTTTAATTCAGATGAAACTGAATATACATTAGATAAGAATTTAGAATGAAACCTGAAGTAAATTTCCTCTACAAGACACCCAAAGAGTATGGTATATGTACTCATCTCATTTGGTAATAATGACAAACAGCACAAAAAACATTTTCATCAACAGATAATGGAAGGCAAAAATCAGATGTTGACCAAAGTGGATGGTACAGCAAAGATACTTGGATAACATGTTTAAGATACACTGTAGGACTGGATTTGTACGAAGACCCACATCCTTTCCATCTATTTGTAGCAGACATAAGAATACTAGAAACTGAACACTGAAGAGAATATTTTTAAGAAAATACTAAAATAGCTGGAGTCAGGACTGGCTCTGCCAGGTAAGAGGGACTGAGAAAGAACAAACGGCCCTTCTTTCTGAGAGCTAAGTCAAAGAAATGGACATCAGATGGCTGTTCGGACATCATCTGCACTTGTCATGTACAAACAGCTTGAAATAACCATTCAGGACTTCAGGCAGGTAAACTGTATACAGCAGTATTCAAAAGTCATCTCTTCAAAAGATCAACTCTGCTGAAGAGAACTGATAGCACATCGTGATAGAGAATCTTTTTGATACACAGCTACTGTATATCCACCATTATCCAAGTACAAAGTCGTACACTGCATTTGAGCATCAGCTTAACCACGTGCTTTTAAGTAACTTGAACGAATTCTCCACACCAAAAGAAAAAAAAACTACTACTCCAGAACTGAGTGGAAGGCAGATCTTCTGCATACTTCAAAGTACATTTCCCTTGCAACTACGAAGCCAATAAAATAAATTACATAAACAGACACTTAATCCTTACAAGTTTACTTTCAATCGGTGTGTATTTTTTAGGATTAGACTAGTTTTATTACCAACTCCAATTAACCCAACTAAAAAGATTTATTAAAAATAGATTGCCATTAAAGAATGTAAGGACGGTAACAGTGCACAACATACTTTAAGTACTCCACTCATCATTCCAAGACAATTTACAAAGGCTACAGTTTTCTAACAACTTGTAACCCTTCTTGTCTGCACCATTTGCAGGACATCCTGCTGTGAAAAACTAAGAATGAAGTAACTGTATTATTTAAAATGCCCACAACAAAGATAAAGAATGAGATAAGATCTATGCATTTTAATCTGAAAACATGCACACCGTACAATATCCACTTTTTTTGTTGTTTAACTTGATGGCAAGTTAATTTAAAGGAATAAGCATGCATGTAATTTGCAAAATGACAGACTGTCAAGAGAATATCATTCTGTTAGCAACCTCAGAAGCTTCCTATACCACAAATCCTGTAAGGATGCTATAACCCTGAACCAAACTCCTTAAATGACTATCAGAATTACTAATAATATTAGCTAATGACATTACTAATCAACGCCAGTGTAACTATTACAGATGAGACCTACAAGGTATTTTTCAGCAGCCTATGGCTTCAATCTTACAAATAAACAAAAAAAAAGCCCAATAAAAGGAGTCCAAAATCCAGTGGTGTTTTTTTGTTTTGTACTGCTTTTTCAAACTTGACTATTAAAAAAGCAAGACTGTGTCTGCCAAAAGCTTTAGATGTTCAGTGCCTAACATACTTGATCACAGACATTGATATAAGTTTCATCCCATCTAAACCACATTTATGTTTCCCCAGAGAAGCTAAGAAGCTATGTACTTAGTTTTTTGTTCACATAAAAACTTCTCTATCATTTTCTGTGCTATTTTGGAGTAATAGATTTACCCCAAATCTATAGTTTTATAGATACGTAAAACTTCAAGTAAAGCTTCAAGTAGCCTTAATGATGCTCAGCTATTCCACTCCCAGAACAACAGATTCCATCTCTGCAGAATGGCATACACTGTTAACAGTGAGAAACCCAGGATGTTGGTCTTGCTTTTCTTCTGACTGAAAAGGAAGACAGAAACAAGGGAGAGTCTGCAGAGTAGATGACCAAAATCATCCTCTTTGTCTTATATTGGGTATCAACAAAGCACCTGTACAACAAAGCACTGATGCATTAACTAAACACATCGACACCAAACCACCCACTTCACACAGATTAGCCTTCTGAATCTAGTTTCCTATACTTGCACTTGTTTCCAAAGACATTCGAAGTAACAAATGAGAGCCAAGAAAGAATTGCAAACATGCTCTGAAAAGCACTGGGATTTCAGAGGATTTAAAGAGTACAGTTTTAAATGTCTGTACCCGATACTCATATCTCCATTTGACTAAGCAATTTACACATCCCTTCGATTTCTTCCTATGAAAGTAGACCGCATGCGTCTTTAAAAGTAGTAATACAAACACTCATTAAGGAAAACCAATCTACAATTAATACCTAAATTCTCAAAATGCTATTTGAAACTTAAGTAAGATAACAGAAATAAGATTTCTTTGTATCTCATGGATAATGACAATTGGGGAAAGGAAAGTTAAACAACAGAAGAAAAACAGAAACATTCAAAATTAGAAAATAAATACGTAAAGCTCCCAAACCACTTAAATCTTGTACTACCATCCCAGAATGAAATAACATATTTGCGGCTAAAATAATGTTGTTTACAGAAATACAAGGCATGCGCTGATTACATTTCAGGTATAATATTCCTGCAGGTCTCTGAAGCCAGTCCCATACGTTGTCCAAACCTGGGAGTAGTCGAGTCTACAGTACTTACCATACAAAGGCTAAAAAGTGAAGTAAGGAGATTAACTAAACATCAGGATACTTCCAATCTGCGCCACTGCCTTTGTGCAAATGCAAGGAGCTGAACGTGCTTGTTGTTTCAGAAATGTGATACTTAAAGAACTACAAATCTGCACAACCCGAATAACACAACAGCAGAAGCAAATGGTGCACTGTACCTGCCCAGACTGTCATTTAGAAACTGCGCTTTGTTATCTAAAGCTACAGGTGATACAGACTGCTGGCCACTGATCAAAAGTGGCCATGACACCCACTTCATCTGCATGTAGTATTGCCACGGCTGTCAAAAATACTACCAGGAAAGAGTAAGCCCCATCAACTCTATTTGTTCTGTAGGCAGAGGAAAGGTATCCAGATGGTAGATCCTTGGCAAAGGCAATAATGCAAACACATCCATACCCCATGTAATTAAGGATCCAGTACTCACGGTTTACCTTGAGAGCTCTACAGAAACCAGTTACATAAACTTAAAGAAGCATTCCCTGCTTTAATACCTCACACATTGATGTACAAAAACAAACCCCAATAACAGAATATATATATATTTTTCCTTCCAGGTACGAACCTGGACTTTGATAGACAGTATGTGAGTAGACAGTGATTTACATCAAACCAAGAAGAAATTCTCTACAAGAGCTTACAAACCAAGCTCTGTCTCGGGAGTCCCAGACCATTAGCTCTCCCTGATAAGATACAAATCTTGTCTTGATGGGAATCATTATGCAATTTAGACAATTCACCCTTAAAGCTCCTCTCTTCTCTGGAATTTTTAAGTGAAGAATGAACCTTTTTGCTTCCAAAAGCAAGGTTTTTCTGAGCAAGTCTGCACCTTTCATTTTCCTTGAGGAAGATGCAACAGATTTTCCTTTGTCAAAACAAAAGACATTAAAAAAAGCGGAACTTACCCCAAAGCTGAGAATAAACGTAGCCTACAATAACATAAAACAAGAAACAGCCAAATCTGTTTATCTAAACAACAGCTTGGCCTTGTTTAGATCATCATTACTTAGTTCCAAGTTTCACTATACAGTTGTGAGAAACTGAAGCCTACACAAACTAGCTTCATTACGCAACTGCCAGCAAAGAAATCAACCTTCAACTGAGACAAGGATTATTTACCAGTCATTTGTTGGATCCAAGTCCTCTGGTGAGGGGAGAGGAGAACCAATCCATCTCTCCTCGCCAAAAAAATTAACCAGCTCTACAGCATCAGTAGCAGTTCTGAGTTGAAAATGACAAAGCTCATTCTCGGACTGGATCTACACACACACACACAGAGGCACAATTACCAGCACACCTCCCAACACATCCAGACACACGACTTCAAACAAACACCAGGTATTTTGTTCAGAAACAAAATCTAAGTAAGCAAAGTGATGTTATTCTTAGGGTATAGCTACTGCAGTGGTCCACATCTCAGTAAAATACCCTGATTTGTGTTACTGTCTAAATAAACCCAAGCAAGTGTTCTACTCTTGCTCTCCAAATCAGGGATATCTGCGCCCTTTTATTCTTGGTCAGGTTCTGGGCTAATCACTGCGAGCCACATTTATACACCAGTTAAAGCACCTTCTTAAAGGTACAAAGAGATGACAAAAAATTAAGAATTGTTTGCTCAAGTCTCTTAGAAAAAAAATAAATCAGTTTTTCTTACACTATGGAGGATACCTTTCGCTTTTTTTCTTTTCCCCCCCCCTTACTTTATAGGATCCAAATTTCACTACATTTCATTCACCATAACTGAGTTCTTAAACGTCATAGTAGTCCATGGAAATCAACTGCCTACTCAAAATGATAAATATGGTTTCCAGAACAGGGATTCAGTTCTACGCTACATCCCAGCTCCTGGCCAAATCATCACAGCAGCTTTCAATTTCCACAGGCTAAGAATTACCAAGAACCCACGTATTCAAACAAAAGACATAAAAAAGAAGAAATTTTAAGGTGTAAACTCATAAACCAAGGGAACATTAATTGCTCACAATGAATGAAAGAATCTAAGTCATTCAGCTACCAAAAAAACACGTCAAGCAACAAAATTTTTAAAAGCAAATAATAGCACAACATTTCCAATCTACTTATTTCTCCTGTACTTAGAATTATTACAAGAATCACACAACTCATGGTGAGAGATGTGAATATAAACCGCTATTATGATGGCACACAATATTACATAAACTTATTTCCAGGTTCGAAGCTCTTATGAAAGATTCCAAACGGTGCCTATTTCTCTCTTTCCTGTGATGAAAACTCCTATAATCCACTCTGTTCTGAGTTCTTTAGTGCAAACTTCAGTTTCATTCAAAAAGACTGAAATGCTACCCAGGTATCTATAGAACTAGTATTTAATCGCTTTGCTGCAGTACTGACAGAAGATTAACATAAAATACAGTCAACCAGAATCATTCCATCTTCCTCATGTTTTCTGTAACTGAAGGAACAGCACATCTAGCAGACTGCAAAACAATTCTGAAGGTACTCAGCGCATCCCGTGAACAGAATGCCATCAGCAAAGTATTCAGTACCCTGTGTTGCCTGATCGTTTACACTGAAACAACTCCATTTCAGAAAGCATCAATGTCCATGCTGAGTGTGCTACAAGTTTACACCTTATTTTACTATATTAATCATGATGACAATTATATCTGAAACATCTGAAATATATGGAAAGGAAGTTGAAAGCGATAGCAGGAGAGCACAGTAAAACTTTTACTGCATACTACGTCTTGCCTGGCTTGCTAATAAAAAACAAAAAAATCACCTACAGAGGCTTTGGCAACATAAATCCCCCTTGTTCAGTATATAACTCTGACAGCTCATCTTTCTAGTGTTATGCTTTTTTTTAAATACACGCGAAGATAGGATGTAATAGGTTGTAACGTCAGATTAATTACAAGGGCTCCTTCGGAACTGTTCTGATGCTATATACAAAGCTGCTGTCTTCATGCAACTCTTCAGAGTTCATGAAGTGGTGCCAGCAGTAAATTCAAACCTGAAACTGCTTCTCAGAAGGGCAGTTACCACGGTGTGACAAAACAAGCCTTCTACTGCTGCTGCCTATGCAATAAAGAAGCTGGAAAGCAGCAGTACTGTAAATACAGCTGTATTACAAACACTCAATGCTTTTTTTGAGTAGAGCTCTTATTAGCAGCCATTGAAACTTAAAGAAACCACCATAAAGGGGATAAACTCAAAGACAGAAAGCTACTGCACCGCACTAATATTTGGTTTCTTTTATTGCAGCTATTAAAGCCACATTTCTCAATTATTCTTCAAATCTCTCAGGTAATTAATAAGAGGAAGCTAACGATTATGAAATGCTCTATCACTGAAAAGTAACCATTTGTTTCAAATTTGTAGTACTACAGCTTCACTGTTACTGTCACTATTTCAAAAACTAAAGGAATCAAAAGAAAAAGCCTTACTCTTCACAACACGTACTGCCAAACTCCACTGAAATAAAACAACGGCAACATTTGAGCTTCTGGTAAAGCTTACAAACTTCTCAGCACCCTCGGTTAATCACATCTCAGTTTAAAGCAACATCACCATGGACGATGCTCTCAAGGAAAAACACACCATTCATGCGGGAACTGTACTGTGATTTGTACACCCGACAGACACATTCATTTAAGTGTTCAGATAGGAACAATCGGGTACACTACAGGCACAACAGCCATGGTTGGGTGTTTCACAATCCTTTGCTTTAGGAAATGATCTCTACAAGGCATTCACAGACAGCCACAACACTCAAGGAGATCACACATTGCTATCAATGTATGACAAACCTAGGGGATATGCCTGTGAAACCTACTGAGCTGCATGGTTATCGAAATAAACTGCTCACTGAAGATCTGTCCCATCTTTGGGAGGGTATCTATGCCATGCAGCTTCTTCCATTCCTTTACCATCTCATGAAACATCATTTCAGCCCCTTCTTTTGCTTACCTATGGGGTAACAGTACAACAGCCTCCTGTGAATCGATAAGATGAGGGAGGAGCCACAGTGAAAAGATACTAACAGTTCTGAGTGGTAAGTTCAGTTAGTTTCAAAATAAAGCAGTGATAATCCAACCTTTAATTTATAGTTCCTTGATGGGAGGGGGTGAGGGGAGGGAACAACAATATGACTTAACACATACAATTAATTTTAATTCTTCAATTTAAAATTAAACAATATTACTACTCTAAGTTACAAAAGCTGTAACAGTACCGATGTGTCTGGCCTTCAAAAATCGACTCTGACTACCATTAGCAGAAATAATGAAAACGAAGTCAGCACCATGGACGAACAAATTCAATGCTATTTTACCGGTAGCAATTCTGAGTGCACTGACCTGAGTCTTGTCTCATAGCATCACATCATAATGTGAAAATATACCTGTTTGTTTTCCAAAAAAATCCACCACAAAAGTCCTATCTAAGGTACAGATAATCAATCCTTTATAAGGTATAAATACTATCTACGTTCATATACCATAAATAAACACCATAATTTGACACAAGTCAAGACACCGTTACGGAGCTCAGCTGGACCCTTCGCCATGGAGAAGTGACGGAACGTTAATGAGAACACTGCAATAAGTTATGATGATACCATGCATGTGTTTGGTGCCTGGATTTTCATAGCAGTTTTGCAGGTTACAAATAACCATATGTTATTCCTAAAGATGTTACCCTCCCTATCCCCTCCTTTAAATGGCCTGTACTTGGAAAAAGCTACCATATTTATGAGCAACGGTAAAATAAACAATGGTGCAGTAAAACACACAAAGTTCCACCAATTATAATTTTATTCTTAGATTTAAATTTTTGCTTATAATGCAATTAAGGTTCACTGATATTTTAAATTACTGCAGTACATGCAGAGTGTGCCATACAGTTCAATTAGGCGTGTTAAAGAGGTAATTTTGATTATATGATAGAGATCAAATTACTTCAGTTTCCTGGCACATTTCAAATACGCTGCAGCACTGTCATTTTATATAGATATTAAAAATCAATCACAGCAATTAATATGAACGCTCTCTACTACAGAAGTATGCTATAGTAGAGCTGATTGACAACTTCAAACGCTTTCTTAAGGTAAGTTGCCTAATTCCTGTTTAGTTCCTTGAAACAGGCATGTGAATCAACACCTGTATGCATAACGAGGTATGACAGACAGCACAGTACCATTCTTATTAAACCACAAGCTATATCATAGCTATGCCTTACGCTGTATTCATCCCATTCCAATACTCAAACTGGCTGAAAAACCCTGGCCATCAGAAGCAGTAACAGCCAGCTTACCGCCCACTGGTTGGGAACTCTGTCTAAAAGAATGTGTTTACAGAAGTGAATCAAGACACCCTTAAAACCAGTAAACTCAAGAGCCTGTAGTAGCATGTACGGCCTGCTTGGCAGCTGCAGCCTAACACAGGCCTTAGCCTAGGGGTCTCTGTAGATGACCGATGCACACCTGTCTCCTTGCTGACATCATTTAAGAGACGCTGACTCCAGTGAGACATTAAGGAAGCCTGCCACAAACGCGCTGCCAATATGCTCTGGTTCCATAAACATGGAAAAATTAATGGTAATCTAACACAGGCAAAGACTTCATCCACCTTGTCATCTTCCCTGTACAGAAATGCCTCTCCTTTCATTTCAGAACCTCTTAACACACTAAGCAATATGCTTACTGTGCACCATTACCAAGTAGCTGCCACCTCCACAAACCACCTGCAAGGGATTAGTTAATGAAGATCTGGCACATTTTGTTTATATGATCATTTTAATTAAACTAGGTGTCTTTAAGGTTCCTAATCTACTTGTAGCTGCAGTTCTACGGCAGCTCAGTCCTTTTAAACTTTTGGTACAATTTCAGACATACTAAACCACCTAAAAAGTAACTCTTTAAGTATCAGCATCCCATTCTTTTGTGGAGTTACCAATATTTCTTCCACTCAAACATTTCATTTGCTAAGTTCATTCTGAGCGTGCACAGTTGCGTGTTTTCTCTTTCTCTCCTGAGAAATATACAGGACCTCTGAATTCCTGATAACATAAAATCTACTTCCATGTCTAGAGAATCCCAAAGCACCTCACAAATATAATACCATAATAGCACAGTAGGCTGGGAAGATGAGAGAACCGCACAGGTAGACATTGTTACCTTAAATATGGCAAGACTACATTAAGATACCTCTAAATACTGTTAAGAAAAATACGTTTATTTGTTACAACAAACAGTGGAACCAACGCATTACTGTATACTGTATGGTATATATAATTTTTATACACATGTATCTGCATTACAGTGTGGAAGATATGAAGCAAGAGAAAGAATCTGAATTTATTAATGTTAACCATTTCCATATTTGGAAAAGTGGAAAAAAATCTTGGGAAACCTTCTTGCTGCTGGACGAAGCACAAAGGATTTACAAATCTTCATATATCAACTACTTCGCATACAACGTAGTAATAAACACATTCTGGGTCCATTAGTTACTGATTTATTTGCAATTGCCCCTTACCGACACCGTCCATATTACTTCTGTTTGTATTTTATCATGCCAACTCAGTTCCAGCGCAGGTAGTAATTGTTATTCCAAGCTCCACACAATCATTAATAATGAAAACAGAGCTCTAAGTACTTTGTCATGGCTTCTGAAGTGTAGACACAAAGCAGTCTACATGCCAGTGCTGGAGAACAATGAATTCTCTGTAACATAAAGTTGATTATTTGACCACAATATTAGCCATACATACTACACTAAAATGCGATAAAGTTGATTAATCTTCGCTGTACCTCAGCATAAATATTTTCAGCATTGCAGAAAGTAGACGGTACAGAACAGGCAAGTGAGGTACACAGACAGACTTCACAAACTGGCCAGTGAAACAGGAAACTAACAAGAACTACCCTGAGGTGGAATAAAGTCAGTCCCTTATACATTCATCAAGATACATTATAAAGCCAGAATGGACACCATAAAATCCAGGCCATTGCGCTTTACTGAATTAACATTGACCTGAATCAGATATAGCTGAGTAAGATGACCAGGTATTAGTTAGAAATTGGCAGAACGTCGGTCAAAATGGAAGAAGTTACTGCAACTACGGTACAACTGTGAAATGCCTAAGTACACCCACTGTTGAAAAACAACACTTGATTTCCAACCCCAAATTTCTTCAGACTCTATTTCCATCTAGTGAATCATATTCTACATTTGCCTCAAGTAAACACTCCTAATAGGACCATTTGCTGTTCCCTTTGTAGGCAGTCACTGCTAATGATGGAAATGCTCCTTAACTGAATTCGTGAAACTAAGCGGATTACATGATGGGATATACTCGTCAAATTTTGACTAGCCTCATATTCTTCACCTTAATCACACCACCACAAGAACACAATCTCCCTGGCTTTCCACAGCATTCCTAGCTAGACCTGTTAGAAGAGCATCACTTTCGCAGAGCACTGCATAAGGACTTCTTGCTCAGCTATCTGAAATACTCATTTCTGGCATGACTCCCTTCCTGTAGCAAAGCCTGTTCTGCACAAATGTTTCTAGATAATATTAGCCGTTGCTGTAGTTAAAAAAAAAAAAGTACATTTTGATTTGTGTGCAGTTTAGACCTGTTCCAGATTTCTCTGCCTTATTTACCTGCCCTCTCCAGTATGTCATCTATAAACTCTATCAGTAACTCTATATGCACTCTGCTTCATATTTTTCAAATATTTTTCCACATCACACATAAAAAACACTAAATAGCATACAATGACTACAGCATATCTCTGCAAGACGCCCTGACAGTATCCGATGATTCTTTGTTTAAGGATTCAAGTCATTCCTTGCCTTACCAGCAGCAATTTTTTCTGTTGAATTTGTGTAACAATTGCTTAACGTGGATAAATCTCCTGTCTACAATCATAGGATGATTTCTATCACCATTAGTAGTAATTATACGTATATTTCTTTAGTTCCCTACATTAATCAAGTTTTTCATTTCAAAAGTCACTTTTTTTTATAACCAAAGAATAGTTTCAAAAGCATCCACATGCTTCTAGCAGAATCATAACGAGACAGTTGGTTTAGTACAGACAGAGATGGAAGAACAGAACCTGACTCCTAGATTGCAAAGCAAATACTGAGGTGTTGCGTGGGATATCAAAACTGCCAGATGTTATTCCATTCTTGAGAACCAGTCCATGTACTATCAACAGAAAGATAATTAGTTTATGTCAGCTAGGACAGATGGCATTTGGAACCTAAAACAAGTTTTACTCCCAAACCAGGTACAGTTCACCCAATAGATCTGTTCTTTTGCATTCAAAACAGCATCTCCTTGGAAAGAATGCAAGTAGCAGTTTGCATTGCTTTTGTTACCATTAGCCCCTCAAAACCAACTCAATTTTGAAAAGAAACTAGATTCCATTTGTCTTTTTTTAGTCTCCCATTTCACTTCAGAGCTTCCCCCTCATACGCAGCAGCTTGCAGGTCCGTCCTCTCTAATTAAATCAGAAGAAATAGCTGAAACTAAACCTCCGCAGCAGCACACCCAGCAAGTGAACCAAAGCAGCTCATCATTTCATTGTATCATTTCACCCTAGGCACTGCGGTGCTACCTCAACAGTTCCAAAGCCTTTATTGGAGATGCCACACTTCATTCGACTCGTCAGTAGTTACACCACAGGTACGAAGAACAGGGGCATTAGCTTTATTAATTTTTATGAGTGCCATGTGTCAGTGTATCTCTGTGGGCTCTGAGAGTAACACTGCTGTCAGCTTTTATGAGATGAAAGTGGTAAAACCCCACAGAATTGACAGACCAAGGTTCTGAGTTTAATATTTAGATAATACCAGAAATCTATGGTGGAGAGGTAACGCACAAAACCATTTGGGAAAATAATAAACTGCCTGACCACAGGTTGAATCAGCCTGTTCTAATTCACTGGACATTTCTAAAATTAAAAACTGGACTAGAAGTTTTAGAAAGACTAAAAGGCGAATCTGGATGAAATCAGAGGGAGACGATCACAAGGAAAAATAGACAGATATGCCAAGGAATTCTCCCTTCAAGCATACAGAAGGTAGCAGCATACAGAACTAGTATGGAGAAAAATAAAATGAAGAAGAATAAATGAAATTCTCATCCTTGACTTGCATAGAGATACTACATCCAGTAGCAGCTAAGTGTCTCTGCACACCTTCTCAACATTCTGGCAGGAAAGACCATTCAAAAGTACTTTCCCAAAAAGTTGTCAGAGATGAACGTTTGATGTACGTATACATCCGCTAAGACTCATGCCAAGTCTCACACACAGTAGATTTTGAACTTCTCCTTCGGTCCCCAGAAATTTTATCTGGCTTTCTAACTATCTTTGAGATGTCTGGAGGAATTCTTTCCAGGCTACCGATGCAGCCAGCTAGCTATCAAAGTTTGGATGCTTCTTACTGCTGAGCAACATACTGTGCTTCGAGTACATATTTATGACTAAAACAAAACTTGTGACATTACCATTAACAATACAAACAAAGGGGAACTCTGAATAGTTTAGAAACAAAGAAGTACAAGCAAAACCCACAATTACTCTAGAAATTATTAAGTATAAGAGAGATGGGACTTGAAAGGACTTGGACATTCACACTGGATTTGCAGAACACCTACATAGGAAGCAAGCAATATGAAGAATGCCTGTGCTGATACACTCGTGAGCCACAACACCAACAATCAACAGTCCAATTTCAAATGAGCTATAGAACTTCTGCACCCTCTTCTCTCTTAAAGCAATGCTGGGCACACTCAAGATAGCGCTCACAAAAGCGTCAGCAAAATGGCCTGATTTTGTTCCCATTTCCACTTAGTAGGGTCAACCAGTCACTTCTTTGCTTTGCTTCTTCATTTGTTGATATATATGCACTCATTTTTAATTACTTCCTTTCTCCTATCAAGCCTAAATCAAAGCCTCACAATACACCTATTCCCCTCTATCTTGTTCAAATCACAAATGACTATATTTCATTTCCTTTCCAGTATATTTTGTAACTAATCATTACCTGATATTGTATGAACAGGACACACTGTCCACCCTTCTAGTAAAGTATCCTCTCATTTTGAAGGGTTTTGTTGTTGTTGGACTATCCTTAATACCATAAATTACTGTTTTCTGTCCCCCCTTCATTTCATCCTCCAGCAAAAGCTTTTTTCCCTCACAACTCTCCCAATTTGTGAAAATCTACAGCAGTTCAAACTCCATTCTCTAAAATTGCCCCCAGGCCCTGATTCATAGGTGATAAAATTATTTCTAACCGCTATTTGGATATGCCTGAGCAGACTTGTCTCTCCCTTACCCACAGTGAAACACACAAAAATACAACGAACCAATTCTAAATCTGAACTTCACTCTCACTTCAATTATGAAAACTTCAGCTTATGTAAACACCTATCTTATGCCTCATCTTGTTGGTATCCTTCTTTTATGTCTTCAGTAAAAGCTTCAGCATAGCAAACCACTTTAAGTTATTCCTCATTACAGTACACCCAGCAGGGCAGGGGTGGGCAAGACAACATTCCACTGCCATTATTCTACTTGTGTCACAAGCCCTCTCTTAGTGCCCACTGACTACAAAAAGTAAGAAATCCCCTACGCCTTTCCACATACAAATTCACCTGTAGCTTTTCTGTCCTACTTTTGTACTTAGAAATTCTAAATCAATCTTCCGGCTGCTTATTTTTTTTTTTTTTAGACCCATCTAAAAGTCGTAGCTCAGTCCCACCCTGCTTACTTCAAGGTCACAGTCACCTGCCACGTTCTTAACAACTTTTCACTTTGTTATTCTTTTTTCCAGCTTCCATGTTTTCCTGAATACCTAAATAGTATGTGGAAAAGAATCCAGAATGGTTATTTCAGTTACACAAGAAAAAAGACCTGCACGGCCATCCTTCCCATTCTCAAGTGCTACTCCAATTAGCATGTATTTCAAAGTGTTCCTACAGTGAAAATAACATCGTAAAGAGAGAAGTTTTATCAAAATAGTTTTTCAGGAAAATACCTTTCAGATCTTAGGCATAAAAACTATTTCTCCTAGCACATCATCTTCAGTTAATCACTCCCAATCAGGAATGCGTGATTGCAAACTCCCGCTTGTTTGTATTCAAGCAAACATAGCATCATTTCAGCTCACTTTTCATCTGCTTCACAAGATTCACAATCACCTGACCAACTGTTCTCCTCTGTGCTTCTCCAAGCTTACACTCATTTTTGTATTAAGTTGCAAATTGCCTTTTTACTTCCAACTCTCCAAAGATCCAGTCATATTACCCACAGAGCTGCCTCGTCTTCCTCGCCTGTTGTTTCATTCTTTTACCTCTCATTTCTATCCCTGGCTGTCACACCAACACCTTAAATCATTCATGTTTTTGTTGTGCTTCTGCCTTCAATCCACAGACACTATAAGTAATATTTGGCAAGAGCGTTCACTTACTAAAACTAGAAGAAAAACAGCACAATCTTAAGTCAAAGTAACTGCAGTAATTAAAGACATTTAACAATTTTAAAGTATTTTTTTCAGTGTGATAACAACCACTGCTGGAAATGAGATAGAAGGCTTGTAATGGCTCAGGCAAACTATACCTCTGCAACCCTCAGATGTGCCCAGAAGGAAATCCAGACAAGTCTCAGACTTCCAGCCCCTAATTGAAGGCAACGTCTCCAATTCTGTCTCCAGATCAGACTCAAACTTAATGGAATTGCACTGACAATTTGTTTTAGCTGTTACTGGACTAACTTTCTGTGGCATGGAGAAAAACACAGGATGCATTAAATGCAACATGACAACATTTTGTCTGTGTTTCTGTGATTTATCAACACTCACTAAAACATAACAAACTTCACTTCTACCTCTCCATTTCTATATACACATCCCTTTTTCTGGATTAGAAAAAAAACTAAGTCTAACACGCGTAGATGAAGAACTTCAATAAAAAGATAACAACATTATACGATTGTGTTCTTTCAAGAGAACCTTAAGAGCTTTTCAAAGCAAAGCATATTTATTCAGAACAAAAACATCTAAAACAGGACATTTCAATATTAAAAAAAAAAAAAAACACCCACATTACACGACCCTACACTCTACGTTCACTTATTAATAAACTATCCAGAAAGAGCAGCCAGCCTAAAATACTTCTTTCCCAAGTCTCCTACCGAGATTTGGACACATTACTTCACAGAGGGGCTCCTTTAAGACACACTATGACACTCTTCTCATTCAAGTCCGGTCATTTCCTTCTTGCTAGCAAAGTGGAAGCTCAAATCAAGTCCTAGAGGTTTCCAGTATTGTCTTCAATGTCTACTACACACAGTAGTGAGACAATTATGGGGAAAAAACATCTATGGTACACAACCCCATTTTTCATGAGAAAAAGGAGAATCTGCGCATTGCAACAGTACAATTAAAGCTGACTCTCAACCATGGTTGTGTAACAAGGATCTTAACTCCTCATTTTCATTTGTCTAAATTAAGCTGCACAGAAGTTTTTCATCCAAGGTTTCCGTGATAACACAGACTCACATTTTCTACGTGCTTGTAACTCTAATACTGCCTTAATCACATTTTTTGGAGGCTTCCATCACATTGATAAGCACATTCTTTACAGACATATCCTCTTCAGGCTCAGAATCTAAGGAGATTCATGAAAAGCAAAGCGAACATAAATTCTTATCACAGAAACTCAAAGGAGTAATACTTAATAAATTTAAGGTTTCTTCTTTTTAATTTAAGGCTCAAGAATGTAAAGCTTTAGCAATGCCTAGAAGATACGAGGATAAAACTGCTCTGAATTATCTGTATAGACCTCAGGAAAAAAAAAAAAAAAGGCAGCAGCCAAAGCAACAGTCTATAGAGATGTAGTCTGAATAACTACTGAAGAGCCACTGAAAAGATGATCCCAATAAACTGCTTTGCTTGTGGAGTGTTTTGGTTCTGAGAAATAAGGTGTCTGTATCTGCAGCTTTGTTAGTTTCATAGCTAGGTAAAATAAAACGATTCATATAGCAATAAGTCTTCAGAATTTCAGCTGTCTAAAAACAAAAAGCCCTGAATGAAGTACACCGTACTGCACTGGCGTAGGACCAGACAGACCTTCTAAACACAATGATTAACCAAAAGTTACAGGAGAAAACTTCTGGTACAAAGCCCTTTACATCAGCACTACCTCTCGACATTGGCTCAATTAGCCTCAATGTTCCTCAACAGCTTCAGCAGATTTCTTTCTCAGATGAACAAAGGCTTTCAGGATTGTCTAAGAAACCACCACAAATTTGAACTTCCCCTCAGACACTGTCACCTACCATACAGAAAACGGAAACAAAAATGAGATTTCACATCTATTATTACAAATCTAACAGCCACGGAGATGACGTTTCAGCCTCCCTTGCACTGACCGACTTCTTTGATCCCAGGGCTGTTGACCCGACTCCAGAAAACAGCAACCACCACAAAAACAAATAATTCCCTGCAAGCAACAAAAGAAGAAAAAAGGAAATAGGCACAGAACTGGAATCTTGTCAGTGGCAACAAGGTATTAGATTTGTTTAAATCATTATTAAGGTACTAACTTACAAGAAAATCAGCCCTTGCAATACATTACATAATTAATGACTTCAAACAGAAATCGGGTTTTTAACTCTTCAACACATACAAAAAAAGATATCAGACAACGATATTACACCAGTTGGCACACAATGCTGAAAGCTTAAGAAGCATTTTGGCACCTACTCCAACTGAATTCAGCAACAGGAACCTAAACACTTTCACAGAACTTTAGATGCTAATCACTGCTAAATGCATAGGTGCCACTTTAAGAAGAAAAACAGAAAACCCTAAAACCCTCTGGTAAATGGTCCTTGTGGTTGAGTGCACGCTAAAGCACATTAAGAGGGTATAAATTAGATATACCTCTCGTCAGTAAATTCAAGCATATTTTATTTGCATAGCTAATAACCGAAATAGATTTGAGGTAGGCTCACCAAAACAGAGCCCTAAAAAAACAAAGATCAGCACAGCTGTGTCACTACTATATTGAACAAAACAATCCAATGACATACTGATGTGGTATTCAAATATATTTGCCTGGGAACAGAAACAAAAAAGACTACACTCTGCTTCGTTCTTCTCATTACTTTTATTATCATATGTTTCAGAAGATAGACTTTAAGTCCACCTAAGGGGCAGCAGAGAAGCTGACATTACCAAGTGAGAACAGCATCCCGCACAGGTGTTGGCATGTTCTGACTAAACTCCCAAGCACAGCTTTGGCATGCTCAGCATCTACTTCTACTGGCAGAGAGGCTGCTGAGTCACGCAGAATACCAGATGGTGGCTAGAAGCTCACTGTGCGTGCATCCTGAACGAAACTACACACAGACTGTAAAAAGCTCTTTGCTATCATTCTCAGACCAAAAACAAGGTAACTTTGCACCGAGGTTACAGGTTTACACCAGCATTTTAAAAGTTTGTTTGGTTATCTTTCAGGGAAGAACAGAGCAGCTATCCAGCAAGATGCAGGATGTATCCAATTAACTTTAAACCTGATCCAAATATTGTCAGCCTTCCCTCCCCTCTCATTGTTTTTATTTCTGCATGGTTTCTAAAGTACTTAATTAGTACATAATATGCTGCTTTTCATTTCAAAACAAACAAACAGAACACTAGAAATAAACAACAGTGCCAGCAAAGCCCTTCCAGCTCCTCTTCCTTGTTAACTCCAAACCCATTTTAGCCTGCGTGGATTTTTGAGATCAAAGTCTACATGTTCAGGTGGTTCAGAGCTTCGGTGGCAAGCAAAAATTGCCTGTGAACTCATTAGTTCGTAGAACAGAAGAGAGACAAGATTGGATCCGGAGAAGTTTAGTCAACAACACAGAACACAAGCAGCAAAATAAAACACTGATGGAGCATTTAACTTGGAACTCAAGAGAACATCTCCTCCAAATTATTATCAAGTTTGGACAAAAGCAATCGCTTCACAACTACCTATGTATTAAAAATAACAAGAATAAAATACTTGAAATGACATTCTTTTTCTCCAAGGGATAATCTTTAAAAGTAAAGATGTGTTGTATGTAATGCGATAATGTGATGGAAGGTACAGCAACATCAGTGGGGTAGCAAAGTCGTAGGCTGCAGCAAACGAGGACAAGACCATACGCAGCAACCGTAGGCACAGAAACAAAGAAACAAAATTTACTTACTTTGGGAAGGCCTCAAGAATCAAGGATCCCCAGCAAAATCCCCCTCAGTGCCACTGCCAACCCTTAAATGAGGTCAGGGAAGGGGTGGATCCTGGCTCCAGCCCTTCTGGTCACTTAGCAGCATTGCATGCACCTGAGCTCCCCTGGATTGGCCCTGCCTTCCACCAGGTGCTCAATCACTGCTTCAAGCTGTGACTCAGCATTTCCACTACACTTAAACTTCGTTTCTATCCTGACAATTATTTTTTGTATTTAGATTAATGCAAAACAAAGGATAATGCTGTGATCTATACTGAAACACAAGTGATGTCTATCACAGAACCACAGACTAGCATGGATTGGAAAGAAACTTAAGGATTACTGCGTTGCTCTGTTTCTGAATATTTTATCTGCCAAAGAGGGAAGCTTGGGAAATTTCTTTACTAAGAACATCTTTTAATGGCCATTTTCATACACTATGGGCATGAAAAATGCATAAATGAACATGAGACACAGCGTACGCGTTGTTACTAAATTAGCGAGCATTGTACCCAAACTTAAAAATACTGATATCAATATACATCACAAGTGTGGCAATGTACACACAAAGAATTCTCAGTTGAACAAACCATACTGTTTGCATGTGACTGGAGTTTTTAAGACAGTACAGTGTTTTTTTCCTTTTCTTCTTTTTGTACCTTTTAACCTATGGAAACTTGTGGAAATTGCTATTGATGTTTAAATCACAGCAGACAGTCTCAATTTTTGCTGTATTACTTCAAGAGAACAATTTCTTTACTGATGCTGCAGAATCCATTTTGTAGGTTTGTTATGCTTGTTTGCTTTCTAGCATGAGTGAAGCATTCCTGAAACAATAAAAGCTTCTTTGGATGTGTAGTAAATGTCTGACTGGCTGATCTGCTTCAGATGATCTACGGCATATAACATATTATCTGAACCGTATACACTGTATAAAAACATTGCAAACATAATAAATACAGGAAAGTACCACAAAGTAGAAGAAAGTAACGAGAAAATCTGCCGGCTGAGTTTGTGGTAATACTTGTATCACCTCAGCACAGTTTGGTTGGTTTTCTGAGCAACAAAATTCTACAGTAGCCTTTCCAACTTTCACAAATATATGTATTTTTAAACTTAGTACCTTAGCTCAAAGAACTTAGAACATTTACAAAGAATACAAGCGGAAAAGTCACCTGTAACCGCTAGTGAGAAGAAAGGAGGACTCAAAGAAAACAACCGAAGAGATGCGAAGCTACAGAAAACTGAGTGGTGCTTTTCCCAAAGACAAAGCTGGAATAGATGGTCACAAAACTCCACGGTAAGAAATCAGACTGCTCGTTTCAATCCCAGTATGTTTGCAATGGAATGGCCAAATACAACAAAACCGTGGTCCCCTGCAGAAAGTAGGCAGGCTAGCAGCTGTGCAGGCTAGCAGCTGTAGTTCATACAAGTGATTGCTTTTAGGTGTAGAAGACCTAATCCACTCTCAATGTCTAAACAGCCGTCTGTAAATGACTTCCATCCCACCTATACACACTGTACAGGGAGGATTCCAGGAGGAATCCTTCACCAAGGGACCATTCCTCAGGAGAACAAAAGCCTTACCTGCAAGTAGTGAAGGCATTGCCATTTTACAGTTGTTCAGAATGCTACTTAACAGAGCACGTGCTGAATTCAAAGACAAGCAAGAGGGAAGTACAAATAGGAGTGAACAGTGGCAGCCTCAATGTGCCTTTCTTAAACAGGGCAAGGCCAACGCTCGGCTTTCTGCTGTCCCACTGATGTCTCTCCTCAAGACTGAAAAAGAGTTAAATTTTCAGTACCCTGTTAGACCTCGGTCTCCTTACTGGCTCACTTTGGTTACTGCACATAAGGGAAAAAAAAATCAGCAAAACCATGCTTACACTGAAACAACTTGTCTTAGTCATGACCAAAATTTTCAGGCCTAAATTTGAACTGGAAATCCAATTATGAAAAGCCTTGTGACCATTATTATTACCTTCCTAATAATGTGATACTCCTAAGAAAAACAATGAAGATTTCTGGGGAAGCAGCCTGATTATTAATTCATAAGCTGTTTGGAATACAGCCTTAACATTTTATTCCACTGCATCTCCACAGCATTCAACAAAAACAATTAAAACTATTTTCTACTCCCAGAAGTCAAACATTATTTGAATACACAAGGCAAACAGCCCTGAACATGACGAGCAGCACATGTTCCTGCCACAGCACTTGCAGCGCTGTAGAGAGATTTGTTACCATGAAGACTAAACACTAACTCAGAATTTCATTTTCCTTAGTGATGTTTACATATGCAAAGGCTTTGTTTAAATATTGGGAAAAGACTGAAGCACCCAAATCCATAACTTAGTATAAAATAGTTAATTTAAAAAATAAATACCACGGTTAGTTAACACCTGAGCCCTTCCTTCAAGATTCTGAAGTCTGAGTGCTTATTTCGTATTTCAGTCACATTTCTGTAATTCGAAAGGGATCCGGTTTCATGGATGAATAATTTAAACAGAACCAAATTAAAATGGAAAAATAGAAAACAATTAGTGTCGTTAGCTTTAGTCTCACTCAATCTACATTTAACTTTTCCTCCTTTTTTGAGAATATATAATGCAGTAGTTCACATACTGCTCTGCTTTTTAACTGCATCCCTGAACAGCAACCTAAGTTAACCACTGGATTTTATATTACAGATGGCTCTTCTGGAAGAATATTTCGTTAAAAATAGCGGTGATGATTATTCCCCCCACATCAAATGCCGTTAGCATTCTGAACATTTTGACTTACAACTGTATATCAACTGCAATTAATTGTAATTCATGTATTGCGTGAATTTTATTAGTATCTAAAAATAACAGATCGTTGTTTTGCTGCGTTAGAAATTAAAACGATGCATATGAGGTTGCCAAGATTATTAAACAGCTCTCTCCACCATTTGCATTGTAGATTTTTTATAGTAAAATAAATCCTCAGTAATAAAAGAATTCTAATTGGAAATAGACCTCTGCGGAGTTCATTTCTTCCCCTCTCGCACAGAAAAAAATCCCTCAGTTAAAATGTATATTTTTCAGCTGTAATGATCTCCGCAGCGATTGCGCCGTGGCCCAGGTACCCGAAACATGCAATACTGTAAGTTCTGTACGGTTCTCATACTGGTAATTTCTATTTCCCCTAAAGAATGTATGACACAGAAAAAAGTTAAACACTTTAAAAAAGCATTACAACTGCAGAGTTACACAGAAATGTACTGGCAGAAGCTTGTTTAGTGACATTCCACCTGAGCATGTTTGAGAAAGCATGCTGTAAGCACGGTACATTCCTCTGAGGAGGAACCAGTACAAGTGAACCATCCTCTTCCTTGCCCTCTCCAAAATTCCCAAACAATTGCTGAGAGAATTGTTAAGGTTTTGACACTTTAACTAAAGGGAAAACAAAGCATTATTCCACAGTTAATGAAATTACTCAACTACCGTCTCAAAGGCCTAACAATGCTGACAATACTGACAGTTGTACAAGCATAATTCTGTCACCCGCTGCGTGCGCTTCGTATGGGGGCTCTTGTCATGCTGTCAAGTTCTCTCTTAAATCATGCAAAGCCAAAGCCTGCCATAAAGCACAAGGCAAATGAGAGCACGCTGCGGGAAATCCTGCAGGATACGGAAACACTAAGTGCAACAATTCTCTTCCCATCTGACAGAGCTGTCCTGAGGAACACCGCGATGGCAAAGCTCTTTTTTTTTTAAACACTTAACTGATTTATCAGACTGTCTCTGGTTTTTGTTGCTGCTGCTTTTATTCAACGTAATTTCAGCACGTCACTTTTCCAGGAAACTGAAGCATTGGCATATTAAAACAATAGCAGTTTTATCATTAGCACCTTCTGCGACACATGAGGGCAGCTCCAAAAGTAATGTCAACCTGTTTTATGACATTGATATCGGAGGTGGACGTTGGTAGTATGGCAGTAGAGTTTAAGCCTTCCCACCAACATCCCGTTATGTTCTGCTGCCGTGTGACAGATGGCAGCAGGGAAGCAAGCTAACAGGATGGCGTCTGACATGGAAGCACAGATGAAGCAAAGGCATGTCACTGAAATCCTCCACGCAGAAAAATGGCACCCACTAACACTCGCAGAACATTCATGGAGACCAACCGCTGGAGGTCAGCACAGTGAGGCAGTAGGCAGTGCACTTTAGAAGAGTCAACAGAGATGTGAAACACAAGCCACCTTCCATTTGGCCATACACAGCCGTCACACCATGAAATGAAGAAAGTTTCCATTAGCTCATCCACACGAACTGGCAAATTATGATCAGAGAACTGTGTACAGAGCCCGGTATTGGCTTCAATGCATCAGAAAGAACGTTGGCAACACTGGAATATCACAAAGTTTGTGCCAGGTGGGTTCCACAGATGCTCACACAGGAAAAGAAAGTACACCGCATGTTTGTCAGGATCTACTGAACCAACGTGAGCCAGAAGGTGACAACTTCCAGGATCACATAATTAGTGGTGATGAGACAGGGTGTCACCCCTATGAGCCAACATCAAAACAGAAGTCCATAAAGTGGCAACGTGTGAATTCCCCACTGAATAAAAAGTTCAAGACAACACTCTTGATTTGATGCCTTCTGACTTCCATCCAATGGAAGATGGGCTGCATGGGCAATGTTTCTAGCAATGACACCATCACAGCAGTTGTGAAACAGCAGATCACCTCCACCGGTATGGATTTTCACAAGCATGACATGCAGCCTCTTGTTCAGCACTGGTGAAAATGCAGTCAGTGGTGGTGACTATGGTGAAAAATTGTGTTTTATAGCTGAGAATTTGCTCTATCAAGTAGTGATACTGTATTGCTCTTTTTATCTGTTGCAGTGTCCATGGAAACAGATAGGAGCCATTACTTTTGGAGCAACATATTTTAGAGCAAGGATGAGATTCACAGCTTCCCAAAATATTATTCTGAAATATTCTGAATATATTATTATATATAATATATATATAATATTATATATATTATATATATATAATATAATATATATATAATATATTATTCTGAATATATTCTGAAATATATTATTCTGAAATCAGTAACAGCACTTGTGTTCAACTACACACAAAAAAATACATACGTATATGTAAAGCGTACCTACAATTAGATCAAATAAATCTTACTTCCCAAAATTCTTCTGCATTGTTTTCAGTCTCAGGGGCCTGTTATTTTATTATGCTTAGCAACATGTAATGGCTCAGAATAAGCAGTGCTCTTCAGCAGAACGAAACCCTTTGGATACTCCACAAGGTAATTTCATCAAGGGCCAATGGTTTAAAGAAACAAATGTAATTATTTTTAGAAATGCATGGCTTTCGGTGTCTTAATTTAAGAAAACTCCAGTGATGGATGGAAAATTGCATCTGTGTTGTCTTTAAGTTTTTCTTGCCGGTGTTTTTCTTCATATATATATATTTTTTTAAGATCTTACAGATTTTTTTCCCCTATGTAGGTGTGACACATTTAGAAAGATATTTAGGCAAAACCTAAAACTGAAGCTAGCATCACATATAAATGCACACATTTCAGCTAAACAGAAGGGTTGTTTTGTAAAAAAACAAACAAAAAAAAAAAAAAACAACAAAAAAAAACTATTTTCAAGTTTATTGTAGGAGCTTAAATAAAAAACCCATGTGTTATCTAATAAACAGATAACAAATTAAATCAACTAAAGAACATTTTTGGCTTACACTCAGTGAATCATATTCTTAAAGTCTGAGTCACAGATCAGTAATTTCCTAAGTAGAAGAGATATAATACTCTAAATATGATTGTACTTGGCTTCTTCATACCCACTACCGCCACAGCAACCCCCAGCTCCCACTCCATGTCTGATGGCAGTCCTCTGGACAAGGTGCTGTTCATGCTCTATTTCTGGAGTCACAGTCATGCTCATCGGTTCTCAAATAAACGTTTACAGGTTGGCATATCATCTGACTGCCCTCCCATCTGCTGACACTAAGTTGCGGAACTCCCCTTTTCTCTGCCATTCAGTCTAACTATGGTAGAAGGTAATTTTGATATCACTGTTCTTTTATACAGTTAAAAGAGGTCCGCTTATTTAGAGCAAGGTGGAGGTATTTTCTGCCTAAGTACAATTTCTTTTTTAAATCTTATAATGGCAGGGAAGGAAATTCTCTGCTGGTTGGTCAGTGCATCCTCTTTTCCCAACCACACCAATGTTACTGCTCAGAAAAACCTGAAAGTCCTGTTCCACTGACATTGCTCCCTAAGCAATGTCATCCAGAGCTGTGCTATACTTACTATTACAAATTTTAATATGTAATCTGAAGTTCTCTTATTTCTTACGGGAATTCGACCTTATTACTTCTTGTTCTATCACATTATTTCCTTCCTTTTTTTTTTTTTTCAGAATTCATTTACATTTTAAATAAGTACAGTCTTTTTTTCCTCTGTAAACTATGCAACTTCACTTCTTTCACCTTTTCTTTCACAACTGAGTTCCATAGACTTCTCATCACTGTTGCTGCTCTTGCAGGTGCAACATTTCTCCCGCAAGAGAGAACTGTAACCCAACTGAACACGACGCTGCACTCCATGCTACACGCCAAGTGAACAAAGCAAAGGGGTTATTTCACATTCTCTATACAACATTTCTGGTTTACACTGCAGTACAGCTTTCAGCTATTTTGCAATACGTCACTGTTGATCCATGGTTATTTTGTTTTATACAACAAATGCAAAATTCTATTCTAAATAAACAGTATTTAGTACAGTTGATTGTTATTGTGAAAGTAGAGTTCTGAACCTTTTCTTACATTGCCTTTTTTTTCCCCCCATAAATTCTCCAACAGGTCAAGCTACATTTATTGTTCCAGTCAAGCCCAAACAGAATAAACTGCTTTGCAAATTTAGTCAGTGTATCTTGTTTCATTTCCCACATCATTAATGAAAACATATCCCTGCAAATCCCTATTCAATTTTGTTGTTTGATATTTGTGTGATATGTCTTCCCTACATTAAGACAGTTTCCATCAGGTCAAATTTCCATGGATTCTTGTAGGAATTACCTGAGAGACAGTAATCAAAGCTTTATTAAAAACATAGAAGCACTTCCAATTAACAATACCACATAAAGTAACAACATTTACTGCTTTTTCTCTATACACAAGGTCTCTTGTTTCTTCCATATGCGCAGCCATTTTCACTTTTTCAATCCAGAATTCTTTAAGAATTTCAACTTGAATTACCAGTCTATAATTTCTTTTCCCTTTTTTCCTCACCTGACGTGCAGGCAGGCATTTTGTTTCTCATACTCTTGAATGAAGCCTTTTCTAATTCTCTCTGCTATTAATTTGCTCAGGGATCTGACTGGAAATCTTCTTTACCAACGAAGGACCGTAGGAATAAGAACACCTGACTTATCTGTCATTTTTCTTCTCTCTACTGAAAATCAAATCAGTACCTTCATGCGAATTACACTGAAAACCTAGAATGATTGCCTATTTCATTTACTACCCTTTCTATTTCTCCAACTCTGCCCCAATATGCCTTACATATTTACATATAACTTCTATTCAAGCTCAATAATCTGATCAAGAAATCATTTATTTTAGCCTGTCTTCTGTTTCACAATACAGGAACAGTGGAGCTTCTAAATTTCATATGCTATCTTGCACACAACTGAACAGAAAATTGGGCTTCATACATGTAAGCATGCGCTATTTGGACTCCAAGCCTCATAAATTATGAAAGCTAGCAGTTACTTATGATCATTGGGTTTTACTTCTGTAATTTCCTTAATATGCCATTTACCCTGATTTCCAAATCCCTTCCACAGAGACAGATAACATCTCAGTCACCGGAAACGTCCTGGGCACCTTTTGATAAAGTTTTATACCAAATAAAGTTCCAGAAAATGAAACGTTGTAATACATTACATGTGGAAATTGAATATACTTGATATAGAGAAGCTAAAATTGCCCTGCTAATAACTAATGGAAATCAAACAGAGAATATAGTCTGTAGGAAACCCGACAAAAATTAGAAAGAACAATATAAAACTGGAAAAATTATATTTCTAGAGAATAGTGGAAATCAAATTATCAAAGCTTCCTTAATTTTAATGATCTGTGAGTGCATTTTAATTTATTTAAATGTTTAAAGCAGTACTCTGAGCAAATTAATAATCTAATAATATTGATGCTATCAATACTGGCTTCTTAAGGACTAGATAAGTAATCAGTTCAGCCTAACTGCCTGCTACTGGATGATTTGAGTCTTGTAAAATAAGATTTCAAAATCAAGAGAATACAATCTCTCAAAAAAAAAAAAAAACTTCCAGTTGTTTTTCACTGCTTCAAGGATAAATTTCATCTCAAAGGGACATTAGGTTTTAAATTACATGTCAGCTAATACAGCATATTACAGTAAGGCAATACACGTCTGTCCTTCGAGTCAATGTTCTACCTCAGCTATGAGTCATATCTGCATCTACTTAAAAGTAAGCAGAGGCATTTCTTAGATCATTATTTAGCTACAAGACACAGAAAGACTTTAAATTATTTTAATCTCCATAGCTGTACAGCTAACACAAACATTCATAATTCTGGCTCAAGGATTTAACTTCATGACAATATATTTGCTTTTCACCATACTCCTTACTTCATTTGTGGTATAAAGCAAGTGCAGCTTTAATTTAAATATGTGTAAGCAATTCCACCCCCCAAAATACATTCAGAGACTTATTGTCATCGCTACAAAAGAGAACAGAACTATTATTTACAGTATATTCTTTAATAAAGATACAGCGTCACTGAAGCGGAGCATTATATGAAAGAAGCTAAGCCACTTAAGAGATAGTCACATTGACCTGATCTTTTGATATGGGCCAAAGGAGATGAGGCAGCATATAGAAGTTCAATTCCAAACGTCATATAAATTGATCTGAGGAGGGCAGGGTACTCATTTACACCTAATCCTTTCCATGGGAACAAACACTTTGAGAGCTAAAATGTTTAGCACAGGTGCACTATTTATAGAGTTATTTTGATTAGAAATGTAATTCAATAAATGCACTCTTGGGACAAAGTTGTGAGAGTACATTTGTTTTAAGCAAACTTACTCTCCTGCCCCCCCTACAGACTCATCACTTCCTCTGGTGCTGATGTGAAGTAGAAAAAAAACAAAACCAACCACATATGATTTAATTCTCAGAAACAACCCGTTGCTAACCTCATACCAAAAATCTAAAATCAAATAGTCAAGACAAGAATCTAGCACATTCAAACATGTCCCTATTTTCTGATGTCTTATTTCTGGACTTGCTCCAGTTTTTTAATCCATTGATTAAATAAAGACATCTGGGCCTCTGTTAGGAGTCATTTGGGAACATAAGATCTGCAGAAGCACAGATGCCTGCCAGAACCAGCCAACTAACAGTGCTCATGAATTTCAAGAACCAGAGCAAGCCAGACAGGCAGACTACCTGCATAGAGTTTATATATTCTGGGGGTGAAACATAACTCCGCTAAAATTTACTATAAAAGTAGTGATGACTTCAGTAGGAGCAGGAACAAAAAAGGGATTCTGTAAGCCAAGAAATATTCATCTGTTCACAAGTCAAAATGAAAGAGCTAAGACAGACTAAGATGAACACTTCTGAGCACTGGATCAAGAACACAGAATGTAGAAAGGGACTGGCAAGGTAATACTCAGTAATACTCAGAGAGTAGTAAGTGGGCAAACAGTAGAGATGGAGTTACTTCCATGAGAAGACAGTGTTTTAAAAGCAAGGCTATGTAAAAAGAATTTGGAGTTTAAGGACACTGAAGAGGGATGAAAACAGAAATAAACTAAAATATTTTTCAGGAGCAGAATTACACTGCTGGTATCAAACAAAATCAAAGCTCTTGAAAGGAAAACAGATAAAATGTGCAAAAAACTAGAGACGTATCCTTGTGGAGATGTGAAAAACTGAAGTTGATTGCCACTACAACAACCTAAACAGAAATAGTGTTGTGCTTTCTACAGAAATATTTCAGCCCTAACGGTGAGAAATGAGGAAAATAGGCCAGAGCAACATTTCTAAGGGCCTAAAAAGTTCTACATGTTTACCTTGATCTTTACTATTATAGAGCCCCCAAATGTAACTTCAAAAGAAATAAGTAAATAAATAAAATAAACCAAGTAAAGAAAACAAATATTTCAACAAGTAGAAAAAGTCTATTGGGAATTCATAATTGTACAACCTTCAAAATGAACCAGCAGCACATCTGGGTACGCTCAAGTTAAGAAAATACCACCGACAATTACTAATTCACCTTATTTTTTTTTTCCTTTTAGTATCCTTGATTGAATACCTTTTAAAAACCAGTTGAAACAAGTTAAAATGCTTGAGAAGTCCTATGGAATACATCGAGATTTCTCCCAAATTACAGAAAACACATAGCAGAACAATATGCGTTATTAGGCAGTGAGTGCTCTTCGTGGGGTGATTACATCAGGCAGAAGCACCTTGCTGGCCTCAGCTCATAAGAGGCTCTATCATTCCCTGAAAAATTACTTCCAACAGAAACTCACATTGAAAAACAAGAACTTGCTACCTACTGACCTACTTACTTTCATGAAACATCTGTCACTACAGAACAGACCGCTTTCAGCCATGCTGGACAACGTCTTTAACCACAGCTTACTCATCATTTCAAGCACAGGTTAGATTAGATACTGAGCAACTAAGAAGAAGGGTGCGTACCTTTGGATATCTCTTCTTCTGTGAATCTTGAACCGGACCAGCATCAAGCATTTTTTGCTGCCTTGCTTCCTGAAGAGCTTTCTGGGTGGAACCTTGCAAGCCTTTCTTCCTTTCGCATTCATGGCCAGCTATAAAACAAAACCAAGATAAGTGTCACCAGGATACTTTCCTGAAAAATGCCTCTTGATATTAACTAGACATAAGAAGTTTCAGCAGAAAAGCACTACTTCAAATAGAAAGATATCCAAGGTTACTGCAACATATTTCTTTAGTATTCCAAGAAGGCATATAACTAACAATCCACTAATTGCTTTGGTGGGACCTATTTCAGTTTAAGTAACAGGTACGTCAGATTTTGCCCTCAAAACACTGCAATAATTTTTAATCTTTCTGTATAGGACAGAGTCACAATAAAATGGATGCAATTCATCGTCTCACTGCATCCTACCTAATATCTACCACAAACACATTACTCTGATTTACAGCTTACATTCCTTTTTACTTCTTTGCCCTTTCTCACAATACACCTTCCAAACAAGCAGTTACTTACACACTGACAACAGCACAGAAATCCTAAGCAGTTAAAATAGCTGTAAGTTGTCAGAATAGGTGGAAGGGAATATGAGGAAAGATATGGCTTGTATGTACAAGTATGTATGTACATGTACACACACACAGCAAATCTGCCAGTATCCAGCAAAAAGGATAGCGTTCTTCAACACCCTCAGCAGTGGCAGCTTCCATGCATGTGAATACAGACCATTTCTATCCCTGTATCTGTTTGTGCTTACAACAGTCTGCAGCGTGTACATACAACAACAGGAAAATATGCAATTCCAACAGGATTTGGACAGTTACATTGCTCCAGAAACAGATTACACAGCTAAAATCCAGTTGAAACAATCAAAGTTAACGCTACGTGTCTAAATGTTTGCTGTTGTACAAGAAAATTTGAGTAAAACCTCGACCACAAAATATACACTTTGTCTTTATAGAGGAAAAAAGAAATGAGAAAACCCTATCTACAGCGGTTGGTGATCCTGCCCATGGCAGGGAGTTTGAAACTAGATGACCTTTGAGGTCCTTTTCAAGCCAGGCTATTCTATGATTCTCTTGAGACAAAAATCATGGATTTAAAAAGTACAAAACTTTCCCATGTATCAAAACAAAGTAAAACTAATAGAAACAGCTGCACCGCTCTAACAAAATATCTGTATTCTCACTGCTTAGGAAGTTAAAGCTACCATCACAGACACCCTAAATAACTTTGTTTGAGAAACTGTATAATGCAAAAGAGTTTTCTAAGCAAACGCTTCCTCCTCACTCAGCAATTGTGACCCGTGAGGTCTCTGAAATGCACAAACTCGTAAATGAACACAGAGTTATGATAGTTGAAGGGCTTAGAAATCTGAAGCCATTCAACAACAAGAAGCCAAATTGCAAAGAACCATTAGGATCGCATTAAGATGTGAATAGCTTGTGTTTATAGATCTTGCTTTCCGATTGCACTGGGACAACTAGGTTTAACTACTTTAGCCGGTGCCTTTTAAATTTCTCCTTACGTGACCTTCGAAGAGCAATTGCAGCAGATCGAAGAAAGGAAATGAACAGTTCTCAGGCTTAGCGATGAGTCAGTTCAACCATGACTAAAGAAGCTCACTTGGTTCAACTTTTGAATATAACTGGGTAATAAATAAGCCGTTCCTGTTTTCAGAAAATTCAAGAAACATACTGAGCAAATAACACTTATACAAGACATTCTTGTACCAACTGGTCATACAAGACCAGTTGTTAGCACAGCACGCAGCCAGGTTTATAAGTAAACCATTACCAAAATAGCTCAGTTCTTTCAGGCAAAAGAGGGTTTTTTTCTTACAGAACCCCTTAACACTATGTCTTGATCCGTAAGTAAGGATGAGAATGCTCTGTTAATATATATCTATATCCCCCAAAAATAATAATAAAAATAAAATAAAAAGTCTGGCAGTTCTCTTTGATAATTAGATTCTTCTACGTATGATCATGGCCCCATTTTTCTGAACGGCTTTAATGCAAGTCTTCTTGCAAACAAACATCCAATCCTTTTTAAAAATAATCCCAACTCAAAATATAAAATCAAATTACACCAATTTATCTTTCAGAACTGATGTCTGAGTGCACACAGGAAGATCCTACCAAGTGGCCAAGTCCTAATCCTAAGCACAAATTAGTTTCTCTATAACTGTTAACTGTTCTTCCTCCTGTCAACTCTAAACACAGTGAGTGAACAGAAAACAAAGCCTTAAACCGGTAAGCATTTAAATAACACCTGAAGACAACAGCCTCTTGAAGATCTGGGTACGAGCACTGTTTGCAAACCTAAATAGCAGCCTGACTGAGAGCAAGACAAAAACAAACAAAAACAAAACAAAAACAACCAACCAAACAAAAAAAACACGTAGTAAATAAATTAAATGACATGCCCTGCATCACAGATGTTAGCTCATTCAATTATTCAAAAAGCATCAGGCTAAAGGTAGCTAAAGCAAATGCCTAAGTAAAATATCCAGAATAGCTGTCCTAAACTTAACATTAAATTCTGCTACTTGCTTTTCTACCTAGCTGCCATTTACAAACCTATAATGCAAGCTCTGAGAAGCTTCCCTTTGTTCTTAATTATACTCTGTACGGTTCACTCTGAAAACAAACAACCCATAACGGACTGGTTGTGCTGGACCTCACTGCTACTATTCAAAACTACTAGCTCTTGAGCAGCTCCCAACCTAGGTACCGGCCACCTTCAAAACGCCCTCCAGCCAGTCATTGTTCCAGGTGTTGCACTGCCAAGCTACTGTGCGGGAGAAAAGCAGCAGCAGTGGTAGGCAACCTCCTGCTGTCAGGCAAACAGCCATCCTCACATCTCAGTGCTCCGTGCTGCAACGAAAGCAGACAGCTGGCCAAAAAAAGCATCTCGCCTTGGCAAACTGGTCCATCTGAGCACTCATTGACTTCTAACTGAAACATACCAATGTACAAAGTATCAATGTCCTGAAGAGATGGGAACTGGGAAAAAAAAAATGCAGCCGTACATCTCTTTACAGCAGAGACTTGCCAGTCCAACAGCACTGATTCCTTCTGAATTAAGAACTTAAATTCAGAGAGAAGCGCAGCAAACATCCCACCAGTATCCATGCACTGCTGCTGCTGCTTAAGGTTTCAATTACACCAGCACATGAATAAAAATTCAAGAGGCAACAGAAAGTATCTGAATCAGAGAACATCACCCACTGAGACACGAGTGTGACCTACAGAGTGCAGTAAGAATTATCTAATATTACAGGGCAAAGTACTGGCAAGAAATGAACCGAAATACTGCTTAATTTGCAATACACAGGCTATGAGGCAAATTCAAGTTTTCATAAGCACGTGGGTGGCTGATGAGCTCCATAATTTGTGCTGGAGACTAAATGCTTTATTTTATTTTTCTATTTCTTCATTTATGAAGTGCTCCCCTGCTTGTCACTTTTTGGTATTATTAAGTGCTCTCAGGATTTCTGAAGAATAAACAAGAACTGTGAGCAGCCAGAGAGCAGTTTTTGGATTCACTCAGATAACAAATGAAAGCATGGGTAGTAGGAAAGAGGCAGATAGGGCATCTATAAAGTAAAACACTAGCATGGAGATGAACCCACAATATATATTTGCAAACTTGAGTACAATGAGAAGCTGACTGCTATATGCCCCTCTCCTAAACTAACAAAACAAAAAGCCCATTCTCTCTCACTGTCTGAAGTGGAATGAAGATGAGTTCAGCTCACTGCAGTGGGACACAGGTTTGTATCTTCAGCTGTAACAAGATTTGAAGATTAGGGGAGAGCACATCCAGCACACACAGCCACAGAAAGATTTTGGGGGCTCAAAATGCACCTTGCTGAGGAATACAATATTAATTCATACAAAAAAGGCATCAGAATCCAAAAACGGGAATATAACAGTATTCTGTTTTGATGCATGAAATCTGTATTTACAGAACTTTGTTGTTGTTATTGTTTTAGTAGCTATTTGCTTCTATATAAAAAAAAAAAATTATAGCTTAGTTTATACCGGTAGGTCTGCAGAACCCTTCCAGGTCTGTACAGAAATAAAAATGGGTATGTTCTTTAACTAAACAGAAGAGGTAATCAGGTGTGCTTCAAGGAACATCTTCAAGCCCTGATTGCAAGAAAGCTGCATGGTATGTAATACCTACATGACTGAGAAGTTCTGAGCTCTCTAATGTCAAATCTGAAGTACTGCTCATGACAGAAGCTAGATGCAAAACACCCTTCTCCCATGAATGCTCTGTTGTCAAAGAGCAGAGCTTACTGCTTCCCTTTATCATCTCATCTACTTTCATGAGTCTTTCCTCAACCTGGTTTCTTTCAGACTTATCTCTTCAACTGAAATTGGAAACGGGTACAAAATTATTAGCGCAAGAGGTGCTCACAAATATGTGGCAGCACAGGCTTCACTTATCGAGCAAACCAGAGGACAATAAAGTGCCAAAATATTTTTTGTGATAGAGTTAGGAAAATTTAATAATGATGCGTTTATTCAAAGCAACAGGGAAGTTGCTTGGAGCCATGTTATACAGCTGAAGATATACATTAGACACACTAATCCTTTCAAAGTGTCCCCATATCACCACATACACCTTCTTACAGTGAACTAAAAAAAAAAAAACAACCCACTCATGAAAAAGAGTATTGGTGGATAAAATAACAAAATCAGACAATATAGATTCCTAGTATTAAGTCCCTCCTCATTTACTCATATTCATGTTGTCACGAGCAGCCCCAGTCCTCAGCCAGAAAAAATATTCACATAATAAAATTGCTGCTCTGTCACCAAGACAGCTGATAAAACTGTTGACGGTGTTAGTACTTCTAATTTACTGTTACACCAGATTTTGTAAAGCACCACAACATGAAGAAGCCAGTAACCAGTCTGAGTTTGTTGTTCGAAATATTTTACCTTTTTTCACAGGAATCTGAAATGCACATCCGGACTCTAAATTATGTAATATTGCTTGCAAACTTGTAACCTAATGTAAATCAGAGGAGAGAACAAGAAGAGGTTATATGAACTTCGATTTTGTTCTGTTCACAACACGCATCACCGATACCTGCTTAAGCTACACGCATTTGTTTTTAAACTTCTGATTATTACCTGTAAGTTAAAAACATTAAATCTAACTCTAGATTCTGGAAACACCCAATGCAAAAGCGTGACAAAAGAAAAGCCATCCACAATTTCTTAAAGTACTTTTATAAATTTATTAAAACAAAGCAGCCATATGTAATATCTGGGACCAAGCCTCACTATCAGCTTTTAATCACTACTATCATTGACCTTTAATTTCATGGTATAATATGACATGCAGCTTTAACATAAGAAATGCCACACAAAAATATGGTGTTGTTAAAAAAACCCCATCACTCTGGAATTATCACAGCTCATCACTGGATAGCTGTTCACATTCCTGAGATTCCACAAAACTGCAACCATTTCATGCTTTGTTTTCCTGAGTCAGAATAACTACATTTGGACAGTACCCCGTCCTTTCCTTTAACACGTCTTCCTTTTATTTATTGAACACTTTTAAAGTAAGCCCTCAGGCGACCTGAGCAAAACAGGAGGCAGAGGAAAGGAGGAAATAAGAGATGAGGACTAATAGAGGAGAGCATCAGCACGCTGAATTCCTTTCATGTCACCCACGTACAGTCAATGCTACTGTTGAAATGCAATGCATTCTCGAAGTTTCTTTTTCCTTCTAAGCAAACAACCTATCAGCTAAACACTGCAAGGATAATTTTCTGCTCTTTGCCCATCCTATCTGCGCTCCTCCTGCTAATGGAACGGAATGTCATGTATACCAACCTATACATAAAATAAGATTATAGAAGCAACATAGCACTCCATTATTCCTGTCACAAGATCTCCGGTACCTACCAGTTAGGAAAAAATGCATTTAGATAATTTCTGGTTACAACTAGGAGAAAAATAAATAAATAGTAATAAAGCTAAGAGATTTCCAAAAGCGTAGATGGAAACATATGAATCTGTAGTGATAACACACCTTTCCTCACTCTGCTGTCAAAGAATGAATGCGCAGCAGCAGCACATTACTTAGCGCTGCTCTTCAAACATCAGCAACAAATGAGAACTACTACCTAGAGCATTAAGATCCACATATTTTCAATATTAACATACGACCAAACAAAATGAAACTCACTAAAATATCCTGCTTCAAGCTATCACACAAGTGAGTTGCTCTACCATAAACATTCTGTTTATTTATCAAATTATTCACCAAAAGCATTTCACACAGCTTCGCTAGTGGTTGCCATCATTTTACCTGCCCAACTGCTCTGTCTCTCTCCAAACTAGTTAACATTTTCTGCCTCAGTGCAGACTGGTATTTCTCAGTCAGCTGCTTCAGCACTGGTTCGTATGAAGCATAATGCGCCTTCAGCCTGTGAACAAGAAGAGACAAATGCTTCCTCAAAAATGAGTTAAATCAGAGATTTCTGTCTATATAACTTCCCCAAACTACTGACTAAGATCCTAATCTAAGCAAAATGTGTAATACAATGACGATTTGTTAACTGCAGTGAACATTATATTTAGAATACTTAACCACTTTAGTTCCTCAGACCAAATTAAAGTCAGATATATAATCTCTCAAGAGAAACCGATCAGCACAACGCATGACACTAACAGCTTCAAAAAGAGTGCATTTAGCAAAACGCTGACATACGGAGTCAGTGAACAGTGCTCTCCTGCATTAATACATATAAATTTGAAAGTTAAATGCATAGAACTCATAGCTTCTGTTGCTTGCACTGGTAGCAATAGTGACAGGCCAGAATTCTAGGAAATGTTTGGAGCTGTGGGTATAAAGCACTCCACAATTTTGTTTTAAAACGAATGCTTGCATAAATGTACAATAAAAGATTCTAGACTCAACTCTTTCAGATGGCCCAACGATATTCACATGGACAACATACAAGTTCGACTCGAGGGAAAGAGACACAACAGCAAACTGAATTCTGTTGTGTTTTCTGAATGACAAAATTATGAAATGACATTTTCTAAAATGAATTAGTTTAACTCAATACCAACGACCTAGTTTGGGCTTATTTGCAATCAAAGCATCACAGTAAGTTTCACACAACTAGCTTTACTTCACCACTTTAAACTCCTCTGTATTATCTTATTTCCAGGTGTATCAGGTGAAGAGAAATAGGAAATGTCCTAAAACCTGGTGGGAGGCCAACAAGTGAAAGGCATTAGTCATCAGCCAGTACTAAGAAAAGAACAGCTTACCTCATTCCAAAGGCAAGGGCTCACCGAAAACTCCCAGAGAGAAGTGACTTCCCAACAGAGATGTTTCCCTCTCAGCTACCAGCCCTCAAATGAGGTTACAGAGGGGTAGTCTCTGTGTCCACACTTTCGGTCGCACAAGGGAATACTCGCACCTATCCTCCCAGGGCAAGCCATGCCTCTTCATCAGATGCTCAATCACTGGTTCAGACCATGACCTAACAGTTCCCATACACCAGGTAACAACTGAAGATGTTATTTTTACATTAATAAAAATCCTTTTGTTTTTTACCTTTTAATGTCACATATAAGCCTGTTTTTCTCCTGGACCACTTGCTTATGGTGCATTCTATGGAAGTCACGTTCTTTCTGCATTTTCAGGAAAGCCTCTTTTGCTTTGCTACACATAAAGAGAAAATGCATGAGAAATGTATTAGCTTCCTCCTACTGTGTGTTGAATTCACACAGAATACATATTCAGATATGCACATATGTAGTGTATCCAAGTGTGAGACTTGCTAGTATGCCCTGTGGTAAAAAAAAACAAAAACAAAAACAAAAAAAAAAAACCATACTTTGAGGTCTTTCTGTTGCTTAGTGGCATACAAAACCATGGAGACTCTTTACCTCCTTACCTTTCCTCTGTTCCTTTACGTGGAAACCATAAGGATTCTGGCATAACAAACCTCAGAGTTGGCAGGACATGTCAGAAAGACACAGATGGATAAGTGCCCCATTGCCCTACAAATGCATGTGTTTAGAGCACTTCTGGAAGAAAACTACACTAGAAAAGTTCTAGGCTTTACCCAATAGCATGCAGGCCAGGCGTTATCCTCTGGACATCACAGCAGGATGGAAAAGATCAATTTCAAAATTAACTGCAAACACACCAATTACCTGTTTTTCTTTAAGCAGCCAGGGGACACAGACACTTTTCTCTGTAAACTTAAAATACCCTTCTGCATATTTACAATATACAGATTCTCCTCGCTCTTACTTAGGTGTATTTGGTAGGAAAGATTAGTACATGCATTATTTAATTACAAAGGAAGCTTGAAATTACCTTGCACAGAAATATTTGCTCTTTGCAAAAATAAAGCTCACTTCATCCTCAATGAAGGAGCAGAATCATTAGGAAAACCACTGTGACAACAGCGCATGCAAAAACTACAGGTCCAGGAACAGGACCTGTAAGTACTACATATAAAATGCATTGTATTTAATAGCTCAAATAATATATATCCTCTATACATGCACATTTGCTTTATTTACTACCTATACAAACTATCATATTTATATGTGAGTCACTGCTTGCAGCAGCAACAGTCAAAAGTCCTGAAGAAAAGCACAGTGAATTTAATAGCACCGTACAGCAGTCAAAGCTGGCAGAGAAATGCAAACAGTCAGTAATTCCCCTGCAGGAACCACTAGAAAAAGACTCCACAAAGCTACAGGCACGTACATAGCTTTGTGTACGCACACACACTAAAGCTGTGAAACAGAACAACTTGGAACACTGACATAGGGATATAAAGTACAGATTAATGACTCTGCTGAATCTCACGAGAATGGCAAACAAATTGAGAGGTAAGTGAATCTCCACTGATTTTAGTGCAGTCCTGCGAAACGCCTCCATCATAACACCGCTCACATAAAATCTGACTTGCCATAAGACCTTGAATACAAAACCCATCCCCTCTAAGCTAAGCAGATGGCTTGGTTACGATACATGTCGGAGACTGCATGTCTACCCACTTAAACTCTTCTCAAGTAGTTCGATGAAAATGGCAGAAGAGGGCAGAACTCAATAAAACCAAGTAGGGATTTCCAAAGGTAAGTTTCACGCCTTGTTCCAACTGAACTCATGGGGAAGTCAACCCTCCAAGATGCTGAAAGTTGTAGCCTTAGGAATACTAATCAAAATAAAAAGAACATTAGAAAGCATATACCCTCCTGCTTTTATTTAACCTATCTAGCATCAAGAACGTTAGAAGTACCACATAATTACACAGATGTGTTTAAATATGGTGCACAACACAAAAAATGGGAACCTTCTGTATTTTTTATGGTGTAAATGAATAACCAAGTGCAGGATTGTTAAAATTTTGGCAGTGAGGTAGAAGATGAACTCCTTTTATTGCTAGTGATAGCAGGAATAGCAATAATCAATACATTTTCCTAGACTGTTTTGTTTTTAACCATTACACTGCCTGTAACTGGAGTGAATGCTTGTGAGCACGTTTCCAAAAATCAGGGTAGAACGCTACCTGCAAATATTTTCATTTCCTAATTGGTATTTGTGTACTTAGAAAACGCTCTGACAAAGATCCTATGCAATTCTCATTCCATCTACTAAATAAATTCCTAAAAGTTTAAAGCATTGGTATCACAGCAGTCCACGTGATTAGCACAATCTTACAGTTGCTTTCACATCACGTTATCTACCAATACATTTAAACACAGAAAAAAGAAAAACATCTGGTCACGGGAAAATATCAAGGCACTCAAAATTAGAGAGCCAGAGTTTAACGTGGTTATGAAATCATAATCCATTATTCACCTCACAACCAAAGAGTGCTACTATAACATTAAATTCCTGAATGACGAATCATCACTGAAGAAAATGAATTAAATTGGTTTACTTTAAGAGCCAACAGTTTGCAGAGATAATGTTTTCAGGTGTTTCTTGCGTATTAAGAAGAACATTTAGGCTACTATTAGAGAAATATTACAGCAGACAACATCCCTTACCAAAGGAACAGAGATCAGCTGTGGCCTTCAAGATAAAACTAAATGGGGTATACTTCGGTATGTTTTAACTACTGTCACGCAACAAACCAATTTCTACCAGAATACATCTGTATTTATTAATTTATTTCAGCATTACTAGCATATCTAAACTATAAGGGAATGGCTGATTTATTTCTTTTAATATATACATCTGAGGGATTTTGTTATATTTCCAGATGATTTCAGATAGTGGACAATCTGTTAAACATGTACACTTGCTGTGCACAGTCAGTGAGGTAAGTTGTCATTTTCCCTATAAACAATGAAAAGCCACAGTGAAACACAACCAACAGACTCTATTTGCAATCCACTCTATTTGCTCACTGCTTGTCATGCAGACATGTAAATACTACATTAATATACCCGAATTTACATTTCCCTTCTGAACACCCTTCTGCCAATTGTTAAACTTTATGGCAGAAGGGAACTGGTTTACAGCCATTTAACCTGGGCCCCCATACAGCTTTCAGTCCCAAACACTCTTTTCAACTGAAGGTTGTCAAGAGTAGCAAGCTCAGAAATACTGAATGTGATTAAAAGCTATCTTCAAATACACTTCACAGCACTGCATTCTCACCACGAAAGCTCTCAGACCGCTCCACATAGCAAAATAGGAATCTTTCTTTGATAAGAAATCATTATCTTCTAACCAGTAGAATCAGCATTTCTTCAGAGCCCTTAGGCATCCTGATGTGAGTGCAAGTTGGTGAATTCTTTCTCACAATACTTGAAAACCCAAGTTGTCCTCTAGGTAATTTTGGCTCCTGACAAATACTAGCTTTATCGTAGCAAAGGTACTGACTCTGGTTATTGAATGGACAACAAGAAAAACCTCATTAAACACCTCAATAAAAGGAGTTAGGACTAGGTGTCACGACCAAGGTTTAGCCAAAAGACAACGGAGCACTAATTCATGATCAGCACAGCAAAAGCTCTCTGTTTCCCTTTGTATTCCAGAAACAGTACTGTTTCAATCCACAGAATATTCCAAACAAATAAGAGAAATGAATTGTACCAATGAAAACTAAGAAAATCATTTTATATTAAAAAAAAATTTTGACAAATGAAATAGGTACCACTGTTACAGACTGTTTCACGGTTACTCACATTCAACTGTGATACGAGCAGAAAGACTATGAAAGTTCTCCCTATCACTGCAGAAAGGAGGAGTAACCGTTACGCTGTTTTAACATGATACACGTGGAGGAAGTGCAGTATTTAACAGCAAATGACAATATAAAGTATTTGCCCACAAGTTGGAAGTCCTATCAAACTCCCCTACATACAACTATGTTCTGTGGAATACTAACAGGTGAGAAGACCAAATCATTGCTATTGCCTTCTTTTGTTGCTCAGTATTGTTTTCTTTTATTCTATACTGCCATCTGCTACTAAAAGTTTCCCGATGCCCTACAGAACAAGTAAATGGACGGCCTCATGGGGAGACAAAAAAACAATAAAAAAACAACTCAGGACTATGGCAACACGATTTGGAGCCTCATGCTCTTAAGCAGTCACAAAGAAGCAAAACGAGCTTATGTCGATTAATACCGACTCACACTTTGCTTCCACTGCTTCATCAAGAAAGAAAAAAAAATGGGAAAAAAGAACTACTAACAATAATACATTTCAGAAGAGCCAGATTTTGTATTGCTGTCTTCTGCTGCGCATGTGAGAGCTCCTTGCCCTCTGATGTACAGTGGAGACACTCAGCACTCAAAACAAATGTCCAAAGAAATCACTGGAGAAAATAAATAAGTGTTTTATATATGGCCCATCTTCCAGTCTAATTGACGGTGCACAATTAGACTTTATCATTATTAAAGCTGTTTACATAGCTATTAGACAACAGTCAACTCATTTTTCTAATTAAAAGGTAATAAATCATTATCATTGGAAAATAATTTGATTATAATCACTGCTGCTGATAATGACTATTTAAGATCTAAGTAGCTGTTTTTCATACAGAAGAGCAATCTTAATGAAAACAAATACCTTGACCAATCTAGATGAAAACCAGAAAGATGGAGGGTTTTTTGGTTTGGCTGATTGTCTTATTTGTGGTTATTGCTCATATGGTTACTACAGGCCCATATTTTCAAATTAGGCAGCAGGAAAATTCTAAGTGAAGTGTGATCTTATCTCTTGAGTTAATTCCCAAAGAACACATGTAGATTGACCTTACTTCAGAAAAGAATGCTCCTCCACTATATAGGCTAAATAGTTTAACTCTCTTATATCTTTAGTACAACTGACTCGTCACATCACCAACTGCAATTTACACGTAAATGGAATCAATGAATGTTAGTTATACTGACGTACTGCTAAGACCAAAACAATTGATCTTTTGCTTTCTTTTTAAAAAGAGAGTAAATTGTTTTTTTCTATGCTGACATTTTGTAGTAGCTCTAATTTACAGTATTTTACTACATAATACATACTAAAATTTACTTCCTACTTCTACAAATTACAACCTCTTGATTCTTTGCATTAATTTATTCTGACTGCTGCATCTTGAAAATTATGCTCTATAGCCCAATAAAGATAAAATAAAATTAAGACTTTGGTTTCCAAAAGAGCACAGGAAAAAAAAAAAAAGAAATGCTTTAATTGTAATTGTCACCTAGAAATATAAATATGTGCAGCCAGCATAATGAACAAGAATTTATCCTTCCTATCAAGCACTTGGGTTTCCTTTATCTGGTCATTTACTACTGTATACCAAAGTTTAATTAAACCAAATAACATACTCAGCAGCACGTTTATAGCTGTCCAAATCTTCCCTCAAACGCATGTTCTCAGCCTTCAGTTGCTGGTTGCAGGTATACACAGTTGGCACGAACCCAATGTCTTTGGCTGTGAACGCACCTCTCTCTATGAGTTCATACCTAGGAGAAGATAGAAGATGTTATTCCACATTTCCCGTATCTCACTTCACTGCTGTTTCCCCTCTCTTGTCAGCATTTACATAAATCATAAAGGCAGGTATTTCCTAACACTTACCTCTTTTACAATCATCAGCAATTAGCAACAGTGCTATCCCACACCAGTGGGGCTCAGGCCATTCAGTCACAGCCCGGTACCTTCTAGTAACGTTCATCTTTTGAAAGGACAACAACAGAACAAGCTAAGAAGAATCCAAGAGGCAATAAAAAGACAAGCTTTGACACTATTAATTTTAGTCTTAATTTAAAAACATTTAAATGAGGAGCAACAGGAAGTATCTAAGTGCCTTCTATACAAAAAAAGAAAACAGTAATGTTACAAAGTATTGAGCAAAAAGGTGAATGTCATCACAAAAAAGCGTTCTGCAGAACCACACTTGTTCTGATGATTGTAAGCTATGAGGATCTGTCCAAGTATTCCAAAACAAACCAAGGTTCAAGCACATAAATACAATCATAAGATACTTCCATGCATGCACACGCTGCAGAGATTCTTCTGGAACCCAGTTCATGTAAGTACAAAACATTTCTTTCTTTGTTTGCTTCTATCCTGAAAGAAGGAAGGGCAAGACCTTCAGCTAGTACAAACCTCTACAGATACACTGAAGATAAAGACATCGTGCAGCCATGATACCAGCTCCACATAAGTTCAGCAAAACTACAAGTAGTTCTCATCAGATGAAAACTGAGCACGCGATCTTTATCCCTGCTCATCTTAACTGCAGCTGGAAGATGCTCCGTGTAGAAACTCACAAAAAGGAATGACATTAACATTATTTGCCTTTTGAGAGGAAACACAGCAGTCAGTAAGCACAGCTTTGCTATATCAATAAACCATGCTACCTGACATCTTTCAAAAAATCATGGGGAACGTTAGAAACTCCTGTATCCAAATGACTTCCTTTAGTCAGCTGCTTATCTGAATTCAATTCTATGGGTAGCTGTAGAAACGCTCACTCCTACAGATTAAGCTGTCATTCGCATCTGACACCAAAAGACATTAAGATTTTGAAAGATTAAACTGAATGTGTCCAAAGCAGAACTCACTGCTTCTTCGCTTTGTTTTCTTAAGCAAATTACAGTAGCAACAGACTTCTAATGCCAAGAAGGAAGCTCATTTATTTTATGAGTACTGACTGATGCGCAGATACAATTCCTACCAAAAATATTGAAGGGCACTTCTCATTACCAATGATCATAAATCTGTGAACTCCTTTATTTGCCAGGAAAATTTCTTCACTGAATGGCCCAACTGCACTTCATGAAAAATATCAACTTTCTACATGAGGACACATCAGACGCGGATAATAGATAAAGTCAGCCTCCAGAAGAGCTAAAATTTCTGAAAGATAATTTTAATGAAATACAATTAATGCTTATAAACTCACCCTCATATAAGAGCCCTCCCAAAAAATGAAGGTTTTGGGGCATGCAGCAGAAGTGGAATAGAAAACCACAGAACAAGACTGCAGTGTGAGATTTCATTTCATCAAGCCAGTCCTGTAAAACTCAGACAGCCCCTGCATGCCTAGCTGACTGCCAATTAGTTGTTGTTCTCGCTTCATTCCATTACAGAAAGGAACTGTGACGCAAAATGAAATTAGTTCTGTGCACACATGAGCATTTTTCTAAGGTTTTCAGAACAAATGAGTTATAATTCTTGAATCGCCACTTACAATTAACTAAGAATTTGGAAACCACAGGAACAGATGGCCAACTATGATCTTACAATCAAAGCCCAGAGCAGACTGACTTAAAATAATACATTACTACTTCATCAATTACACTGAATTCAAGCTCCTAAGAGTTCTAAAGCAATCAGGTTGCAGACAGGCCATGCAATTAAACTAACTGATAGACAGCTGAGGATAATCTTTTATCAAGGGATAACTCACCTAGAGATGCATTCAGGGACTATAATTTCAAGTTTCAGCTTTTACAAGAATTTCTTACAGAAAATTATCATTTTAATTGATAACCTCTTCAGCAGTTTCAACAGAAGGCTAATAAAGAAATGAGCGCAAAAAACAAAGCCCTGGTGTATTCTTCCAATCTATTATTGTGGCTTATAAGGAGAAAATTCATATTATCATGTTACGCTTGCTCTGTAGGCAAGTGACTTGTGCAGAACTAGATTAAGACAAAGAGGATCTAAGTTTTCGTCTCCTGCAGCAAGAGACCAATTAAATAAATATAAATTTATGCTTCTGTGATTAAGCGAGAAGTTACAAACAGAATGCATAACTAGTATATACAAACAGTATCAGGAAATAGTTTTATTTGCTCCTGATACTAAATACGCAAAGTGTATTCACTTTGTGCAGTTGCAAGTGCCTTATAAATCGAAGCTGACATTTATATACAGACATGTCTCAATTGTAAGAAGCTCAAGCTGAGAACCAGAACTGATTCTTCTGAATGACCTCAAGAAGAGAATAAAGGAAAGGCTGGGAACAACTGATATTTATTCTCATCTTTGTAGACAGTCACTCTGCACGACACCTAGCACCGAGAGCAAGAAAATACGGATGTCCACTTGGGTTTTGCAAGCAAACCTGAAGCTACTTGAGTATTCTTTGCCAGCTCTAATTGAAAAAAAACGAGTCTGTTTTAGTGTGATGCTGCTCTGGAACTAATAAGCCCCATTCCTCTCAGGGTTTATGAGCCTGGGGCACAATGTACATTAACGGGACGATAAGACTTTGAGGCAAAGGAGGACCCACAACAGAAGAAACTCAGGTCTGTCTGAAAAAAAAGCAGATTGCTTCCACTGTCCTCAGGGAGTCATGACATGGAGGATCATAACCTAAAACGTTTTCTGGTAGAGGAAAATGGATATGAACGAATCTACCCATATACTCAGGGAGGACATGGCAGCTTGGCTTCAAATGCTCTGTTATGCATGACCAGACAATCTTTTCAAGGCATAATATAGAATCAGATAGCTTTTCACCTTGTACAATCGTGTAAGTTTATTCACAACTTTAACCACATTAAAAACAAAAGAATTTTCAAATCATGTTTCTGTAATTAGCCTGCAGGGCTCATTTTATTCCCAAGTGAAACATCTCTAGGTCTCTAAAACGCTTGGACATAACTCATCAAATGAGTTTACTAAATAAAGGCAGTGACTGCTCCACGCTGTGAGTGAGCAGCAAATGGCACATCTGCTTGTCAGACTGGTACCAGGCTGCCAGCAGCAGTGTGCTCCCTGGCATTAGGAACTATAGACTGTCAGGTCCATCAATTCACAGCTGATCAGCTCATGCACTTCATATTGCAGAGCTGTCAATCCGGTGTATTTCATGAGCAACAAAAGCACTATAAATTCTTGTGTATCAACGGAATAGAAAATTTACATTATATTTAGAACATGCAATTTAATGTTAACTCTAATTTTAATTTCTTTAAAGTACAGTTAGAAGAAAAAATGTGCAAAAAAATACTTAAGTGAAGAAAATCACTGAGAATGTTAGAAATTTTTTCTGGACATCAAAGAAATAATGAGCTTGCCTTACAATAAAACAGTCATGACATCTTATATAGCTGGACAGCATACCAAAATGTTTTTTCAAACTCTGAAATAAACAGATAATTTGCTTCAATTTAAGTGACCTTTAGATCTCAGACAGACAATTATTTCAAAGCAGCCCTTCTGATAAATTTTCTCTACGTTAATTAATTTCTCATTTGAAATTCCATTAGTACTTGATCACCACAGCGTGAGACCAAGAGAGTCGTCCCAATACATAATGAGGAACCTGAGTACACTCATCTGCTCTCACTTTCATTAATATTGTAAATTATCTATCTCAAACCAACAGGAAGTAAGGTTTTGAAATAAGGTATTAATGCAGCCAGTCGCTATACAGCAGGGCTGTATTCTGACACGCCGAGCTTATTTGTAACACCACTGAAATTAAACATACTACTCACAGAGGAACAAAAACTGCATGTACGCCTAAGGATTTACAAGACAGAGCCTGCTAAAACCTGCTCTTGCCCTGTTAAAAAGCAATTTGAATTTTGCCACTGATATAAATTCAGACAGTAAATGCTTCAAAGGAAGCTGTAGTCTCACAGAAAGGTTGCTATTCATATCCACCTAGTATTAATTATCTTTTCCCATAGAAACTACTAAACATTTTCAAACTCGCACTACTCGTATCAGTCCTTTTGCTGAAACAAGTGCAGAACCACAGTGCTCCTTCTCCAAGGATCATTTAGGTCACACTGAAATTAATAAACAAAAGAAAGCTGACTGACTTACCAAGTCATACAAAGTATGCTTGTTCTACCTTAAAATACAAGGTCTATGAAAAACATCCAAAATCATGTGAAACAAGTAAAACAGACTTAGTACTATAATACACTACAAAGCGTTCAGCGCTTAAGTGAGCACCCACGTTTAGGAAAGCAAGAAAATAACATAAGTGCGGTATTTCTCAGCTACACTGAAATGAAATGCTGATCATTTCACACTGGAATTATTTCATCAATCAACAATCTCTGGATTGCAGCTGGTTTCTAGTCTTCTTTGGTAGTCAATGGAGATCTGAGTGTATTTAAACAGTACACCACAAACGAGGTATTTCTCTTCCCCGGTCACAAAAGAAGCCCAAGGCCCTGATCACTACAGGCTCGCAAACACCTGGAGATAGGTGAAATGCAGAGACACCTTCAAAGCTACCTGTTCAGCAGCTCCCTGGATGCAGCTTTCGGGAAAATCTGTCCTAAAAACAACAGTTTTCACCTAACACATTTATTTGTTCAGCAAAACACAACATATTTGGGACTCAACCTGAACATTTACTGGAAGTACACCCTGAAATATCTGAAATACTTGAATCCTGTGCTCTGCTTCCTATTATTCCTATTATATCCTATTATCCTGTAATTTAAAATGTCTTACCATTCAGTTTGGAAGCAGTCAAGGGTTCTGGACATACCCAGACTGACCAGAAAATTGCAGAAGAAGTCATCCATCGCTTCGGGTATTTCAGACACTGATTTCTCTGAAGTCAGAACTGATTTGGAAGCCTGAAATTAAAATATGGTATTTATTTTATATTAAACCTGCAAGAGAAATGTAGCTAACACTATTTCTGAAGTCATCCAAAGTCACAGATCTATTGGAGTACAGTTGAACGCCTCCCTTCTCTTTGCTTATCAAATCTGCAATCACTGATCTAATACCTTCTAGCATCAAGATCTATGGAAGGTTATAGGAACTAAGTAAAAAAATCACCTGATTTAAGCAAGTACTCTGAACCTGACATAAAGCGATAAGGGTCTGAAACTATTGGAACTAACGGATGTTTCTCTGCCACTGAGCAGAGAGGACATGTTAGTTCTCATGTCCCTTTGGCAACCTTCAAAACTACCCATGAGGAAATCAGCGCCCCGCCTTGAACACCTGCATTCTTTGGTAGATGACAGTAAAATGGCTTGCTTTTTTTTTTAATGTAATGATGCACACAATGGAAGGACTGAAAGAGCTGCCATCTCTATGAGACATCTTACTTAGGAACCACACAAAGACCAGTTTTTCCTTTTCTTCTCAACATCCATATGCAGACAATGAAGTGTCAGACAACACCCCTCCAAGCATTAGCAGAAGGCAGATGGGACACCAAGGCTTCATATCCAGCTCCTCCAGGGCCACTATCAAGATAAACAGCTACTAAGATAAGGTCAACTCACAGGTCAAGGACCATTGCCAAAAGCTGAATCAAAATAAAACCGAGATTCGACGAGAGGAAAAAAATGCCTTTCAGACCTTACTGCTGTAATACCAATTTCTTCATCTAACTGCACTCAGCCAGCTCAGCGCATAGCTTGGTATTAAGCTCATCCAGAGGGGCTTCAAGACATGAGGAGTTATGGAAGTAAAATACAATACAGTCTGAAAGTTCCTCTCCCAAAGCCATTTAAAGATTACCAGGTGAAGAAGACTGCTGCAACTTGGCAGTTACCTGACATACCTAAATGTGTTTAGGGAACCTCACAGTGGGCACAATGTTATAATGGACTTGGTCAACAACACAGGCTACAAAGACTGCACCGTACAAGCCTGTCCCCTTTATTAAAATGAAGAAAGAACAAAACCTGAGCTCAACAACTATCTAGCCTAAGGAATTTTGACAACCCCAGACCTTTGCGGTTTATTCCTGTCCTTAGTGGGACCACGTACGGAGTTTACATGGCAAGGTTTTGGTAGCGACGGGGCTGCGGAGCGCACCCTGAGAGCAGGGCCCAGTACTGCCCCATGTCATATCAGACCCAGCTCCAACTGCTCCCAAAGGGACTCACCGCTGGCCAGAGCTCAGCTCTGAGTGATGCTGGGTGCGCCCCCCAGGAGAGCAGACTTCAGGAAGGGAAAACCTGCTGCACAACAGCAGCTGGAGAGAGGGGTGAGAAATGGGAGAGACGCAGCCCTGCAGCCACCAAGGTCAGAGAAGAAGGAGGGGAGGAGGTGTTCCATCAACATGACTGCATAAATTACCTGAAGATAAAAACATTTCTCCTGATAAAATACAAACATGCGGCATTCTCTACACTGGATGGTCTCACTGCCATTTTGTATGAAACAAAGTGTTTTATTCAAGCAACCTGCCTAACAGACAGAAAAAGTGGATGTGCAAGATCAAGGCAGTAATAGGGATACTACAATATGCCAAGTACAACACAGTATTTAGCATATATTCATTACTGGAAATACAGTGTATGAGACAGGTCTACATTCTAATTATGGCAATATGTGAACCAAAGAGTACATCTGCAGACATGGCAGTTGCACTGTTATTCTTACATTCTTATTCTTTTCTTTCTTTATTCTAAGTCTGATGCCTGTTTAATATCATTCCTTGTAGTTTCCCAAGCACATCTATAAAGCCAGTCTTTGGAAGAAATAACACAGCTTGATTCCTTTAATAAATGGAAATATGAGAGAAATCCATTTTATCTGTGCAGAGGGGAATTTATTAGCTAGCTACCAGCACTGAGAATCAGTTCAGGAACTGAACAGAGAACAGCACAGGGAAAAATGAATGCAGTCTATTTGTACGCTACTGGAAGAGGGCTTCAGGAATACAGAAGAAAAGCCCTAGTTCTTCTGCAGCCCTCACAAGCAATATTAGGCTAACCACTTTCTTTAGATGACCATCCATAGAATGGCAAGCAGCGATCTTTTGTGCATATTTACCTCTTTAGGAATGAGGAAGAGGCAATTAATATATAGAGGGCAAACAGACACCCAACAGTAGTTACACAGACAAGAACATTATTTTGACTCAGTCAGAATCCTTGAAATTATTTGTTCTCAACTAAATACTTCTCTTTGAATTAAAATCCTCAAAAGACTCTGGGCATAAGGATAGCACACGTGACCAACAAATTAATCACCAAGCACTTAACCCTATGGATTTCCACAATACTTGAAGGACTTTTTGCTCAGTGAAAAAAAATTAACATCACGTAAACAAATAATTTCCCTGGAAAACAAGCTGGAACGTTTCTGTAAAACTCAGATTGGAAAAGCAGGCACAAAAAAAGATTCAACGATTTTTAACAAGATGTAAGAAAATAATCAAACCTAAACAGCAAAACAGAAGGTTAATGATGGCAATGTGACTTCAGGTTACCATTTGGGATACTAAACAATAAAGGTCATCGGAAGGCAAGTGCAAAATTTCTGTCTACTAAAGAAAGTAATTCGCTCTGCTTTCTTTCATCTGTGTGATTTTCTAGAAGTTCTGTAACCTTTTCTTAGGGTCTCTACCAGCTGAAAACATCCTTTAATATGCAAAATATTCCAATACTCATTTTTCAAAACACTTGATATAACTTTATGATGTCTTAGAGCAAGGAGAACAGAAAAAACAAATCATGAGTTGTGACAGAAAAGGACAAATGGAACAGAAACAGTAAGTACAATCACTACTATGCAAATCATGCCTTGGCCTGCACAACTCTATTTTGTATCAGCTGCCTCCGACTGGGGGGAAAATGGCATTTAGAGATAAGGGCTCCACTGGCCTCACCTCTCCCTGAGGATCCAAACACAAAGATTTGCACTGCAAACGGCAACTTGCAGGTGAGGGAGCCCCAAACTCCTCAAAAGACCAACAGATGCACTGCACCCAGGCACAAACCCAGGAGAGGGGGGAAAAAAAAAGCCTCAGTATCCCCTGCTGAGACACACCTTTAATCCATACATACCAATATTTTATACATTTTTTTTAAATGGTAAAATGCATCATCTCATTTGCTTATGTTTGCTCTCCTTCATTTAGTAATTATTGCTAATTACTTCGGAAGGAAGTTTGAAAATAAGAATTTCTCTTCGATTTTCCTGGTTACACTTGACCTTTTTCTTACAGAGTGTACAAGAAACGGCTAACAGATGTTTACGAGGGTGGCTAGTGATAGGACAAGGGGGAATGGTTTTAAACTGAGACAGGGGAGATTTAGGTTGGATATTAGGAGGAATTTTTCACCCAGAGGGTGGTGACGCACTGGAACAGGTTGCCCAAGGAGGCTGTGGATGCCCCATCCCTGGAGGCATTCAAGGCCAGGCTGGATGCGGCTCTGGGCAGCCTGGGCTGGTGGTTGGCGACCCTGCACACAGCAGGGGGTTGGAACTGGATGAGCATTGTGCTCCTTTTCAACCCAGGCCATTCTCCGATTCTATGATAATTTTCTGATTTAAAACAATGTAGCAGCATCTTCTTTATTTTTAAGATAGAAACAACCTTCTTCAGCAAAGCATTCAGGTAGACATTTCTGTGGGTGTTAAGTACAAGCAGTTGCTTTCCTGTGTGAAGGATCACATTCTCATTCATTCTACTCACATAATAAAACAAAACCTAATTGATTTTACTGATGTTTTAAAACAAATTATGTATTTGAAATATGACCTCGTTTACGGGCTATCAAATGAATGCAAGTTAAAGGAAGATGGCACACAGGTAACTCAAGTTATCATTTTCCATCTTGACACGTTCAGTCCTAGAAACTTCTATGAAGTGTAATCTTTCCCACAAAATATCTCATAATTCAAATAAGTGATGATGTGTACTTTTTAACCTGATCGTACCAGCTAAATTACAGACAGTCTTATTGATTTGTCATAAAATTCTTACCAAAACGTGAGCATCTTCAGCCTGCTCTTGTACGGCCTGCAGAGCCTCAGACAGATCCTCGTCACCTTCCTGAAGACTAAATTCATCATCTGCTGACACCTAAATGAAAGGATTTAGAGCACCGGGATCAGTGTTTTATGAATCTTCCCAAGCACAGCTGTCTCTACCTCCATTACCACTACTGAAAACAATCTCATTCCCATTAAAATTATTTTGCCGTTTACATTTCATTTCCCATCCTTGGAGACATTGAAGGTCAGGCTGAAATGGCCTTTGAGTTGTGTGTGAAATTATGTCCCCTCTTGAGGCCTTAGGAACCTCACCCCAGACTTCAGAGATTAGACATCAAAAGAGTGAGGGCTCGTGTACGGTAAGCTTTTTCTGGGTACTGTAATTGCAAGAGGATGAAGTTTGTATAATCATTTTTAGAGTCTCGTCAGTGAAATCATAGAGATTTTGCTTAGTCTCTGGTGTCCCAAAGCATTCTGAGCATCCTGAGCTAGTTGTAAGTTTCCCTGTCGATTGCAGGGGAGTTGGACTAGATGGCCTTTAAGGCTGCCCTCCAACTCCAAACAATTCTACGATTCCATTCATTAACAATAAGCTGAAATGGAAAAACCCCTATTTTAATAATTAATTTGGAAATAAAAGGCCTAACAAAAGCTCATACCAAATCTTCTCTTGACCACTAAAGATATCATCACACTTCACAGATAAGGAGGTTCACTACTCCTCCTAGGACACTTTTACATTGAAGTGAAACAAAGGAATCAAACATGAATACTACAGATACCATGTAAGATAAGCAATTTAGCAAATTACCTCTTCGTACTGATAATCATCGTTAGAGTAGTCTGTGATAGTAATTTCTGCAGGCTTTGTTAAGGCTGAAACATTTGATGCACGCGACCTGTTAGAATTTGAAAGAACACCAAAGGACAACCAGCTGCGATGAGCAGCCTCACCCCAGCTCTTACCACACCAAATGTAGACGAGCTCCAAATTGAACATCTGAGATCAAACAGCGAACACTGCATCATTCACCAAAGCCAATGCAAGCGCCTTAAATAATAATCACAGCACATCCACAATACAAAGATAAGTGAGCTCGGAAGTGGTAAAAATCCATTGCAAATTACTTGCAGTTCCCCCAAACGCTTCAGAGTCAGCCTTTTCATTAAAATAACAAATGGTGTAAAACAAAACTAAAATAAACATCTCATCCACCAGCCTCGCAGCTCCTGGAAGTATAACAGAAATGTTTTCTGTAAGATGCACTGCTGTTTCCCTAGGAAAATCAGTTAGCCTACAAATGACCCACGTAAATAAACTAGAAATTAACTTCTGAAGAACAGTGGGCAATTCACTGCTTCACACACAGCTATTTTAAACGGTAACTTATTTTTACAAAAGGAAATAAAAGAAAAACGGGAAGAAAAAAGCCACGATTACAGCTTAATACCACTTCCCAAATCTGAAGTCTTCAACTAAAACAAACAAGACAAATATATATATATATATAGCTTTTTGCTGCAGTTTGTGCAGCACAACATATGCAAAAGTACCATCCGGATTCAAGATCCCAGCACCACAGCACACAAGCTATCAGTTGAACCATAACCATCCGGAAGGCTCACATGCCTCATCCCAAAAAGAAAAACCACCTTTGGTTTGTAAAGATGTGAGTCTTAAGGTAACAGCTAGAAAGGCATCATTTTCCTTCCTAAACAAACCAAAAACAAAAGAGAGAAATCTCTGCATGAATAAAGGCCTCACTTTCAGTCATCAAGTCAAAGCACGTCTGCGTACCTAAAACTGCACAATAACACCACATGCTTTCTACAAAAACCGTATACATAAATAGGAAGCTGGCAAGAATGCTTCTTAAGAACTTCCTACTTAGGCTTAGGTTTGTAAAGGCAAACACCTGTAACAGACATGCCCTCGTATTTTCTTCCCTAATTACCACAGATGTGGAACACAGGACTTGAATGCAAGTCACAGCCTCTCTGCATCTCAGGTTTCCTCCTCTGTAAAAACTTCATTTTCTAACTTGAATGATTCTCAAATTTAAGTTCTAAAACCTGAATTATGCAAGAACTCATAGAAAAAAAAAAAAAAAAAAGTTTGTTGAGTTTTCTTTCAGAGGGAAAAGCAAACAAAAACAACAGGAGCCCCACCCTCCAGTGATTAGCATCAGCAGCTCTACATCCGTTCTCCATTAGACGAGTAATGTGGATTATGAATTTTGACTTTAATGGTAGCTCAAATAAAGCATACAGTTCAATGAATGCACCTCTTCTCAGCACAGTATTCCAGAACACAGGTGTACCCATCACAATGATGTAAGAGAACTGAGATAGTAATAGTTGATGTTTTGGCACGACTTTCAGGAGCTGTATCCCAACCAAGGTGCAATAACAGCCAGGGACTGGGGCATAAGGCTGGTTTGCGGCTGTCTGCCAGCTCCCCAGAACAGGAACGCTGAGGAACAGGGTCTGACCGCGTGGTAGTGAAACAAATCCCAATTCCTGCACTTTGTACGTTCAACGTAGAGAGAGAAATACCCATCTGAACTGCTAATTACATAAGAGAATGGGGATGACAGCAAGACATGAATGCACAGCGTAAGCAAGGAACAGCTTTCCGTTATTGTTCTAAAAACAGGGACAGCAACAGATGGGAATCTGAGATAAAGACACGTTAATACTGTCATGTTAGGGTAATATTCTAAGACGTGCCTTTCTGAGTAAGATACTCCACCACTAACCAGAGGACTACACATACTCACTGCACAGAATGGTCACATCGCATAGTGCGACCACCCTGCGTACATCTACGAATGAACTCTGTGATTATTTCCATATATATGGAAGCTCTGCTTCCTTGCATCGCTGCAAATAACACTGCACAGGTTAAAACTTTAAACGATAAACACCGATAGCCAGGTGTACAATTAAACCACAGAACACTGTTTTAACAGCTTTAAAACTACTGCATTCCCCCAGCAAACGCCGTGTTGATGTTGGATAGGTTTAAACACACACTGACACAGTGCACAGTTCAGCTCACCACACAGCTTGGAGACAGGTGCATTGTTTTCAATGAGACAGAAACTACGGCACAACTGGCTCACAAAAGCCAATCTTCCATTTTTTTTTTCTTTTTTAATGGGCTTACATCCTAATTCTAGCAAGAGAACTGAGGTATTGACAGTGCCTGATGAACTCCGAAATGAGGATTATCTGACCTTTAGCTCACAGCTAAGAACTGCTACAGAGGGAAGGACAGAACCGGACTGACCCAGCAACACAACCAGAGTTTGGATCACCCAACCAAAACCCCCCTTGAAAAGCTGCCAACACATAACAGCCTGCCGCAGTTCCATTCTGATAAGGATCCAAACCCTTTTGCTCTGTATAAAGCCACAGCAAACAGAATCCTTTCTAGATTCTGGACACAGCGTGCTAAAACCCACCAGGTGTTTGGCAAGGAAATGGGCTCCTGCTCGGGGTCATCTTTGGTGTTTCACCACCAACGCTAAGATACAGGAGGCAGGAAGAGGCTTTCAGTAAAGAATTTTAACGTTTTTAGCCCTACGGGGGGTAACGTTACCGCGAGGCCCGGTCAGGGTGCCTCAACACCAGCAACAGCTCCGCACGTTCACCCTTTCTAGCGCTATTCCGTCACACTTTTCTTCGTCCCTTCCTCCCAGCTCCATGAGGTAAGCGCAAGCCGCGCGGCTCCGGCCCTCACCCGCCCCGGGCCGCCAGCTGAGGGCACAGACGGGCATCGAGGGAACGGAGAACCCCGCAGCCTGCCCGCCTCAGACGAGAGGAGCACCTCGCGGCGAGGCAGAAGGATACTCTGCAGGCAGACGGACGCCTCAGAGCCCGACGCCTCCTCCTCCCCCTTCTCCTCCATGACCGCAGCCGCCTGCCGTTACCAGGGCGGCGGGGCTCTCGCGAGAGGGGGCGGTGTGACTCGAGGTGGCGTTTGCTGCCCCTTCAGGTTCCCGCTCTCGTCCCGCGGAGGGGCGCGCGGGCAGGGCGCGAGGCGGGGCGGTTCGCGCCGCGATCCTTGGCCGGGTCAGGGGCGGCGCGGCAGGCCGGGAGCTGCGTTGATTTCTCTGTTGGCTTCTACCGGCTTTTTGCTGGGAATTTTCTGACTGGGAAGTGCCCCGTTTCCTTTAATGGGGGAAAAGCCTGCTTCGGTCTCCCCAGGGGCAAATTCCTTCTTAAGATTTCTGCCACCGCAGCAGGGCTGCCTGTAGACATTCTCCTCCTGCATTATGTATATCTAGGAGCATAACCATGCATTTTCTGTGGGAATCACTTGGGAAGGAAGCATCCCATAACAAAGTGCTGAGCAGTTCCCTTCTCCAGTGTCATCTCCCTCTGCAGTCCCTTTAAATTTTTCCCCAGTCTTGTCCACCTGGCTAAAATATCTAAGTGTATGGTATCCCCCATTGAACACAACTGGTGCAAGCTTTGAAAGGGCTTGGAGAGTTACTTCAAGGGAGATTAAGAAGGAAAAACAATTCATGGGAAGGACAAAAGGATCTCAGTCCTCTTGATTTATTATAGGAATGGTTAAATGTGATCAAAATACATGGGGAACAGGCTTGATAAGTAAGAATAAGCAAAGGTATAAGCATAACCAACCATCAAGAATGGAATCGATATAAATTACAGCTAAAAACAAAGAGCGAATCTTTGATGGTGAGAATAAATAGCGTTTGACTGATTTCCAAGTATAATGGATACTTCCAGGAGGCTTTTAGTAATGACGGAGCTCTTTGTAGTTGTTCTGCATTCAGGCACCTGATTCACCCTGCTTTATAGCCCCCGTAACGGTCTGAGTTATAAATGGTTATCTTCTCCCACACAGCAATAACCAGTGTTGTTACTCTGTCCCATAACTTCTCGTGAGGAAGATATGGAAGCAGCATCTGCTGTAGCTTGAGCATTTCATCAGACGGACTGTTTACTTCTCACACACAGCAAAGACTACGCACCTTAGCTGTATCTCAGCCAGGCAAGATATGTTATTTGAAAAGATGGTTCGTGGGTAGCCTGAATTGCTCCAGAAAGTGTTGCTACTGCTCCCAAGCCTGAAAAGCCAGATACTCTCCCACTGGCTGAAGAAGAGTGAGACAGTGTCTCGCTCAGTGCAAAATATCCTCCTGGATCCACCAAGCAAACCAACTACAATTCTGAGAAGTTGAGTTACAAAACGAGAACATCCATCCAGGCTGCTTTCAATGACTTTCAGGCTGTTGCAGGAAGATATCCAGGTGTCCAGTTCAAACAAAGAATTTGCTGACTTTTGCACATGCATTCCTCAAGGCTGTTCAGTGCATCTTTTGGGGAGAAGGGATGAGAGAAAGCCATCAACTCACCTTTCTGAAAGAGTGCACAGTGTGGCTTGAAGTATGGTATGGACATCACGGTGACAGTGAAGAGGCCATTGTCCACATGGCCATGGTGCAGCATGGGACCACAGCTGGAAGCTAGAACAAGTTGGCAAACATCTTGTCCCAACTTCTGCTATGCCATCTGGTTTCCAGTTAGGCAACTGACATTAAATGCATTTTCTCTGTATTACCATCTGGCAGCTGCTTGTACAACAACAGAGCAGCACGCAGAATTTGGCTAGCAGTTATCTTAAGAATCGTATCAAGGATACTTGAAACACTGAATCTGGAACAAAAATGGCTTTCAAGAAAGGAAGTTCCTTTAGCTGATGGCTTTACATGCACAGCGTGTTGCTGGTAGGAAAACGGAACGGGAAGTTCTATATTCTTGTATTTTGCATGTATTTGTTTTACAGAAGTCCCATAAAAGTTTATAAGGGGGTAACCATACAGGTTTCTGAAGAGTGTAATATTGTGTGCAATTGAATTTTGTTCAGAGGTATCTACACTTCGGCCATGCTAATGGAGGTCTTTTCTCTTTTCCAAAATCAGAGGAGCAGGGCTTTATTCTTTTCCTGAAATGATGTATGCTGAAAGTGAGCTTGGTAAAGAAAGATCAGAGTCATTAATTAGTACAGACACAAGTCTCAAAAAATACATGAACACATTTCACCTAAGTATTTAAGAGCAGTCAGCTGTAGTGCAACAGGAAAATGAAACACAGGTCTTCACATTTCTGAATGTCAAATTAGTAAAGCTTTAGGGGGCCATTGTAACCTTGCTGGGTTTAAAACGTAACAGAAAGGAGTGATTTAAGACATGCGGTGGAAGTTTCAAAAAATGATTCCCTGACAAAACAAATCAATATAAATTTTGTTCTCTGCTTCCTGCTGTGCATTCCTGCCTTTTTCCTAGTCCTTGTGCTGATGCTCGTAAGATCCTCATAATTGATACCATCTGAAAACCAATCCAGAAGAAAAAGAGGTTGTTGGTTGGTTGGGTTTTTTTCTTCCTTTGATTTTTTTTTTTTTTTTTTCTTCTTAATTCCAGGAAGAGCAAAACTGAATTGTAAGATATCTGGCAGTCAGAGTTAAGCGTGAGTTATTCGATGCAGTGCTATTTTGTCTCTACTCTGCTGAAGAATATTCCGTGTTTCATCTTCTACTATGTTTCCATTCCTATAGATTAGACCTAGGGTAGACCAAGTCTCTGGAAAGAGAGCTTTGAGTTGACTTCATAAAACTGAGAATTTCAGATCCTAAAAGCATCAGCAGTTCTGCCAATTCTCATTCTTCTAAGCACTTTATTAACAGCATAACTACCATTGGAATGCCAGTCTTGCAATTCAATCACCTGATCCAAAATCCTTTATTTGAAGAATTACCGAAGTTTAGTTTGGTTTCAATTTCAAGCAGGTTTTCCACATGAAAGTGTGCAAGGCAATCTCTTCAAAGCCGCAATCCGAGTGCAAGCAGAAGTACGAATAGGTTTGAGTCCACTTGCAGAAAGATTTGGGAATGACCAGTCAGTAACATAGAAGTACAGTTTGATGGCTGTATGGATTTTACAGGGCACAGTACTATGAAGTACAGCTTTTCTACTGCAGATGGGAGTATAATATATACAGTCTAGCCTACACGCTGTAATGTATAATGGAAGTTACTCTATCCATGCTGATGCTGCTGTTTCCAAGAACTACAGCCTCCATATCTTCTGCCGTTGTTCCCTTTGAAATTTCTCAGGAACATTGGACAGATGGTGCATTTTGACTCCCCATGTACTGAACTGGGAGTATTTCTGTAGCACAGACAGAAATAAATTGTACTAAAAGAAGAGAGTTGACAAAGTCATTTTTGCTTTTAGAAGTGTAAGTGACCCGTCTTCTCTCAGAACTCTAGTTTTACGAGTGCAGTTATTTATGCAGCTTAAAGGAACTAATGATCATCTGTTCCTGGTAATTAGAGGCTTTCTGTGTCATAATTTCTTCTGCTCTTTGAAACTAAGTCTAGTTAACTTGGTTTTCCATAGTACGTGTTGTTAAATGTTTTTAGCTAGCCACAGATCAGCTGCTTTGTGCTCCAAGTTACCGACATTTGAATAGCATCCTCCTTTACACAAAAACATGGAAAACAAAAACCTGTGCTGCCCTAATGACTGCACAGCAACAGAGACAAGAATTGAGATATCTTGTTAGAAAATGCACAAACCAGAGGACAACTAACACAAAGCTAACAGGAATGATTACCTTGTTTTACCGTGCTTCCAAGTCATGTCCTACTTATCACTCAGACAATGTGTCCTCCCTTCAGAACTCCGAGTCTTGTACTGATTAGCACACGCCAGAATCATTGTGACTGTTTTCCTGCTCCCCTGCTTTCCCTGCTTGATTTGTCAAAAAAAAAAAGAAAAGAAAAGAAAAAGAAAAAAGAAAGATAAAAAATGCACACATGAAAACCCAACGTGGCCAAGCTTTCTGTCAATCAGCTTCAGCACAGACTGAAAAGAATGTATCTAGAGAAAATATATAAATTATTCAAGGCTGTTGGGTGCTTCAAAAAAAATCACTTAAAATTTCTCCCTGCCCCAATCCTCTCCTGTCAGCTGTATCCTAATCAGCTCAGCACAGAATACTTCACTTCCTTTCACCCTTTTTGTGCCAAAACACCTGCTTGCTTGCTTTCTCTTTGATGCTTTCCCTGCTTGGACTCATTGCGTCCTTTTTGTTTGGGTTTTTCCTGCTCTGACTTCCGAGCAACCTCCTTTGAAGTCTGACCATTTCAGTTTGTGTTGTCAGCAGGTTTGCGATCCTTGGGTGTTTCTTCAGTGTCTTATCTTTTCAGGCATTCACCTGGAGGATAGTTTGTATTGCTATTCCAGGAGAACAGCCAGGAACTTGTAATAATTGCTCACCGAATTCAAAGGTCGCTGAATTTGATGCCAGATAGGCAAGGACCAGCCGGTGAGTTGTAGCCAAAAGCAACATTTGTTACCAGAGTATTTAGCCAAGCCTCTGCTAACTGCTTGAAGCCGGTTGTATTGATTGATTGAGATGAGCAGGGAATTCTAATTTTCCCAATGCTGTTTTGTTTGTTCCCAGTGCAAGGCAGTTTTCTCACATGCGGGATGTGAAGATATGAAAAATTAGAAGTCAAATCATCAAACTCCAATCTGTCTTAGCTGAAAGGAACATTGGTGTGTTCAAGCTTCTATGTGTTGTTATAAGGGAGAGCGTACAGTCATTATGTCCACTTCTTTGCTTCCTTTATTAACAGACAGAGGACTTTGGGCAATAATTATGTAAAAGTGTTATCCCTTATCCTGAATGCTGTTCTTTATTTGGAAAGTCTTTTATATCCAGTATGTTACAACTTGTGGTGTAGGTGTAGTCCACTTCATTTTTTGGTTTTCATTTTCGCATATCTTTGATGAAAGCTACAGTGCAATATTGACGCCCTGTACTTAAATGTCAAATCTTTGCTTTGAGGTTTTTGTAATATTTTGTTTAAATATTGAAGTGTCACAGAATTGCAGTCTGGAAATGCTATGTTTAAGTTCTTAGTTTTGTTTTTAGCACAGCCACAACTCTTGCTACTAAGCCATTTGCTCATTCTGCTATGAGTAAGCGTTGGTAATTCAGCTTCTCTTAAACAATAGCTAGATCTTGGGCACCATGCATTGCATCTGGAGACACCCAAACTGGTTTAAAGCGTGCTAGCACATATGCCCGAAGCTTAACATAAACTCTGCTTACTATAGTTCATGCTACTCCTGTAATTCAGATACATTCCCAGTAAGTAGAGCCAAATCCTCAGGGTTGTCTGAGGAGAGGTCTGATGCTCCGGGACACCAGAGATTAAGGAAAATCCTCTATAATTTCACTGATTAGACCCTAAAAATGATTATGCAAAATTCATCCTCTTGCAATTGCAGTACCCAGAAAAAGCTTACTGCATATGAGCCCTCACTCTTCTGCTGTCTAATCCTTGAAGTATGGGGTGAGGTTCCCAAGGCCTCAAGGACATCGTTTCACACACAACTCTCTCCAGTGCTGCATGTTGACCAGACGAGACAGCTCTTTGCTCTGTGTTTGTTACTGTACTAAAACACACGCTTGTAAGGCTGCTTTGAGGGCTACGGATTCCTTACCACTGGTCACGAATATGGAGAAATGTAGCCTTACTTAGAACAGTAGTTTGTTCTAGTAAAAGTTAAGATTATCTGTCTATCTGGGGACTACAAGACTTTTCTTCAAAGTAAATAATAATAAATAGAAGAAGTACCTCACTAAAGCAGCACTTTTCTGACCCTTCAAAGTACATAGGTGGTTCAGAAGATAAGAATCGGCCAACTAAATTCACCTCTAATACATTTCCAACAAGAATGTGTTTTACTGCAACTTAATGCAAGTATCTTCATAGGCCAGTGTGACTAGGTCTCCTGAAATAGTCCTGTTCAGAAGAGCTCATTTAGTACAGCTCCATACCTACAGCACCCTCCCAGAAACAGAAATATACTAATATATATACGTATGGTTTTTGACATTTCCATCACAGATGTGCAACTTTCACTCTACAGTTTTCATAATCTTTTATTTTGTTTCTATAGCAGAAGAAGTACTGCAGTTTTCACAAGCTAGGGCCCACAAATCATTTTTGAGCATACAATAAGTGACTACAGTTGTAATTCCCACTCTTGCAGAAGAGAATGTTGTTGGCTTTAAGCAATACAACTTGTGGATGAAAATGTCTTTACACACCGAGTTGGGTTCTGAGTGGGCTGAAGTTGTTGCAGGAATACTCATCTGGCTTTTCAGCCAAAATATATTTAGCTTAAGAGTGTCAGTACAGGAGGTGTGGGGGATCTCCTAGCTGTCATATCTAGCGTTAAGTAGAATCCCTTTGCTTAACACTTTCAGATTACTCCATCCAGCCGAGTACGCTCATCGTCATATTTTAAGGCAAAACAGGAGTCTCTGCCCTCAGCTATGCTTTGGGAATCCCTTCTTCTTTGTCCCCTGTGAGCATGGGAAGCAGTCCTCCCACAGGGCTGGCTCTGTGCCTTTCCACACCCTTCAGTCATGGCAGATGCACAGCAGCACTGTCCCACTCGAACCAGCTGGGGCCTCTTGCCCAGCACACCCAGTGCAACGACAGGGACAGATCCTGCTGGATGCAGTTGCCATGGGCATCCGGCTCACCGCCAGATCCTCCTGCGTCCTTCCACTGTGCCCACACAACATAAGAACAGAAGAGCTGTGCTAGATCACCTCAGAAGCTCTTCTCAAACTGTCCCCAAAAGGAGGGACTGCCAGGAGGAAAGGAAGCTATAGGCCACCACAAGGTGGTGCTCCAGGCCTCAGGAGCTCTTGGCTCTTCACTTTTTGGCAGCACAGTTGAGGGCACAGCAGCCAAAATCACTGACCAGCTTGCCTCCCTCTAGGTTTTAACACTAGAGAATATAAACCTCTATTTTGTTTCTGTGGAATCATCGTTACCTTTTAGTAAAAATCTAGTTCTGTACAGTGTATGCCTTGAGGTGACTTTACAGAAGCACGTAACCAAATTGGTGTTTAATTAAAAGGTGCCTGTGCAATGAAAAGTACCAAGGGTAAAGAAATTCTGAATAAACTTTTAAGAGATTATCAGCATTAAAACTGCCGTGGAGATGGCATAAATACTTAATTGAAATGTAGCATATGGAAACAGTCACATGAGAAGGGTTGAAGAACTCAGCATTCATCATTTGATATTTTGTTGTAATTAGTAAAAATAAATAAATCACAATATATACATCTGGTATATTGATGCTGTTTTAAATAAACACTGTGAAAGAAAATCTTTCCTGGACAAAATTATCTGCATTTCCATCCAAGAATGTTGTGTCTAGTTCCAGAAAGCCATGACATTACTTTCCATTACGGTATATTACTGGAAAAAGTGATTTGTTTGCTGTCTTGCCCATAGGTGAGAGGCAACATGCAGCTGCACTCAGAAAAGATACAGGAGAGAAAATGAAACAATGTGCTGATGCTGCTCTGTACCCAGTGGGCTTATGGAAAAGCCTGCAGGAAAACATCGCTGCCTCCAACCCTACCTGAGTCAGGTCTTCAAAACATCACTGGGCACCCGGCACGTCCCCAGCATATCCAAGGTATGGATGTCCTCTGTAAACACACTGCTTTTTTGGTTTTGTTCATCTGCAGAGGTCAGATCTTCATGCAAACAAGAAATCAGGCTATTCCTGTAAGTTGTCGCAACACCTGATGCGTGGGACAGCACTGTTGTAAGAGCTGGGTTCCACCAGGACCCCTTCTCTTTTCACTGGCCCCCATTCCCTGCCACGTCTCCCGTTTGGGTGAACAGCACACATTTACACTACGATGCAATGTGTGTCCGTCTTGTGCAAGGTGTCAGAGCCCTGAGGTACCTTCAGCTGGGTCACTTCTGAAACACAATAGCCTTTCCTGTGAACTCCATTCAGCACAGCACCTCGCCAACCTTCACCCCCCTGGCCCACACCTGGTGATTTTGTGGTAAGCCAGCAATTACTTAGACAGGCATGCAGTCGGGTCTCGCCCAAAAGACATTGATCACCTTTACAAGTGAAAGATTCTGAAAGGAATAATTACCTTCCTGGTCCATCTTTCCAGCCCAAGACTGTGTCTAACAAGCATCTAGTGAGACACGTGGACTACAAGCATTAAGAATTAAAAAATCTTCATGTATACCATACAGACATCAAAAAACAAACCCTCGGTAAAGTCAGTCGAAGTTTCCCTATCAACTTAAGGTGGACCTGGACTGGATCTAGCAAAATGAGCCCATCCATACCGGTTGCTCACAAGCTCTCATTACAAACATCATCCCTGGCTTTCTGGAAGCTATTTGTTATTTTCTTAACAGCCAGCAGGCAAATTGATTTGCACGTAATTTATAACAAAGGCAACAAGCAAATAGCAACTGTTAATGTTGCCCAGCAAATCTGAGGCTAAGGAGAGCAAATGATGTCAGCAATGTTTTCTTCCCCTCTCAAGTTTTTTTTAAATCAGATTTGCTATACTTCATAAACACATGGCTAAGTCTGTTTTCTCCTGATTTGCACATGAATCTCCATTTAATAAATGTATCGGGGCAGTGCAGAGAACTATTTCTTACATCAGTGTCTTACCCCAAGGGCTCCCTGACTTTCTGTGAAGGAAAGAGCTGAAATATTCCCTAGGTCCTGGAGGCAGTTGGTTGTGGCCAAAATCTGACCAGTTTTTTCCAGCTACTTCATTTAGTCCAGTTCAAAAATGTTATCCTTCCTCACCAACTGTGCCTGACTAACAGCAGGTTTTAGAGCAGGAGGAATAGAGGACTAAGCTCTACATTTTGCACGCTAAACTGTCTAACATACGTGAAAAATATTATGACCATTAAGCCCCACAAAGGCACTTTGCCTGTTTCATTATCACACAATACAATGTCTTAATTTGCATTTGATTAACCTCACCGTGAGTGTTAATATTAACAAGTAGCAGTGATTCTAAATACCAAGAAAGCATCAGCGAAACAGGTGCAGTGCCTGGGTATGACAGGAGGACCAGCGCCCACAGGCCAAAAGCTTTGTTCTGGAAAGACCAAACTGAACTGGCGCTGAAAATTAGAAGGCAGATCTGGGTGTAGACTTTGTAGATGGACTCTGTGAAGCCAGGCAAAATCTCCAAGCCCAAAGATTTGTTCTTGCACCGCTTAGTCCACCTTGGATCTATCGAGCGTGATGATGTGGCGTTGCAAGTGGTTTTATAGAGCCACAGGTTGTTAGGCTACAGCTTTGTTCACCACCATTAACCACACCGCCTCAATTAATTGTGCACCCAATGTGCCATAAATCTGTTAATTAAAATAAGATCTTTTACTATAGTATTTTTATAACAGCCTTCCTTCTAGACATGCATTCAGTTATGCTACTTCCACTGTACTGCATCAGCTGTACACATCCGTCAGTCACAGCTAATTAGCAGTGGATGAGCTACAGCGCTGCAGAGCTGAAATGATGTTGGAAGCTGCTCACAGCCATCTCCTGCGGTCATGGGCAGTGGACGAGGAGAAGAGCTCCCACAGAGGCAGCAGAACCCACACCAGGCTCTGCTGCTTTCCTCACTGAAACTTGTGCCCAGGCTGTGATGAGAGCAGCCCGTGTCCTGCACACCAGGCATGGAACAGCGATATAGGAACAGCAGGCCTGCAAACCTTAAGGCTTAGGAAAGGGACTGTGTGACTTGACTGCCATTAAGCTGCTTGACATTACAGATGCTAAAATCCCATATGAGGATTGTTGGCTTTGCCCTTAAGTGCATTTTCTCTAATTATCTCCGTGAAAATAAGGGACTCTAATAGCCATATCTATAATCTTATAGTCTGAACTATCCTCTCTGCTCCTCAGTCTTTACTGCATAAGTATCTTCAGTTCTGCACAGGGTATTTGCAAGTATATTCCAACTGTGCCTGTTCCTCTAATAGCATATTGGCTGTTCCTTCATGAGAGGGAAAGTGTGAGACGTGTCAGAATAAGGGGAAAGATCCCATGGGCGTGAATGGCTTTTGGACTATGTCTCCATGGAAGCTTTTATCCTCCTGACAAAGTGGTGCAAATTTCCACCGACCAGGCGTTACTGAGGGAATGCAGCAACAGCAAAAATAAAACAAAACACCCCAAAACACAACAAAAGACATTCGTAATTTCCTTCCTTCTCTTCTTCTCAGGTGTCATGTCAGCTTGCCTCTTTTGGCAGTAAAGCCTGGTGGGCTGAGGGCACACTCTGCTCACAGTGGAAGGGGAAACAGCAAATCTCTAACAAAACGTTGTGCTCCAACTATTTTTTATCCAGAGGAGAGATGCACAGCACAAAGACTGGTAGTTATATCCTGCATTAAGGCACGCTGTGTTCCCTCCTTCCTGCAGCATTTCACGCGCTACAGGACCACAAAGCACACCAGTGTGGGGCACACCAAGACCCCACTGGGTGAACCACCCCACAGCAGCCAAGAGATGCTTTCCTCCCTTTTCTCGACTGTCCCATGCCATGCAAAGTGCCATTTTGCTTGTGCCCCATCAACATAGTTGCCAGGGTTGTTGTTCGTGGTAGAGGATCTCAAAGTGCTTTTTCTGAATAGCCCACGGAGACTCACACTTGTGTTACATTCACCCAGCGCAGCCAGACCTAAAAATCCCTTTTCCCCTTCTCAGCTTTCAGCACGCTCCTCTGCACAGGAAGACTTCAAAACTCCATCCACTGCACCGCCTCTTCATGTAGTGAAAAAATTGGTTTTAATGCCTCAAAATAAAAGAGGACCTTTATATTATCAGGCACTTGGGCCTGAAACAGGAAGCTCTCTTGTCGCTGACACCTTGCATTTATTACGGCGTTTCCTCAGGGATGTCGTGCTACCTGGTTCCTATCCCAAGTGGCAACCTCACAAATCGACCAGCTGTAAGGGCTCCTGCTCCAGAACAAAGAATCAATAGCATTCTGCTCGGATAGCCTCAAAGAGTGCTTCACTTTTAATTGAACACTGGAGAAGAAATTGCAAAAGTGCAAGAACTTGAAACAGCATGTAGCCCCGCATAATTGTCTTTCTCCTTGCAGTTCCTTATGCAGACTGGAGACTAATTAAACACATGCATAGTCTAAAAAATGATTTGCAAAGATACATCCTTTGTCATTTTGCAAGTGGACTGAAGCAGAAAGTGAGTGTAAACAAGGAATGGGAGCTGCTGCCCCGCTGGTACCTCAGCTTTTAGCTTTACCCACCTACAGCAAAGGCAACACTTTGCATTTGCTGGCAGTGTCCTGAACTTGGTCCATCTCCATTGCACTGAGGGACATGGTTGAGTGGGACGACGTCCATGGTAGGTGGATGGTTGGACTGGATGATCCTGGAGGTCTTTTCCAACCTCGGTGATTCCATGATTCTGTGATTATAACATAGAAGCAAAACAAAATAAACACTTCTGCCTTCCTGTTGCAGAAAGGCAAAGCCAAGTCACGTCTTTGTGCACAAAATGCAATGCATTTTAATCACACTAACAGGAATGCTTGTAACATTCACTGAGTCGTATTTGGGCAGCAGCTCAAATACGGGAGCGCAGACACTTGTCAAAGCTCAGGAAGGGTCTGGACAACGCTTTCAGATCTAATTTTTGGGTGGTTCTCTGTGGACCTGGGACTTGGAATGGATGATCCTTATGGAGCCCTTCCAACTTGGGATATTCTATGATTCTACCAAATATCCCAAATGAGAAACCCTTCTGCTTTCAACGTGGCCCTACATCGTGGAGCTTTGATGGTCCTGGGATTGCTTTGTACCCCCCCACACCGCCAGCCCTGCGCTCCCCTGCCAGCTCCATGCCTATAGCTCGGCACCAACAGCCCACGCATGGCAGCTTGGGATGCACTCTGCGAGCACAGCCAGAGCTGCTGCACATTCCTATTGCGCAGCCAATGCTGCCACCCTAATGCAAAGCAGAGAATACATGTGCACTTGGCAGGAGGGGAGAGCATCCGTGTGCGGGACACGGAGGTGCGGGATGCTTTATCCGCTGTGTTGCAGGAATGCAAAGGCAGGCACGGTGCTAACTGCTTCGGGGCTCTTTCTCAGCCTCGGACGGGGCGAGCCTTAAAAGAAGTGCGTTAAACTGATGGAAAAAGACTTCGCGCTGTCATTTTTATAGATCTTAAGGCATCGGGCACCATGAATACTTTAAAAGCGACAGGAAACGCGCCGAAGGCAGAAAATGAACGCCTATTAGCTGAATATTTTGCCTCTGCGAACGGCGCTGCGCTGCTCCCTCCTCCGCCGGGAGTTTCCCGGGGCGGCGGGCGGCTGCCGCATGGCAATGCTGACATCTGCCGGCGCTTCGCTGCCGTCCTGCGGCTCGCAGAGCGCGCGGTACGCAGACACGGGGAGGAGCGGACCTCGAAGCTGCAACCCAAGCAGCGAGAGAACGGCGACTAATTGGTGAGCGTGGCTGTGCGTGCATCGCAGTACCGCACCGCGAAACGGTTGCGTGTCAGAAAGTTGCAAAGTTTATCGGAAAACGGATTGTCCCTAATTACTTTTTTCTTTTTTTTTTTTTTTTTTTTTTTTTTAAAGGGTGCCTTTATCGGAGTAGCCCTAATGATGAGCGATTAATTTCTTTAATAAACCAGTGCTGCAGCCGTTCCTGCTTGTATCTCAGCACCAGCAGCAGCCCGGCGCTGCGCACAGCAGGCAGCTGGTGGTGCAAAACACAGCAGTCTCTTACAACAGCCCTGCCTGTCCTCCTGATGGAAGCCCTCTGCAACAGGAAGAACTCCTCGGACGGGTTGGTGACACTAGTGCTCTCCGGTATGCTGGAGAGCGTGAGCCAAGCCTCTCTTTTGCTCTATTTGGACTCAGATCTCCTTTCTGCTTGCCTAACCCAGAGCAGCAACATTTTTCCTTCTGCTTCCACAATATCGTGCCGTGCTGAATCAGAAGGGGAGGGGGAAGCAACCAGTAAAAAGCTTCTATGTGAGACAGAGAATTGGTATCTCGCTGAGCTGTTCTCTATCCTAGCATTTGTAATGCAACACCGCCCGCCTCTTGCAACACGCTCACAGTGCATGCGTGTGCCACGAGGAGCTGTTTGCTTTGCGGCTGGGGGAAGCTCAGCAGCGCTCCTGTGCCCCACCATGAGAGCATTCAGCCCTACCCGCGTGCCGGGGGGCACAAAGCATGGGTTCACCAGCAGGCACAGCGGTGTGCCGGCCTCGCGTCTTGCTCTCTGTTGGTTACAGCTGAGGGTTTGGCACCTTCCAACTTCCCTAACGTTTAGGGAGAGGTGAGGGGAGGCATTTTGAGGTGATGATATAATCCTGCACTGGTTGGGTTGGTTGGTTTTGTTGTGTTGTTTTTTTTTTTTAGTGTATGAGGTAATGAATGTTTTCAGTACTTCTAAGGTGCTGTGAGAAGCTGCAGGGCATGTGTGGGTGCCAGCATTTTATGGAAGGGGTGGTTTTACTGCCAACAGACTTTAAAAAAATCCCTCATATTAATAAGGCTGGATGTTATTGCATGTCAGGAGTTATTGTGAATTATAAAGTACTTCTTAACGGGGTGGGTAATGAAAACACTTGGCTCTCAGTCCCGGTTGCTAAGGGGAGGTGGTGGCAGCTTTATCTGCAATAGCCAACTTGACCCCGAACTTTCTATCATTTTAAATGATATTTTAGTGCTGCCTTTTGCTTTCACCTGAGCAGTGGTGGTAGTGCCCCCAGACACTGCTCCACGTGCACATGTGGGTGGATGCTCCCTGTGCAGCGTGGCAGAGTTGCTCCCCTCGTAACACAAGCTGCTGCTCACGACTATTATTCCTCTGCTGATAATGTGACACGTCATAGAAATGCCAAAAATATCTGCAGGAGAAAAGGAGTGGAGATGGGTGCAAATGGAGAGCTAAATAATTGTTCTCAAGCGCACTTGTTTGAAAAAGCACCCTGCATTTAACACCAAAGGGTATTACTACAAAACAGCTGTGAGTTGGCAAACACTCTGTCATGAGGGGACTCCTCAGGACCATTCCGGATTATTATTTGACCCTAAAGTGCTTTTGTATACTTTTAATATTAAAAAGCAGGAGAGCAGGCACGCTCAGAGCTTTCTCTGTCTCTTTCTCTTGATGACGTTCTTTAAATGATTAGGTTGGGTATGGGTTTATCTCGAGAACTGGGGATTACAAGTACAAGATAACCTTTTTTGAGGTGTAGGCAAAAGCTTCCCATCTCATGGGCTGAAAAATCTCATAAGCACCCAGCAGTGTGGTCATCCTTTGGCAGCAGTGATGGGTGATGTCACCCAATCCACTCGGGATCTCCTGCCTTGTCCCTGACTAGGTTCGGTCCTGGTCAGTCCCATTCGGCATGGAGAAAAGCTCCCCCATGAACTATGTCACCAGCAGCAGAGCCAAATCAAGACAAAGATGGAGAAGGTTGGGTCAAAGGAGCTGCTGATGGATCTATTTTCATCATACTTGGCAAGCCAGTGTTTTAGCTCGTGCTTATTTTATTAACAAGAGTAAGTCCAAGTCAGAAATGTGATGTAAAGGGAGGAGGAAGAGAAAATACTCCCCAGTTCTTCAGATGCTGTCTTCCTCTGAGATATGAAGATACATCAAGAAAACAGCAAGGAATAATCTTTGGGCTTACAGCAGCAGCCAGGGGAGCCAAACACAAGAGACACTGCAAATTACCTTAGGGATGAGAATAACTTGCAGCCAGCCTTTCTCTGAAAAGCAGGCGGAGAATGACCACAGATGCCTTACAGGAGACTTAATTGTCCTTGCCAACAAGGCTCATTATCCATACATAAACATATGTGCTGCTTTTTTAACAGCAAAGTGCACTTTTTCAAGAGAGTATTTTACATCTGAACTGCTTGAGTGTCAAATTAGATGAGTCTGGCTTGCTTTTAATTATGCCAGCCATTGGTTTGTGCAGAAGGAGAAGGGCTGTGCCACTTCTGAAGGCACAAGAGGTTTGCTACGTATAAAACAGATAGTTTCATCATTCCACAGGAGCAACGCTGGAGATCAGCAGTGAGTCTGAATTCACATTTCAGAAGGTTTTTGCTCTGGGTTTCAGCCAAGATCACCTTTTCAAGAGGTTTCTGCCTCTCATTGATTGAAGTTCACATAAAACGAGAGCTGAACCTTGAGTCTGTTGCCCCACACCTCCTGCAGTCACTTGTACTTCAGCGGGCAGGTGGAACACAGCCAGGCTAGACAAATAACTTCTTATCCTCATTCTGCATTCGTGTAAAGCAGTGGAGAACCAGACCCCAGGGAAACAGGCAATTTCCTGCAGGTATTTAACAAGGTGCATTAGGAAAACAGAAAGAGAATGGCAGTTCCTGAGACAGAATTGCCAAGGAAGCCCTTTTCCCTCCTTGTGCTCCATTTACAGGCACCTTGCTCCTGATGAAGATGAGCCCCAGGTTTTTCCAAGGCCATGTACGTGTGGTGTTGGGAGGGGGTACAAACTGAGGAACAGTGGGATGGGCATGGGGCAAGGGGGAGAGCATCCAGGTAAGTTGGGCAGGTAGGGCGAAGCAGCGAGGGGATTCATTTGTTTTCCAAGCCATCGCATGGCTGTTAACCAGGAGGCCTGTTCACATCTTTCAGTTTGGCCAGGTTTCTCAAATAATAAAGATAACTGCAGCGGTAATCAAACTGCTGGATGTTCTAGTGGGGGAAGTGTAGCTTGAACATGCCAAAATGCAGCTTCTGCCAAAAGCTGCTTTATGAACAAGATGGTTTTTGTGATCTGGTGTTTGCTTCCCTCTTTTTTGTAAGCAGGAGTGAAGAATAACTGTTTTGGCAAGAGCTGGACTTGTGCTCTGTCCCAAGAGCAGGCTGGCTGGCACAGCGTGCCACATTTGCAGAGCCCGGGCAGTCCTGCAATTCACAGCAAGTTCAAATCGCCGGGGTTATTCTGTATGCAGTCTGGTGAGGTGCCCCAGGAGCCCCAGCACCGTGGTTCAGCAGTGCTAACACAACCTCTGCCATCTCCACGCCTGGACTTTGCAAAGCACAGCTTGCCATTCTTTATTTCTTAGGAATAAAACCTGATAGCCGGGCCTGGTTCCTATCGGCGCAAGGCACAGATCTCTCCCATGAACAGGACGGCAGACTTTGCAAGAGTTTTTGGGGTGCTGAAGTAAGTTCTACTTTTTGTAGATAATTACATTAAAACATGGAATTTTGTGATGAAAGCCTTTAAACAGTCTGTCTTCACAATGAACTTAGCAGGAAAACATCTGCGTGTACAGGAATGGGAACCTGATGCCTGCAGCGAGTCTCAGCTCATACTATTTGCAAATATAAGTTCAGGTTTGAAACTCTTAACTCAGGGTTCAGCCTCTCAAAGTAATATGGAAAAACCTTTAAGAATCAGTTCAAGATTCCTGTTGTCAGAGCAAGGCCACGGACTGAGTCTCTTCAGCCTCCTGAGTGCCACTTCTAAAATCTCAAGGTGCTTCGTACTCTTCATGTCACAAATAGGGGGGGAACTATTTGAGTGATGGCTGTTACTTCTCCATCAGTACTGAAGGAGGCATGCTTAAGTAAACCAGTGTGTGCAGCCAAGCCCAGGCATTTAAAAAACCTACAGCATAAGTCACCAACCAGCAAGTCAGGTCAGAAAAGCAGAAGGCATTATAGTCCATTCTAATCGCCTTCTCTCTTCTTGCCAATGTCCCACCCTTTAGGACTTGGTTCTCAAGAGCTTTTTCCCTGCTGAAGGTGTTCGGCTTTCACTTTTGTTTTTACCTCCTTCGTTACTCTGAGGTTTCGCTCCAAAAAATGGGAATTGTTACTACAAAAAGTGAGACAACAGGGAAACTCATTGATGTCTCGAGACTCAGGCTGAGGTCAACAAGATGTCCAAAATGGACGCAAAACCCCACAAAAGAAAATCCTCTAATGAACCCAAAGTGTGAACAAGAGAGAATTGAATATATATCAATATATAAGGATATATACCTGCAGAGGGAGCAATAGCTGTGCCCCGTGGTTGGATGGAGCTCTGGGCACAAGAAGCAGCACAGGGTGGGGAATGGCAGGGCAGAGCACAGACACCTTTGTGCCCTTGCTTTGGTCCCCAAACCTGCAGTGTTTGGCTGTGTCCGGTGTTCAAACATTACACATCAAACGCTGCACAAATTAGGTCATTGGTTTTAAAGGAAAGGTCTGAGTGCACGACAAGGATGGAGAGATTTGGGCTATTGTCCGTGTGTGTTTGTGAAGATGCTTTTCATAGGATCACAGAACCAGGGAATACCCTGGAAGGGACTCACAAGGTTACCTCTGAGCCTGACCCTGGCTCCACACAGCACCACCCATACCCTGCATCTGAGAGCCGTGTCCCAATGCTCCCTGAGCTCCAGCAGCTCAGGGCTGTGTTTACAACAAATGCGTGCTGTAGAAGTTCTCCCAAGACCAACAGCTGGCAAAGCTGCTGCCTGCTGGGCTCCTCTTTTCCCATTTTCAGCGTGCTCAGGTGGTGCGGGGCTGTTTCAGGGCACATAAGGAGCTTTGCCAAGGAGCATGCAAAGGAAGGCTGTTCAGCGTGGGTGACTGTTCCCCTCCCCTTTTTTTTTCCCTTTCTTTCCCCCCAGACGGAGCCTTGGCACAACTTCTGGATCTCCTACGTTGCCATCTGATTGCAGCGCTCGTCTTGTGTGGCACTTGGCACCCACCGAAGGACTTTGAGGCAGGGTTTTTCGCAAGTAACTGTGAAGTCTCTGCATGGTGTGAGCTCTGGAATTCACTTAGAAGGTGATGATAACTCCAAAATCTGCTGAAAAAGTAACCCTGGTCTCATCCTCTTGTGGCAACCTGAGCCTCGAGCAGGTGAGACGGGCCGGGCCACTCAGGGATGGACGTGAGGATGTGTGTGACCGGGAAAGGACTCAGTGGAGGAAGTAAATTCGGATGCTTAATTAACAGACTGAGGTAATTAGTACATGCCCAGCTTCAGGACTGCTGGGAAGGTACAGAAATCAATGGGAAGAGCCAGGTGAGGTTTGGTAGGTGTTAATCCTGTGCTTTGTCTGCTAAATCTCTGCTGGGATGAGCAGGCGCTGGTTATGTGACCCTGGTTATGGGGTACTGCAAGCTTGGGAGAGCCTGGTTAGGTATAATGCTCAAATTTCCCCCAAATGTGGATGTTGCTCTTAAATAACAACAGTAAAGCCATTCTACATTCTAATGCATGATGGTAGGATAAATGTAGTGAAACTGAATCCCATCTCCCATAGAGCACCAGGATTTGGAAGGCTTCTGCAGCTGCCCCATCCTGGGGCAGTGGAGGAGAAATGCTTTTGGGCTGGGGCTCTGCCGAGCCTCCCCTGTGGGCAGGCTGTAGGTGAAAAACAAGCAGGTTTGTTCCGTGCTGAACATGCCCACGTCTTGTCACACAAATGTGCAGCGTGCATGAAAACAAAAAACAAGTTGCAGATGGACACCGGCAACCTGTCACTAAGCACAAGCCTCTAGATTCAAAATAAACAAAATGCAGCAGCTAGTGTCTTCTGAATGGAATCTACAGAACTTCCACCGCAAGTACTGTGGTGCATTGATCATCGTCTTCAGCCGGGGCTTGAGTAGAAGAGCGGGAGCTGGATGAAGTGCCCAGCACTGGGATCAACAAGCTGCTCCCTTGCTCCATAGTCTGTGCTCGTGTTGAGAGTAATCAAACTTCATCAGCACATAAAACAATTTGCTGAGTGAGTCATAAACTCCTACACTTGTTATCAGCACCGTGGTGGTGTGTTCGAGTCCTAAAGTGGGACAGAGCCTCTGGGGAATGGCAACAGGCTTGGCCAGAGGAGATTCGTACAGAGGTGTACCAAGCTCTGAGTTGCAGAGCCCAGGTCTGTGTGTGTGCCCAGAGTAATTAACAGGAGCAAAAATGTGTATTTCCAGTCACACACACTGTGGTTAAGAGAGATATGTAGACAACCATCAAATTCAGTTATTTCTTTATTAGCAGTGTGCGGAGACATTTCTACAGCTCTGTAATTAATTTTAATAGTGTCTACGAGTTGACTTCTATCGGAGTTTCAAGTGAGATTCTGCCTCTATGTCCCACAAGGAGGAACACAACTGTGGGTGTATAGAGAGGCAAAAAGTGAAGGTTTGGTGACCTGCACTGCCCTAATGCTCTGTTTGAAATATTGTGAGCACAAAGCTCCTGCAGAACATGTCCTGCTGCACCCAGGGGCTGGATCTGGGACCTCTGCCCTTCAGTACAGAGCCCAGCGTTTTATATCCCCATCTACACAAAAAGAAGTGGAAAATGGATTAACGCTCTGGTCCCGCAAATGTTTTCTTCTTTACCATGATGTCTGGGAGAGATGTGAGGGCCTCGCAGATGTTCACGGTTACTCACCGGTCGCTTTGCTGGGGTTGGTTGGGGTTCCTACTCCTTTCAGTGCTGTGCAGCCTTAAAACATGCCAAGGAGTTTCTCAAGTGCATAAACATGAGAGCAAGTCGTAGCAGACCGGGGAGAGGCCTTAGAAAGTCTTTTGTGCTGTTCTCTGAAAAACCTGCTGAAAGACAACGGCAGCCTGAGACCCAGCGCTCCTGGTTCCCATTGCTATGGAGGTGATGCAAGTGCCGCCAGGTCACCCCTGGGCTGGGGTGGGGAATGGAGAACACTGCAATGGGGGACGGGGCCAGAGCAGGGCATGTCCTGTGCTCATCTACCTGTGCCATGACACGGGTCATCCTGCACGGCACCAAACTGTTTATGTTTTATAGTATTTTAGCACAACTGTTCTTAAAAGGGCTGGGTGTTGAAGCACAAAGCACTGTTATGAAGTATAACCTTTACTACGGCTGAGAAAATATTTACCCTGTTTTTGTTTGCTGATGAAAGACCATCTAGTGGTGTAAGGGGAAAAAAAAATAAAAGAAGCAAACTGTGCTTCTTTTTAATTGCAGCCTGACTTTTGATCAGACGTGTATTTGGGGCTGGGGGGAGGGGAAGGAAAGAAAAAGAAACGAGACAGAAATGTGGCTTTGTGTGCGTTCTGCACTGCATTATTATTCAGTAAGCCCTAAACCACAAAAGCTCCTCCGGGAAGGTTCATTATCGCATTAAGCACCAGGTAGGGAGGGGATGCGTGGATGGCAGCAGCAGATGATATTTCACTTTGTTTGGGTTTGTCCCCCTCCCTTTTGGGGGCTGTAGAAGAAAACAGTTCAAGGTGCAGTTGCATAGAGGAAAAAACAACAACAACACAAAACAACCCCAAACCAAACCAACAATGCAGCAAGAGGTGAGTGAGCACAGTGCAAGGCACTGAAGGCACGTGACAGCTCCACGGGGCACCTGCTCAGCATCGCCGTGACACCTTTGTCTGCCCACTGCAAGGAGCAGGGCTGTGGATGAGTTTGCTTCCCAAACTGCTGATTTATGATGGCTCAGTTTGGGGGTGCCCCATTGAGCCAGCAGGGAGAAAAACAGACAGGTTTTTGTGAATAAAAGGTGTGAGATGGGTTTCAGGTGAATGGCAGGGGCTGCTTGCTGGCAATATCCTGGCAATCGGGGTTGGCTGTTTTTAAAACTCTCCAAAATATATATATATATACATATATATATAGGCCATATTCTCCAAGAGATAATACCTTGTTCCCTCCCCTCGCCCCCTGGTAGCACATACCTTTATTAAAACACATTTATTCTGCTTAGTTCACCTGGTTTTAAAAGCTAAAATGCCTGTGGTGGAGTGCCCGCGTGGACTGTGCTTTTGGGTTTCAAAACCCCGTTCTTCATGCGAGGGAATTCCACGGCTTCGGGAGTGACTGCCTCCCCAGTTTGTGCCTTTAAAAAAAAATGCAGAGATACATCACTTGTGCGTTACATTTTATTGATGTTACTGTAAAAATACATATTTGCTTGCATTCCTAATTGGGGAAGCACAGATGGCAGTGGCTTCTGTTGGAGCGATATGCTCTTTAAAATATCTGCTAACATTATAACAGCGTATAGTCATTAAAATGACTGTCTGCGTGCCCGTATGCGACAGGAGTTTCGTGCTGGGGAAAACAAGTTTCTCTCTGTTTTAGGGAGGGAGGCCTGGGTTAACCCATGCGTGTGCTCATGCCTGGCGCACGGGGATGAGCCCAGCAGGTTTGGGATCACCTCTGAGCAAAAGAAAAGGATAAGCAAGGTGGCATGGGCTGTAGGTAGCTCCTCGTCTTCAGAGGAGCCCTTTCGTTCCCTCTTCCCATCCAAACCAAGCTGTCACAAGCAACTGCAGAGCAAGTGAGCAGCATTTTGCAGAGCGCCTGCAATGTGTTGGCAGCAAGCAGCCAGAGCACGCCAGGAGTGGGGGGGTGCTCTCAGCAAACTCATTTCACAAGCAGTTTTGCTCAGGAAGCCACTGCAGGAGGGTATCTTGTACTCCGTGACACCTTCCTGTCCCAGAGAACTTGCTTTTGAACCAGGGGTTTTTTTGGCTGATGCCAGCAATTCTCTCCTGCCCCCTCTACTCTCCTTGGTCAGAGTGGCAAAGGTGCTGTACGATGGTATACAATGGTGACGGTCACTATATGGCTCTAATGGCAGGCTTGCCCTCTGGTCAGCCATAACTGGACTGGGAGCGCCAGGGATATAAATGCATCTGATAGTTTAATACAGAGTGGGATCTGCTAGCTAGGTGTTTCCCCCCCCCCGCCTCTTCTATTTGGGAGTTGAACTTAGTGGAGAGGAAGAAACGTTTGGAGGGTTTGGAGGGCAAGAAGGAAAGGCATTTTTAGCCCTAGCGCAGGGTTTCCCTGATGGCAGCACAGCTAGATGCTCGCTTCTGGAGGGGGAAGCGTTTTTGGTGGGGATGCAGTGTTTTGTAAGGCTGGTGGGGAGGCTTCATTCAGGTGGGTGCCTGATGCCCGAGCCTAACAGCGCGCACCGCCCCGCAGGGCTGCTCCGTCTTTGAAGTCAATAGAAAAATTATCCTCTCCTTTGATGCACTTTGCATTGGGCCTTTCAAGTCACGTGAAAGACACCCGTGTTATTAAACCACCGGCAACAGAAACACTCTGTCGGTTACATCGGCTTTTATTTTTTAATGGCAGTGGTAGGTTTAGCCTTGGGCACTATCTGAGGCTCATAAATAACGTATGTCAAGTGTAACACACCTACTGAAGAGCCACAGAAGACAGAGGACTTGGCTGTTTATCTCCCTGCATTTTTCAGTAACGAGCCACTCGTACCTTAGGAGGGGTGGATGTCCTCTAGCATTCATTAATAAAGCATCCTCAAACAGCAGCCTTCTCCTTGATCGTGCAGGGCTAATGCGATAAATATCTTCTTTCCACGCTCTCCTGACAACTGAAAGACAGGAATGCAGTCTAACTTAAAACAGCGGTCATGCAAGAATATTACAGATTTCAGAGCAGGGCAAAGCCAGGGCTTCCCATTTGGGAAGAGCAAGGCATTTAGTGGGGAGCAGGTCTGTAGCAGAGTGTGCTCGCTGTAGGATGACTGGGGATGTCAGCCTGAAATGCTGCTCCAAAGAGCAGAGGTTTGTTTTGAAGCTATTTAACCCCTTAAAAGGAAAGGAAAAGAAAACAAAGTCAGTCATGAAAGGGAATTTAGTAGCTGTATCTCATCCATAAATATTTGCTTCTGCTCCCAGGTGGCTGATTCCTCTGGTTTGTCTCTTAAAAGAGGAATGCCCGTGGGACGCTCCATTTAAAACCATCCTGCTTCCAAAGCTTGTTAACCACTTGATGCTGGTAGCAGGGAGAAGGGCCAGGAAGGACACGACCGTGTCCCCATAGCTGTGAGCACGCTCCTGTGCTGCCCCAGCAGGTGGCTTTGGATTTGCAAAGGAATATTACTATCCAGGGTGATCTTTACTTCTTAGGAGATGGCGCGTTCCTAGCGGTCTCCTTCTGTTACAACTTGTTTCCATTTCCCCTCTATTCACTTTTGTCCTTCTCAGCCGGACCAGTGACCTCAGAGGTCACTTCCAACCCAGCCACCTCTGGTTCCTGAAACTGATGTGTCCATAAAATAGAAAGCCAGAGCATTTGATTTGTGTTTTTCTCCCTAAAAACTCTGCACTGAGATTAAAAACTGACATTTTTCCGGCAGCAGCCCTAAAAAAAAAAAAAAAAAAAAAAAAAAAAGTGTTAAAGTCATTGCTGAAGATTTGGGGTTTTGCTTAGCTAACCACACATGCAACTGGAACCAGCCTGGTAGGATACAGTTGCAGCAGAAGCAGGCAGGTGTTAAATAGCACACCCTTCAGCATCCTCCAGCTCGGCAGCTTTGAGGTGGTTTCTGACTAATAGGCCCTGACTTCTTGTTCAGCTTTGAGGAGCCTGGGCTGACGCTCGCTGAGCCCCCCTGCCCCCAGAGCTGGAAGCCACAAGAATTCAAAGCCTGGGAGGCTCAGATCGTCCCACAAAACCATGTCTCAAACAGGTCTGCTCCAAGCAGCAGTCCTGAAAGCAGCTTTCCACTCTCTTGCATGTGGGCAGAGGCTCCCAAGTCCTAATAATACTATTTGTGTGAAAAAGCCTCTTGAACGTTCAGCGCTTTCCATGCAAACTACTGAAAGGGAATTTGATGTACAAAGCACGCCACAGTTAGTTTGTTACAGGGCACGAGATGGCTGCTTACAAAGTAGCCCAAGGAGACGAGCTGGTGAACAGGAACACTCCACATCTCTTCTACAAAATGAATGGGACAGTCGGGGAGCTCCCGGCCCTGCCAAACCCCTCTTCTGCCGGTAAAGGGGAGCAGAAACAAAACCGACTTGGAGCAGAGGAATGGGGCGGGTGGAGAGAGGAGGGCTCCCAGCTGGGTCCCTGCATCCCCCAGCACATCTGGAGGCCACAGCTAGGCAGTGGGACTGCAGCTTTCTGCAGTCTGCTTTCATGGGGAGATGCAGAGAAGATTTCTGGGGGGAAAGGTGAAGGAATTGAAGGAAACACAAGAAATCCATGAGGGAGACAGCTCCTCCCTGCAGACCGTAGGGAATTCTCCCTTGGATCTGCTGTCTCTTCTCTCTGCATCCCTCCGCAGCTCTTAAATGCCGTGGGTGGGGAAGAGGCGAGTATTTTGCAGGGGCTGTCAGCACAGCATTTCAGCTTTGGTGTGTTTTATTTTTCTTTTCCAGAGAACTCAAAACCAAGAACAGGGTTGTATTGAAATGTGCCTTCTCACACACCTGGTAGGAGGGAGGAGGAGGGGCTTTTTTTTTTACCTGTAGAACTGAAAAGGAATTAAAGCATCTCTGCAGAGCCTAAAAACCTTATTACTCCTGCATTTGCTCAGAAGCCACAGATGAGCAGAGCATAATTTTAAAGCCTTCATTCTGCGCCTTTGAAACAAACACTCTCTTCCTTCTGATAAATGATTAAAGTACCAGCAATTTATATTTTAAAGGAAAAGATCACAGGAATTGCAGAGCTCTACTCCCAGAGTTGGATATAAGTTGGTCCTTGCTGAGGCTGTGCTGCTGCACTTCGATAACTGCGTACTTTCCACCATGGTAGCACAGGAAGCAGAAGGGAATTGCCCTGCAATAATGCACACGGTGGCAATGAAATTGTAGCTTTAGTTTTCTCCATGTCCAGCACCATGACATACAGTGACTCTGGGGCCAGTTACAGCGAGTTTGGTTTCTCTGTTGTGTGTGTGTGTGTGTGTGTGTGCTTTGGCTTTTAAACAAGTCGTTACAAGCAATGTTATGGACAAACTTGTAGGTGTAAGATTTTATTCTTCCTCTGCCACCACAGATAATGAAGTTTTACCAACTCCCTTTTATTATAGTAATCTAAAACTGTATCCTGTAATAGGATCGTAAACATTTAATGCAACTCAACGCTGTACAAAGAAAAATAGCAAGATAGGCGTCTAAGGGTGGACAAATGGATTGGAGAACAAAAGGAAATCAAAGCAGCCCAGGCTTTGCCTGCCCAGAGCCTCAGCAAGCCATGTCCCATGCTGCATGACAGGGTGCTGGGCTGTGCTGTGAGCCGGGTGGGCTGATTCACGGCTGGAAGCACCTCTGCTGGAGGCACCAATGCCAGGAATTGTCCTTTGCAAGGCTGGATAGCAGCTGCTGGCAGGGCCTGGGGCACTGTGCTCTTCTTCCTACATGCACGTGAGCCTGGCAGGCTCCAAAACCAGAGGGGGCTGCAGCCCTGCGCCATCCATCCCTCTGCCCTACTCTCCTTGCCTGCACGTCACCGCAGCACTCTTGCCCGAGGCCCCAAAGCGCTCGTGGGGTTTTGCCCCGGGTTTAAACGTGTATCCAAAGGGTTGTGCTGAAAGGCAGCCCTCATCTCTGTGGTGTTTTCTACAGTTTCAATGCTATCTGGTGTGTTCTGCGGGGACTTTAATGTATCGTCTCATAGCTTACTTTAAAAGAAAGGGATGTTAATTACTCTGACACCATGAGAAGCAGAAATACTGCCTAACTGACATTCACTGGTGCATTTCAAAGAGCAGATGTATATTATTATAGCATGGCAGTTACATTAAGCCTGTGCAATAACAATAGGAAAAACTGATAATAAACATCAAAAATGTCTGCCTTTCACCACAGAAAAAGAAAGTTCAAGTGCAGTGGAAAGTTTTGACTCGTTTTGTAAATCACCCCTCTCTTTCCTGCTCTAAGAAACCTTCTGATGGGGGGATGTGTTCTGATGCAGGCAGCCCGCGTGACCCTCATTCTATTCTGTGAGAGCCTCTTGCTTTATAGGGATGTGCTCGTGAGGTGCGGTCCCCAGCCGCTATGGAGCACCCTAACAATTTACTTTGTTGTGCCAGAATTGGCATCCTAACACAAACAGGCACATGTAGAGGTAGCAGATGATCGATCGCTTTGCTTTTCTTTTTGGGCAAACCCAAAACTGGCTGGAAGCCCTGTAGTTTCTGCTGCCTTCTGTGTCAAGTTGGGTATCACTGTTGCTCAGAAGTGTGAGCACCATTTTATGTGGAGGGGACAAAAAGGTCTGGAATGCCCCCCAATTTGTGACACTGTCTTGGGTCTCATTCGTTTAAAATGGTAGCAAGAAATCATTGAATACTGAGTGCTTTTAACTATGAATGAGGAACATGACCAGAATAAGGCAAACGAAGTTATACCTTAGTTGTTCTGCATCTGTTTTCCTTTTGCAGAGCCTCTGCGGGACGTTTCTGTCTGTCCACTTTGCAGTCTGTTGCCTTGCCTGCAGCTGTGGGCTAACAGCAAGGACGGCGATTACAACTAGCCCATTTTTCTCCATTTTTTTTTTTTCTTTTTCAACAGAAAACTTTTAGTTTAACAAAAAGAAAACATGGACAGCGGAATAATTTCCACTCCATCACACCCCATCAAATTGCATCTTTTTCTGCCCACTGGGGTAAATTGTAAAGGACGAGCCTTCAGGCACCACAAACTTGTACGGTTAGTTTTGTTTTCCACAGCTCCCCTATTCTGCACGAACTAAATCAATAAACGTTTAGTAGTTTTTACTAAATTCTGCCCTCCCCCTGTGCTTTTGGGCTTAGTACTATACACAGTGTAGGCCGCGGCCCAAAATGAATGGCCTGGCATCGAGAGCGACATCATGCAAATTTCATTCCACCCGCGCAGCTTTCACTTAGCTGTACTGTAGGTGAGCTTTTTTCCCCCTCTTTGCTTTAGAGAAAATGGGGAACATCGTCGTGAAAAGGGGAGCTTCAAAAACAACGCGCGATCTGGAAGCGCGAGAGCATAAATTATCGGAGACGACTTTCAGCATCTCCATTTGCAAGTGTTACAATCAGACACGTTTCAGAAAGCAAACCGTAGTAGTTTTAAGATAAATGGCTCCCCAGAGGAAAGCAATAAATAGTACAGCCACACGCTCACTGTGCCTCGGCTGCGTATTTCCATTATTTATGACAAGGTAGAAAGCAAGCTGCAATCCCACAAAGCCCTTTGATCAGTGCATTTTTGAAAGAACTTCACAAATAAATTAAAAAACAAAACAAAGCAAAACAAAAACCAAAACGCAGAAAGGTAACTGCAGGACTGGAAATCGTCTGTGGATTTTAAATATGCATGAAGGGCAAAAAATTGGGATGAGCGCACAGTTTCCCTTCAAATCTCTCCTCGATACCAATGATACTGCAAAAATGATGAAACCACTGGATATCAATTCTGCTTCTCTGACTTCTTCTTCTTCTTTTCTTCTTCTTCTTTTCTGACTCTGATATCCATTGCTTCTTGTTGCATCTGTGGGCTGTAATGTCTCTGAGCCTTTTTTTCCTCTGATGGCCACAGGAGACTTAAAGCAAATACTAGGTACTAGTGCGGATGTGCAGGAATTCAGGTTGGAAAATATGTTTCTGGAGCTCGCCTAATCCAGCCTTCCAGACAGGGCTAACTGCAAATGGAGAGCTTGGTTTAAGCATTGTATTTGACTGGGACCCAAACTTGCAATTTGGAAGGAAAAGGTCTACATCTTGCACGATGCTGAAAGGAAGGCAATACCCAGGAAGAAAATACCTGCGCTTCTGACTTATCAAAGGGAAAACCAAGCAGTTGTCTCTTGACAGAAACTGAGCTGGTGAAATCATGGAAATACCGGTTGTGACTCTATAAACAAGCTCGCATTGGAAGTACTGTTAAAACAGCCCCTTGGGATTTCCTCCCAGAATACACACCACTTGTAAGAAGTGTGTGGATTGCGTGTCTAGACTGGGTGTCTGGATTTCTGTGCATATATTGAGGTATCCTGTTGAAGGGATGGGCAATCAGAAAGCTGTTAGCCATTGATGTTTTCCAGGGTTTCAGCGTCTTGAAGTTCCTAATTTCACAGGGAACCTTCATCCAACAGTCTACATATATAGACTACATATATAAACATAAGGTAAAGTATGGAGTACATGATTAGGCTTTACCCAGGAGCGCTGTAACTTTAACACTTTCATCAGTGTGATCTCAGGGAAATATATGTATTGCTGACCTCGAAGGTTCTCCATGTTTTTTTTTTTTCCCTCTGATGGTTTTTCAGAATCCAAACCTGCAAAGGTGTAAATTTGCAAAGGGCTCCAGATTCAGAACTGTCCTCAAGGCTTTTGTTGCTGTATAGGAAAGATGACTACTTCTGTTGCTGCAGATACATTGCTCAGTATTAGTATAAGAAAGCGGAGGGAAGTGTAGTAACGTACCAACCTGACAGTTCATGGTTTAGTGAAGAACTCTCAACGGGATTCACTGGAGTAGATAGGATGCTTATTTTAAAAAGAGTTAATTAAGATCAAGATGATAACATCAGGACAAAATGCTTAGAATGGGCTTGGGAATTTGCAGAGACACCACACGGTAACTCCAATCCACACAGTGGGCTTCTAGAATTGTGAATCGGTAGCATGGGAGTGCACAGGGACTCTGTTTTCAATCACGACCACAAAATTGCACATCTGAAATAGGTGCTGCATGTCTGCAGACACGCAGCCTATTCCCTATTCCTACAACACAGAGACAAAACTAGTCTTAATAAGGAAAAGAATACTCAAACGGAAGCCAGCAGAGAAAGTCCATCGTTTGTGCGGGCGTGAATCGAGGTGAGCATTCACCTGTATTCTCATAAACCCGTGATTTCTGTGAAGGTAAGCATGGGGGAGATACCTCCTGCTTCACTTCAGTGGTCAGAGAGGCTGTATGCCCCAGAGAGACAGCAAGGTGTCCCCTCAATCCCACCACCTCTGTGAAGCGGCGACATCTGGGGACAAATGAGCCCCACATGCTGCAATTCTCATCCTCTGTCCATGAGACTGCATGCTTTAGCTGGGGAGAAACTGTAATTTAGGCAAACCTGGAATGCAAAGTGACATCCAGTAATGGATAACTCTGCTGAAGGCTTCAGATACATCAGTGCTTGGATATGGCTTTCCCTCCAGCTCCTTCCCTGCTGCTCCCAACTGCACTGTCAGATGAGGGTATCTCACAGGGTTATCTCGTGCTCACAAATAATGTTGTACGGCCACCACCTAAGTAGTTTTAGCTTGTTAACCAAGATCCACAGCCTGTCCCTTGCTGGCTCCCCATGACAGGCCGATGCTTCAGAACTGAGTCTTGCTAATGGCAGGGCCAATTCAAAGCAGTAGGACTTAGAAAGTCAACGGTAGCAGGGGGGAGTGCTCTCCCTTAGAATATTTATGCTGGGTATGTGACAATGAATGGCTCCAACAACTTTGGTTGATTCCCTCAAAGGTCACTTGTATCCACAGCTCAGGATGCAGCCTATCCTGAAGTCAGGCCATGGCTGAGAACAAGCTTTTGAGGCTGACGTGGGTGTAAATAGCATTACAGTAAATATGGAGAAATACCGTGGCCTCTGTTCACACTACAGAAGCCGCTGTTGTGTGTTGGCTTCAGATTTTTAATTAACCAGCTATTAAGCATCACTGAATAATCTTGTAACTTCATCAAGTTCTTCTAAAGCAATGCAAGGTGATGCTTCACTCACCTGGAGAAATTAAAATTGAAAATGTAAGATGAAGTCAGAGTGCTAGTCTCTGTTGGCAGGCTCCAAAAATAATTATTTGAAAGAAGAGCATAGTTTGCCTATCCTTGAAAGCCCTCGTGAGAAGACGTAAGTGGGTGAGCATTCAGAAAAGGTGAGCGCCGCTTACCCCACCTCCTTCCTCCCTGCAGGCTGAGCCAGCTCGGTGGGACAGGCAAGGAGAAAAGTGCATGGGCTGAAGTTGCTTAGCGTTGAAAAAAAATCCTTCCCTGTATAAAAGCTGAGGCTGCTCTATACTGCCTGGAAACTGTGATAAGAAGCAGAACAGCGCTTTCGAGATACCATGCCTTAAATTTCGAATAATGTACTACCATGATGTTTAAAATAGCTAAAGTGCAAAGTGATCATGCAGGCATAAAAGGGCACACTGGTTACATGAAGTATAATAATGTACCGTTCAGCAAAGCAACACGTTCCATGTAGAAGATAATGTACTGCATGAAATCAGTAACATGCAGCAGAGTGGAGAAGAGTTTAAAAGAGCAGATGAGAGCAAGAAATAATAGCAGAGGGTAGCGCAAGATGATATATGACATGTGGAGAAAATAAAAGAATTAGATTGAATCTCTGGGAAGACTGAAGTTCTCCATGAGGAGATAAATACAATCTAAAACAAAGATATTTGGTAGGAAGGAGCTACTTACGAGGCAATCATGTTGAAAGTGCCTAAGTGGGTAGCAAATCAGACAGAAGCATGCAATGCAATTGAAAAATAGAAGTGTAAATGGCAATGTGATTTGGACTGTGCTGTGACAAGGAGGCAGAAAGGGACACGTATTCACACAGCACAGAGCCCCTGCTTGGTTGGAAACATTATCTTTGGGAGCCTTGCTAACAGAGCTGTAGTGATCGGAGGTGACAGTGAAGAGGAACGAGAACTGCACAGAGAAATCTGGGACGCAGAAGAGTGAGACCTACATGGGAAGAGAATTAAGTCAGTCTCCATCTGAGTGGCATGAAGCACGCGGATGGCTGATGGCAAACAACTCATGCAGGGAAGTGCAGCAGACCGTAAGCACCGCAAGGCTGGGACTGACCACGTGAAATCTCACCCTGAATTTCAGGGATGAAAAAGGTCAGTAAAGCCAGTCCACCTAGAAAGGCATTTTGTCATGTAGGGGGCATTTGTTTGACCAGTCCCTCGTGATACGCCAAAGGAACGAAGGGGAGCCCGCGTATTGTGCCATGCATCATCCCACCTTGCAGCAGAGGGCCTTGGGGACTACTGCTGGCCATGTTGATGTCGTCCATTGTAAGGAAGAAGGTCTGAGGTGCACCAGAAGGTTCTTTCATCTTTTCTTTCTTCGGCTCTGCCCTGAGGCAAGGCTTGCTCACAAGCTCACCGTGTCTCAAGTACTGGGGGTGGCCAGTGGGTGTCAGTTTTGCTCTATGAAAGAGCTGATGGAGCTTCCCTTGTCTAAAGGAAGAAACTACTTGAAAGAGGCAGTGGAAAAAATCAGCGAGGAGAAAAACATTTCTATGCTGAAGAGGTCAGCCCGGCAGTTCGGTACTTTGTTTTTTGTTCTTTTTAACATGTCTCAATCTATTTTGAGCAGTCACAAGTATTACATTGTAGGTAAGTCTCAATTGTTCCTCTTTCAGTACCTCCAACTTAAGGTTGATGACAACTAAGTGAGGATTTTTCACCGGAGATCTTTCAACAAGAAGAAGCCACCATCTGCGGTCAGAAGAACACTTTATTTCAAAACGGCATACATGCAAACGTGCAAGAACCTTGCAAGAACCTGCAGCAATAACCTTGCCAGAGAGTCATGATTTTGTTGTCAGCTAATGAAGGCAACTCAGTACGGTGTGGAAATCAATTTATGATCAAGTCAGTGATCGAGTCCTATGGCTGCTTTGGATACAATGTCCGTGGAAAAACATCTTCATATTTTAAGGGTCATTTTTCAATGCTATTTTTAACCAAACTTTGGAGCTGAATACAAAATTATACCCCTTTTGAATTAAAAGCTAAGCCAGCAAACCCAAAACAGCAGCAAGCTCCTACCAGAGGCATTCAGCTTCTTCATGTAGTAAGTTGAGACACAGTACTTCCATATGGCCTCACTATAAACTCTGTGAATGTTTTGCATCAGGACAGTTCTGTTCTGCAAAGCGCTCTTCAGCAGTGTGGCCAAAGCAATTCAGAGAAGACTTTTTAAGGCAAAAATGATGATCTTAATATCTGCAAGGTTTCATTTATTTACTCATGTCCTGATTATAGCCCTATAAACTCTGACTCTTTATTTTTCACTGTAGACGTTAGGCTGTTTCTTTCCAGCTGAAGTCCGTAGGAAAACTTCTATTGATATCTGTGCTATAAGCTCAGGCCTACCACAGCATCATCAGCCATTATTCCACCACCCAAAATCTTAATTAGAAGAATCCCCAGTGTTGTTAATAAACAGAAAGCAACATTTGTTCTTCCAGATCTCAGAAAGAATTACAATGTATTAGCAGAAGCCAGGAGGAAAAGTCTACATTTGTCATAGCGGGACCTAATGATGTCTTCATTGATTTGAACACCCTAAGGAGAACCAGAAAATGCAAACACCGTCCGCTTAAAAACAAACAACCAGGGACAAAAAAAGATGCATTTTCAAACCATGAGAATGAAGTTACGTTTTCTTTGCTTGCACAGTTAACGTATGGGTAACGTCTAGGTGTAGAGAAATGTTGTTTCTTTACTGGAGTAAAATAAGAACACATAAAAATGAGAAATTAAGAAATCCTTACCACCAAGCAAAACAACCTGAAAAAAAACCTGTATCAGTTCTGTTGCTGGAGGGAGGGAGCAGATTGTTACAATAAAAACGAATACACAGCTCTTAAAGGCTGTGGTCAAACACCGTTTAATGTAACACTGGCAGCAGAGTAAAAAGATGCTAATGTTTTATTTTAATTATCTAAATTGTTGTCTGTGGTTAATCCAAGTTAACCTGAATCCACTTCAAAAATGATTATCTGGCCAGTTAATTTAAGGCCACCACATCTTGCACCAACAGCAGAACACTTGTATGACGACTCTTATGGGCACAAAGGAGGCACACAAAAGCCCTGCTTTTAAAAGATTCTCAACTATCCACTCTGAAGGCCTCCATCAGAGCCATAGCCAAGTCCCTGCCCTTTCCCTGAGGCACTCCTGATTTTTAGCAGAGTTGACAGAGGAGACAAAATATTATCATTTTCATTTTCTAGGTGATGAACCTGAAGTACAAACAAGGATATTCACCCATTTTAAGTGTAGTTTAGCCCAGCAGATTTCTCCAGCCTCCTTCTGTAGTCACTGCAGGAGGAAACGCCCTTGTATGGAATTGAATTTCGGTGCTTGGATTTGCAACCTGGATGGATCAATCTTTTTCCACGGACTTCAGAAGCAGCCTGGAAATATGAGGCCAAACAAGGTGCCTGTTGCTGAGTGCCTTTTGTAAATGGACAGGGAGATGAACATCCTTCTCCAGAACTGAATGCACTGATCCAAGTTTATGGTCAATCTCCACGCTGTGCTTCATCTCTGAGATGAGACAGTGTAAGGCTTTGGCTCAACTGTGCCTCTTCAGGAGGTGGAGAGCTGGGCGTTTCTGTTTTTTCAGACAATTTTATGCTCTGGCTTCATTACTCATGAGACTCTGACAACATACTGTTTCTGTGGTAATCAACAGACTGGTTTGGATGGCAGTTCTTCACCCTCTGTACTCACTGCAGACGTAGTTCTTCACATCGAGGTGCTTGCACTGAGTCAATGCATTGTGCTGAGCAGCGCTGATCAAATGCGGATGGGGCAGAGGGGACTGACCCCTGCCCTGCTTCCCTGCATCAGACCGCAGCACATCCACATGCCTTCAGGAGTTGGTGTCAGCCTGAAAAATGCCCCACAACCTCTCCTTAGCTTTCTAAAAGCACCAGCATGATGCTGGAAAAGCGGTGAAAAGGAAGGGTCAAGAACTAGCGATAGTGAAGTACATCCCAGTAAATCTGTGCTGACTTTCTGGGGCTATGCTCTGGCTGATGAGGCCCGTGCCCTCCTGTCTTGGTGTTTTCTTGGGGCTGCTGGACTCCAAGGGGCCACTGGTGCATGCTGCCCTCTGAGAGGTAGGTTAGATTCAAGAACACGTTCCTATCCCTCAAACCTTTGACAAGTTTTAGAGAAGAACTCCTTACAAGTTCAGATACGTAAGCATTGGGTGGCTTTATTCAGTCTTTCACGCAGGATGAGAACTACGAATGCAGCTATGCTATACTTGAAGAGAGAACACAAACAGGAGGGGGAACAGCTGTTTACGAGGGTGGATAGTGATAGGACAAGGGGGAATGGTCTTAAACTGAGATGGGGGAGGTTTAGGTTGGATATTAAGAGGAAGTTTTTCACCCAGAGGGTGGTGACGCGCTGGAACAGGTTGCCCAAGGAGGCTGTGGATGCCCCATCCCTGCAGGCATTCAAGGCCAGGCTGGATGTGGCTCTGGGCAGCCTGGTCTGCTGGTTGGCGACCCTGGCACATAGCAGGGGGTTGAAACTGGATGATCATTGTGGTCCTTTTCAACCCAGGCCATTCTATGATGATTCTATGATGATCATACCAGGCCGAGCCTTATAAGGCCTGTTCCCATGCTGTTTGCAGCCTAATTCGGTAGCATCAAGGAAGATGTTAATATCTTCCTTTCTATAGAAGCCCCTTCAAACCTAACTGGAGGCAGTTGTCGTTTTGGGATTCATCTTAATTCTGTCAAAGACAAATGTAAAGAGGACTTCATTCCCATCGAATGTTTAAATGTTGCAAAGCCTTGGGTATGGTCATTTGTCATTGGATGTTCCTTGGTACTCTGCAGTGCTAAACTGAAACAACACCTGTAATTTTTACCAACTTTCAGCTTGAGCAGCAACTGCCTAAATGCCACCGTTGTTCAGTAAAGTAAATGGTCCACCATACTTTTGAACTGTATACTACTGTGCTGTTCCCCGTTCAACACTGTATGTATTCAGTCCTGCTGGTCTTGAGATTTCTGGTCATAAGCAAAGTAAAATTTGACTCTTAATTTTGGTGAAATACTAAGTGGGATGCTAGGTCATGAATAAATGCTCATTGTGCTAGGGGCTGCACAAAGAATAGAGATGAACCCAGCCTCAAATATCCACACTTTGTAGCTCGTGTCATAATTAAAAGTTGTTAGGACACTTCAAAATCTCCCTACCTCGTAAGTGATGCATCCATATACATTTATATCTCCATAATAAAACAGAAAACCTGTACACTTTTATTGTTGATAATAAAACATAAAATACGATACTATTTTCCAAGTGCAACTTGAATACAGCAATTGGAGTACTTGGGGAGGAATCTTGATCTCTTGCACGCTTTTGGTTTATATAAACCTCAAGTTGCTCACCTGATAGAAAGAAGCAGAATTTGTTGTAGAAGTTGTCTCAGACAGAGCACATTGAATTCAGGTGGAGACTACAGAGCAGGAGCTTGTGCCCTTCTAATAATCAAATCCTGTGCATTCATGAATAAATCTCTAACAGGAACGATAAGAGAAGAAAATACAGCAACCACGTGACGTGTGAGCAGAATGTCTTACAAAGTCCCCCACAAAGCATCCGCTGCTCTTGAAAAGCCTAACCAGCCCAAGTGAGAAACTATTCACAAATTTAGTATTCAGATTACATACTCCGTCTTTTCATTTGCTCTCTGTACAATGAATGCCTGTACAACTACAGTAACAGACACAGATCTACAGTTTCTGTGGCCTTTGAGCTATTATGAGCATTGTGCCTCTCCATAAATTACATCTGCATGTCCTGAAAATACCAACTGTTTTAATAGGAATTAATCTATAGGCTTTTATCTTGCTGAAATACAAGGGGTGCAGTATGTTGAGTCGCTTTTAAAATTAATAGGGTATGGCCTGAAAATATTCAAGGATGTTCATTATTTTCTTTATAGGTCTCTTTATTGGAGCATATAAGCATAAAACAGTGCCTTTTTTGTAGTAAAGAGGAGGAGATGGAATACTGAATAGATTAGCGCTTATATGGTTGTAGATGGCCCGACACAGTTAAGTAAAGAAAGGTCTACATTTGTCCTGTTCAAAGTATATTGGGATTCGATCCAATTCGTCGTCAAAGTACCCCTTCTTGCTCTGAAAAGAGAGGGTTCAGTCTAAAGGCATGAAAGCTGACCCGGAGGTCCATTGCTCAGTGGTGTTCATAGCTGTCCGAGGCAGCGCTGTGGTAGATATGCCTTTTCTCATTTCCTAAATCTAAATAAACCTCGAGCTTTGGCTGCGATAAGCTATTGCATATGTGGATACCTAACACAAGCTTTTGGGGAGCTAACTCCTAGAATACTTTGACCTTATAAAAGCATGCAAAACATTGACAACCAGATCATTTAAACCAGAATTTACAGAAAAAGCCTTTTTGGCTGTTTTCAATAGTAACGTGTGTCAATGGATACACACACAAGTTAAATGCATATGTAGTTAAATACTCTGCTGAGAACAGGCTGAGCCCATCACTGACCTATTGAAGCATGTTACTGACGAGCAATAATGCATTAATTTCTCCTCCCAGCTTCCCCATTAAATGGGGCAGCTCTGTTGCCTCCAGCACGGCAAAGGAGAACTGAGGCCCATGGTTACCCTGGGGACACGACAAGTCTCAGGACTGGGTGGCTGTCCCCCGGCAGCTGGGCTGTTGTGGCAGAGTGCTGTCTACAGCAGGCACGGCTGTGCGAGGGCTGCTTAGGTGCCATGGATGAAAACAGAGGGGAAAGGAGCTCCAGAAATGGCTCTAAAAGATTTGCCCAAGCAGCTTCTACAGTGTGGCAGAAGTCTGCGGCAAAGCTGAGAACGGCTATCAGGCTATTGCTCAGCTGAAGAAAAACCTGTGGTCGCATTACTTGCTGCAATTTAAAAACAGAACTGAAACGTAGAGGAATAATGAATTGGTTGAAATCACACAGAGGACCTCTAACCACGGTGGGATGTGAACACTGGTGTCCTGATCCCTAAACCAGTACTTGATCCTCAAGGTCACCACAGTTGCTCCAGAGAGTATAATCTGGGGGCAGTTGTGTGGTTGATGGAAATCACCGGAGCTCTCGCTGCAGCCCCTGAGCTGCGGCAGAGCTGAATCTTGCAATGAAACTAGTGATGCACTCTATGACCATGTTGTTGTAGTGAAGATGCTCTCATCTCTGCAGTCTTTGCACTTAACAAATTAATTTTTAAGGGTGCACTCTTTCAGGTTAGTGCCTGTCCCTTGCTTTTCCCTTGGTCACTGTTGCCTGTTTTCACAGCTTCATTTGGTTTTGAAAGCTTCTGGAGCAGCGGGATTAAAACCAGAAATAATTACTGTAGAGGACGGGTCTGGCTCTTCCCATCAGCTTCCATGACTCAAGCTGGTTCCAACAGCTTTGGGAGAAAAGCTGTTAGTTATTAAATTATTACCTGTAAGGAGAGCCAGCTGGAAGCTTTCAGCTTTCAACATTTTGATGAAAAGCGTCATAAAAATCTCAACGACAAAACTTCCAGCACTTCAACGACACCTTTTACATTTACCCATGCTTTCCAATGCCTCGTAAGAGCTATCCAAAGCCGCCCAGACCTGCATCTTGGGAATTTTGACCCCGCAGTGAAAAAAGAAAGGTGCAAAATACATGAAGTGTTTGCCGTTCAGTGAATTCATTTGGACAGCTTTTGGGAAGTCACTTTCCACCTGGAAGAGAACGTCCGCAAGGAGAGTTATTCCAGCATAACGGTAACGGTGTAATTACACAGCTATAGCTATGCCAGCCTATTTTCTAAGGTAGGCAAGCCAAGTCTAGTTGCTGAAACGTAGGCGTGGGAAACAAGAAGTCTGCTTTCTAGGCTCAGCTCTGAGCAGCTCTCTTCATGGCCTTGGGCCAGTCCCCTAACCCTTCTGCCTCCTTCCTATGCAAAATGAGAAGAGTTAAATTAACCCACTTCTCAGATGTGGTGTAATGACTAATTGGCTAAAATTTGTAGTGCTGGTGAGGGAGTTATTAGCTTGGCTCAGGTACCTACAGCCCGCCACAAAGAGCGCGGGTACACACGGTGCAGGAACTCCAGTCAGCACATCCTGAAGCTCTTTGGCAACCAGTGTGGGTAAAGGATCGCTCCATCAGCCCTCCTCCTGGGCAACACGTTTGTGTGCCTACCTTTGTCAGCTCAGACTGCTTCGTGACCTGCGTTAGCGTTTCCTCACGCAGGTGCCCAGCAGTGACAGCATCACCGGGCTTTCTGAGAAGAAACGTTTCCTAAAACCCAACCTGACCCCCCCTGGCACAACCGGGGCCATCGCCTCTGGTGCTGTGGCGGTGCCTGGGGGCAGCTGACGCTCATCGTCCTCAAGGAAACAGCACCGTCCCTGCCCTTTCTCCACCACACCGCTCACGGGAGATGGGGAAAGCACTGCGGTGGGGCTTTCGTTTTAAACCGTGTTTTCCCTCCGAGCGCAAAGCCTGAAGGAAAAAAAAAAAAAAAAAAAAAAAAATTAAAAATTACAAAATAAAAAACAACCCAAAAGCAGAAATTACCTCACGTTCACTCCGAACGCCCAGCGAGGCACCGGCGCGGCGCTGGGAGCCCTTCATCCCCGCGGCACCGAACCGGGCACGGGCCGGTTAAAAATAGAAGCGCTGAATCACGACCGGGCGCCCAACTTCGCCCTCCGCCGCGGGCCGAGCGCTGCGGGGCAGCCCGGTGCCGCGCCGCTGCCCTCAGGGGGCGGTGCGCGCGCGCGCGTGTGCGTGTCCGCGTGAGGCGAGGCGCGCGGCGGCGGCACTTGTCCTCTAATCGATTGCCGAGCGTGCTGAGCGGCCCCGCCGCGCGGCCCCCTCCCCTCGCGTGCCCCCCTCCCTCCCGGGTGAGGCGCGCGGGGCGGCGGCGGCGCGCGCCCGCTCGGTGTGTTGCGTGCGCGAGCGCGCGGAGAGAGGGGGGACGCGCGCCTGCGGGCGGGTGCGCGCTTGCGTGCGCCTCAGTGTATGTGCGCGTATGTGTGTGTGCGTGTGTGTGAGGGAGTGAGTGAGTGCGCGGTGCGTGTGTGTGAGGGCGGCGGGCGGATCGGTTTCTCGGGGTTTGACCAGCTGTCCCAGGCTAACCCTGCTCTCCGAAGATGGAGGAAGTGCCGGCAGGATTACCCTTAGCGACCGCGCCGCTGCCTCAGTTTCCATAGGCGGCCGCGCACGGGCGCGGGGCGGCGGCACTAATAAAAACACAAACAAAAGGGGCATGGAAGTGATCCACTGCCTGCGCGGCTGAGGTAAATCTGCGCCTGGCGGCCCCCTCCCCGTGCCGTCCCTCCCTCTCCCCTCGCCTTCCCCCGGGAGCACGGGGGGCCCCGAGCCGAGCGCGGCGCGCAGCTCCCCGGCCCGACTTGTTGCTGCTCCCCTCGGGGACGGCGCGTGAGGAGCCCCCCCGCCCCCCCCCCCCCCACCCGGCTCTCCCGGCAGCGCTCGGTCTGCGCCCCGTTACTCGGCCCTGCCGCCGCTCCCTCGGCGCCCGCCGCCACCTGCGGCCTGAGGCGCGGCGGCCGTGCGTCGGGGGACTGAGGGGAGGGGGGGGGTGAACGGGAGAGGGGGAAAAGGGTCCTAAAAAAATAAATGAAAGCAGCGAGGCAGGACTTGGATCACTTTGACAGGTCGGGTTGGAGAGGGGGTGGCGGGCAGCTGCCCGGGGCCGGAGCAGCTCCGGGAAGTTGGCCTAGGCTGCCCGCCCAGCGGTGCGCTGCCGCCCGAGCCCCCCCCCCGCTCCGGTTGCCGTGCCGATTCGGAAGGAACCGGTGGATCAAGTTTTTCTCTCTCTCTCTCTCTCTCTCTCTCTGCTGGTTAATCGCATTGCTGTAGCACCGGCTGACCTCCCTCCCTCCCTCTCCCTCCCTCCCTCTTTCCCTTTTTGTTCTTCATCTTCCTTGAAAGTATGTGCCATTCCTGAGCGGCTCTCCCGGCGGCTCATCCCGCGCTGCCCGGCTCCGCATGCCCCACCTGTAAGTGCCGGGGCGGCCGCTTCGCCCCCACCTCTCCCCTTCTCCCTTCTCCAACTTTCCCCACCTCGCCGTGTCTCCAGCGCCTCTCCTTCTCCCCCCTCCTCGGGCTGGAAGGCTGAGCCGCCGGGATTCCCCATCACAGCCTGAAAACGGGGAGCAAACTTTTCTTTCCTTCCCCCTTCTCCTCTTCCCGACTTTTAAGAAATAAAAAAGAAAAAAAAAAAACAAAAAACCCAAACGGTGCTTTAATTTCGGTTACGGATGGTTCTGTGCTTTTTTTTTTTAAATTATTATTATTATTATTTTTTTTTGTCTTCCTCCTCCCTTCCTCCCGTTTCTTTCCTTCACCCCATTGGCTGGGGTGCTCTTTCCCTGTTGCTTCTGATGCCTCTCTGTTTTCTCACTGTGTGCCTGCCTATCTGGACTAGGGGGAAGAGAAGGTAATTTGGGAGGGCTTGAGGAAGCAGCTTGCCCATTTTGGAAACTTTTTGGAGATTTCTGTGTGTTTTTTTGTTTTTAAAGTCATGTGGAAAAATCAGTCACTGTAGAGAGTTTGGTAGCAGCCAGGCAGGTTGAAATTTAAGTGTTATGTGCTGAATGCCTTGGGAATTTGATCTGCTTTATACCAAAGAAGAACACAGAGAAAAGTATTTATTTATTGGGGGAAAGGCGGGAGGAAAGCGGGTTGAGGGAGGGGGAGGGAAGTGGTTTTGGAGACAAGAAGTGAAGCTGCCTGTTTTCCAGTAAGTAATGGAGAAATTCCAGGAGCCAGGGCTAAATATACTTGGCGATCAATACAGAAATGGCTCATTGTGAATAATTTAGCTGCCTGGTGCAGTGAGAGTTTTGAAACTAAAGGCAAAAAAGAGGCCGTGGAGGGAGAGAGGAAATAAAATTCTCCTCTGGTCATGTTGGTTTCTTAACTTTTCCAGTTAAAAGAACATAGTTAAGATTATTGATCCCTCTCTGTCTCTTTTTTTTTTTTTTTTTTTTTCCCTCCTCAATATATATCAAATGATAGCTAGGGGGTGTCATTCTATACAGTTACTTGGGTTTCTGGAAAGTAATAGCTTGTTCTGTGTCAGCAAAGTGCTTCCAGAAACTTTAAGATTGCTTCATGCCACAAAATGCATGGCCTGGGAGCATTCAGTGTGATGTTGGGCCCCGTGCTGGGGCAGATGAGCGAGGTGAGGAGGAACAGGTGCGTGCACAGGTGTGTGTGTGTGTGCTGCTGTAAGGGGCGGCGTGAGGCAAGGGCTGGTGGCAGCAGGCTGTAAGGGGCGCGGGCACCGAGGGGTTTGTTTTGTTTAGGGCAGAGTGGAGACTCCTGGAGTAGGTGAGAAAAGAGCAGTTGTTAATAGTGCCAACCTCCTGCAAGTCTGTTCTGGCTGTGAGAGTATTACAATCCATGCTTCAAAGGGACACGTGCAAACTCGGGGGGTGGGGAAGCTAAAATCAGGTGAAAACAGTGAGTGGGGAATAGCGAGGGTTTGGGTCAGACCAAGAAGATCCCAGCACAGCCTGCCCAAGGGTCAGCTGGATTTCTCAGATAATTTGCAGGGAGGGTTTGGTGGTTTGCAAGCGAGCACGTGCACTGCACTTGTGTGTTTCTCTAGGCAATGGTTGCAACAGCAGCAAAATGGGTATAACTACTCAGGGCTTTAAGTAAGTTTAATCGTTTAATGGTTGATACTGACAGGTGTCTTTGAGGGTGTACTTTTCTGCCTTGCAGCACTGCACTTTGACTATGGAAGCAGAGGCTGCTGATGGATATATAACATGTAAGTAGTCATTTTATTTGATTATTCTATAGTACTTTCTTTTTTTTTTTTTCCCCCCGCTATCTTTCTGTAATGCGGGCACCTGAAACTTTAGCTTCCTTCTGTACAGTCTTTGCTGTCAGATGCCACTGAATTAATGGCATTTAAACATAAACTTTGTGTGTGACTGAAAGATGTGTGGGTATGGGTGCATGAGCGAGCACCACGCCAGCAACTTTCCTTGCTTTTTGCTGTGCATTCCTCCTGCTTTCTACGTTAGGGCAGAATGTCTTATTTTTGAGTGCACTGTTTCACTGTCAGCTGACCAAAGGCTCCGAGGGGAAGGTCTGTCCTGTAAAGTAGGAATTCAGTCTCCTGCTACCCGGTCCTGATTCTCAGTGTTTGCACGTGGAGAAGTAATACTAATTTCTGCTGAGACAAAGCAGTTGGACCAGGATTTTTGTTAAAGGCTATCTGCAAAAGATTGGTGATGGGAGGTTTGAGGGAGCTCTTAAAATCTGACTGTCAGATATTTCCTTCTGGCCACTGAGAATCCAGTGTTCACAGGTTTTGGAAGGCTCCCCTATTAAAGGGAAGACAAGCAGGGGTGCAGGGAGCTGGCAAGGCATAGTTGTTAATCATCGGGTTGCTTTGCTGGGATGGAAACTTACGGGTGGCTTATTTTGTGAAAGCAGGTGACAATGAGCTTTCACCCGAAAGGGAGCACTCCAGCATGGCTATTGACCTCACCTCAAGTACACCCAATGGGCAGCATACCTCACCAAGTCACGTGGCAAGCAGTAAGTCTCTTTTAAACGTGTTTCTCTCTGGCAGCGTTTTTGGGTTAGTTGGGGTCCTCGGCTTGCTTTTCTGGTCTTAACCACTTCTGTAGGCTTTGCCAATAAAAGAAGAGAAGGACGGGGTAGACTTCTTTTCCTGTGTTCTTGTTTGTGCTTGTGTCTTATCTAACCATGAATGGGATTACCAGTCTGAACTATCCCCAAGTGGCATTTGAGAGCTGGTCCTTACCTGTTCCAGGTAGGAGAAGTCTGAGTTTGACGTGTGCCGGTACTGTTTTGTTTCATCGGGTTTTGCAATCTAAATGGAAATGGTCGTTGTGTTATTTTTACTGTTTGCTGTGCTTCCAGAAGCAGCTTTATTTGAAAACAAACGCTTCTTATTTACAAAAAGGTTTTACTCTGGCAAAAGTATAAAGTTGAAATATCCGGGTTTGGCGGCAGGTTGTATTTTACTGTACCATTCAGAACTTTCAGCATCCTATTCATTAGCTTAGCTTTGCCTTGGCGAGTCCAGAGATGGCTGGGATAATGGGAGGTTTATGGCACTCAGCAGCTGACTCGCCAGCACACCGAGGGGATCTTGTTTTAGAGTGTCGAGGAAGAGGCTGAGAAAATGTGAAGAGATTTGAGGTACTGAGAGCATCAAGTGCTCACAGGATGTTTATAATTATGTTTCACATGATAGTACAGAGGTGGATAAATGTATTTGATGCACAATTCATAAAACTAGCATCCTTTCCTTTTAGTGTGTTAAAGTGTGTTTACTTTGAGTTACAAGGTTGCACTGAGGGACTCTAAGGTAAAGATCTCAGTACTTGCGTTGAAGTGTATGGTGACAGGTGTTACTTTCAGAGGGTTCCTCTCTGCACTATGTGATACTGATTTTCTTTCTAGCCTGTATGCTATAGATATGTATGTATCTTATGTATCTTTTTAAACTGGCTATATAGTATTTTCACCGAAAATCACAAAAGAAAAAGCAAGCAGGGTTGCCTGCATTAAAGTAAATGGTGTATTGCCTTCCGACTCTTCCTCGCTGAGAAAAAGATGTTCCTTTCCTTTAAGAATTTCTTCTTTCTTCCTACAAATTAAGAGTAAAACACAGTTTTTACGAGCCTTTAAAACTGAGGCTTATTACGAAGAACTCCCAATTATATACATGTTGCTAGAGAGTATGATTGATAATACTCCGGACTGAACTTTATATGACAACCTATCATAATTCAGCATCTTTAGACAATTCCAGTGCTGTTGCAATGGGATTCTGATATATTTTATTATGTTGTAAAACTTTTACTACTCACTTTCTTCATTTTCTTTGTTTCCTTTTTATTAATGGGAAGGCTTCATAGGAAGGGGAAAAAAGCTCCCTGTTTTAAATCTTCTTTATAATCTAGACTAAAAACCAGAGTCAAATTAGGGAATAAAAAGATCCAGGATGAAGTCATGCAAAAATACTTTAATGCATTCAGTGTTTTCGTGTTCATTGTGTTAACGTTTTGAACGATCTTTGAGTGTTGTTAGTTTGTGCAACACATGCCTTGGTGATGATCTTTCTTTCGAATGTGTTTTGTGGTATCTCACAGGTGTCTCAGTTGCTTTCATCGCTACTGGCTTTGTGTTAAGCATGCACTGCTGTTGAAAAACGAGGGGCTCTAGCTGGGGTTCTTAAGCCATGTAGAGCTAGAGCTTCTGAAATTTGTTGTGTCTTATATTCTTTGCAGGCACAGGAATGTTTTGGAGCGAGGTAGTTTGTCTTAAGCATGGAAGGTATTGATTATGGGTTGTTGGCTTTTGTGGCAGCTGCTAAGATGGTTCACTTAAGGTTTTTGGCCCAATCTTGAAGCTAGCTTGGATAGAGTAAATCGCCATGCTGTACTTCAGAGCTTTTGGCCTGATGTGTGGGGAGCGGGAAGCCTGTCTAGAGGTGGGAGGGTGAGGTGGGATGGCTGTCGGTTATACCACATGCGAGTTCAGCTGCTGCTGTTGGACTGAGCCGTTGTCCATCCTGCTGCAGTGCTGCAAGGAGGCCCATGAAGTAGTAATGTGTGGTAAGCAGAGGAGATGGCTGTGTAAAGTTGAGCATGGTTTAATTTCTAGCGGAGTTGCTGCTTTGCTGCTGGCCTGCCACTCCAGTGAAACCCAGGGCACGCCATCCCAGCTGGGTAGAGTTTGCTGATTGATCCTTATCCTCCCAGCTCCGACCTGAAACATTTCAATCCTGGTTCTGTTGCCAGCTGTCTCAAGGGAGTGGATGGCCCCATTTCGCTGTGTGCCCAGGATATGCACCTGCAGGGTAGAGATCTGCATTCTGACCTTTGTTCCTGCGTTCCCTTGACTCATTTTGAACCACAGCTCTTAATTTAGCTTTAATTTGTGTCTGCCTCAAACGGAGACAAAACCATAAGAAGCGAATTTCTTGGATCTGTACCGAAACGACCGAGCAGTGCTCTCCCAGCAACAGTAAAATTATGCATTAGGTAAAGAGTTCTGTGTTCATTAGCCCCTGGCAATTCCATGTTAGTAGGAGTTCTGGCTGGGCTACTGATGCTTTTGGGTTCTGTTCCAAAAGGTTTCAGGTTAAATATTTTGGCTCGTGCCGTAGAGTTGTCTGCTGCATCCTTTAACCTATTATCATTTTCAAGTATCTAGACTGCATGTATAGGTTATAGATGGGGCCGACACTCAATTTTCCTTGTGAATGAGGTGATCCTGAAAGATAAATCACAGCAAATCACCTGTCATAGCTAACTAATGATCTTACACGCACCTTACGGTACGCATCTGCCTTCAGCAGAGTACTCTATGTATCTTGGCAGATGCTCCGTTCTAAAATACTTCATTGCAGTTTTATGTAAGATTTAAAATACATGTAAATAGTCCAAGTGAATAGGTTGATAGATCATCTGGCTTTCTTCTACAGCAAAAGACAAGTAAGTGCTATGCCTGCTGATTAGGGATTATTTGTTTATGTAGCCTCAGATCTGGAAGTCTGGATTTTGCTCAGAACTTCTGTGGGGGAATGCTTTTGATGGGTGATGCTTGGAGATGGGTGTCTAAGGGCTGCTCTATTAACTCCACGTTGATGCTGAACAGTTCACTGTCTGGCCTTAAGCCATCCTCTGGACCCTGCAGAGTTCAGTGGAGTCAATTCAACACTCACTGAAAGCAAGAGGACCAAGTTGCAGGTGATTAGGAAACTCAGCATAGGAACCTGCATGCTAATTTAAAAGCTGATAGGGAATCTTTATAAAAGAAGCTCTTAAAAGAAATAATTTCCAGCCACCTCCTCAAAATACCACGCTAAGATCTTACTGTAGTTATTAGGTATTTTTTTCCCCTGGAGATTAAAATGGTCTTAGGAAAACATCCACCTTCAAGGCTGCAGGGGCACACGTTGGTTAGCTGTCTTCATATGAAGTGGTCACTTTGTGTGGGATGGAGGCTGCTTCTGTACCACAACTTGCCTGGTGTCTTATGGAAAGTAACAGCAGTCAGTGACGGAGGAAATTTCCTCTTAAATTAGAGACTTCGAAGCGAATGTCCTGGATAACTTTATTATCTCTGCTTTCATAGACAAAAGGAGCCCTTAAATGAAATGGAGTCGGAACAATCGTAAGTATCAAACCCCACATCTGATGTTTGAAACTGATTAAAATTGTGGTACGCTTTCAAGATGTGTTTATAATAGCTTAGGAGCGTTGGTAAGTTAGGAGATAATTTATTAAGAAAATATGTTGTTGGCTGACTCAGTTGAGGAAAGTAATGAGGTGATTCCATTTACTCCATGGAGGGGAATGATTGCGCTGTTGGGACAGCCATGTTAAGTGTGAGTGATTTCTGTAACAGTATTTGAAGTCTGAATCTGCTAAGAAGGCTCAGGCAAGGTTTTGCTAAGAAGTGGCCAATACCATATTCCCAGCGATTTGGGCAGACTGCTGGACTAACTAAGATACTCTTCTTACTTCTTGTAGCTTAAGAATCCTCAGTCTTCTTTGATTACTTTCATTTTTCAATTGCACGCTGCCATATGAGCTTTGCTTTATCACAGTTGAGCTGCTGTGAGCGGAATGTTTTGCGTACCACCACTGTGTCAGCACTGCATCTGTATGTATAACTGTGAAGCCTGTCTTTTGGAGTGAAACTGCATAAAATTAGAGGTTGCTCCATGCCTCAGCTACGCACCAAACAAGCCTTGCTATCACCAGAATCTACGGCCGAGGCAAGTAAGGCTGGACCTCGTTTTGGATTTCTTTTTGGCTCAATATGTGCTTTTTGTGTGTATGAGGTGACTGAGGCTGAGCCTCTGCTTGAGGCTTTTCTTTAGTTGTGGTGGTTGGGGCTGGCTGGACTGGGCTGCAGGGAGAAACATGTTGGTGCTTTGCAGCAGTTACTCCCTGACACATGCACTGGTGCATGACGAATTCTGGCAGCCTGGCTGTTGCGCTTATAAGTGGAGATGTGCAGGTCTCCAGTTCTTCCAAATATCTGCAAAGTGTGGAACGCTGCATATGGTGCTAAAAACTTGGACTGGATTACCTCGTGATGCTGAGGAATCTCTTTGCTCAGAGTTTAAGGAACGGGGTAGATAACGTCTCATATCTTTGATCCTGCCTCGGTGCTGGGATGCAGGCTTCTGTCAGTCTACTAGTCCTGCAGTCCTTCTCATCTGACTTTGCTATCTTGACAGTGTGATGTTTAGAGAACTCAACTGTGAGGTTCCATGGTGCTGCCTAAATACAGATGTACCTATCGTTTCACAGGTCACAGGGTGGTGAGCTTAGACATAAGAGGTGAACTCATTAAAGTGTGGCAGAGAAATGGAGGAAGCAAGTGACTTTGATGCTTACAGGAGAGCTTTCTTTAATTTAGTCTTTTAACCTCGGATTCACTGAGAATTGCTTTCTTGAAGTTTAAGGAGGGGAAAGAAAGATGAGGTGGTGATCAGACATTTAAATTTTCATCCGCACGTAAGCAGTTGAAGTTCTGCAGAGCTGTTGCACAGATTTAATTTGAAAAGAAATAAAGAAGAAAAACAAATGGAAATGAAGTATTTGCTGGGACGCCTCTTGCTTTTATGTTCATCCCCATCCCACCAGATCCTTCACGTTGGGGTGGATAAAATCTTCAAATGGTTCCCCTGATACAAGTTACATGTAGATGAACACAAAGTAGTTACTGAAACAGTGTGGGGTTGTTTTTTTTTTTTTATCTGCTGTCAGCGTGTCTCAGGCATTCCCAGTGGAATCAGGTACTTCGTTGTGAAAACATTCCTCCCTTTTGGTGAGTGTTACAGTGAGGGTGGAGTGAACTGATCAGTTAATCTCATTAAATAGGTTTTTATCCATTCTGATGGAACTCTTTTGAGAGGTCATCTGCCAGAGCTTTGTTGCAGCACACACCTTTCTTAGGGAGCTTCTCTTATTTTCTGGGACTGTCAGGTTCAGTTAACTTTCCTTGGTACACACCCTGTTACAACACTCACTGCTCTTGGTAGCTGTGGAGTCAGCATGTTTTCAGTATTTGCTTATGGAATTTCGGTTCCTTTTCAGGCATGCCAACAATAAGAGCAATCCTCGTCTTCCTTGAAACAGCCCTTTGACAGCAGCTGTAGTACTGGATACTGGTTATGGAGTGTTCTGTCTTTTGCTTTCCAGATCTTTGTGAAGGTCCCACTTATATTGAAATCAATGTGTGTTTTCTCTTGAGAAATCAGATTTAGGCCTTTTTCCTATTTTCCTGTGGGCCATTGGCTCTCCTCATTCTCCAGCCAAATGTCTGTTTGCAGGGCTGGGTTTTATTGGTGGAAAGGCAGCTAGCTGCCTGTATTGTCCCCATGCATTAGTGAGGGCAAGCACTGCAAAAAGGGAGTTTTGGAGTGATGTTAATTCTAGCCAAGAGGAAAAGACAGCCGTCTTCTGCTTTTACTTCAGTGCTCTGTGGTGAATGAAACTCCTTGTGGGAGGTCTGCCTTGAGGCACCTCTGCAGAAGATTTAGGAGAACGCAGTGCTGCTGCTCTCGATAGTAATGAGGCCTGTTACCAGCCCATGGTGCTGTGCCTGTGCTATGGCATGTTGTCCCCTGCCTACAGGCATGAACTTGTTTGGAGCCCCAGCAGCTGAGTGCTGCATCTCAATGGAAGGAAGCACAGCTATGCTTATTGCTGAGAAGCAGTGAGGCTTGGCAGACATGGCTCAGAGCTAGGTGACAGGAGGCCAGGCTTTTCTCCCCAACTCTTGTTGCTGTAAGGGAGTCCTTTTATGTTTTTGTGTTGCGTTTTTTCCGTAATCACAGAGACCACATATCACTTGGATTTGAATGGCGTGTGTTAGACTTTATGAAAAGTCACTAAGGTTTTGTAGAACATTTAATTCCTACAGCCCCACAATCATACTTATACAGCAGTACCTTAATACCAGTGTAGCTTATTTCCTGTCTCGCACTGGAATAGCTGTGGTAGTCCTAAAGCACCTTATTTTGGTATGATCACATTAGAGCAACTGTAACATTTTAACTCACACAGCTGAGCATTACCAGGTCTGTATGTGTACAGCCCCCTATTTACACGATATAGCAAAATGTGGCCTTGATCTAGAGCCAGCCCTATATTACGAGCTCCTGCTGGCAATGCTGTGTCAACCCGTGGCTCTGGAAAGCTGTAATCCCTCAGAAGCAGAGTGACATTGGCAGAAGCTCCTGTTGTGAGCATACCCAGGCTGGAGGGGTCACCTGCAAGCAGTGTTACAGGTAGGACACTGGAGTGTGTTGGAAAACCAGTGATGCTATTCCCGGTCAAGCATGGAGTTGATTCATCCCCCTTGTTTGTGCGCAGTTAAGTCACCTAGACTGAACTAGAACCTCCTGTTTTTTTTCGACTAACTTTTGCTTCCTCAGTACCTTTGTTTTTTGACTCTTTTCCGGTTTCTGAGTTGATGTTCCGTTCTTCTGGTGACTGCTCTGGTATGGCCAAGCAGAGCACTGCAGAGGTGGTACACTATGTGCTTTGTGCTTTGTCTTTTTAGTTCAGAGCAATTGCTCTGTCCCTATGTGTGAAGAGAGGCCATGAAGCTCTCTCAGTGCTCCTCTGGTGTGCATATGGACACCTCCCAATGAAGCCACAGTTACCAGTCAGATCCCCTTGCGGGGGATGCCTACAGGTGACTGGAAGTCAGTTAGTCAGTGTTGCTACCACTTGTGTGGCTGTCCTGGATGTTAGCATAGCTACTGCAGTAGGGCGGAGAGAAAGGGACTGCTAATGATAATCTTGATGTTCTTTCCCTCACTGTGACTGGGCTGGAGGAGGTACTGTGAGGATTTGGCTCTAGTCTCCCTGCCAAAGCTTTGTGCAATGAAGATAAAAGTCCCAGCTGTGTCTTGGTGCTGCTTGTGTCAGCCCTTTGTCCTGGGGGCAGAAGTCTGAAGCGGTTTCCGAAGTAGGCAAGACACAGTGAAGCACAACAAATCACCACCTTATCTTCCTGTCCTCTCTATCACCTTTTTTCTAATGAGATTTCTTCACATGTGAGGAGGCAAGACAGGCCACTTTTAATCTCCAGCCTATGGTAGATCTGGGGAGGGCTTAAAACAGGGGTGATATTTTACCTGTATAAAGGCCCATATATGACAAAGCCCGAGTTTCTGATGAGGAGTACTTTATTGTTTATCCCCTTCGTTCTCTCCCACTTGAACGAAACAAACCCAAAGTATTATCCTAAAGGTATCTGTGCTCAATGATGGGCTGGAGGCTCCTCAGCTTCTTTTTAGCCATTTTTCTGTTGCATTCCTCTCCATGTCCAAAAATGCCTTAATTATATCAGAAAGAAGTGATGTTGTCCTGTTGTTTTTCTCAGGGGATTTACGTTCCTTTGGCCCATGAAAGTCAAGTTGGTGAGTGGCACAGAAAGCTGGCTAGAGAAGCTTGCGGTATGCCCAAATCCATACAAATTTTTTTGTAATCACTTCTTGGCATGGAGTGTTTGTATGAACAGTGAGAATTCACACCTACTCTCCTAGCTCAGCCTCCGGACAAATTATGATTAATTCTGTGAGCAAATGTGCTCTCTTAGCTAACATTGTATCTGTCAAACACAACCCAAGAGAAATTTTGGTCACTACACCTGGGTACCCCTCTGGACTCCAGAAGCATGAGTTAGATATATACAATACCTTCTCCTGTCCAAAGAGCAGCAGGCAGAATGGTGTGAATTCCCTTCCTTTGAAAATGAAAGAGGGTGACTCTGTATGAAAACAGCAAGTCTTTTTACACAGAAAAGATATGAGGTCTATTCATCCGAGGAAGAGTAACTGTTCTCTTGAAGTCATGGATGGTTTAAAAGCTTCCAGGAAAGAGCTTGCAGATTTAAGACCATATTTGGGTTAGCAATACAGTTTGGGGAGAAGGTGTAGGCAAAAGAAAAATCGGGTACTGTTTTGTTTCTTTTTTGTGTCTTTTAAACGTACCTCATGATTTCCTGAGAAATTGTTGTCATGTAGGGTATGCTTTGCTTTGTGCAGGTAATGCCTTCAGAAGGGTGGCAAACATGAATAATTAGCAGTTGTGCATACAACTTTTGTCTGTTCCTAGTTATGGCTCCTCTACTGTGCACACAGAATTGCGGTGAGGGGCCTCTCTCTGCATCTCTGTCGTGATCTGGCACGTGTGCCCCATTTGCCCATGGGCTGAAATATTTTGGAATGCACCTTTGTGCCTCATATTCACACCATGCCTTAATCCTCATCGTTCTTCAAATGTAGATGTGTTCTAGACACAAATGGATGTAATAGTTGCACGGTTGTATCTCCCCAGAGTGGGTCAGCTTTACCAGGTGTTTTAACCTTGCACTGGAGCAGATGGTTCCTGGCTAAGATTGATACATCTCTGTACAGCTGTATGGAACCATCTGTGCTATCAGCTTTACTTGATGCACTCTGTTTGAAAATTTTCTCTAGTTTTAATACGCAGTCCTTTCTCTCCATCACTGTTAGGTGTTATCCTTTGGATAATCTGTTCTTATAGAATTTTATGTACTAATATCACCACATTATATCATGCCTTTTCAGCAATAAATCTTGCAGAGCTTCACAAAAGATGCCTGTTTAAGAGATACGAATGGGTGAACAAAATTATAGGCTGAAGAGGTGGAGATAAATTAGAGGAATTAGTATGAATTCGGCTCCTATAGGTGGGAGGCAGTCAGCTTCATCACTTGTGTGTGTATGCTTTAAAATGTCAGATGATAGGTGGTTCTTGAGTTCAGAAGAATGTTGTACCGTTTATGTAGCCAAGGGTCGAGTAGTGTGTGACACCTGCAGACTGTGAGAGCTATGTGAGTTCACTCTTGCCTTCTCTGAAATCTTTGTTTCTTCAAAATCCTGTGTGCTCATGTATGAATCCCAAGCCGGACTGTGCTCAGGGTATAAATGCTATCGCCGGTCAGCTGTCCGCTAAGTAGCCAGCACCAGGTAGGGGAGGCTGGCAGCTGGTGGGAAAAGAAATCTGCAAATGTGTCCAGACCTGGCTTGTGACAAGCCTGTGCATGCGTGATGTGTGTAAATGCAAGGTAAAGGCACTGAGGGGGAGTTTCAGTCCGACACAATAGAGATGTGCAGGCTTGAAAAATGTTACAGTCATGCAAGTCTTGGGAAATTAGGAACCCAGAAAAAGGGGAGAGATGAGAATTTGGTCTCTGCTGAAGGGAAAGCTATCAAGCACCACTCTTTTTAGATGTCAAACGATCTGCTGCATGGGAAAAAGTTGATGGAAGGCAGTGGCTGTGAAGCCTGTTCCTCACAGGACCTGCTTCTTGGTAGATGTTTGTGCAGGATCACCTCGCTGGTAGGGTTGTGAGACCAGACATGACTCAGTCTATCAGCATGCAGCGTGGTTTCAGGTTGCTGTCTTACTGCTCTTAAAATGTTAAAATGCTGTATTGAAGGTATTTGCTTCTTTTCCTTGAGCTTTTGAAAAGAATGAAACTCTTTAATGTCGTTAGTGCTATTGTTATTTAAATTTAGCTTGTGACTGGTAACCATTAAATATTTATAGAGAAATCGATAGCAGTGAGATTTTTGCTGTAGTAAATATATATCACATATGTATTCAAAACCAAACCAGTGTATTCCAGGAAATAATCTGTAACAATGCTCTGTAAAGTATTCATGTCAAGGTACTTTAGCTGTGTCCTAAATGCAGCCCTTTCTGCAGTGGAACCCTGTTTTTAAAATAGCCTGGAGCAGTGCTGCCCTGTGCCTTAGGGAAGGAGGTTCTTGCAAAATCCATCTGAGCCCTCCGTTCAGGGCAGGAAGCTTCCTGCTCTCTGGCCCATAAGATCTCCCTTACCTCAGAGGAAGCCCAGCCAAGCTGGGAATCCGCAGCGTGTAATTTCACCTGTAGATCAGTAATTGAAAATAGTTTTAAGCCAATACCTGTGTATGCATTTGGGACTTAAGTTGTCATCAGAGGCAGGCCAGGGCTCACTGGAGTGATACAGAGGAAGGTGTGAGAGGTGCGGAATGCCTGGCACACAGGGAGGACGAGTAGCCAGCTCCTTCTCAATTCTGGGCTTCTGCATTGCTTCCTTGTGCAGCTGTCAGTGGAATAAGGCAGTGGGCCAGCAAGGAGATGACCTGAAGTAGTTGTTGCAGCCAGGTGTTCTGAAAGGGAGAAAGCTTCCTTACGAGTTGGAGGTGAAATTTCAATGTATAATTATGAGCAGCGTTTATAATAATAATAATTCTAATTATATACATAAACAGTCTAATCTGCTGCAATGTAACACGGTAACATTTGCTGAGCTTTGGCTGCTTTCAGATAGTGAAAATAAGCTGGTGGTTATTGGCCAGGGTTCAGAAGCATTTCTCAAAATTTTGTACACGATATGAACATCTTAATCCACACAAAATTTTGCAGTTATTAATTCTCCCCAATTATCCTTCAGATAAAACTACAACTAACTCATTAACTAAAATTAATTGTAAATAAAGCTGATCTGTTGTCGAGAAGGCTAATTAGAACGGTAATTGTGTAATGATGATGCATTTAATTTCAGATTGTGGATTTGAAAGCTACTCCTTTTGGCAGCGGTAGAGTAAGGTGTTCCAAAATAAAGCAGGATGCTTATTGCTGCCATTGTTCTCTTAATTCATACTGCTAGGATTCCCCGTGCTTTCCATCCTCCTCCTGTCCCCTGTAGGGCACTCAGAAACTAACTGCACACAGTGAAGCCAGCGACCAGGCTGCAGGTAGACCTGGTTGGGTGGGGGGTGAGGAGTGAAATCCCTCTGCATGTACCTGGCACTGCTGTTGCAGCACTGCATCCCTGAGCTGTGGGAATACCGCCTGTGCTTTTGGGATTTGCTGCCGGCTCGCCATGGAGATGCATCTGGAGTGTCAGGCCAACAAAACTGAATTGTGACTCATGTTTTAAAAATGAGCGAGTAATTTTCCATGCAGTTTCATTACAGTATCTTTTGCCCCAAGGATTATTTACTGTAGATTAATTTTCAGCAATTTTTCACTACGTAATCTGGGATTTTAATTGGAGAGGAACTGTTTAAATCAAATAGTGTTTTTATTCCAAATTACCTTGTTCTAACAGTAAGAGCAGCACCGCTGCTAAAATCAGCAGTGTACCTGTTAGCCTGCACGCACCATTTCTTGTGGTATTCATTTGTCCAAATGCATTAAACACTGTTTTGAGCTGCTTTTTAGCGTAGCGTTTTAACGAACCATCACTTGAATCACTAATGAAGAAATAGACGTTGAATACAGAGTACACGATTCACCTTTCCTCATCGTTTATAATCTGCAGATTTGTTCTGATTTGATTGAGAGGGAATTGCAGTACTGAAGGATGGACTCTTGCATGTTCCTAATACCCAGACTTGAAGGGAATGTTGATTGTATTTTTACCTATCTTCCCTGCAAGTTTTTTCTCCCTGTGTGTCCTGGTTCACCGGGGGGGGGGTGGGGGGGGGATGTAAAAGTCCTGAGAGCGTGTTTTTAGTTACATCACTAATATTAGAACTGAGTAATCGGGTGGCTTTGGCAGCAGTCTCATTTATAAATTGTTGGTGAGCAGATGGCTCACCAAGTTGGCATGCCAACTCCAAACTTTCACAATCATGAGTCAAGTTTTAAATCGCAAGATTGCCTTACATGCCGTGAGATTTTTGTGTGTGTGTTTGTTTTAATAAATGTAGTTTTCAATGTAGCTTCTCCTTTCTGAGCTGTTTTGCAGAGGCATGGCTGTTCAGCCTCCCCTACGGTTGGAATGCTTTTTTTTTTTTTCTTTCTTGTTTTGATGAAGTGGAGATTTTTGTAGCCGCCTACCTGAAAGGCTTGGTGCTAAGAAGAAACAGCGCATACCAGGCTAATAATCAGGGAAGTGAGATTTGGCAATCCTGCTTAATGTCAAATAGGTAAATAGTAACAATCATGATTTTAGCAACTGCTGGTCCGTAAGAACAGCAGTTGGCTAGAAATGCATTGCTGATATCTGTAATATTGAATATGCAAATCTGTGCCAATTTGTTTGTTTCCTGAGCGCGTGGCTTAAGCGTTAGACAGTGCGGAGTGCAAATGTTACGTTTTGCAATGCAAGAGTGAATATTCTCTGTAAGCAAGGCAGCAGTGATTCAAAAGAAGTTCTGACTGTGAATACAGTGAAGTTCTAAAAGGGTCTGATCTTGATCTGCTTGATAGTTTGGACAAATAGTAATTTAAGGTTTTATTTATTTCTAAGACGAAACATGTTCTTTCAGTTAAGGGGGATACGGTATGTATGGGTTATATTGCCTGACTGTGGGACCTATTACGGAATGATAATTGGAACTTATTTCTGAAAGCTTCCACACAGTGTGATGTTGTAGATGCTACACAACTGTGTTTCATCTGTAATCATGTAATTGGTGTGTGCAGCTTATTAGCGTGTTCAGTTTAGGCCCGGGTTTTTGGAAATGTCTCCTGTTCTGGTCCTGATTTAGCAAAGCTCTTAAACAGATGATTAACTCCCATTGGCTTTAATAGGACTTAAGCACATCCTTAATCAGGGCCATTGTGTCAAATCACATCTCTTGGTGACAATCAGAACAACCTGCCAGAGCTGCAGTAAAAATATCTGCAGATCTTCCTTAAATGCAGATTGATGTTTCTTTAACTTGCGACGCATTTTGTTTCAGAATCTGAAACGCTGTGGATTTCTTTTTAAAGCAAATGCTTATTGTCACCATCTAATTGTATGTGTAAAGTTTAAAGATTTTAACTTGCTTGGCAGGAGGCTGTTTGCATCAAATCTACTCAATACACCTTTGAGATGGAGAAGAAGAAAGTACACATCTGAGAATGCCTCGTTGGCATAAAAATGTCAGCGCTGATAGATATCCGTGATGGAAAATTTGTGTGGGAGTAATAATTTAGTAATAAAATAGGTCAAATTAATTCTTATGCTGAAGGGGGATACCTTACAATAACCATTTTGTAATTTTATGTTTGACAGTTTGCTCTGCATTATGTGGATAGGTGGAGCTGAGATAATGTAATCCATTTCCAACTGTAAACAAGATTGCTTTAAGAGCTGCTGTAGTAAGATGCGTGTTGGCTGACTTTAAGCTGTAAGGTAATTGCCTCTGAATATTAATGTGCATGTGGGGATTTTGTTTTTAATTCTGGGATTTCATCTTTGCCCTATAGCAGCTCTGAAGAGGCCCTTGTTTTCCCAGACCCTACTTTGCTGCTAATTGAAGCTGATGGCAAGTGTAGTGCTTTGGGACCTTTGCTTTTATTTTCTGTGGCCTGTGTACCTTGGAGAATGCTACTTTCTTTCACTTTTTTTTTTTGTTTTGTTTGGTAGCCACCTTTTGAGTAGATAAGATTTATTAGGAATGTTCTTGCTTTCCTGTGGTGGCTACATCTAGGTGCTGGGCTAGGGGAGGTTATGAGAAAAGGGGAGAAGTTGCTGCACTAATTGAATTGTAGCCTTTTAGATAAATGGGAGTTAAGGTGCTGATCCTGCGCTGTGTAGCTAGAGAACTTCCTCAGGAATAATTTGGGACCTGATCCCCAGCTTCCAGTTGGAGCTTTTCCGTCTGTTTCTACCCATATTGGAGCAGACCTGTGTCATGGAGGCAAGATCTGGGTAGTGAAAAGCTTAGTCTTGGGGAAGTCTCTGGCTATGTTTGTATGTGAAATTTTCAGGCACTGAAAGGAACATCTGGTTTACAACTGAGTAATAGTTTGCCTTTCCTTCTAAATTATTGCACCTGGTTTCTGCGAGCATTGCTGGTTTCTGCGAGCATTGCTACTCACTGCTTGCAATGAGACGTAGCACTGGGTATGAGGGAGCCTGGTCAAGTTTGTTTGTTAAATAAAGACACAAGAAATAAATAGGGCATTTTTATTTCGGATTAATTCCCTAATCCGGTGTAGTGCGTGGTCTCGCACTGAGAAGGTGATGGCTGAGCAAGGGTGGGAGCTTCTGCTGTTCCTTAAGAGGGTGAGGTACATGCTGACCTGTGCTACTGGCAGGACCTAGCAGGTCCGTAAATGGCTGTTCTGAGGGGTCATGCCTTACAGAGAGATGGGGCCAGCAGCTGAGAGATGATGGCTTCACAGCCAGCTCTTCTGCAGATCACCATTAGTTTGTGTTGGACCACAACCTTATATAATGTCTGGAGTTAAACAGTGGACTGGAGGCAGGTGATGTTAATGGGTGGGAACCACCAAACAGAAACAATCTTCCACATTCCTGTGCCTTATACAGGCTTTGGGATTTTGAGTTTGTTTTAGAATTATTTACAAACTTCTGCAGTATCCAGTCTCCAGTGGTTCAGTCTGTCTACTCTTGAAGTCAATGGCAGTCCTCTTGGTAATTTGATTACTCAACTGTTCTAGGGGTACCTTCCCTAAATATAGTTACTTTGCGGTGGAAACATTTGACTGTAGGCCAGTAGGCAGAAAAAGTGTTTGTGTGTGGGGTGTTTGTGAGTGTATCTTGCCTGTTAAGGAGCCTCTTTCTGTGCTGTGACTGCTTCAATACTATGACAAAAATAATATGAAAGGATTCTATTAGCTAATTAACCTGTTCGTTAATGGATTAAGTGTTGTCTTAAGGGCAGCAGTTTGAGTCCGTATAATGAAAGCTGACTGGAGGTATGTCCTGTAGCTATGACAAACTTTGTTTTATAGTAGCATGTATTTTTCAGTAGCTGCTTGCCATGCTGTAATGTGGTTGGAGTGGGAGAAACAGAAAACTGGTCATTTCCCGGCAGATAGCGATAAGTTTCTACTCAGTCAGAATGCTCTATATGCTGTGATAGGTTTATAATTATTATCCTAAGATTGATGTCTTTGGGGGGAGTGTAAATTTGTGCAGCAGTAATCCATTAAGAAATCAATAATCGTTCCATCCTGAAATGCAGTTTCTGTACAACATTATAAATGCACACCAAAGATTTGATTCTAGGCTTGTCTTCCCTCTCCATCCCCTCCTCTTCCCTGAACTCCCAAGTTCGATGTCCTTCACTGTGTCACAAAAGTGATTACGTGGTAGGACCCTTCTTTTCTGATGGGGAAAAAACAGGGGTAGTAATAAGAGCATCATCCTGAGGTGCTGTTCAACTTGTTGTGTGATCTTTCCTTTCCCCACAATACTGTTTTGATCTTGGGAAATTCTCCCTCTACCTCACTTTTATCCCTGCTAGATGAGGATGATGAAGATTCATGCGCTGTTTCTCTGCCAAGGACTCTGGAGAGGAAGCGTTAGATATGTGCGAAGTTGTGGTACATGCACATTTCCTTCTCTTTACTCTCCCTCCTCATTCAGTCTTCATTTAACATCACACGAGTTTGACCGTCAGATGCTGCCGTGTTCTGCAGGACTTCCTTTTTTTTTTTTTTGCTCTGAGTTCTCCCCAGTCGGGCATGTTTTTGAAATGCTGTTGTAAGTAATCCTCTGATCTAGAGAGCTGGAAACCTCTTTATCTCAGAGTAAAGGTGTTCACAGCTGATAAATAATAGACTGTATGACGGAGACTGGGAGTACTACTTTAGTTTCTCTGTGGAAGGCTAGCTTATACAGCACAAGCTACTGAGTTGGTACAGTTTTGATCTCACAAGGAAAACTGCAGATGGGAAAAGGAAATGCTATTACAGTATTAAGAATGCACGTATCTGCTGACTTCAGTAGGCCTTGGCTAAGAGCTACAAAACACGGAGTAGTGATACTGTATTTCCTTACCGTTTGTTTTCATTCTTTCTCTGTGTTTTGTGAGAATGGCTTGAGACATTTTTCTCCAGTGTAGCTTAGAATCATAGATGATTAAGGTTGGAAAAGGCCTCTGAACTCATCTAGTCCAGCTGTCACCATGATGGCCACTAACCTGTGTCCCTGAGTTTAGTCAGCTCAACTGCTGATTGAAAAATGGGATGTTCCTTATGTCTTTGTCTTGCATCCATTGTATTTGTTATCCAGGTTTGGTTTCACCTTCTGGTTTCTCATCTACCCCAGTGAAAGCACACTCATCTTGAGGAGCATGGGCTGGCACTTTGCTGTGAAATTCAGCTCTCCTTAACTTTGTGACTTGTGTCACTTTTCTGTTGGCCTGCATACCAGTCAGTCAGCATCTCTTATGTCAGTATTATTCTTAATAGTGAAAATCGCGTATTTTTTTTCCCCCCTTCTGGTCAATTTGGGATACAGAAGCAGCAGCTGACTGACAGCTGATTTTTCTGCAATGATTTGCTGAAGCGCTCATGCAAATGGTGTGTGGCTTTTCAGCAAAATAAGACGACTTTATCACATCTTCTTGGGTTTTACCCATGACCATTTTTTTCCAGTGGTTGGCAGAATGGTGAGTGCTGAAAGCCCAATATGGGCTCACAGGATGCTGAGTTTAACAGATAGGGCTCTATTAGCTTTCAGCTGCGTTTATCTTTACTTTACAAATCTCTATTTAGAATTACCTGCAAGTGGTTATTTTCCACTGTGGTTGCTTAAGACTCTTCTGCGTTTGTTATTGTTGTATTTTTAAACGACTGAAGACTCACCACCGCACATAAAACTATTATGAATGTGTGTGTGTCCACTGACAGCTTGAATGACAGGTTACAGAAAGTGGTGTAAATTGCTCTTCGGGGCAAAAATTCTCCAAAGAGAAATATTTAATAAATTGAACTATGAAGAGATGCTATCTCAATCAATAAGTTGGAGTTAATTGGCTGTGTACAGAGCATTTTTAAGCCTTTCCCCTGAAGATTCTGCAGGTTAGGTTTAGAGTACCTTTCTGGTGGAATGCGAAGCTGCTTTCAGAGGCCAGTTTTTAATAACCATTAATTTTTTTTAATGATTATTGAAATAAAATTAATTTTCTTCAGCGTCCATTTTACGTTGTAGCTATGTGTCTCACAAAGTGAATTTAGCATGGTTTAAGAACAGAAAAAGCTTTGCAATTCTTTTTTTCCCCTTTTGCTGTGTGCCTCTGAGAGTATTCCATGCTCTAGTGACTGCTCCAGAAAACAGTCCCCAGCTACTCTGTGCTGTGTGGTGTTGTTTGTGGGCAATGAAAGCACTGCAGACATCTAATATTCCGTTCTGTGTCACCTCACTTTGCAGTTTTTCTGGTTGTGAGCACTATCAGAGCCTCCCAAGTGCCACATGCTGCCTGCAAACTGGGTGTTAGGACCAGTGGTCCTGAACTTGTTAGTTCAACGTGGAGCTTGCAAGCATGTTTTAAACACATCCCAATTAAAAATGAACTCTAAACGTTCGAGTTAAAGTTAGGAGCAACAGATAAGTTGCAGAAAGGAATTTCATCTGAAGGTCTCTAAACTATGGTTAATGGCAATCATTACCAAGGTGGATCCTTGGTGCTTTCAGAGAGCAAAGGTCTCCACCAAGAAGTCTCTTGGCAAAAGCCCCTGCCTTTGGGATGGTTTGCTTGGGAGTATTGTGGGCCTGACTGCTAGAGAGGGCATGGACTGCTGGACTATCTGTAGGTAGATAAGAGTCAGCTCCTGATGAACGGGTCCTAAGTGATTTAGTCAGTAACAGCTGCAAGTGGAAGCTGAAAGGCCTGTCTTCCAGCCGTGCGGTTGCTCCTTCAGACAGCATCTCCTCCTTTATGGGTTGCGTAGAAGTTAAATGTGTTTATTGGAATGCTTTCCCTTGGTTGGTATTCTTTTTTTTTTTTTTTTAGGGTTTTTTTTTTCCTAACGTCACCTCTAAAAGTTAAGGTAAATTGTAAGGAATAAAGGAATCCTTAGCATAGAAATTATAGAATTAAGTCATTCAAAGCAAAGTGCTTTTTCTTCCTTAAGTGTTTGCCTTGGAATTTTTTCTTCCTGCTGCGGCCCACCAAAGGTCTTCACCCTGACTCATAAGCCAGAGGAAGGTGATATTCAAACCAGTTGAGAAATGCTCCATTGGAGTGGAGCGATCATAACAAGACTCATTGAGGCTGATTGTCACTAGCTCAGTTGGGAAAAGGGAGGGGGGTAAATCATTGAGTAGGTATATCTTCCATTCAGCAGGAGCTGCACATGATGGGATTATTAGTATTTCTAAACTAAAGCCCCTGACAGATCCTTGGATACTTAAAGCTGTTGTGATGCTTTACCAGATGGTTCAGAAACTCAGACTGGAATATCTCATTGGCTGGTGCCGAACAATGACATTTCAAACCCACACGTTCATTTGGATTTTAATTTTCAGGGGGATTAAAGCTTTTTGGAATATGGGCTGTCTCTTTCCATATATATTCTCGGCACCTTATGTAGTTGAGTTTTGCAGCGTCTTTATAATTGTGTGTTACTTCTGAAAGAGCAATTTGAGCAGTCGCACAGTATTAACTGCGTACCTGGACCAGTGAAGCACAGACAGGATAAGCGTGCAAGTTGTTGGCTATTTAAGGCAGCTGCTTTGTTTTATATCTGGTAACTGCGTGAGCAGGTGATTATGCTAAAACATGCCATTTTTGATGCTGTATCTCTCTGTTCTTTTCACTTTTCCAATCTCATCTTTGAAGCCCCAATCCTGCAAATACAAGCGCATTTGCATAACTCAATACAAGCAGAGTGCTTCTGTCTATTCCTGCTAGGAGTTGAGCTGTTTGGTCCTGGCTCAGCCAAGCACTTTTAATGAGACCCCACAGCTCTAAGGGAGAAAATCAAAGGCGATGGGCTGGTTTTTACTCTCTTTCTGTCCTGTGGCGTTATGAAAACAGGATGGAGTGCCCCTATGGCAAAATACAGAGATTTTCAGAGCCTGCCAAGTCAGGCAGTCTCTCTGGCTACCCACATGGCTGTCCTGGCTAGCACTGGGGCCTTTATGCTACTTCTCAGCTGCCTTGAGGAAGGGGTGGGAGTATTGCTATTAAATCCCCTTGTAAACTCCTTGGGGCAAAGATTTGTTTGGTTGTGTATGGGTATATAGGGTGGTGATACATTACCACCCTATTTTCTACAATATACATTGTAGAAATCTAAGTATGAGGATGAGTTTGGGATTAGGGAAAGAATTTGAGCTTCATATTTTAGGAATGCAAAATTTATTTATAATACTTGTTTAAACAGCAACATTAATGCATATTCTACACAGCAGTCAACTAGAATGCTTTGCTGGCAAGTGAGAGGTTTTGCTTTCCTTCTGCTCTTGCATTTACCCCTTATGCCTTTGTTAACATTGGTGGGGATGGAGTTTGGCTCTGTTGAGAAGAAAAAGGACATTTTATATAGTAATTTTTACGTGTTAGGCTGGTACATTCAATCCCACTCTTCTTGACATGATTCATTCTATTTGTACATGACTGATGCACAGTGTTAAATAACGTGCGGGCTGGTTTTTTTTCTTTTCTGTTAAACAAGTATTCCCTTGGTGTGCCACAGAAAGCTGACACATGTTGGTTCTTCACTCAGGGAGTTCTGCATCTGTCGACACTTCAGACATAATCAGTTTAGATTTCTGCAGCTGATTACTGTTCACCTCTAACCAAGCTGAGAAGCTGCTCCTCCAAATGGTAACAAATAATATCCTAATTAGTTCTCTGCATAGTGCTAGCAGAAGTCTTAGCTGCAAGCGACTGGTCTCGGAGGCCTTTCTGTTCCAGTCCACTGCCTTTACAGACTGTTGTATCAGCACTTAGGCTGGGCTTTTATTCCCCCTGCCTCCAAATGCTCACAAAGCAATTAATTATGCACCTGACGATAGACATTAGGCACGCAACAGTATTCCACATACGGTTATGAACATTTCATTAGCACCAGTTGATTTATGTATGATAATGAGAGCAGGAGCAGGAATGCTGGGCAGGACTCCAGGATTATCCCATAGCCCTGGTGATGTTAAGCGTCCCTGTGAAGCTGGCTGAGCTGACCACCCAGCGCAGCTTAAACGCTGCTGTGATCAGAGGAGAAACCAGGAGGATGGAGGGATCAGGAAGCACAGGAAGGAGAGCAGTGCAGAGCGGCTGCTGTACGGCACTGCCTGTCTGGGACTGACAGCGCTGGGTTTGACCAGGAAGTTTTAAATGGGTTTATGCTTTTCTGAGTCCGATTAGCTAGTTAGCAAAACATGCCCATCCCTGTCTATTAAACTCTGTGTACTTCCTCTTAGCTGATGGGTTGTGGTGTTTGGTTGTTTTGTTGCGTTGGGTTTGTTTTTTTTTTTGTACAAGCCCACTTTTTAAAAAAACAAATAAATATGGTTGAAGGCCTAATTTGATTAATAGCGCTCACAGGGCATGGCAGAATATCTGTCGTCATCTTGCTGAGCGGTGCGGGCAACTGCAGGTGACCAAAATAGTGCAAACAATTAGAGAACGAAAAGAGGTGGAGGTGGGGGGAAATGCCTTAGGAACATGTACAGCTGTGGCTGTCCGTGGGTGCGCTGAGCATGGAGGCAGATAAATATCCAGTACTTCAAAAAGGAAGTTTTAAAACATGAATTGGCTTTTCAGGTTCAATTCAGCAACTTTTAAAAGCTCTGCTTAAGTTTGCGATTGAGAGAACCTGTTCTAATATATGAACTGTTTCAGAAAAATAATAATTGCGGAAGTGCTGCTCCAGTATATGTTACTGAACTGTTAAAGGATGTATAGCTGCTAAAATCAGGGACATCAGAAAATCGGCGCCTAAAAGTAGAGCTTGTTCCTGAAAATGCTTTATTACCACAATTGCTGCTTTTTCTGTTGGTGCAAGGCTGTTATCTTCACTTCATTCAGTGTTGAGTCAAAGCAGCTGAGACAGTGAGAAGGTAGATTTTTAATTACTATTTTTTTTTTTCCAGCAAAGTATTGAATAAGAACTGCTTTGAGAGGTTGAGGCGATTCCAATTTGTGTTCAGGATGGAGTTGGCGTAAATAATGAATTAAAAAAATCATCTAGGAGATGAAGTTAATTATCTTTAATATATGAACGTGTAAAACGAATATGAGTAAATGAATTCTAAGCCAGTTTAAAAAGTGCAAAGTGGTAACAAACAAGTGATCTGCTGTAGAGCTCAGATTCACTTGTGAAATCACTGCTTTTTGTGGGTAATAATTCAATAATTCATTTTTTCGTTCAGAAAACATTTGAGAGATCCTAATATGAGATAATGTTATGCTGCGTTGTTTAAGCATTTTAACTGAAGTTTCCTACTTGTTTTTTCTTAAATCCCAGCTTTGAAAGGCAGTTCAAATCTCTTGGTTATGAATTGATTCATCATGTCTTTTCCTTTAATATTATATATAGGTATATGTTATAAACAAGAAACAAGGTATACCCAATGTTCTTGGGTTTTGGAGCAGCTGACATGCTGTTACTGAGGTACTTGTTAGTTAAACTGAGAAGATAAATGGATGCAGCAATTGTCAAGTGCGTGAGAAGAGGTCTAAATGGAAGCTGACGGGAGTTCTTAGGCTACAACAAGTTTGCAAGTTCCTTCTGGTTCAGTCTCAGAACCAACTGATGTCAAATATTCATTAATGATTTGCCATTAATAATGATGAGTTACCAGTATAACTTCCAAGTCAAATCAGAAGGCAGTACCAGAAGAAAAGTCAGAAGCTTGCACGGGAGGAGCTGACTCAGATTGATGGAGCAATGAAAAAGAGAAGAAACCTGGTCATGCACTGTGTCAGGCTGCACACAGGGCTAGCAGGAATTTCTCTTGTAACCTGCATGCCTCGTAGCTGAAAATAGGAGAAGAAAGGACTGCATGTTTTTAGGTGTGTTTTTAGGTGACAGTAGGTGTCTGTCAGATGCCAGTATGATACAGTTATCAAAGAGGCACATGCCATGATGTGATAGTGCCAGTGAGCTGTTTCCAGTGGAGATGGGAAGTGCTGATGCTGTTCTACAGGCCTGAGAACCAGGGTGGCTTTGTGCACACAGAGGTCTGTGCTGCGGTGTCTAGACATCTTCTGTTTGGTGTACAGCTTTTACAGCTAGTTCAGCCATCTCTGCTCTCTGTCAAGAAATGAAGGTGTATTTGGTCAAGTCTCATCAGCCTGGTAAAGTCAAGCCTTTTGGAAAAGGTGAGGGTCAGTGCCTAGTGATGAGTAATGGAAGGGGTGTTGACATAAGGTATAAAGATGCTTGGGCCTTAAGAAACACCTTCTTCAAGTTCTTGCTTGAAGGCTGATGTCAGTCCCTCCCTACGGACCTTGGCCTCAGCTTCACAGTAATGTCTGTGCACTTGCACAAGGTCTTGCTTTCCATGGGCCTCATTTCAGTGGTATAGCAACAGAAGCAGGTTGTTTTTTTTTTTTTCAAGGCTTTATGTAGCACAGGCCCAAATTTGGTATCCCATGGAGTGATGTAAGCTCCAGTAGGAAAACCTTGGCAGGAACTGTTCTGTGTTTATAGAAAACAAACAGTTGACTACAGGCAGTGCTGAGATGCCTGGAGGCAAGTTTATGAGCTCCCTTTAGTGGAAGGAGATCCTGGAATCATAGAATTGTTTGAGTTGGAAGGAGGCTTTAAAAGTCATCTAGTCCAGTTCCCCCGCAATGAACAGGAACACTTGCAGCTACATTGGGTTGCTCAGAGCTGGCTCCAGCCTGACCTTGAATGTCTCTAGGGACAGGGCATCCACAGCCTTTCTGGGCAACTCATTCCAGTGCTTTGCTATCCTTATTATAAGGAACTTTTCCGACTTGACCTTGTTGAACTTTGTGAGATTTGCACAGGCCCACCTCTGAAGCCTGTCCAGATAAGTAACTGTGGATGGCAGTCCTTCTCTCCTGTGTGTTACCACACTGCTGAGTTTGTTGTCAACCACACATTTGCTAAGGATGGACTCAATCCTACTGTCCGCATCACTAATGAAAATGTGAAATTGCAGACCTCTTGTCACTGGTCTCCATCTGGACACTGAGCTGTTGAACACAAGACTTTGGGTACAGCCATCCAGCCAGTTCCTCATCCACTAAGTAGTCCATCAAATCATGTCTCTCCAGTTTAGAGAATCGGATTTTGTGTTGCTCTAAATGATATAAATGCGATATTTCTCTAAATTATACAAGCTATGCTAATTGTACAAAACAGTCAAGCAACACTTGCTTTTTTTCTGCAATTAAGTAACTTGAAATTGGGCAGACTTACAGAAAATTAAAAGTAAGAAATACTTCTAACAGAGCACAAGAAATTTCATATAAACAGCATGTTTGTTGTGACCTCACCAGGAGCAAGGGGATGATTTCAAACATCCTTTTGATGTTTAGCATGGAAAACACAGGGTCGTACTACTGCCAGTATCAAGTGAGATACCCAGTTTAGCCATGTGTACTGTGGGTACTTACTACTGTAAGTAGTATTGAACATCAGCATCTCCAATGGTTGACTGTGTGCAGTCCTTTACTACGAATAACCCTCTGACCACAGGTATGAACATCCTTAAATCCTGGATCTTACTTGATCTGTTTGCCTCTGTCTCTGTCTTTCACCCTGATGTATGAAGAGTGGACCAGAGCAGCACAGGGAGATGTCTGCTTCTGAAGCTGGCATGTGGTATCATCTACTGAGCAGCTGTGAAGGGTCTAAACAAATGGAATGCTCTTTTGTGAGCCACTGCTCTGCTTCTTTGCTCTGTAACAGCTCTGGCTAGTCAAGCTTGATATCGTCCATGCAGCAGCAAGCAGAATATTTTGAGGAGGATAAAATAGGGTAGAGAAGTAAAGTTTTAAACAATATATCTCTATTCCTAATACGTGAGATATGAAGATGACTTTTTACCCTTGGAACTCATGAACTTAGTGTTTTAGGCCTCTTGTGTGCATCTTCTGCTACTTTCATGTTATCCCTGTACTCAGAACCTAGTCTTGGGTCCTTTACAAAGAAGTAGTTACGTTAAGGGTAAGTCTGAGGACTTGGTATTTCTCATCAGTGCTGCATGACGTTAGGAGCTGCAGGCATCAGGGTTTGGGCCTTTGGAGTACTGGGGATTTGACTGTCCTTCGGGTAAGTGAAATTCTGGTGGCTATTAAATTCCTGGCCAAGTCATCTGTGTACTTTTCGTAAAACCTACTGTAAGCTCTGCGTAAATATTCTGTCAAATTTGCTTTGGTTTTTATGGAAGGTGTCCATACAGAATTAAAACCTCATCTAGTGCCAAATTTTCAGCTGATGTGAACTGCCTTAAGTGTAGACCCAGTACAGCAGGGCCTGTGATTTAGAGCACCTGACTTTCTAGCTTACTGACTTGTCAACATTTTTATTGAATGTAAAGCTCCATTAATTTGTTCCAATGCTCAAAATTCAGTTTAATAGCCTATCTCTTTTCTGCTATGAGGTAGGATGGTGTAATGTCATGTTTTTCAGGCAAACCAAGGATGCTGCCCAGGTAGTGAATGAGACAAGGGGTTAACTGTTTCTGGCTACGAAGAATCTTGGGCAACAGCTAGTAGGCCAGTATTTTCTGAAAAAGAATTTGTTATAATGCATTTGAGATTTGTAAATGTTCCTGTTAATGCCAGAACACTCTGGGGTGTATTTTCAAAAGAGTGTTTGCTAATCCTGTTAACAAATAATGGGATTTGTGCATGTACCTCCCATGGGCTCATATGGAAACATACATTGAAGTATCAGAAGTTTCCTGGATGCATGTTTAAGACTTTAGAGAATGTATTAAGACTAAGAATAGGATTTTCCCAATGCTGTAAGTTTTGATCTCATTGAATGTACATGCTGGGAGAAATTACTACTGGTGGTTAAAGTACATGTTGCAGTGCTTCAAAATTATCCTTTAGTGTGGAGTTGTCATGGTTCTGGTCTGCCCAGTGTTACAGCGGAAGAGCCTGGGCTCTTCTGGCAGATAAGTATGGCCATTACATTCAACCAGGAGAATATACCTGTGGTGTTATTCAGAAGAGAATCTATTCTAATCAACCTTCCTCAAAATCTTGTCCGTTGAACTCAAACAATACAGACCTGTGCGTGCATATGCATTGAATATGGTGTTGGTGCTTGGTGTTTCACGAGATTCTCCAGATTAGTACCTGCTTGCTCTCAAGTTGGCTCTTGGAATGCGATATCTCACTGACTATGTGACAAATAGGGCTTGGTTCTTGCAGATTTGTTTCCTTGTCTAGCTTTATTTGCGCTGCTGGATGACTGTCTCTTCAAGGTCTGCTTGACAAAAGGAAGGAAATGCACGTTTTGCTTGAAAATTAGCACAGAGTTTGGCCAATTTCCTTTAAATGGAAAAGTGAACCTCATGTATCTTGTTGTTATCAAGGAATTTGTCTGCTGGAGGCAAGCTGAAAAATGGTGTCTGGGGCCTATGGGCACAAATAGACCCCAGTTTCATATTCATGCGGCAGCCTTTAAATATTGCATTAGCAATATTAGTGAGACCAGACAGATCCAGGGTTTTCTGTGCCCGAGGCTTGCAGTAAAGCTGGAAAAAAGCAAAACAGTTGACTTGAAAAAATGCGTGCTTAAAAGCTGGGAAGTGAAGAGAAGTGTCTTCCTCTGTTCCCATGGCAGTTCTGCTGAATAATCACTTGGCAAACTGCAGCAGCATGGTACGGAAGCTCACGGTTGCAATTTAGGTATAGGATATTGAGGGAGGCTGGAGGCTTTGCTAATGTTTGGCTGGATGTTAGAAGTGTTAAGCGTTAAGAATGTGTTTTATCAAACCATGTCAGTGGTCCATAGCATTTTAGGTACTTAACTGAATGCAAATGAGAAAAGCTGATGATTTTTGTCTACTTGGTAGTGGAACAAGGGAGAAGTGAGGGAAGTTTTTGGACTAACTTCATTTTTCCACATCTTTCCTGGAGGGGGGGGAAAAAAAAATTCAGGTGTCCTGGACTCTGTTTATTCTTTCTGAACCCTTGGAGCTGGATTTCTTGGCTTTACATGAAAGATTGGTCCAACAGAAAACAGCTGATCAGGATCTTAGCTGGATCCAGGCTGACCTGCTGTTTAGTAAGTCTCCTCTAAGCTCAGTTAAAAACTTCAGGTTTCTTCTCCAAGTTACATTTGTCTGAGTTAAGCAAGCATTGAAACAAATCTGTTTACTTCTACTTTTTATGCTGCTCTTTCATATCTGGACCTTCTGTAAGAATGACCACGTGCTTTGCTTTTCACTGATTCTGGTGCATCATACTGAAATTTCTCAGTCACTCATCTTGTCATGAGCAGTAGCTAAGGATGGAGGAGCTTTTCCTTCCTAGCATATCTATAGCTTTCCTAGCCTCCAAGAGAAGTATCATTGTGACCAGTGTAACATATGGCTTAACCCTTCCTGTTGGCCAGCATGGTGGCTTGTGGCTTTGAGTAGCTATACATACTGACTGTGCGGTATCAGCTTGTTAAGCGCACACAGCTGTATGTAGGCTCTGTTCTGTCACTGATCCAGTCCTTATTCAATTTACTTACCTTATTTTGGGGGTTTTTTGGTAACAGTAAGATGATGTGCAAACGGAACAAGCTGAAACATGAAAGAGAAGAGCAAACCAAAACTGCTCTTACTTCTGTCAAATGTGTAATTAAATGAGTACCTGTGTATTTTATAAGAGATTTAAAGTGACCTCTGGATTGCTGCTCATCTCATTTCATACCACCCTGAAGTGTTTTCACTTTCGGTACCCTTTGGCTCTCATTCTTAACTCTATTTACTGTATAGGCTCCCACTTCAGATCTTCTTCCAAAGCCCTTCACCTTAACTGTAGCTGCCTGGTGCAGAATCTTGTGCAATGCTTTTTAGCACTGAGTGTACAACATCCCCCAAATTCCTTCTTGTCATTGCGGCACCATCCTCGGGGAATTCCAGAGGCTTTGCTAAGCGTGACCTCTTCTGCCTCAGTCCGGCCAGCACAGCCTTAAGCAAGCAGCTTTCCACATTTTCCTAGCGTATCATTCTTATGGCATGCAGTTTCCAAAACTTTCTCTCCGCAGTTGATTTTCAGCATTCTGGCTGGTAGTGTTACCACTCTTCTCTTGACCTGATTCAAAGTGGTACTAAAATGAATGTTTTTCTAACACAATTCACTAAAGATTAAGTCTGTATTGTAGGAATCTTAGCGTGGGGTCATTTGTGTGACATGTCGTTATTGTGATGGACTAAAAGCTAAGATGTTTTAAAGGAAATAGGAGCTTTTGTATATAAGAGCTTGGTATGAATAATAAAGTTTTTGGCTTTTTACCCAAGGGGGATGCAAGTTTGTGGCATTCTTTCATTTTAGTTTGGATGGTATTATCTGAAAACTGCAATATGCTTATTTCTGGTTTGCAGAGAAGGCATTTTTAGAGCAAGCTGATAATGCGCCAAAGTCTCTGAAACCTTAAAGTTGTGGTTAGCATTAAAGGCAGTTTAGGAAATTAGGTCACCATTACCTCACTACTCTTTTTTTTTTTTTTTCCTTAATTGTTTTTTAAATTTTAAACCCTGCCGCGTATCCTGTAGTTGCCACTGTTGCTGTTTCACCAGTAAAACCCAGGGGGGATGGAATTCCAAGCTGGTGGCTTGAGGAAGCTTGAACCTGAAGGCCTGAAGCTTCAGAGAGGTGACTTTGCTGCATGAAGGCAGGGCCAGGAGAGAAACTGTTGTGCAGTGTTATTTGGGAAGGAAATGTCTGAGTGCAAACTCGTCTCTGACACTGCAGGAATAGGTTAGATTTGGGATCAGGGTGTTTTGCAGGGCTCCTGGTAGGAGCTGCTCTCTGGAGCCACAGCCCTGCGGTGAGGAGCCTCAGTCTGCCTGGGTGGGTATTTGCCTCTGCACCATCAGTTGCAGCAATTCCACTCAGCAGAAATCATCCCTGTGGGGGCTGCCAGGAGAACGACAACAACAAAAAAGAAAACAACTTGAAAACCCAGACTATTTATGTAGAGCAAAAAAAAAAAAATTGATTTTTCTCCCCTTAAAAATAAATAAATAAATGCTATTAGTGGAGTCTGGGAATAGCTGAAAGCTTTATTCCCATCTGTTGCACTGTGCGTGGCTCTTTTAAGGTGTGACCTTATCAAAGCTGGAATCAAAACACAAAGTAGAACTGAAGGCAGGCTCAATCTAGTCGAGATTCCCTTCAGTAGACCATGGCGATGGTGAACAATGGATGTGCTGCTGAAGTTCATTCTTTCCTGAAGTGTGGTTTTATCAGCAATTAGGGTGTAAAAAATAGCGCTTATTGGCTTCGGGATCCTTCAAGCTTTCTGGCTTGCACTTATTTTGCCTAAAAATAAGGCAGGTTTCTACTCCAACTGTTGTATTGACTAAGACAGTGCAGCTTCACCTGCCGCATTAGGAGAGCAGGCATTTATGCCTTGTTAATGGGATTGCTCATTAAACTCCAGCTGCAGAGCCTTTACTGTTGCGATTTCTTCAGGTGACAGGAGGAGGATGGTTTAGGTCTTAGTCTTCCAGGCACAGGAGAATGAATCATTTTGGAGAAAACCAACCCAGTATTGCAGTGTGTTGGATTTTGGTTGCTTTTCAGGTGTGTTCTAAGTACTTGATGAGGCCATCCGTGAGTCACAGGGAGCGCTGTGACTAACCTGGTGGTGACGCAGGTAGGGAGAAGAGACTGGGAAGGGTAAGGAAGGATCCAGTGAACACGTTTGTATTTGTAACCTCTGAACTTGCAGAGTACTACTCAAGCAGATCAAGGTAGAACTGGCATCTTCCCCGTTAACCCAACTTTCTCAGCCTGCACTTAGACCCCATGGATGGAGGGAGGTGGAGAGAACATTGTTACACCATGGAAGTGTTTTCTATATGAATTACAATTTGGGAACTGAATTATTGTTGAATTGGCTATCAGGACTTTAACAAATACCAAGATGTCTACCTCTCTTTTTCTTTTTCTTTTTTTAATTACATCACCTGTGACAGCTTCAGTTTACAGACTCCATTCTTCTTGTGGAAATTTTATTGTGTGACCGTTTCCTTGTTTAGTAATACAGTGGCTGGGGAGGAAGCAACTTTATACTTTTGATCTGATTTTAAAGCCTCAGAATAGGTCATTCAGTCCTCCAAACAATTTCTAAAGATTTTCAAGTAAGGGATAACTTGATTTAGAAGGCGGGGAGTGAAGCGTCAGGGCCGAAACTTTGAAGGAGCTTTTATGTGTAACCTTATTGGGATTTTTAATGGGCTAAATACAGCATTGTAGGCAGAAGCTGTAAGCTGAGAAGCCCTCCATCTCAGCAGATCCTTGGGGATATGCCCTTGGGAGGGTTTCAGACTGCAAGAAAATGTGGAAAAACAAGAAGATTGCTCTGCAGGGATGGACATATAATGTAGGGAGAGGTTGGGAAAGATAAATCCTTCTGGCCCCCTTCATTATGAGAGTAAAACGACACTTTTGGCTGGAGGCCAGCGAAACCTGGGAGATCTCGGATGGTGCAGACAGGACCAGCAACAAGTTTGGTCAGGGAATGGATTGGAGGAGTGCAGGTCTGCCTCAGCCTTGTGGGTTTTGTTCTGAAGGCAGAGCGTTAACCCCTCCTTCCCCGCCGTGTTCCAGAAGCAACAGCGAGGCAGAGACACACAGCTCTTGCAAGAGAAGTGGAAAAATTGCTGGGAATGTTAATTAAACTTGGAAAAACAAGAGGAGGTAGAGGAGGAGGTGTGGGATTGTTGGAGGAGCTGTTTGCTGTGACTTTGACCCGATGACACAGAGGTTAGCAGCCGTTCTATCATCCCCACACCATCAGAATTCAGCAGCACTGTGCAGAAGGGTACCAGGTCGATTTGCTTGCTTGCAAGAAAGTATTTAAAAACTGTAGGTATTTTAACAAAAGAAACTGAAAATGAGTTTTGGTGAGAAATCTACTTTTCTAAAAGGTGCTGATTTTTGACTTAATGTTGCTGTGCCCTTTTGGTTTCAGCTGTGTTGGCTGACCAGGCTGAGGCGGTGCTTTAAAACGCTTTAAAAATCTGTAGTGCCTGAGCTCCTCAATAGACTAAAACACAGCACTTTTCATGTGGCTACAGAAACCTGCTTGTTCTGTAACCTTGCATTTCTGTCTGAGATGGGTGAAAATGTTACTCTAGGAAATCAGGCCATTAAGGGCTAGTTTATCAAATGAATTCAGGGTCACCCTGCTCCCCTTAAAGTACATCTGCAGCACAGCCAGAGGTGTGAAGGCTGCAGGTTGGAGTAGGTTGTCTTGAAATTAGTTCATGTGTGCAGAGGGGGGCAGCAATGATGTGTGGGTGCCTGATAGCCCCACGTCTCTGCTGCCTGATAGCAACATTTAGTAAACTGGCTCTGGCAGCTGGAGCATGCTGGGCAGTCTGGTGTCTGTGTATGATCTCAGGGGACAGTTCTTAATTTTTTTTTTTTTTTGTAGGAGTTGCATGTAAACATGGGAGGGTAGAACTTGGCCTGTAAATAGGACCGAGTTGGGAATAAGCCTTTTCCAGAGCAAGGCTCGTATAATGATAGTTTTCATTTCTTCAGCTAGACATAAATGAGGGCCACAATCCTAAAAACGCTTACATGGAAGCTTTATTTTAAGATTGACCGAATACTCAAATTAGCCTGCAACTGCAGGGCTTTTAACTTGAGCGCACATCTAAGCTTTTTTAGTGCCTCTGGCCACAGAGTGTTTCACTCTGATGTATTTGTGCTGTTCCAACTGCTGTAAGCCTAGGCGTATCTTTCCTATGGAAATCATAGTCTGAGATTGATTGTAAAGCCCAACTTAGTAAAGCTGGGGAGATAGTGAGGGCCATCGCTTTCCAGCGAGGTGTGAGGTAGAGCTGACCAGCTTAATCAACTTCCAATTTCTAACAAGGAGTAATTAGCAGATGTGTATTGTCCTGGTTCTGACCTCCTAAAACATGTGAGGAGTACCTCCACGCTGCCTTGTGCCATTTGGACGTTAGCAACCAAAAACCCCTGGATATCACTTAAAAAGATTTTTAAAAGACACTGGGATTTAATTTTTCATTGCTTGGGTTTTTGTACTGGCAGTGCCCAAAGGGGTGGCACCATTGATAAAGATTTTGGTTCTTTTTCTTCCCTGAAAATAATAACTGAATGTTTGTCCATGGGGACAGAGCGCTGTGCTGTTAGCTGGGTGTAGCAGCAGGGATTTGTGAATGAAATGGGAATTGCTTTGTGTCTGAAGGCTTTTGAGGGTGCAGGGAAAGGAGAGAAGGGTTGTTTATGGTCAGGTCATTGCTTTGAGCACCTCAGCTCCACTCCTAATTTTACTCTGCTTACGAGTATCATCAGCCTCTGCTGCTCCCAGGGCGCTTAGTTACAAATACACCAAACCTTTCAATCCTGGAGTCATTCTCGCTGTGCCTGCTCCTCCTCTGTGGCATGCAGTGCTGGTGTTATCTGCTCACCTGGAGCAGATCTGAGAGGTGCTGTGGTCTGCAGGAATGGGAACGAGGCTGGAGGCGGAGAAGTCGAGTTCTGGCTCACGGGGCAGACTTGAGCAACGAGCTTTGCCTTTCTCTTTCATTTTTCTCACCTCTGCTTGGAAGAGGGTAGGAGTGTTTCCCTGCTTGCAGAACAGTTAATCGAATCTCTCCCAAATCTTTGGAAATGCAGCATCCTATGGGACACAGATGTTGTTTAGTGGCTATCAGCAGTGAGCTGAGAGAGGATGGTCTTCGTTGGCCTGGAATGGCGCCCGTATGCTTGGTGCTTTCTTTTCTTCTGCTCCTGTTTACTGTTTACCTGTGGTTGCGAGGAAGGAGACATAGCAAAGGTCAGCTGTTTTGTGTGTGCTGGCGGAGATGGATCCCAACCTGGCTTCCCAGTGTGTCTGCTTGTGTCCTGGCATACCTGTTAGTTGTTCAGTGTTTCAAAAACACTCGTCATTCATTGAATGTTCACACAGGAGAATCCTGGCTCTCACCTTTTGCTGTTCTTCTGCAATTTTACCTCATTAGCACCTTTCCTCCAGTTGGGGAAAAGGCTGGCAAACAAACACCTTAACACCTGCCAGCAAGGACCACACCTTGGGTTCTTGAGAGTCATAGCACTCGGTTTATTGCAGGGAGTACAAAGCTGTTCTCCAGCTCTGCTCCAGCAGCAGCCAAGGAACTCAAACCAACTGATGATAATGCCAGTTGGAGTAATCTCTAACCTGAGAGCAGCCAGGCTTACTATGAGCCAAATACTCATTTTTTCCCCGCTGAGTAGCACAGAAATCCTGTTGCTCCTTTGCAGTTTCTCTGTAGAGAGTGATTTTTTTTTTTTATGTCCTATAAAATATCCAAGCATAGCTGTAATTCCCTGTGTGTTTCTTTAGGACTTTTTTTTCCTCTTTCTCTTTCCTCCTTTAAGAAAATCCATTGGGTGGGGAAGCTGTGAGTCAGCCTGCAAGACTTCTGCCCCAGCAGTGCAGGTGGAGCGAGGAAAGACTCCAGCTTCTGCTAATCTCCTTCTTTCCAGCAGCTCGCTCTCGTCCTCCTGTGTAACCTGGGATTAGACCTGGCCTCACTCAGTGTCCTGGGTGGAAGCTTGTCAAGAATAAGGACTTAAGATGTTGGGCAGCCAAGTACAGCCACGTGGCCTGGTATTTTCGGGGCGGATCACAGCAGGCCTGTAATGAATCCTGAGTTGATTACGGTGGTCACACTGGCAGAGTCCAGGACTCTCCTCACAAGAGCTATGTACGTAATGCCCTCGTCCTTTATAAGGGAGGGAGGCTAGTTGATAGAAACATTTCAACTGCCTGCTTCTGGTACTGATGGTGAAAGGATGTCAGTGGTTTAGGCATGCAAACAGCCAGCGTGCTCAGCATCTGCGCAGGCACTGATAGGAAAAGTTATGGGGCTAGGGGTGTCAGGCTATAACACGGTAGTCGCATCTTCTGATCTTAACACACCAGAGTCCTTCCTGTATCTGGATTTCTCAAACCATCCTACCTCCTTTGTTATTGGTAGCTTTCCTTCTGTGATTTCACAGTGATTTAACAGCGGTTTCTGTTTCACCATACAGTGCTCTGCATGAGTGCTTGTAACCTCACTGTAAAGTTGTAGGATGTTGAAGCTTTTGCACGTGAGTGTCTCTCCATGTCTTTTTCATTTCTTCTGCTTCTCTGCCATTGTTTCTCCTATGGAAATAGAGAACAGAGTCTGTTATTCAGCTCTGCATAGCAGAAGAACAGACCTCAGGCTTTATAAAAACCAACATCACTGGGGGAACTTGACTTTATGTGGAAGACAAGAGCACATTACTTTTCCTTATTCTCAGTTTGAGGTGGTGGCTTGGCTTTTTTTCTTCTCCAAAAATCAGTAACGTAGTTGAAGAAAGTACGAGGTTTTCTGGTGTAAATTCATCCTTGATCTGTAATAGACAATTGGGAGCAACAAGTTTTGTTAACGTAAAATCTAAATCTTTTTCAAATCTAAGCAGGGCTTAGAGTAATGTAGGAACAACTTAACTTCAGCATCATGTGTGAACAATGGAAATGAAGGTAGGAGTGAGCTATGTTGTTCAGGATTTTGGAGGGGAAAAAACAGGTAATGAAGTAGAACAGAAGTGGTGGTGGGGATTCTCAGCCACCTGAAAATCAAAAGGACATAGCAGCGTAACCCAGCTTTGCTCATTTTCTTGTGAGGATGACTTGCTCTGAAGGTGGCTTAAGGCTATCTAAGTAATAAATGGTTTCAGCTGACACAATTAGTGAAAGATGTACCAAATTCTGTCTACGAGTCTGTGGAGTTGTGCACTGAATAGAACCCTGTCCATGTGCCCGTAATCTCAGGAACCTCAGCCATGCAGAAGCTAGGTATCTAGTTTGAACCAGTTAGTTCGTCAGCTTCTGTAGGCTTCTCCAGAAATCACTGTCTCGCAGAGGAGGTGGGATGAAGTTATTTGCCCTCTGGAGATGCGTATTTATTTGGATTAACTTCACAGGGAGCCTAGACAGTGCTAGCTGGGTCTTGGCTGGCTGACTGTTAGATATGTAAAACTAGGTGGCATAAATTTGCCCTTACAGCATTAAGTAGTGGGGTGATAGTTAAACTCACCATGGGGAAAGACAAAGATGGGAGTGCATGCCCTGAACCAGTCTGGAATTTGAGTGTGGCGAGGATGTCTCTCATGTTGGTAACACTAAATGCAGCGGTTGTTTTGATTTTACTGTTTGTACATCACAGTAATGATCTTTGTAGCATCATCCAGGGCGCTGCCTCCTCTGCAAAAGATGAGGAGTTGGACTCCGTGCACATGCAACCAGGTAGTTACATCCAAGATTGAGTTGGGGGTAAAAATAGTACTGTTCTGCGTTGTCTGAGATAGCAGAGAAAATGCAGTAAGTACATGGCCTGCTTGCTGGAGCACAGTGCTGCAAGGGACAGACAGGATGGCTGGTGCTGGGTATGTGTGCAAGCTTGAGAGCGAGCAGTGATGCTGGAGTTGTGGGAGTGGGTGTCTCATCAAATTTGCACAGCAGTTGCCTGGTGGATTATATATATACTTTTTTCCTTCTGGTGTTACTGTAATACACGGAACTCTCATCCAGGATCTCTGAGTGGTCTTCATTGAACTCTGTTAATACAAAACACTTTCACTTCTCTGCTTTCTTAACTGGTATGACAAACTAAACTAACCAACCCCACTAATGCTGTAACACCTCCTATGCAGCTACTTCAGACCTCTTCTATCTCACATTGCTTGTTTCTATTATGATGTTGAAGTCTTTGGACTTCAGTGAGCTTTCAGTATGGTTTTTTTTGTTGTTTTTATTTTAAGAGGGAATGCCCCGAAGGGTCCCAGTCTGAAAAGGACTCACGCTTGCATTGTGATCAGAGGCAGGTGAGGGGTGTTCCTCATTCTCACTTGGCCCCCAAGTACAAGGTGTGCCACTTTTTGCCTCTTCAGGGTGGTGACTGGCGTCACACCCAGGTGCCTTTTGTTCCCTTGAAGGGAAAGCAGATATCCATTTGCAGCCGAATTGATTCGGAATGGCTTTAGGCTTCATCTAGAATGCAGAGAAATAGTTTTGATGTAGGCAGCGTGCAAGACCTGCCACTGCTGGGCATGTGCTCATGTTTGTCCTTAGAGAAAGTGATCTAGAGAGATTTTAAATTATTTTTTAGCTCCTAATGGTGTCCTGCTGTCTGCTGCCAAGAGCTACTGGTCTTCTTTTTAGTGGAATTTCTGTTGAAAACATGAAAAGACTGAATGAAACATGAGGCCAGTCTGTAATTGCTGCATTCCTCCATCTCTCTGTTGCATCTCAAGATACGTAGTTCTACAGCCTGACTGGGTCTTTCCCTCCTTAGCCCTCCCAGTCCCTTCAACTTTGCCAGACTGCTGCATTTCTGAGGTTCTCTGTTACTCTGTTGTGTTTATGTTGTTGTTTGTTTATTTTGTTGGGTTGTTTTGTTGTTTTGTTTTGTTTTGTTTTTTTTGCAAGTTGGGACAGTCCATATACTCACTAGCGAATAACCTGAAATCCAGCCAACAGAAACCTAGATTTGGCTACTTGTTTTGTGTCACTTGTAAACTATTTTTGTCGAAGCTCCCTCACTACGTCCGCATTTCCTCAAGAGAGCAAATGGTTGTTAATCCTTCGGTAGAGAGGAGAAAACAAGCAGACTTTGCTTCCAAGAAGCTGCAGCAGCCTTTGACCAGCAGTGAACAGTCTTGATAGCATCGGTTATGTGAGGATAAGAATTGGAAATGGCAAGGCCAGTTTTGGAACAGCTGTATCCTTGTTTCTCTACCCTTGAGGACGAGGCGGACAAGTGCCTACATGCGTTGGATTTTGTTAGCTGGATCCAGTTGCTGTGCTGAGTTAATGAAGGTCACGTTTGTGTGCGGAATGCTGGGAAAGCAGGGGAAGCTGAAACCGAGCTGGCCCATCCCCAGGCAAACTGGTTTTAACCAGGAAAAAGTCTGAGAATGCGAAGAAACTTCTTGTACATCACCTCAGGCAGTTATGTATTCTGTTTCCTAGTTACATTTTTTTTTTCCTGGTATCAATTCCAAAACAAACAAATGGAGAGAGAGAAAAAAAAAAGCATTCCTTAAAATAACCCTTTAACATCTTAGGCCAAATTCTGTTTTCCTTAGGTCTGAAGATAAGATCTGGCTGCACTGGTACTGATAGAGAGCACCCTAGATCTCTGCTGGAATGACCATGAAACGAAGCTGCAGTGCCTTATTACTAATTCAGAAAGAAAAGTTGGAGTGATAGGGCTGGGTCATGTATTGGCAGTACACTAAATAACAGAACAGATAAATGAGCTGAGCACTACAGGTGCAAACTTCCTGCTTTGCTGCTGTTGCACGTTTTTCTTTTTGTGGATAAAGCAGAGCACCCTGCCCTCATTTGGGGTCTGCAGGCACAGCTCGGATGGAAGGGGTAGCAGTAAGGCTGTTGGAACAGTGACTGTGGTGTTTAAAAGTAGTAGCTGAGCACAAATGTTTCCTGTTGGGCTTCTTGGGAGAAGTGGCACAGGCAGACGCAGCTCCCACAGTGCTTCTGTTAGCTGGCTTCTGTTGTGAATGCTGAAACCTCAGGCCTCCTGTATTGACTGCAAATTTTCACTTCGCTGGGGTATTTGCAATGCATGATTGTCATACTGTAATACTTGAATAAACCTTCTTTTTTTGTCTCTGGGTGAGCACATCCACTTCCCCCTCCTACTCTGTGTTATTCTAGTCTTTCAACTAACTTTTGACTCCAAAAATTTAGGGAGTTTGTCATGCCCCACTTTCAGACTGACCATTTGATCTTCTTGACAGCGAAAGTAGAAGATATTTCTCAACCTCCCTGCACTGCTGCGCTCTGTGCCATCCTGTAGAGTCCTCTATACGGCTCTTCAAGTGCTATATAAGGTTCTGTGAAGGATCACATTGCTCGGCTTGGTGCTGAAGGCAGTAGGGCACACACACAGTCCCTTTGGTGTGCTCCAACAGCCAGTGGAAATGAGGGTGAGCCAGCTCGTGTGCATCTTGGCTTTGGCAAGGATTATCAGAGCCATAGCTCAGCAAGAAATCAGCATTCCCTCCGCAAGTGGAAGGTCGGGAGTGCAGAAAGCTCACTGCCTTTTTAAGAAGGTTGAAAATCTGCCCCCCTCTTTTTCTTTCTTTTTTTTTTTTTTCTTGAAAGGAAAGCTAACAGGAGGATATTTCCTTACGCAAAGATGAACAGTTTGGCTGATAATGTTTTATGTGATTTATTTAAGCGGTGGTCACGTGTAACATTTTGGAAGGCTAGTAATCTCTGGGTCAAATCCATTCAGTCCTGCCATATGCATGACTCAGCAGTGTCTGATGGCATTTGGTGTCCATGTTCTGACACCAAAATTCTCTCGCAGACAGATGAAAGTGGTAGAAACAAAACCCTGGTGCATCACTTTTGTTGCCACAAGGGAAAATAACTGGCAGTTTCAGGCCTTGTGCTTTCTGATAACCTACATCGGCAATATTCCTCATGGTGGTAGTGGGTGCACTGCGGGAGGAAATACCAAATGAATCAGCACAGACATTTTCTTGTGAAAGCCCATGGTCCTGGGCAGTGCTCTGAGGATGCTGTGATGTTTCTCAAGTAGGAACAACCCAACCCAAACTAAGTAGAAAGCATAATCTTCATGAGAAAGAGCACCTGTGCACATATGTACACATATGTATACTTTTTCTACCCAAAAAGCACAGGCATAAACGGTCTGTTACCAGTTGATCTGCTTGAGTGGGTGTAAAGATACTCTGAGTAGCTTTTCCTCTTGCAGGAAGCCTTTGGTGTCTAGAAATCAAAGCTCCTTGTAGATGTGTGCAAGTCTTGATGAGATCTAAATTGAGAAGATTTTGAAAATCCAGGTGGAATTTCTGATCAAAACGCCCTTGCCAGCTGAGAAGGCAGAGGGTGTAGCTGTGCCACAGAGAGCTTGGGCTCAGTGAAGCTGAGCAAGTGCTTCAAGTGTCACTGAAGACCCGAAGGGGAGGTAGGGTTCTTCGCTCTGTTGGAGTCTGTCTTGCCTTACGTCTTCAGGATTTTCTCCAAGCCAGCCCTGCTGTTTTCTATCTAATAAATCCTTTCTTTAAAGCCAACACCAGTCATACCTTGTGTTTAACTGTAGAGTGAGAGAATGAAATGTGTTAAAGACTAGGTAGGATTTTGTTCCGTGTCTATTCCAATAGATATTTTAGCAGATGTAGTTGCTTTTTCTTTCCAAATAGCTATTAATGTCATATTTTGTCTTATGTTAATATCCAGAATTCTTTTTTTATCAATATATTCAGTTTACATTGTAAGAAAAACTCACTGTAGGAACAGAAATTGGTTTTCCTTCTTAGCACCGTATCTGGCCATACTTCTAACATTGGAAATAGTGAGTTGTGGAATCAATAGCACGTGATACGGTCTTTATGAAGACATCTCAGCTGGCATGGTCACATTATAAGACGTCAGCATTAGAAGTTTTTTTCTCCCTCACTTCAACGGTTTCTCTTTTCTGCAAACATATGTCAAGTCCTGCCTTTCTTTCTTTTTCTTGGAGCCTGTGTTCAACTTAACTTGTTCAAGGTTTTTCCACTTTGATTCATTGATCCCAGCATCAGAGAACTTCAAGGACGTACAGAGATTTTTTCTGAGGAACTCCTGAAAGAGGCAGGCTGTTAGTACTAGCTTGAGCCAAAATATATGAAATGACAATTGTGCAAGTTTCTTTGCATCGGGTGTATCTTGTGTCTGATGGAAAAGGCGCTTCACCAGTCTTGGGATTCTTTTAAGCAGTGTATGGCACGCTGAATTAGGATTTGGTTTTGCTTCCATTGATTTTAGCACATGAACATTAATCTTCAACTTCACAACTTATTGTCACTGAACCCTCATGAGAATGAAGACTTTTGACCTCTGCTTTGTAGAAGAACTGAGGGGCAAAGAGATTTAGTTTCTGCTTTAAACATATGTTTAGGTATCTAAAGATGCAGCTATATGCCAAGTAAGACTTATGGAAGTGGAAGTTTAAGGCCCAGAGAATTGCAGGGCCTTTATGAGTTCAAGAGGCACTGGAGTGTCTGTAGCAGCCTTGTGCTGACTTCCCTGGGCTCACCAGTGTTTGGGAGCTGAGCTTGTGTGGGACTAAGCGTGCATTCAGGAGATGCTAGAAGTTGGATCCTTGAGGAACCTGTCGGCTGTATTTGGGGACAGCATTACTCAGGTATACGCAGCCAGTTGTAGTCTCCATTCCTGTTTGTTCCCAGTATCGTACAGCAACCTCTTCCCACCTCAAGTCATTATAGGTGCTTCACGTGTTCGTTTTTCATATTTTGGTGGTGTGCTGATTGCTTTGTAGCGTGTGTTGTTGTGGTTTTGTGTTCTAGACAATGGCTGCTCCAAAAATATCTAGATTTTAACAAATTTCCTACTTCTTGATATGGAAGACCAAACTGGAGACTGCTTTGCGTCCTTACAGCCAGCTGGGAGTGAAATGCATTGGCAACTGCTGGGTAAAAATGGCAGTAATAAATTTGTCTGGAAAGGCAGCTTGTGAGCAGGACCAGAAAGGAATTTGACTCAAGTCTGATGAAAATGTTGGGGGAGAAAACACTTCAGTGACATTGAAATGGCTTTTGCTGCTTAAAAGTGGAAAATGTTTCTATGTTTGTTTCAAAATGATCTATTTGAGCTCTGAAGGGTCAGCGCTTGAAAGGTGAGGTGACAGCTTCCAAAATGTTTTATTTTTGCTCAAATCAGTGTCTCCAGTCAAGTTAGTTTTGCAGCAAATGAAACGTTTGTTTGACCCGTGTGATTGTTTTTTGTTTTTTTTTTTTTTCTTTTTGTCTTCCACTGTCACTGCAAAAACTCCTCCTTCCTTCTGTCTCCCATCAGAATTGGAAGTTGGAGACTGGGATGTTCCACCTCCGCGTGCGCACTTAAAATAAACCTCTGAGCTTTAAGTCTCTCAGGTTCTGCCTTGTGTCAGATGCCTTGTTCTTTCCCTTGAGTGAGAATCCCCAGTTGATGATACCTTTAGGGAAGCCTGTGATCCCGAAGCTCCAGGCCTGAAACAACAGAGTGGTAATGAAGAATTGGTTATATGAGCAAGTCACTTTCTGCAAAGAGTGCTGAGCTCATGCCCGTGAATAATAGTGGTTACGAACGTTTAGGAGCATGAAAGGAAATGAATGGATCTGGTACACATGCGAAAGCAGATAAATGAAGCATCACATGGGGTGTATAAAACTATGTGTCCTACCTGTGAATATGCATGCTGTCTTTTGGAATCTTAAGATCAAATTTGGCACCGGGGTGGTTGGGTCTGGCGCATTTCTGGTCATAACCATTGTAAGTAGGATTGTGTGAGTACCTACACTTGATGAGAATGTGACAAGAGAAAATTGAATATAAAGTCTGCTAGACAGCCAATAAATTTGTTTTATATCTTTATCTCATCCTTTCTTGGCAATTATTTCAGCGGGCACCAAACTACTTTCTGCCTGCTGGGAGCTAGAGTGTTCAAATAACCTACAGTAAATTCTGGATATATCCTGTACTTAAGGGAAGGCATAATCATCTGAGGAGTTTATATATTTGGTGTGGATTAAAATAATTTTTTAAATAATACATTTTAGATTTTATTATTTTTTTTCAAAGACCAAGACTGGTCTGATGGTTGCTTACTGAGTACAACATAACTGCAGTGTGTTCGTGTTGCCACCAAACCCCTGTTATGTACTTTTAAGACAATGAGGCGGAGTTGCCGCTCAGGTCCTGCTGCATTATTTGTTGTAATTCAGTAGACTGTTAATGACAGCATATCACTGTTAAGTTATAGCCCTCCTAGGTTACGATTTTTGGAACTGTGAAGCAGGAGCTTCAGGATTTTGGAGGCTGATTATGAAAAGAAGTTTATTGTTATTTCTTACGCTTAAATCTGCTAGGTAAGTTAAAGCAGCCAAGTAGGAGATCTGGGGTAGAAATGGTATGCAGTTAGACACTGAAAAATCTCTACCTGTCCTCTACGGGAAAGCTATTAAAATACTGCTTATTGTATGTTAGTATTGTTTGTTATCTGAAATGCTGCTGGAGGCAGCAGTTTGTTTCCAACTTCATGCTGCAGCATTCTCGCTTGTCTGCACAGTTGACCCGATCCTGTATGTCATCAGGGAGGAGATGTTTAACTTGTGACACTACTAATCCTTTCCTCAAGGCTTTTTGTTCTTCCTTCACAATGTCCTTTCATTGCTGCTGTGAGCTGGAACATGCCTGCTCAGCCCAGTGATGAATTCATGTAATTACCTATGTATATGTACTCAAGCCCTGTTGACTTTAACGTCGAAGATTGGTGATTGCTTAAGTATTGCACTGAATCAGGACCCCCAGGCACTTTCACGTGTACAAGCTGACTTGAGAATCATAGTGCCTTACTGTAGCTCTCTGCCCATGGGAACAAGATGCTTGTTGTGAGTGCCTGGCTGTGCGTGGGGAGCATCCCAGCATCCCAGCTGGGGGCTTGTCGCTAACCAAGGAAATCTGCAGGTCCTGGTTGTTCTGTACGTGTGTCTTCTCCTTGCTCGTTTTTATGTTGCTGATATAGATGCACTGGAATAGTGCTGTGTGTTATGGAGAAGGCTGCACTGTTGTCAATCAAGCCCAGTCTATGTTGGTCTTGGTGTAGGTTGGCATCAAGCCTTTGTACAATATCGCTGTCCTCGACTGGAAGGAGTGACAGTCCTGGAAATTGCATCTCGATTGCAAAAAAGTACCCTGGTCTCCAGTTAGTATGCTGTCGTAGCCTGGTAGGCATGTCCTATTCCCTGCAGAGGCTCATCTGTGGTCAGTCCTGGTACGCTTTGCACTCAGACCAATGCTAGCCTTCTATCAAGGGGGGGGAGATGTTACTATGGGAGCAGTTCCAGTCTGGGCTTCTGCTGGAGCCTTGTGGCATCGCTTTCTCAGGTTGATGATGGGGGAGTGGACTTCTGCTTTCTCCATCCCTTCAAAAGCCATCCGTGTTGCTTCCTCGGTGCTTTGATATTCTGCCAGCCGAGGGAAGGAAGAGCCGTTTATAAATATTTCTGGTAATACAGTAAGTACTCTCACATGTTTTGCTCACTCATTTTCCGTATCCAGAAATCTATCCGACCAGAATCAGTTCACTCTCTTTTATTAGCAGAAATAGATCCACAACAATTAAAATTGATTTAAAAAAAGAAAAAGAAAAGTAAGAGAAGCAGCAGCAAGCACAACATCCTATTGACCGACTGTGCGTATATTCACACTGGCTTCCAACCCATGCATAATTACCCCTCTGAGACTGTGTGCTATGTACAGTACAGTGATGGAATTATGCACTTTAAAGAGCTTTAGCGAAGCTCTCAGGATACCAAATTCTTTCCTTTATTTTTTATATTATTTATTTATTTTTTAAACATTTTTCCCTTCTTGTCATTGCACTAATGATTTTTAAGTGCACGTAGCCCACCCTCAGAACCAAAGTAAGTCAGGGCAGTGTTTCCCTGAACGTTACTTTTCTTTGGCACAATAGAAGTGTAGCGGTGAGATGAAATTTAGGGCACGATCAGAGGATCCCCCGTGTTTGGCAACCTTCTTTAGCGAGGGGAAAAGGATACTGCTCAGATCTTGCTCGTTCTGTTTGGTAGTGGGTACTTAAATGGGGATTACCGAAAGGAAGGAGGGTTTGAAAGAGACTGGGTTCGAATGTGTAGAAAAACACAGGCTTGATTAGTTTGGCCAGTCCTGGATCAACTTATTTTAACCTGAAGAACCGGCGATGGCGTTTTCTCCAGTCTCTTTGTGAAGGAAGTCAAACTGTTTTGATTGCAGTTTCACACAAAAGAAATTAAAATATTTCCTACAAATTTCAGCCTAAATTGTTTTTGGCAAAGGGATAAGCAAGTGAAAAGCAGGGCCTTATCGTAGGAAGTGTCAAGCAGTCTTAATTTTAGGCAGAGATACCAGCTCCTCCTAGAGGAAAGGAGCCAGTACGTAAATAGCTTCCAACGGAGCCTTCACCCAGGGAGACAAAAGGTTGGCGTGCAGAAGTTGCAGCCAATGTGAAATCTGAGCTTCCCAATGGATCGTGTTGCGTTCGTGAGATTTGAGTTTGGGCAGTCTGAGTTTGATGTTTGGGCAGCAGTGTTTCCTGGCACTCTTTGATATTCTGGGGGAGCTGAAGGCTCTCCGGATCCGGTGAGCATCTTCGGAGAGCAGCTCCAAAGGAGCCCTCGCGGCATTTGAAGAAGGGGGTCCAGCTGCTGGAGGCAGCCCCTTTTTGCCAGTGGTCCCACCGCCCTCTTTCCTTCTCGCTCCCTTAAACGTGTGCAGATGATGAATAGCAGATGTCCTCATAGAATACTTTGGGAATATTTACTGTGGGGTTTTGCTTTTGTTTGCTTTTCTGGTGACTTGGAGATGGCATGGTGAGAAAAGAAACATGTGAGCTAAACCTGTTGGTTTGAACATTGTGTCAGAAAATATCCATAAATTGCAAGTTACTACACAGATGTATAGATTTAATGAGACTGTGTAATGCCATTTATTTATGCTAAAGAAACTGACACATACGGTACTGAAAAAAAGTTAATACTCTAGGAGTTATTTTATATTTTTCCATTGCCATCTGTCACTGCCTACATAATAATGATACAGGTGAAAGCCTAGCATTTATGAAAATAAATAAATAAACGGGAATGAATAGTCATTTAAATATCTTGCTGCTTTAATAACTGGCGTGTTTTAAGTTGTGGGAAGGAGGCAACAGAGATGCTCACCCCACCCCCTTTTTGTTAGCTTATTGGGGCTTAAACAGATTCGGATTCTGAAGGTGACTTCTGGAGGGGGGGGAAATGATGGTGGAATGTTTTGTCCTTTACATTTGGAAAAGATGAGGCACTAAGCCAGATTCTGCCATCCTCATAATATACCATTGGTGTCTGTTTCTCGGACCAGTCCTTTGGTGCACACCTTTAGACGTAGGGGATTTTTGTGCTCTGAGCCCTGTCTTAACGTGCAGCAGTGCTGCTGGGGTCTCAGAGCATGAGTGGGTCTCTCTGCATCCAGATCCCAAAATCCTGGTCCCGATTGGTATCTGAAACTGGTAAAGAAAAAAAAAATGCAAGGGAAATGCACTTTATTATCTGTCTCAAGTAAAAATACGTGTCTGAAAGCAGCACCCTGCTGACAGAGCTCAGCATTTACAAAGGCACTGTTGGCTTTTAAGCGTTTTCATTCAACTTCATACAGCCATGCTATGGTTAGGCAAAACTGTTTTCCCTTTTTCCTTTTAATCACAGTAGAGCCCAGCGCAGCAATGACTGTGAAATGGTCAGGGAGAAGTCCAGGGGCTCAGGCACTTGCTGTGGTCCAGGGCTGCGAATGGTCGTTGCTCTACTGAATTCCTGTACCTGGGGAGCTGCCCGTAGCTTTGCATCAGTCAGTTGCCTCTGAGGGCACAGACTGGGCTTTGGCTCAAATAGACAGGTTTCTTCGTTCGTCTCCTCTGTACAATTTGGTGACGGAGACAGAATATTTTTTTGACAGGTGCTTATCCTATAATTTTCCATGGGTTGATGAGTCAGGGGAGGTGCCTCCTTTAGAGGAGGAGGAGGACATGGCTAGGTCAGGTTGCATTAAGATGATTTAAAGTTGGTAGAATTAAAGGTAAATACATGCTTTCCTGAAAGCTGTGAGTGATGCAGAGGTATAACTTTGCAGTGAAAGCCTTTCACTTCTGTAAAATAAGGTCTATTGCTTAAAATGTAGTGGCAAAGCCAGAAAATGAAGCAAAGTATCTGGTCCAGACCCAGGGAAGTCTTTCCATATCCTTCAAGGAACTTTGGTGGCTGTATTTTCAAATACAGTGCAGATCCCTAATGGAAAGTTCCTTATAAATGAAATAGTCTTTAGTGTTATAATTACTGTCTTTGCGTATGTTGGAAAGCATTTTAGGAAGTCATGCACGTTTTAAGAAGCAGAGATGACAATGAGTGAGCAATGAGGTTTTGGTCACTTTAAGTGGCTGTTATAAATCACTTTATTTTTGTTTATAAGAGATGATCCATATATAGCTGTAGTTTGTCAGCATTTTCCATTACAAACTTCTAGTTTTGGGTACCATGCGGAGAGTCTCAGCAGGCTCTTAGAAAATCCACTTAGAGGTAAATGTTGTTATTCAGTGAGTGTATGCCTCTTCGCCCTTATTGGAATTTGAAACAGTTTTAAACATGAAAATGTATTCGTGGCCTTAATGTTTCAAGAGACAGTATTTCACACAAGGGCTGAGCCTGATATTATTTTCTTTCCTACTTCCATGTTCCAGGGTGCTTCAGAAATAATTCTACTGATGTAAGAAAGAGTGGTGGTGAGAGAGGAGACTGATTTAGGGTATATGTTGCACATTGCAGACAGTAAGAGAATTGCTTTATTTAGATGGGCAAGGGAAGGGGCTGGAAAGACCACCCACATCACCAAACCCTGCCTGCCCCCCAAGACATCCCCCGGCTGCCGGTAATAAGTATAAAGGCAGTGAGACTAAGACGGAAGGTTGTAGTGATCTGTGGATGTGGCAGGAGAGCACATGGGCTGACCAGGTTTTGCAGAAAGGCAGAACGTTTGCTAGACGATGATTGACCAGGAAAGCATGTCTTGTACAACATAAAGACAAGGATAATTTCTACTGCCTCTTCCCCCACCAAAACAACCCCAAAAGGAGCAGAACAAACAGGCATCCAACTATTTGGCCTTAGGTAAACATCATCTATGGCTCCAAGCCTAAGAACTGGCTTAGTTCGGGCATCATCGGAGGACATGGCAGCTAGTAGCTGAGCACTGCTGTGTCCTGCTTTTCTCACATGAGGGTCAGTTCTGACACTGAATATCAATGTGGAAGGGTGTGGGGATAAAGAGGCCCTTGCTTGCTCCTGAAGACAGTCAGCAGAAGCCTTGTGTTATGTTACGCACAATATTTGTTGCACCATAGTTACTTAGGAAGCAGAGAGGAAGAAGGAGGGGGTGGATGGGTCATCAGAAGTGCTTTTGCTACCCTGGGATATGAATACATGACTCTCACTCATGTAAGTACAAGTTGCAAAAGTGCATTTGTGGGTGAAATTTGGCCTGAGGTTCTTCTGGAGAGGAATCTTGCAACACTGAGCAATCATATATCTCCAGTTAGGAGTTCTTTTGCCAGGTGGAGGTATGCAGCATGGGTGGCTTCTGGGGAGCAAACAGTCATGCCTCGGTGCTGGTTACCTGGAGCAAATCGTGGTCCAGGTGCTGCCATCCATCCTTAAACAAAGGTGCTCCTTATTCAGTGTCTCAGCCTTTACACTTCAGCAGGGTTCTTACCTGAATAGGATTAAAAAATCATCGAAACCATCAGAATTTAGTTCTGTGATAGAAATTTCAGGTCTTTGTGCTGCACTTGTTGGTATGTTGTGTGGCTTCCAGCTGTCGCTGTGGTCTTCCCAGCTGAAGTATTTGTATAAGCATGTATAGCCATTTCAGCACAAAAGCTGCTCTGCAGGTTTTGCCACTGCAGCCCTCATTGCTTGTGCCTGGCAGTGGACAGCTGGACTCAGAGGATCTGCCTGCTATCTTAAAACCATGGCTACAGAAAGCACGTGGTGACATCAGGAGTGCTGCTCCCCATCAGCCAAAGCTGATCTGAGTCCAGGAGGGGTAACCCTGTTCTCCCACAGCCCTTCCTTCTTTCTGCAGCTCTCACAGTGGCAGAAATAAATGTGATCCAGCCTAAGTGTGGTGGCTTCATCAGGACGGTTGGTTTCCAACCTGAGCAGTTTACCACCCAGTTTCATGAGCACTGGTCCCAATAGAAAGGATTAGCAGTGCAAGGGGTGGGGAGCAGGAACGAGTCAACCGTGGCTTGTGTCAGCTGAAACCTGGCTGAAGTTTGGCTTAGTGATGCAGACACATCCTAATTTAAACTAAACTTGGGTGTAGCAGACCTGTTAGCCTACACTTACTGCACACGACACCTCCAGAAGATATGAAATAACTACCCTGTTGCATTTTTTGGAGAGTTTAAATTGGTTTCAGGCTGGAGCTAAGATTCTTCAATGTGAACACGAAAAATTTCAAAGGGTACCTAAATAAGCTGAGGAGTTCTCACTGAATTTCTGGCGTATTAACCCACTCCATGTGGCACTCTTGAAGACTGCCATTTGTGGCATGCAGAAAAAGACTCGGCACAAACCTTATAAATCTTGCCTTTCCTTCCTCCTCCTTTTTATTAGTTATGAGCTATTTTGCTCAATTTTACAGTTAAGAATGCCCACAGCTGCTCCAGTCAATGTGAAAGCATGGTGTCGCTATCTAAGATTCATACTTGTTCAGCGGCCAAAAGCTAAATCTTTGGCAGCTGGTGGCAGACAGATTTGACACCCAGCATCGGGGATGTCCATGTGTAATGTAAGAGGCCCTCCCTGATCAGGCTCTTGTCTCGGGTAATTCCCTTTTCTTTGCAGGTGACATTCACCCTCATTTGTTCCATTCAGATACAGCTTCAGTTCCCTCTTAGCCTCTAAAAATCTGCAGTCTACCGAGCAAGCAGAACTGGCTCCCTTGTAATTCACCTTCCTAACCCCAAACCGAAACTGCTTCTATTACATGTTGTTAGGGCAGCATTGCCCACAGGTGTTACTTAAATGTCTTCCTTTCTCCTGGCCATCTTCGTTACCTACCCCACAGGAGTTACTGTGCTGCCAGTGCCTTGAGCAGGCCTGGCTTTCTGTCTTCCTCATACAACTTTATGGTATTTCCAGTTTGCTTTTTCATATTGCTCTATTTGTCCGAGTCCAGGTGATGCTGTCTCCCTCTGGCAACGAGGCTGTGAAAGAGTGGATGCCTCATTTGGTTCTTCTGCTGCATAGCTCTATTCACTCCTCCTGCACACATACCTTCTTAGAAAGGAAGGTCTGTCAGTGCTCCCTTCTTTGCACATCTAATAGCTCACCATTAAAACAAAATTGACCTGAAAAACTTCATTAATGGAGAGCCAAATTCTGCTAGCAACAAGAAACTCAACAATCAAGTTTTCTATCTGCTGAGACCCTTTTATACAGTTCCAGGAGGAAAGTATGTTTAAACATGCATTAAAGTCTCACTACGCTCCTGGAGTGGTGTAAACACCCTCTTTAAGGACCCTTTGCTAGCTGAGTGCTCCTAGAACAAGCAAGAGTCAGGGCTCATTGTTTCCAGGTTTTGGCATCCCTTACCTTGAATTTTCAAAATCAGTTGGGGCAGAAGAGTTCTCCTGCCTCCCTCTACCCTACACTGCTTAATTTTCATTCTCCAAAACACTTGCAGGTTTGCTATCCTAGCTCTTAAAATGAAATGTATTCCACTCGTTGTTTGAGTGCTTTTAATAGTATAAAGAAAGGATTCCACATCCAAGCATCGCAGCATTTACAAACTAGGTAGCCAGGTTCAAAATGGGCTAGAAGTTGGGTCATTTTCTGCTTGTCACGAGCTGACAATTAGCAGCGTCATTAATCGCTGCCTAGGAGAAGACGGGGATTGGAGTGGCCAGGGTCACTGACCGTTGACAAGGCACTATGCAGAAGGTCTTGCTGTAGCTGCCAGTCACTGTGCTGCAGCGTTGGAGCTGTCTCATTTCCACAGGGAAGCAACAATTTCTTCATTTCTTTGCATTCAAAGATGAAGGCAGGCCTGTTATCTAGGCTGTGAATAATACATATATAGTGTTCTGGGCAGCGGATCTGCTACAGGCCCTGGGAGAGCTAATGCAGCATCTGCCCTGCTCTATCCCACGAGTGTGGTCAGGGAACACCTTGTGTCTGCAAACATCCTTCATTGCCTTCGCCCACAGGGCCACCCCAAGGCTCTTCGGGGGTGGCAGATTTGAGTTTTGCCTCCTCAGGGCTGAGGATCTGAACCTGGGCCAGAGGTTTATTTCCTGATAGTGAGAGGAGAGGAGCTGAGGAAGAGGCAAGGGTCAGGCGTGCTTTTTCTGCTGCTTCGGGGGCAGCAGGAAGAGGCTGGTGGCTAACCTCCAGCTGGAGCCCACAGTCCCTTGGTGACAGTGGCCAGCCTGCTTCTCCGAGGCCACAGACAAAAATAAGCAACGACCTAGGACAGCAGACAGTGGAGGAGACAGAGAGGCATAGCCCTGCTGCATGCTCCCTGTTGTGTTGGGCAGTAGGATTTTTGTTCTCTGGTGGGAATTGCACTTGAGCTTGTTTGCTTAAGAAAGGATGTCCAGAGCTGTGCCTTACTGCCTACATGGCCGTCAGATCTTTCAGCAAGATGAGAAAGTGGCTCTGGTTTGACTTGTTGTTCTTCCTAGATCTTACTTTTGTGTGAAACAGATTTCCATGTCAGAGGATGAAACACTAAGAACGGTTTTTGTATGTGGATCCTCCAACTTCTGGTGTGTAGCTACAGTAATTTGTGGGTGAAGAAAATATTTGGGTACTGGAAAGTTGCCAAAATACTGTTTAATAGGGAATTGCAGTTTAATTAGCACTTATAAAACATTAGCAGTGATTGTTTTCAATTTGACCACTCAGGGTAAAGTGTGATTCAGGCTCGCTTGGTTGATGCTGTGTGGTCTGCTGGACATGTGCCACTACCTTCTTGTCCACAAGCAGAAGCTTTTGGGGCTGTGTGTGTACTTTTGATGAAGATTGAGATGTCATGTTCAACTGGGACAAAGTGGAGGGAACTTGTATTAGCTGGAGGCAAATGATTTGACCTGAAGTCATTGCAGCAAGATGGATTAGAGTTTATCTCTATGATCTTGTTTGCTGTGATTTTTAGGAAAAGTGCCAAAAACTTAAATTAAAAAAAAAAAAGAAAAAAGAAAAAAGAAGAAAAAATGTTTCCATTTGCTTATTTATGCTTTGTTTTGGCAAGGAATGAGAAAGCTTGCCACTTTCAGGGAGCGCGTGAACAAGAAAGGCAAGGGAACCTGGGGTGAGGTTTGACGTGGAGATGGTGTACGATGCAGCTTAGCCATAAACATCCCTCACATATTTCTCTTCCCTTTGTAGCAGGGTTCATTATGCTCTCTGAGTTTGTGGCTGTAGGTGAAAACAAAGGCAGCTCTATAAGATGAATGTAGTTTCAAAGGCTGGTGAGAACAGAGAAAATAAACGGTATGCAATTTAAGCACCCATTTGTGTACAGCCGTGCAGCAGCATGATGTCAGGCAGCAAAGATGACCTGATTAGTAAAGCCCTCACAAACTGCTGAGGAGATCCTGCTGCACCAGTGTTCCTCTCCTTGGGGACCTGCGGTTAGTCCCAGCCGAAGGAAACCTTTATACAGCAAAGGGAGCTAACTGAGGGCTTTTGAGAATGGCAAATACGATGCTGTGCACGTGTGTAACAGTGAGGGAAATAAGTCGTGCAGGCTGTTTCCTGTCCTTTACAGAATAGCTGGGATACATCGAGAAATACAGCCTAAATTACATGGGCTTTGTGAGCTACCTTTGCAGGAATTTGGGAGCTCTGTGTGTTTTGGAAGGATGAAACCCAGCATTCAGCAGACAGAAACCCTAGGGCATTATAAAGTAAGTGATCTTCCAGTTTTGTAAGCTCTTAAAACCTTCCTTTCATAGGAGTGAGCAGCCAGAGGTCCGCAGACTTCCATGGCAAGTAGTGATGATGTCTTGGTGCTGTCTAGTGATTCCATGTCAGATACGGACAGAGAAATCTGTGAAATTAATGCGAGAAGACAGATAAGATACGACGTTGTCTCTTTCCCTTGTGAGTACATATAAATATGCACAATTGATATGAGGTTTTTTCGGTTACTTTATGCGTTACTGTGCAAAGACAATGTATGGTACTGTGGCAGCAATGCAGGATTTTGGGTCGGGAGCCACCGGTACCTCTTCTCGCTCTGCCAGAGCTACTTGTGTGGCCAAGAGTATTAAATCCTGCTCCTGAAGACAGCAGGCCATTTATTCAAGCTTGGTTCTGCAACTTGCTGAATGCCCCCAAAAGGCTACTATTATTAGAGGGAACTGCTGTTCCCCAGCTCTGAAGTCGGGCTGCCCATATATCACAAGCACGTGCTTTGCACAGGAGGTGTGAGGAAGACCTGAGCCATCTCTCTGTGCAGCATCGGCACAAGGTGAGGTGGCAATCGCCATCTTGCACCCAAGGTGCAGGCGGGAGCTGAGTTACAGCCAAGCTCTCTGTCTGTGCCATTGTTTCTTTTTTTAACAATAAATGCATCTCTGTGGCAACAAAATATCAATTCCCTTCTATAAATGAAACGCTGAAATATTTTGTAGATGCAGAATTTTGTGATGACAGTGCCTGTGCTGGTATCAGTCTGCTGTGATCTGTCTGTGTCCTTGTTTGAGACGGGCTTTGCTGTGATAGTACTTCCATTCCTGAGCTTCCATTAGTGCCTCGATGAATAGTAGAAGATGCATTTCAACAACGTTATGGTTAAAAAGCAGCGTCTTATTATTTGGTTTCTGGTGCCTTTATCCCGTTCATTATGCTTTTGTCTGGTGGTAACGATCATGGCTTAGAATTGCAACATCAACATTGGTCTCTGAACCTTCTGTTTTCTCTGACCATAAATTTGGGGGAAGGAGAAGAAAGGGTGAAGAAGGAAGTCGGAGGGTTAGTTCTGATAACTGCCAGGGCAGCCCTTGGAAAATGTGCTGACTGGCAGCAAACAGACCCAGTTATTTCTAGTTCTCTTGTTCGCTTGTGAGATTCGGGCCTGGAGCGCAGGGCTCCAGAGGCACAGCCAGGCCCAGGCCACGCGCCTGCGCTCAGATCCTCTGCTGCCATCGACACTCATGCTAATGGCCTCAGTGCAGGGGTCAAAGACTGCTTAGATATGAAGGCTGAATCATCTCCTTTTTAAACCCCTCAGCAGGATCAGGGCTTATGGAAACTGGCATGTGGGCTTGCCTTCTGGCTGACAGTGTGGTTGGAGAGTGTGACTCTGGGAAAGGCCTTGCAGCAGTTTCCACCAGCCGTTGGAACGTGGGTGTTCGGTGATTAAAACAGCCCTGCGCTGAGACCCCTCTGTGAAGAAGCCTGATGTGTTCCTTTTCTTCAAACATCTGCTGAACCCACAAGCGCCTGTTACTGACAGATTTGTCCTGTGACCCGAGCATTAACAAAAATGGTGGTGGGCCCATTGGTCTAACCAGGCAGATAGGAAACATCTCTAAGTGTGCTTATTTTACAGATATAACTAAACCAGCAGCGTAGGTCTCGCTGTTTGCCTTGGCAGTGTCCCATTTGCATGAATCAGAATATGGTGGCACAGAAGCACTTGAGGCTCCTCAAGAGCTGACATCCCCTCATCAGGAGACGTGCCTGTTCAGGCAGGCTGGTTTGGAGCTTACTAACAGGAGCCCTGCTTCATCAAGTCCCTGTGCTTTGAGCAATCCTGCTTGTGTAGCATGCTCATTTCTGTGAGCTCTGGCGGCGCAGTGTCCTGTCTCTGGAAAAGTTGTGTTGCCCTTCTCAAATTCAGGGCAGGAGGGATGTAGATGTGTTCTGGTGTACTGTAGTCGTGACTTTGGTCCCTCGAGAAGGAACGGAGCTCCTGGGCCTCGAGTGGAGAAGCGGGAGGTCAGTTTTTAAGCATGGTACATCTCTGCAGCTTTTGATAGATCTCTGGATCTCTCCACACCTTAGTTTCTAAGCTCTAAATTAGGAATAGAAAATTGTTTCAAACTGAAATTCAGTTGTAACTGTTGCTGTTGTCACTACCTCGAGGCACTTGTGTTGGTTTCAGCCTCTAGCTTCTGCTTTAATATTATATTAGCATTTGGAAACTTAGAAAATACACGTTTTAATGGTTGTTTTGTTTTTTTTTTTGTTTTTGTTTTTATTTCAGCAAATTCAGTGAAGGTAGAAATGCAAAGTGATGAGGAATCTGACAGGAAGACCTTCTGTCAGGAAGATGAGGTCAGGGTTCTCGATGAAGGAAGCAGCCTGGAAGAGCCCCTCACTGAGAATAACGAGATGGCGGATAACAGAAAGATTCAGGAGCTATCGAGCGAGGGAGGAATCCGGCTTCCGAATGGTAAACTGAAATGTGACGTCTGTGGCATGGTTTGCATTGGGCCCAATGTGCTAATGGTACATAAAAGGAGCCACACTGGTAAGCAGCTGAAAGCAAATCTGATGACTGCCTGTGGCATCTGATGTTGATATTACCTGACAACTGTTCTCTCTTCCCTTTTCATTTATGGGGTAGCAGGAGACTGGGGAGGGGAAAAGTGGGCTTTGCTGTTTCAGTTCTCTCTCTGCTCCCTGGATTCTGGTCATTCTATGTTTTGGGCAAGCGTGGTGCTACCTTGGTGTTCCCTTCTAGTTTTTGGTTCTTAAAAATGTGACAGAAGTCTGAAAATCAATCTTTCTACTGATCTTTACTAGGCAGAATATGGAGGGTGTGTGTATATGATCGTGTGCGTGCACGTGCAAGATTTTTTATACTGTAGGTGAGTTTCAGGGCTTTCCCTTGGAGCTGCTTGTAGATAAACAAGGCCAGTAGCTCGGGTGTCACACACCTTCACGAGAGGCTGGGCATGGTGCTGGGTGACTGTGCAAAGCCACAGCACGCAGGCATTACCTCATGCTCAGATGCTTATCCCGGTGCTCAGATGGGCTTGCTGCTCATCATGTGACAGCTCCATCAAAGCAATCTCACCTGAGCTGCTCTTATGGACTAGTGCTTGCCCTGACAATGTAGATGCCATATTTTGTGGCATCTTTTGATGCTTACGTTTTCCTCTCATTTATGTTTATTACTATTAGTGCTACTACTGACTGGGGACCAAAACAGCTTACTAGCCTTTAGGATTTGAGAACTCAAGAGGCAGACAGAACCTCTGCCATATGGTTTGGGGCATGAAAGAAAGAACAGGCCTCGAGTTCAAAACAAGTTTAGGGGGACTAAAGTTTAGGGGGGACAAGTTTAGGGGGGCTCACCTGGTAAATGGAGGTATCCAGAGGCTGATCCTTAACCCACTCGGGAGGGGCGGTTACATCTAACAGAAGAAAAAAAAGTGGGGATGGTGCCAGAAGACAATACTGTGGAGTCTTATGGAATCTGTCACGCAGAGCCTTTGATTCAAAAAAGGTCTTAAATCTCATAGAAGTTAAACATGTGCTTAAGATGTGTAACACCCGAACTGCTACGATATATACTTTTTGGCTTAAGACATATGCTTAAATCTTACCAAGGTTAAGCACAGGTTACTCTGGAGCGTCAGGGGGTGTTTATTCCTACTATTTTTTTGAGAAAATGAAAGATATTTTGGTGGGTTTTTTTTATCTCTCTCTGCTGTTATTTAATGGGGTGAGAGGCTCCCACTGTAACTGTGAGATATCTGCCAGGATATAAAAAGAAAAGTGGAGTTTTAAGGCAGAATAAGAAAAGACTTGGTATAATCCCCCTGTAAACCTGGTAGTTTGCAGTCAAGTAGTGTGCACTTGATGGGAAAGAAATCAATAGAATTTCTGTACGGAGGAATAATAAATATATATTACATAGTTAATGCCCTGTATATAAGCTGTATTGATAATAACTTAACATAAATGTATAATGCAAAGCGTTGCAGTATCGTTTATGATGCAGTCATGATTTTAGACAGCAATTACTACTGGGGAAACGCATTAGCTGGAGGAACAAAGTCTTGATTAACAATTTGACGTGCTATTACTAGAACAGGGAAAGAGAACAGAGAATGCAACAGACTGAGTCTCCAGCTTTCAGCTGAAAAGTTTTCATTGGCACTTGCATCTATCTGAGCATATGTATTGTAGGTGCATCAGAATCCACATATTTGAACTTGAACGGCTAAATTAGACCTGCTAATTTTAGATTTAGGTACTTAATTAAATAGCCTAATTTTTTGGAGGTAGCTGGCTCATCTTTTAAATACAGACAAAGCTTCCTTTTCGTTTTAAAGAAAATGTGAATTCAAAAGAAATAGGACAAAATCTCACCTGTGTACGGGTGACAGCCACGACACGTGTGTGTATGTGGGTAGGAGTTACATGGCTAGTAGCTTTTGCCTTCTGGCTAGTGGTGGCTCTGTGATGAGCTGCATCTCTTCTCCCGTCTGAGCAGGGGAGTGCGCTGCATTGCACTATCCGGATATGTTAAGCATATAGCAGTGCAGCCTGGCGCTCTACTCTCAGCACAGCAGTTGGCAAATTTTGCGGGGGATTTTTTTTTTTTTCCCCTGCTTTGTTTGTTTGTTTTTTAATACATGCTGCTACTTCGCTGTCCACAACAGAAGGAGAAATTCGCTTGGATTTCCACATCCTTGATTTTAAGGAGTATTTTTAACATCCTGGTATCTCTCTCCTAAAGTGCAGTACTTGAAAATATATTGCCACTTCCTCAGCAGTTGGGCTGAATGGGCTAGCCCCAGCTCTGGAATGAGCCCTGGCCTGTGGGCAGTCTGGTTTTACAGCCCAAGGGAGGAGGATGAAGGGAGGTTGTGCCCAGTAAGTTGAAATGGATGATGTTTTTTATCAGGTAATGCGACTGGCATGTAAGTCCTTACCTCTGAAGACAGTTCATGTGTGCCTTGGGAGCTGGATCCTGCCTTACATTCCTCTTTATCGGTACACAGCCAAAGCATGGTCTGGCCAGTTGTTTGCACTGGCAAAAACTGAGGTCCTTTCCCCTTCCCAAAATCCTGACAGCATTCTATGTAAATCACACACAGCGCTGCGGTCATGGCAGAGGTTGTAATTTGCCTGTATGCTGGGACAAAAGTGTGGCTTTCCTTACGCTTTGGAAGCTCTGTGAGAAGCTGTGCCATATGGCTTTGGCTGTGTTGTGCACATAAAGGGACACAGTTTCCTGCAGGCATTATTCTTCTGCTCTTGAGGAGCATTTGCCTTCCCCTGCCACTTCACAGTAGTTCAGCCAAACACATCTGGGGAGGGGGAGAATATCCTCTCCTGTGGGTAAGGACAGAGCGTCTCAGTTGGGTGTCCCAGCTCTCATCCTCTTGGAAAGCATCCATTTTCTCTCATGCTTATGGCGACTCCCTGCCTTGTTAGAGATTTCCCATTTATCCTTTGCACTTGCATTAAGGACAAGTGATGCTTTGCTCCCTGGCCCCTCCATAGCAGAGCTGCTCATTCGATGCCACAGAGCACAACGTTTCTCTGAAATGCTGGTAATTCAGGTGGAACGTTTGTATAATCCACATGGCCATCACGAGAAGGCCCTTCTATTTATTTGTCATTACTGACAGAAAAGAAATGTTCAGTATGGGAATTAAGTGTGTTACGCTCTCAACTTCAGTGAGCTGGCTAACCCTGATCCCTTCCTCACATGCCACATGCTTGTGTCCAAAAAATAGCATGCGTCAGCATAGGTTTGATTTATTTTCCTCCTTCTCTATCTTCTTTTGGTCCAAATTTCATATTCCACACCAAGTGCCCACGGTTGCAGCATGTTTATCAGAGCTTTTTGTTACTGCTGGAGGTAACGAGTCACATAATATTGCCACTGGATATGCCGGGGGCTTGTGCCTGGGGACGCTGAGGAAAGGGGAGAGGAAGAAGATGAGGTCAATAATCCAATTTGTCTGAGCTAATGAAAAGGAACGCCAATGATTTTTCACCTCTTCAGACTTTCTGCTAGCGGGCCTGAATTAAAATGTCCTCAGTCTTCATTTTGCGCAAAGCAGAAACTATTTACTGTTACAGCCATGCTCAGTGAACTCCACACCTCTCACACTGTGAATAGTGATTTTTCTCCACAGTAACACCCGGTGCTTTATCCAGTCTGCTGTTGGATTTGGAAGCACCTTTTATTTCTAAGACAGGATTGGAATCATCCTCATTGCTTTAAGATTTGGGAGGGTTAGACACCCAGAGGTAAAGGGTCTGTGCTGACACCGCCAGACCTCAAACTGCAGCTTTGAGGAGCAGTGCAGCAGCACAGAGCTCTTGTCATCCTTCAGCTGGGTCCGCTGCTGTGTTGTTTTCAGCCTTTTTGGAGTGCTAACCACTGAAGGGTCTCAGGTCTTTCGTTGCTCTCCATGTGTATTGCAGTTCCATCAAGCCGGTAAAGGGAGATAAGGCAAGCACCAATGAGGAAAGCCTTCAGTTCTACTGTCACGTGCATGGCGTTATAACTGAACATATGCAGCACTGGAACTGTGAATTTATTATTTTTGGGGGCAGAGTTCAGGTTTTTGGGGCACTACTACTAGATGAGGAAATACTAGTCATACTGCTCAGTATAAAAGACTTCTCTGCCTAAAGCAGCTAACCAGGAACAAATCTAAACAAATGGTCATATTAACACACAACAATTAACTCCCTTGAACTGCCTAATTCTTCTAGTACAAGAGTTTAATTGGCTTTAATTTGTGATTTGTAGCCTACTGCAGGCTACCTCTTGGAATAAGAATCATCTGGCAACAAATCAAAAGTCATAGGGCTGAATTTCGAAGAGCGATAATTTCTACTTAAGTTCCTAAATGAATCATCTGACTTCTCCGAAAGTGTCATTTTGTACTGAAGCATAAGGAAGAAGAGCTTAGATGTCTGAAGTTTCTGAAATGGCTTTCTGCATAAGGATGTGTCTGACTTGCAGTACTTGCTAAACGCATTTGGTTTTGGCCTGTTCACAGAAAGAATTTTTTGCCTTTCAGAATGTGGTCATAAATTGGTGTATAGAGGACGCTTGGAAATCACCCAGAATTTCCCAGGAATTTTTCCATAGAGATTTGCCACTACTGTTTTATAATAAATGGCATTATCTTGGAAGAGGGTTTTTCCCAACAACAACAAAAAAGAAACAAAAAAACCAAACCATAGTAAAATCACGGATGGCAAGTGAGGTGCAGCTTGTTGAGTGATGGATAGAACAGTAAGTATATAGACAGGGTAGTCCCCAGAATAACAGACGTGGGAATGGAGCCAAATCTGGTGCTCTGTATTTCATTGGGATGAAGGCATGTTGCATCTCATTGCCTGCCAGTGTGTTAGCTGTGCTGCTAAGATTTCATCTGGGACAGAGCAGGATCACAGCAGTTGTAAAAGTGTTTCTTCTCACCCGAGTGTTAACAAAAAGCCTACTGTCGGAGGGTGCAGATCAGTACTGTCAGTATGAAGAATTACTTTCTCACTGGCGGTGGGAACACAGTGATTTTACAGTAAGTAGTTAAAGTAATAGTAATCCTGTTTTAGAAGTACCAAAGTTATCCTTTGTGTATCAAAAATATGTGCCAAACAGAAATGGCTGAGGTCTTTGATATATATTTAACCAGAACAGATGCTAAATGTAGTCCCATTGGACCTGGATTTTATGTTTATAAAGACTCTTTCCTGGCTTTCTGTAGCATTCTGAAGAGGCTTTAAAACCCGTGTTTTTTAAAGAAAAAAAGGTATTTAAAGCACTCACAGGAAGGGACTTGAATGTGGCTCTGAAAGTAAGCAGGCCTCGCTTTTACCAAGAACGTGTATTAGTTTGTGAGCTGCTCCATTTGATTTTAAAGGGACAGAAGCTTTCAGACGAGGGTTATGAAGTGTGCTTGGTCAGGAGGTCTGTGGGCACAGGGTATTAAAAACAACACCAGATCTAGGGAACTGGGGGTCCGCTTTCCCAAATTTTACATTTAAAAGTTCTAAGCTATAGAAAACGCAGCAGAAAGCAACTGATTCCAAGTGGAAGGAGTTTAATTTCTCTATCTTATGAGTGATACTTACTTCTTCATGTGTATTTTGACAACCACTTGTGACAGTCTCATGAAAAGCATTAGAACAGCTTTGGCCACACTCTGTCCCCGCTTACATTTCTGTTTTGATACAGAAAATGTCACTGATGTATTTTGCAGGGGTACAGAATTCAGAGAAGGCCAATTCATAATGAAACTCCTGTGCAGCGCTTCCGTGCTGAGGCAGTAAAGGAGAATTGTTGTACAGGGAAGCTTCCGATTAAGTAGAAAATGGAGCTGGTTTGCCCTTTGAAATAACAGTTGCCACAGACGTGGTAAAATATGGCAGCTCTTAATAGCATCAACCTGCTATTTTGGCTGGTTTCAGGCTGTATTGGTTAGAAAGCGCTCGTAGCTTTTGCTCTGAAGTCTCTGGTGAGGTGCCATGTATTAAAGATATTTGTAAAAGCACCGTGTCATGCTACTAAACCCAACTCTGCTGGTCCACGTGGCTTTTTGTCTCAGCATTTGTTTGCACAACAGCAAGTTAAGTTGTGTACTTTAGATACCAGTGTAGCTAAGGAGAAGTAATGCTTCAGTATTATTTTTCCTGGAGAAGAAATAGCTATAATGGATGCATTTTAACCAATGAACTGTGTTGTTTCTGCAGTGTTTCACTGTAATTTAGAAGTAAATAATTGAAATTACGCTTGTTAATCAATATTTTATATAAGTATAAAACGATTTAAAAAACAAAAGAAAACAAAACCTTGGGCTTTGGGTGTTTTTGTTGTGTTTGGTGGGGGAGGGTTTGTTCTTCTTAATTATCGGTGCTGTTCCCTGGCACATACTGCTCTTCTTAAGCCTTTAGAAAGGTAATACTTGGCAGCTCTGGCTCACCTTGCCCTGTCCACTCCTGAAGTAGCTTTAGATAATTCTCCATGCTGCAGAACAGGGCTCTGATTTAAGGTCTTAAATCTGGAGCTGAAAAGAAACATCTTTTTTGTTTGGTTAGCTGTTTTCTCCTTCTCTCCACTGAGTCTTTTTTTAGTTGCTAAGGGTGGAAGGCTTTTTTGCCCTGCTTTGGCTTTAAGGGAGAGGAAAGATTTAATATTTAGCAGTGTACTAAAAGTATTTGCAGTCACATAGCTTGCGGTGTTAAAAAGCAAAAAGCTCATGTAGTCACACATTTCAGTACATGTCCTTTTTATGAATTCCAATTTTAATAAATCAGCACAAGTTAACAGAATCAAAAGGCAAATGCATAGCTATAAATGGTGAAACACACACCACGCTTATAACTGTCCGTTGCCTCCCATAGTCACGCATGCAGTCTATTGTATTGCTCTCTAGTTTCTAATGTATCTGTGCTGCACTCGCCCCAAAAGACAGGAAAATATTTAAACACAGGAACTGCCATGTAGAGAAGAAATGTATTTAGGTAAAGACTCTTCATGAGTGAAGTAGAGCTGCCCAAGCCAGTGTCAGACAGGTTATCCCGTGTATTGTGCACTACCTGTGGGCTCCCAGGACTGCAGAATGGGAGAAACACCCCTTCCCAAGTGCTCTGGTGGTGCAAACCAGCGTGGTGTGGAGACCAGATTTGTGCTGTCTGATGCTAGAATTGTAAACCCACCTAGATGTGGTGTGATAATTCTTTACGAAGGATGCACTTCAGTCACTATTGGCTGAATCATAGAATACAGCGTAGTTATTATTAGTGGATGTTAAATAAGAAGTATGATTAATTTCATTTACGAACAAAAAACTTTCACAGGAGTGTAAGGGAAGTGAATAGGGATGTCAGGGATGTTACTTTGTTGTTAACACTAATAATGCTGGAGTACTACTGAAACCTACTAGCAGAAGACAGCAGGAGCAATAACGGGGAAAGCAGTCTTCTCAAGGCACTGAAGTGATAAAGAAAAGGTTGTTTTGCCCACTTGAGACAGTAGCATCAAACAAACAACAGAGTTCATATAAAAACAGCAAAATCTTATTGTTCGGGTTTTACTTTTTTGGGGTAGCTTTCTATTGGATGTTTGTGTCTCATGTTAACTGTACTAGATTTAAAAACTGCTGCTCAATAGCATGAACGTGACTAAAATTGTCAACCCAGAAGCCTGCAGTTTAATCAAGAAGCAGGAAATACGTTATTGGATAAAACTGTAAGAAACAGATCGAAGTAGTTACTCAGAATTAAAACTAGTAGGAAAAAATGAATTCCTTCTGGATTTAAGTAGTCTGTTGAAAGTAAAATGTGTTCTTGTAGCAGATTCTGTATGTGGCAAGAAAGGAGCAGACTACTGGTGGCTTTGAGAAGGATGTTCTCCTGTCATCTTTGCCACTGAACTGTAGTAGTACAGTGATTACTTGAATTCCTGACTGAAGACTTTGAATGTGTCTTCAGCTGCCTGTTTACTGAGGAATAATACCTGCTCATATGTGGCCTCCGAGAATATCAAAGTTGGGTAAAACACACTAACTGCATAGCTTAAAAACCGGCAGGAATAAAAGAACAGACTTGAAACTTGGTGAGAATCCTGCTGCTTTCTTTAATGTTGTCATCCCGAAACTGAAGCTGTTATTCCTGAATGCTGAGAAATGTGTCAGAGGGAGGGAGTTTTGCCTGTTTTCTCAGACACCGAAAGCAAAACAGAAAAAAATACACACACACACACACACACACATTGGATTTGTTGACTTTATTCTTTTTACATATCTCTATAAAAGAAGATAATGGCTAATCAGATCCTTCAAATGTACTGTGGGAGTTTAATGGAGAAGCCATAGACTATCAATTCCAGTGAGCTTGCATTTGGTGTATTTGGAAGAAGAGCTTCATGGTTTGGTTTTTCTTTATTATTAGTCCAAAATGGTTTTGGCAAGACAGTAGCAACCTTAATATCTTCTTCAGTGCATCTGCAGTGGTTTCAGATGTATCTTCAGCATGCAAAATGAAGTTGCAGAGATGCGATACATATGTGGCACACCTCCCTCCCTGCTGCCCTCCTTACAGGACCATGGCATGGGTAGTGATTTAAGCCACCCTTAGAAAGCAAGAACTGCTAGAGGACACCTATGGGAGTTCTCTTCCTCCCTCCTTCCATTTGAATTAGAAGACAGATGTTGGTGTTTACACCAGACATGTGAACTACTGCGATAAAAGCATTGTTGTATAGCCAGGGAGTAACCATTTTAAAGCAACTGGAAAAAGGAGTTGGGGAGATGTGAAAGATCACAGAGCATGTTTATTTTTCACAAGAACCGTGCTTCATGCCAATGAATTCAAACTCAAGAGTCCCACCAGGATCTGACCAAGGATCCATGGTAAGGGATATGCTTAAAAAAATGAATAAAAGTGCTTACATCTGAAATCTGATGTTCAAGACCTTGTAGAGCTGGGGGGGCCCTGGTTCGTGAAGACCCTTTGTCATTTAAAGTCTAGCTGTAGTAAAATGCTTGGATGAATGGCAAGTGTTGAGTATATTTTTGTGCCTTACTGATTCTCAATCTGCCCAATGGGATGTAAATAGGTGCTTATTGCTGACTGTGTGCCCAGAAATGCTGGTATGGAACCGAGTGTCCTCAACAAATATTGATCTAGATTATGGTATTAAGAATACTTCAGAAAACCTATGTCAGTTTGTCAGATTTCTTTTTCTCTTTAAATTTAAAAAATAAAAATAAACAGTTTCTTGATCCGGTCCCCACTCTCAAGGGCAAATATAAATGATTAGCATCAATGTTATTTGTGCGTGTGTGTGTGTATGTGAATGTTTGCGGGGCAGATTGAGTAAGGAGAAGAGTTTCTGTTAAAATTAATTAATTTTTTTTGTATCAAACAAGTCTTTTCCATTAGTTTGTACACAAATTTGCCTATTTCTCAATTTAACATCATGAGACTTTCTTAGCCTTTGCTACTTCACAAAGGTTGTGGGCCTGACTGTCGCTTGCATTAATTGTCTTCATACCACTCTAGCAATGGAAAGCAGCCTTTAAAAGGGGACTTTAATCCGTAGTGTAAGCAAAAGGTTTAGTTTAAAACAAAGACTTTAATATCTGTCCAAGTCCAGTCCTTGTATTCAAATATCTATTTGGATTGGACCAATACTAAAAATACGTGCAAAACTATAAAGATAAATACTGCAAACTCCAGTTATGGATCTAAATTTTGAGCAGAGCTCATCATTTACTGAAGACAAAACCTCTGAGATTGGGAGCTTCATGAAAATCAGGCAGCAATGACCCGAAGCTAATGCTGTGTAATGGGAAGAGCCCCATATTGCTGCTGGGAGCTTTACCCACAGGGCAGAAGAAATGGTACGATGGTGTCAGTGGGAGCAGACCTACGTGAGATGGCAGTGCTACAAAGAGTGGGACAGTGGGCACCTTCTGGTGTTTCTTGACAGCACTCTCCCTTCCATTTTCCCTTTCAGGTGAACGCCCCTTCCACTGCAACCAATGTGGAGCTTCTTTTACCCAGAAAGGGAACCTGCTGAGGCACATCAAGTTGCACTCTGGGGAGAAGCCGTTCAAATGTCCCTTCTGCAGCTACGCCTGCCGACGGAGGGACGCCCTCACAGGACACCTCAGGACCCACTCCGGTGAGTCTGCCTCGTCTTCTTTTCCCTCTTGCTGGTTCCTTTCTCACTACTGCTGAAGTGAAGCAGGTTGTAAAAATAACTGTGTATCTGGTGGCTCTGGGGCTGCGCCATCCTCTTCAGATAGCACTGCTCTGAGCTTTGGAAAAGCCTTGATGTGAATCAGAAAAGTTGTGGTTCAGCCACACCTCTCCTTTTGTGTAACTGAGCTTCTCTGCTGATGCTATCACATTTCCCTTTGAATGTCTCCTTGGGTGTATCCAGACTTTGCTGGCAGATTGCTCTGACACTCTAGGCCCCAAAGTGACTGTGAAATTCCAAAGATCAGAAACATAAATTTGTGCTTTTGGATGCCTGCTTTGCAGTTCATACCAATTTCTTCATCTATTAAATGCCGTATGCTCGTGGAGCTCTTACTTGCTAATCTTTCAAGATCCTCCCGATTGCGTTTTTATTCAGTTATTTCTCCTGTAAAGTTCTAATTCCTAAAGGTGTGGGAGAGATTGGGCTTTCCCTGCCTGCTTGATACAGGTTTTATTTGATAGATTTTAAAGAAATAACAGTCATGTAACTATGTGTTAGTCGTCACGTTGATAGCCCTGATGATCAGGATCGGAGTGTTTCTAACCTCTGTAAGCTACACCAAAGGGCTGTGTTCTGCCCACTTCACTTGTTTGTGTAGATCTCTTGAGTAAGATCTTAACTTGCTGTGATTTTTATCCTCTAGGATGTTCAACTTTTATGTCCAGACCATTTATAGGAGACTGTTTTTCATTGTTGAATGAGCAGAGATAATTGGACTGGTTAGAAGTGACAGGATTACAGATGAACTTCTGTAAGGTGTTAGCAAACGTGTGACTACTGAAACATGGTGGTAGAAGTGCGGCTGCAGACAGAAACTCTGCGTGCGAAAATGTCATCACGGAGCCTTCTGACTATTTATACACATTTATTCTAAGAGTCAGCCTCACTTCAGTGGAATTTTCTGTTTTATGAGCATTAAGGTACTGAGTTTCCATTATATTTCCAAGAATCAGAAAGGATAAGCTAGTAAATTTCTCCAGGTCCACAGGAGGCTGCACTGTTGCAAACATAATTCAGACAGAAAGCATGAGCGTGGGTGCAAGCATGGGACTAGGCTGAAAGAGTATTGCCTGAGAGATGTCAGCTGAGAGGATTTGATCTGGAAGTCAAAAGGGAAAGATGTCTGTGAAACAGTGACTTGTGATTTTCGCACATCTGACCGTAACGGTAGTTTCAACTTGAAATTTAGTAAGAAAGAGAACACAGTGAAGATATCCGCGATTTAATTAAGAAAGGAATCATGACGTAAAAGAACTCGTATGGCAAAACATGAATATTGTGGTTGAAGATTTTCATAATATGAGCGTAGATTTTTATTACCTAGATACAGCTACTGATAGCAATTATTCATTCTTCCTGTGTAAAAAGTACGTGGCTCATCTTTCTGCGTTTTTGCATGAAGATGAAACACAATTAAAGCGTGGGATTTTCAGAAGGCATCTAAGCAGCTTACGCGTACGGGTCCCACCGGAGCTCCTTCCCTAACTGACATAGCTGTGTTCAGCTGTACTAACCTTGTAATTTTAAGAGTGTTATCACTAAAAGCAGTCAGCTACAACTGCTTTGAGCAGAGGCCCAAGTGAAACAGACGACTGCTCTCACATTACTCTCCAAGACAATTTCTAGAATAGCAATCACAGATGAAGAGTTAAAAACCTGCAGTATTGCCCCAAAACATACACCCAACCTAGATGAGCGTGGAAGTTGACGTGTCTTTCTGTCCCAGACGTGTAGCTGAGTTGGTTTTGTGCCCACAGTTGTGAACCTTGTTCATGGAGAAGATGGACAGGCATTCCCAAGAGATTTCAACTGTTTCCTATCAGCATACAATGCAAGTGCTTTTATGATTTAATAAACTGCACGTCAGAACCTTGTAGGTAGGCCTTGAAGACTACAGCAAAACTGTGTAAACTTCATCAAGTCTATACATTTTATGTTATATCTGACCAGAAAAAAAAATCACAGGATATCACGTAGATGAATTATAGACAGAAAAGATTGAAAACAATTTTGAAATATGAGACTTAAATCCAGTTTTAGTCTGGTACATTTATGTCTAAATTGATGTGAATCTGAATATGTTTTGGTATTTATAAAAGGAAAGCTCTTCAGTTCCTTAGTTAATATAGTTCAGAATCATGTCTCCTAAGCAAGGCAAGTAGTGTTATTTGGCACTAGCTGAGAATCTGGCACATGATTTCACAAATGCAAGACGAATTTCCTTTTTTTTTTTTTACGTTATGTATCCATTTCCTCTTTAAACAAGAGTGCTATTAATTAAAAAAAAAAAAAAAAGCCACCACTTTTCTTCTCAAGAATGTTTTAAGCTGCTCACTCTAAATGGAAAGCAATGTATGCAAGAGGGAAAGGAATGGAAGACATTTGTTATCTTTCTTTTTTTCTCTGAGCCAGCTTGATCTGTGATTTTGAAAGCACTTTGTGTCACTACTTAATCAGTTCCACCTCCTCAGCACTGCTGCCAGTTAGTCCACTCTTCCTGTTCCTAGTGCAAGGTTTTCATACAGTAGGACAGAAAAGGTGAAAAAATAAGGGATTGTTAACATAAATTAGCAGAAGCACCTCAGAGGGGTTTGAACTGAAACTACTATTAGCATAAAAAAAAAAGACTGTTTTGGTGGTTGTGTTTGTTTGTTTGTGTTTTTGTTTTTGCCTTGGTAGGATTATTTGGTTTGTGCTGTTCGATATTATTTCTTTTTCTTTTCAAGTGTTTCTGAGTATCATGATCTTGTGCAGAATTATATCTTATTATATGTGTTTTTGGGATGACTGGTTAGCAAAGTATTACTTCACATCTGTAGTACTCACTGCTGTTTAACCCTAAATAATTAAGGACTTATCTGGCAGTTATTTGCTCCTGCAGTTATTTACCTTTTACTGACATATGCAGTTCTGATGAACTTTGTGTCTATATTTTCCTCCCACGCGCAGCCTCTTTGGTTTCAGCAATATAACGATGCCTTCAGGACAACAGTAGGATAATGCCTGGGGAGAGATTCCTGCAGAGAATTGCGCTAAGAGCTGGCTTGAGCCTGACGGTTCTTATAGGAGTTTCGGATACTGTTTCCAGGATTAGCTCTGAGGTTCCACAACAGAGGTGATACTGGAGAGGTGCCTGAGCAGGCTTCTGGGACATGAGTCTAAGGACAGGCTGTAGGAGCTGGAGCAACAGTTGGTAGCCCCTTCCTGCAGGGTGTGTGCCCATCCAGCAGGCATTGGCTTTACCTTGTCTAACATTTGCTGTTTTAAAGAGGAAGGCATCCAGACAAAGCCAGTCCCTGATGGAAGGCACAAAGTACCTGCCATGTCACCCTGAGACATGCTCATATCCTCTATCATCTCTGGAACTGCACGACTAAACTAAATGTTCTCTGTATGTTGAAAGATGTGGTGTACAACCTGATGCTGCTTTATACTGAAAAGCCAGGCTTTGCTGAGAGGGTGTGTAAAATTACCATTTATGTTTTAAGGTGAGTTCCTTGCGTCTAAAAGAGCCAAGTCAACCTTTTCCACATAACACTATTTTAAACAGAGACACTTTGATAGTTATAAAAAAAGCCAAGGCTGCACTGATGAGCAATCTAGAAAAGCTCATAGAAAACATTAGTGTGTTAGTTTTCAGAGCAGGGCTTGGGTAGGAAGCAGTAAATGAGGGGCAGGATCACTTGCTAAGGAGGAAACGAAAAGCAGAGTTAGGTTCTCATTTAGTGGGAATCATCCATCCATCCTTTACACTAAGCAAGGGTGGCCCTGTGGGACACCTGTTATGTGATTTATGTAATTAAAAGACTGTCTGGTCATGCATACACGTAGGCAGGCCAAATGAAGCCTTCTCAGGCATCCTTAATTCTATAACTTCACTGTTTTCCTGTCTTTGTCTTGGCAACCTCAATCACATTCCCTTACTGTGGGAGTATGTATGTGCTATTCATATACGACAGCAGTTTTACTGTTTATTTCTTCCTAAGAACTGGGTAGTCACATCATTATTTTTTCCTGTCACAAAAGCTTTTCTTCACGGTGCATTTTAAAATTTGCTTCCAAGCCGCTTCTCTCCTTTCTAGAAAATTATTCTTCCCTTTTCTGCTTTTTACAAATATTTGTTTCTTCTTCCCTCTCTTCTTTCTTTATTGCTGCTGCACTTAGTTACTACCCCGCTCTTTAATAGCACTGAACTAATGGTATCATATTATTTGCAAAAGAAAAGCAGTGAAGCATTTGTTTTGAAAAGAAAGGCTTAGGCAAAAACTCCCAAAAGCACACTCTCAGCAAAGTATGTACAGTGCACAAGACATGTCTCATTAAAAAGGTAAATTTCCCTTGTACGTGGAAAGGAAATTTAGTAACTCTTTCTACATTTCTGGCTTTGCAACTCTTCTTTTCCATAAGGGCTTTTTTCTCGGCTCCTCGTGTTGCCATGCAAAGCATCCTACGAGCCCCAAGAGGTGTCCTACTAGCCTGCAATTGCATGGTTCTTGTCAGCAGAGCTTTTTCTTAGGGAAATGGAGCAGTGATGTTTGTGCATGCGACTGCTGAGAGGCAGAAGGGACCCAATTCTTAATTCTGACAAAATGCCTGTCCCAATGCATGTCTGGGAGAGTCATCTCAGTCATCTCACCCGTGAGTGCCTCAGTCCAGCTGAAAAATTGGATGAACTGGCACACAGCTGAAAAACACAATGCTGTGCATGAAGCGCTGCCTGTCAAAAGCCAGCGAGAATTATTGAGAGAGTGGCAAAGATGATGATTAAGAATAATAACGAGTCTATGTTGTAAATTGCTTTTTTCATCTCAGAGAGGCTTGTACCACTTTTAACAACTCCGCTCTCAAAAGACTTGGTTGAAGTCAATGTCTACTCTGTAACCATGCTTTTAATGATGAGAACATCATAATTAGAAGAGTCTTGGGACCTGAAGGTCTCATTACACCCAGAGCTGGACTGCCTCAAGTATATCATGAATGAGGGGGAAAGAATTTAAATGTGAGCAAGTAGGACACTATCTGAAAAATGAAGAAAGTATGTGAAGGGGAGGAGACAATATTTTGCACGCAAATCCTCGTTCTGCAAATAGGTTAGCAAACGGCATCTTCCCTCAGCTGTGATGAGCCTGTGGGCATTTTAGAGCTCTTTTTCATCAGGCAGAGCTGCTCTTTGTCTCAGTGTTTCTTACATTGATTTAGTTGAACTCAGTGGAATTAATCACTTCCCCAAAATTGTTTGATTTTCCCATCAGATCCCGTTCTTTCCCATTCCTGATTTTCCTATCAGGTCTCAGCTTCTAACCTGCACGTGCACAATACCGAAGCAGCTCTGCTTTCTCATCGGTACTTCCAGTACCTTTCACTCTGTGTTGTAGTCTCTTAAATGCCAAGTATGCCGCTTTCCATATTGTTTGTATGTGCAGCATTGGAAGTTAAGCAGATCAAAATGTATACAAGGGTAGGAGTTTGCTATGTATGGCCTTTTGTCTCCATGGCATTCTTCTTTGAAGCTTAATCCTATGCAGAGCCAACTTGTATCCATGCTTCACTAAGTCTGGACCTGATCCTTGAAATGCTGCAGTCACTTTCACCTACAGAGCCCTACTGTGTCAAGTGTAAGCTACATGAAATGATCATCTTTGGCATGCTCAGAATTATCTTGGCATAGAAAAAGCTTAGTGTGACCAAGCTTCTACAGAGCACATTATCAATGAGAAACCCTCTTTGATTTAAAGATGTTGTAAGATGATGATCTTTCCAGAAAAAGTACACTTGGACTTTGTGTTCAGGGGGAACTTGAGAAAAGATAATTTTCCACCCAAAGCAAGAAGTGTTTGCTTTTCGCTTGTCAGACCTTTAAAAGTCTTGAAGATTCCCTCTTATCTGCAGCAGTTATGAATCAGTCTTCGACTGTTCAGCCCAAGAGATCTGTTTCTTACAGATAAGACAGAGAAATAAGAGAAGTGGTCCTGGCAAGTATGGGTAAATGTGCTGTGTACCAGCCTCATGAATCTCTCTTAGCAATGGGTATCAGCTTTTCTCAGTCTTTTTTTTCATTCCTCACTAGGGTGTGCAATTGAGATGATGGGAACAGATGTTGTACAGCTCCCTGCTTCTTCAGTGTGTAAGCAGGAGTGCCCTGTTCAGTGCTTTGGGGCTGCTTTGTAAGTTGACTGATTAGAGAAAGGCTCACCCCATCTGCTAGCAATGAGAGACACCAGTCCTGAGGAATACTGTTGTTCTGTATGTCAGTTCTCAGCAAGATTAGTAGGTGCTAAGAGTTATCGTGGTGTCTGAGACAAGTCTTGTGCCTCCTGCTATAACCTGGTGGAGCACAGCCTTGTTAGGTCTCCGTCAGCAGCAGGACTGCCAGCTAGGCCTCTCTTATCAGCAGAGAGAAGTGGGAAGAGAAGATCTGGAGAGAGAGGTTGCAGTGTCTCCTCCTTTCCCTGATCAACCTAGTTTCCTTTTCTTAGTGAGCCAGGGTAGCAGGCTCAGTATTTAGTATCTGGTTGGGTCTCTGGATCCATGGCAAGTTTTGTGTTAAGGCAGGGAGGTCTTTCATCCCAAAATGGGGAAGGAAATGAATTAGTAGTGCCCCCAGTTCTACAAATTCACCATGAAGAAAAGTTTCCTAGGGCAGATTTCCGTTCTGCACTGCAGTAAATAGCTCACAAGGAGAGGACAGGGTGTCCTTTGCCCTTTTCTTCCGACTTCTTGGATCTTCTCTCACTGCATCCATCTCAGACAGTACCACGGTACTCAGAGGTGTCAAGGTCCTTGTACAGACAACATCAGTATGGTGTAAGATTCACCTGGACTCATCTCTCATTAATATTGGCTTGTTCCTTCATACTTTGTGTGTAGTGCCAGTGCGTGTTTGGTACAGGGCTGCTAACGTCCAGATTTGTGCCTGTTTTCTATCTGCTCTCCATGTTAGCAGTTCACGTCTTTCTCATGAGACAGGCCACCCTGATTAAATGCTCTTCTGTGCTCTGGAGAGAAAATGGACCCTTTTCCACTGCAAGTTTATGCCAATCATCTTGCTTTGCAGAAGCAAACGCGATGGTGACTTTCTCTTTCCTCCAGGCTTTTATTGTGCCACAGTGCTGCATGTGGGCTTTCGCTAGCATCAAAAAAGCAGATGAATATGATAGCAGCAGTCTTAAGCAGCATGCCTAACCTGTTCTTTAAACATCCAGAGAAGCTGTTTCTATTGCTTCCCTAGGGAGATGATTCCACTTCCCATCTGCTTTTTACAACTGACTCTCATCCTGATACTTAACCTAAACTACCATTTCTTTTGCTGCAGATTATTGCTTTTCCTAACACCATCTTCTGTGACTGAATAATTCCTGTACTCAGTTTACACTGTGACAATATTTATAGTCTGCAGTCATCTGTCCAGTGTTGATTCTGTTCTAGACTGTTTTTATCTTCCTATCCACTCATCTTTTTTGATTGCTAATTTTGAATTTTGACTACTCTCCTGTGAGGGATCTGAATTGTGAAATCATTGTACTTTTTGGAAACAAAATGCAGACCCCTTAACCTCATCTCTGCTTCAGTTGCCGATCGGTGAAATAAAAATAAGACCACTTATCAACCTTGTCGTGATGGAGAGAGCGTGGGATGCACGAATGATTGCAAGGTGCGGGCATATTGCTGCAATGAAGGGCATGTCAGTACCTAGCAGAGTATTCCATTGCTGCTGGTGACCCTGCTGCATAGCATTGTGTATTATCTCCCCAGTTTTACGTATCCTTTGTTCAACGATGAAATGAGATAATTACAAAGTGGAAGGAATAATAACTTTATATCGTTACCATAACCACTGAGGTATTATACCCTGATACCTGCGTGATTATCTTAGACACAATGGCGAGGTGATTATTATTAATACTAAAGGACTTACTACTTAGCCTGCAATTTTTGCATCTTGTTTCCTTTATGAACGCTATCTGTTTCATCAGCCCAAAGCCTGTGTGAAGTGGGTATGTGTTGTTGCCTCGCTTTTCAGTGAAGGGAAAATGAAATAGGAAAAAGCCCTAGGAGACTCAATTTGCAAACTCAGGTACCTAACCACCAAGGTAGCTTAATTTAAGTTACTTGTCTTTATGCACCACAGATACGATGGACAACCTGTCAGGTGAGAGTCTAATAGCTTAGATGTTTAAAGGTATATAGTCCATTTGTTCCTTTAAAGTCAACCTACAGAGGCCTCTTTTGGCCTTATTTTCCTTGTTGGCAGGATTTATTACACAAATCCACTATTTGTATGCTCAGATTGGCACGTGGATGTACAAATTAGGAATCAAGGGGCAGCTGTAAGCACAGGCATCGCACAGCCAGCCTTCATTCTTCGGATGTCTCATGGCATAACCGTTAGCTTGAGGGACGCGGGGTGGTGAATCGGGAGTCCTCCTGTTCCACAGGCAGCCTTGTGAGGTAGCTGCAGCTGTTTTTGCAGAGCAGAGGTCCGAGGTGGGACAGCTCTCTTGTGCACTTGAGGTGGAAATGCAGTTCTGACTCTACAAAGCCACATCTCAGCAAAACTAAGACCACTTCTTGCACATACTTTGCTTGAGCAGCAAAATACCTGCCCTGAGGAGGAAAAAAATTGTTTTTTTTTTTCTTTCCCTTAAGAAAATTATTTTCGAGGGCAAAAAGCTTTTGCGTATTGCCTGTGAGGAAAGGAAGTGAAGCATTTGGAACCAGCCTTTGTCTGTTGTTGGAGGAGCCCGTGACACCTTTCAGCATAAGAAAGTTAAAGCTTGGAATCAAACGTGGGTTTGAGGCCATCTTTCATCGCTATCTTTGAGCTGCTTTACAGGGCTGCGTAAAATGGAGAACTGCCACTGACGTTTTTGGTAACATATGACTGCTTTAAGGGGTAAGGGAGGTAGTTTTGCTGTCTGGAAAGAAAGCAGAGAGAAGTTAGAGGTGGTGGGCTGGGGGTAGGCGTGTAAACTGGTTGACACCACGCCATAGCAGAGCTGGAGAAAACCACAGCTGATCTGGTCTCCTAAGCTCTCAGCAACCTGTAACTATGAATTGGCTTACAGCTAGATATTGATGGATATCACTCGAGAAGGAAAGTAAGAATGTCGAGATTTTTTTATAGTGAACTGGTACTGAACTCTGCATGACTCTCCTCCTATTTATAACCCTGTATGAAGTTCAAGGAAACCTGTCCTGGAGGTTTCCCATGAGAGGGAACTGTGTTTTTACCTGACTAAAGCTCTCTGGATATTTTCCCATTTTTTATTTGATCTAAGTGTGAACTTTCTCCACCCTCTGCCCCTCCTTCCTTTCTGGAGTAGTTAGCGAGGCCGATTACAAGGAGGATTACACAAGAGATGCCAGTTGCACACAAGTTTTGCATAACTGTGCTGTGTTGATTTCAGACAGGGTGCCCCAAGCTCCCTCTTAGCTTTGCAACAGAGAGATGAGATCTCTATCTTCATTCCTGAAGCTGAGAAATGCAGCTGAGGCCCCGCTTATTGAAACTTTGACAAAGAGCACCTGGCTGGGGCACTCCCCAGCCACACAGTTATCTGTGTGCTGCACAGCACTGCCCTTTGGGAAAGCCTGTGCCTTAACCTTGCTCCTTTTGTTCACGTTAAGTATACAAGAGTGTGTGAGCAGTTCGTGGGGCTGTGTTGGTCAGCAGGAGCTTTGGGGTCAGGCAACCGGGATGCTGCTGTCCTGAGACTCCTGCCTGGAGAGCCAGCTGGTCAGGGTAGAGGATGGAGGACCGTGCTCCTTCCATTCCCTCTGGGAGAACTCAGGCCAGCCTGAATGTTCTCATGTGCCCTGGAAAGGCTGAGGGCCAAGCCTGTGGTGAGGATCCTGATGAGGGAATTAAGGCAAGCTCGGTTCCTAATGCTGATTATGGGCCCAGTTCATGTTGGCTCTTATCTTCAAAAGCTCTGAGGTCTGCTTGGTTTCAGTGAGAATTCCACGCTGTGTGTGCCTTTTGACAGTACGGGCCTTAGCCTGTCTGTGTTGCAGTTCTTAGTGCTGGAAAATAGCTATTTTCTTGCCCCTACCTCTTCTCAGGAGTGAAAGCTTGAAAAAGTGCATTCTTTCCCCCCCACAGCTGAGGTGGTAAACAGCCTGGGCTGTTCTGAAATGCATGGGACAGAGTGGCTCTCACAGACAGGCAGAGCCCTTTAAGGGCTTGGAGCTATTCCTAGTAAATAAATCACACATAAAGGATGCAGCGGTGAGAAACTGATGATGAAATTTTTATATAGAAAAGCGACACGGGCCATAGACTCTCTCTCACTTGGATACCCTTCAGCTGTGTGTGCTTTGCTGGTCTCCTTGGAGACAGTGGCTTGTCTAAGAGCAGCTAGCTTTGGCCAGGAAAGGCTGACACTTGTGCTTTGTGGGCTGGAGCTGTGCTGCTGGGTTTCCAGCAGCCGTAGAGGCGTGATTCAATAACAGCAGTTCTGTACGAGATTATTGAGTGAGTATCTTTCTCTTGTACCTCTCTGCGGACACCAATCGAATCCCTGAAGCAAAAGACAGCTTTGAAAATCTTCGACGAGAGTCCAGCAACCTCCATCCCTTGGCAATCAGAAATGTTTGTGAAATTCTCCCTCCTCTTTCCTTCTTCCTAAGAGCTGAGTCAGCTGGGCTGGCATGTCTGGAACTCAGTGGCACTGCGAGCCGGCAGGCTGCCAGCTGCATTACACACCGCATCCACAGAAACACGTCACTCCCCCCTCATGCTCTTTTTTTTTTTTTCCCCTTTGCAATCTCCACGCTCTCCCTTTTATTTTTCCTTGTTGGTCCGTGTAGGTGAGTCAGAGAAACCTGCTTATCCACAACCTGTTCCTTCTTGCCAAATCCTGGAGCAGCACTTGTATTAGGTGTCAGGAATAGGTTATGAAAACTAAACCTGATATAGGCAGCGTGCTGGATGTAGAGCACATACTGTAAATGAAAATTAAATGCACGGTAAATGTGCCACTTAAAATGCGTTCCTAATAGAGTGATGTCTTTTGTAGGAGGCACATTATTCTGTGATTCATATGTAATATTAGTTTTCTTCCTATAAAACACCAGGATGGAGCAGGGAAATGATTTAAAGCATAAGTAAAAGCACATTTAGAGAGAGACATCTCAACACCAGTGGATTTTAAAACAACAGGAAAGCAGAAGATTTCCAGTAGGAAAATAGGTTGTACACAAATGCGTTTTTGAACTGTGCTTTTGATAACGATTGTAGTTGTACCAGTCTGAAGAAACTGCATTAATGTTGGCAGAACTGATTAGTTTCTAACTCCAGGAATTAAAAAAAAGCAAATCATGAATCTGAATGTTCCACGTTATAAATGCTAACAAATGAGGACAGCAACAGGTGATAAATTGGCCTTTCTGTTCACCTAAAGATCTTTTTTTTCTGACCAAGGAAGGGAGAAAACATGTAAACTAATCTTTCCCTTTGGTCAACTGACTCCAGGAGCTGGAAGCTGAAGGAAGTCGTGGTACCATAGCTTGCTAAGGGGAGAACAACTGCATGTGCTTCTGGCACTGTAGGATCAGATCTGTCTGAATATCCATAGCTGCATTACCGTAGAGCAGCATGAAAGGGTGGATTGTTGGCATGCCTTGGAACTGAGCAGCTTCTTTCCAACAAAAAATAGATCATCCACCAGAAAATGTGCTTTGTTTGACTTTTACATGCTGCAGTAAAATGTCCACAGCAGCTGTATTTTGAAAAATGTACCCATTATGTTCCTATCATTAGTCTTCTGCAAACGATGAGTTTGGCTCAAGGGCTCATGAGGAGCCAAATTCAAGAGACTGCAAGTACTGATCTGGTTCAGAAGCACAAAATCGGCTTTAGGCAGCGTAAATTTCAGGCTGAATTAAAGCTGGATGGTATGTGATGACAGGGATACAATTGCACCCTTGGTGAAGAGGTGGGAAAGGACCATTTTGTGTCAAGTAGCATAGAATTCAGAGAGAGGCAGGCAGTGTTTTCTGCCCAAGTTCAAGCCCAAGACGAAAAGACAAGGAAGCATTGCTGCCCCCACCATGTTCTGCAAGAAATGGATGAACCATTGCTTTATTTTTTCTTCTCCCAGGTATTGTGAAGTAAGAACTGTTTTATACCCTTTTGCTTCAGACTTCTCATCGAAATCACCAGTTTGAATAGTAGAGTGAAGGGCTTCACCGTGATTTCTTTTTCTCTCATCAAGGAATGCAGTTAAATGTATTCAGAGTTACCTAAACTCTCTGCTTTGCTTTTACGGGAAACCTTTTAAACATATTTCTGGGTGTTTAGAGAGCTGTGTCTTGTGTTTTCCAGCTTTTTGCTTTCAGCCCAAGTAGATGCTTTTCTTTCCTGTTTTTTTTTTTTTTTTTATTTTATTTTACTTGCTTTTGCTTTAATTTCACACCCATATTTAATTTCCTTTCATTTCGTCTGCCTTTCTTTCAGCCAGGATACACTTTCTGAAACTATCCAGAGCTTGTATTGCAAAACTAACTGCACCAATAAAAGAAACACCCTAAAATCTCAAATCATTGCTCCCTCCCCCCCCTCCCTTCTCATTGTTTCAACTGACCAAACCTAAAAAAACTCGAAGGAACTGCAAGTGCTCTGGCAATGTCATTATTTGTTTTCTGTTCTACAAGAAAATCTAGGGAAGATATTGAGACTAACAGGAATTGCTGGATTTTACAACCTGAATGAGATTAATGTAACCTCAGTGTCAGACAGAGATACTTGATATGTACGGGCTTGCACTAGAACAGAAGCTGCCCATGAGCCTGGGTTCATTTCTCAAAGATGACCCGTTTGTCCTCTGCTAGACAGTTTGAATGTTGACATTTGTTTTGCTGAGAATTGTTCTCACTAAATTATCCTGATTCTTTCCCCCCCGCTATAAATGCTGTGGCTAACTTTGAATATGGAGCAGTGAACACCAACAAGTGGCAGCATGATTCCAGAACTTTGGTGGTGGAAGGCATGGTGGGACAGGAGGTATCTATCCAGCTCTTGTGCTGTTGGATTCCTTTGCTTGAATGAAGCTGCCGTAAGTGCTGTGTGCTGACAAGAGCAGTGAGCCAGGGGAGCCTTTTCAGCAGTAGGCAGCACAGCTAGGCTCAGTGCTGTCTGCTTATTTCCCTGTCTCACCCTTATTTCAAGCTCTTCTGTAATCTAGTGGTAAAATCTATGTCAGGCATGTTGGCAGAGAACAACATATGTGAGAGGAGTCAGTCCTCATTTGACATCTGTGCAAGAGATGACAAAACCCATGCTTGGACAGCAGGTATTTACAAGACTAACACAGTGGCACAGACCACGCTTGTTCTTGGGCAATAGGGAAAGTATGAGTAAAAATTTTCATGTCCCAAAGGAGCCCATTAGTTTTGCTGCCTGACCTGTTTTTGGAAGCAAGGTTCGCTTCATTGCTGGCCTTGATCAAAATAAGTGAAAACTCCCAGCTCCAGTGGTTGGGAAAAGCTCAGGAACCGTCAACATTATTTCCTCCTTCTTGCTATTATCTTTATGACAGCTTGCTGCTAATAGTCTGCTTCCAAAACTCTGTTTATGGCATTGACAAGAAAAGAGAAAATTTACTTAAGTAAGGGAAACTGGAGCTTGTTCATCAAATCTCCTAGTATCAGACACAAAACGGGAAAGGGGTCAGGTGCAAAAAGAAATAGGTTTTTCTCATGCAGCATAGAGCTCATTGCCATGGGATGAGAAGGAATGATGTGGAGTCAAGGGCTTGTTTGGTGTTTTTGTTCAGGAAAAATAAAACAATTTTGTGCTATAGAGAAAGTTAAATGTCAGGTATTCTCTTCCCCTTTATTTAGATAGTATAAAATAACTGGTAACACTACGTTTGGCACTGCATGCTTGAAGTAATTCAAAGGTTCTGTTGACTTTATAATGAAATGCTAAAGGGCTCCTGCAAGATATGCAAAGGGACTGCACTTGGAATAACTGAACTGTAAGCAGCTGATGTAAATTGGCTTCAGGGAATTACTTCCATTTACCCTGCCTGTGAATCTGGCCCAATGTCTGTGCTTGTTTTACCCAAGGGGGAAAAAAGCAAGAAAAAAAAAAACAAAACAACAAAAAAAAAACAAATGAGAGCTTCTCAAGGGAGTGTTTGTCCAGCAGCATTCCTGCTGTGAGCTGAGGTATCCACACCCTGTGCTGGGCTGTGAGCTGCTCCTCTCCCCCCAGAGCCTGCCGCTGGCTGGCATTACTCCCACTGAAGTGTGGGTTCCCTCCTGTTCCTGCTTAGCTGTGCCACTGAGCAGGCAGGGCAGAGCAGAAGAGCAACAGAGCCACCTAAATGCGTTCTCGTTGTTGTCCTTTGCTGTGCTCCCGGATCAGGTTTAAACTGAAGAGGGTATTTTGGAAGCTTTGTTACATAAACTGATGAATGCTCCACGTATCAGGTCGACTTTAATATCATGTTAAAGGTCTGAAGTGGAGTGGAAAGTACAGAGCTAGTAAGTGCAGTTAAGATTTAACCTCCATCCTGCTTCCACCCAGTTCCAGGTATAGAGATGGCACTGCAGGAGGAGATTCCTGTCCAGAGCAGACCACTGAACTACAGCAGTGAGCTCCTGTATATGTCGCAGGACCTCTTACCCTCTACAAGTGAGTTGCAGTAAGCCAAGTAGCCTTGAAGCGATTTTAAAGCTGGCAAAGTGATAAAAAAAACCCAGTTGTTTGTAGTCTTCCTGACTTTTGTTAGTTTATCTCAGCACCACGGCGCTATTTAAACACGTGTTTCTTTTTAATAGTGTTTAACCATTTCAGAGTCCTTGTAAAATTTTTGAGACGCCCCTGCTAAGTGCCAGGGGTGCATGGAAGGACTGGGGCACGTTGGTATGGCACGGGAACGCTGGGCTCACAGCACAAGTGCAGAACATCTGTGCTGAGACCTTCAAAGGAAGGGGAGATCTGAGAGCTCTGTCGCCGTTAATACCAACTGAAGTGTCAGCTCCTTTCTGCTGGCTTCGAAGCTCTTATTTTGAAGGTAAGAGAGTTAAGTCAAGAGAAATATGTGATGAGAGCTTCTGTCTGTTGCAATACATGTTTTATGGGACATGAATTCAGAGCAAGTAACCAGGGATTTTGTCCTTTTCAGAAATAAGTACAACATTGGTGTCCTTTACCCGCATTTTACTTGATTTATTACTTCATTTATTAGCGTGGATTCACTTAGAAAATAGATATTTTTTTTTTCCACTTTCATACGTTGTTCCACACAGATGCAGCATACAACCCCCTGCAAAGGTACCTGGTTGTTGTCTGTGCTTCAAAGGAAGAAATCGGCATGCAAACTTCTTGCTTTTCTGTTTTTAATTTATTTAATAGGTGCTGAGAGACTGAGACGGGATGGTTTGGTCTGGATGGTTAGGGAGATTTCAATGATTGTATGATCGTGCCAATGAAACAGGAGTTTGTTTGTTTGTTAAGCTTCTGGCACAAAAACTACTGCCTACTTATTTATAACCCTTGTGGCAGATTGGAACATTGTTTTATCTGTAAAACTGTGCAGATCAGTTAATAAATAAACACAATCTGATGAATCAGATTAAATAGCAGAGCCAATAACTGCTAGAAGCTGTGAGATAAATCACAGCGAGCTACTAAAGGAATAAAAGGCTGCAGGCAGTACCTGAAGGTGCAAATAAGGATCCCAGTTCTATAGCCGTTGTACTCTTGATTTACACTGCACTCTGGCCTGTGTGCATTATATACAAAGGTGTAGTCACTTGCAAGTTTGCACTGATGAGTATATTTGTTTGTCTTATCTGTGTGCGTGCATCTGTTTGTTGCATGGATGAAGTCCTAGGAGCTTATATGTCATCTATTTAAGACCACTTGCCACAGAAGGAAGGGCTGAGTGTCAGGAACACAGCACTGCTCTGCTAGCTGCTTGTTGTACACCACCATAAACAACTGGCAGGTAGATGCAGGTGTCAAGCAGCTGTTTTGTGCTCTGGAGATATGCATTGGAAAGGCAGGTGAGCCTAGAAAACAAAGGGTGTGTAGGTGTAATGTTTTGCCGTTGTTTTACTGCGTGCTGATGTACTACAAGCATACAGTGGTGTTTTGCTACTAGCTGGTTAGGGCTGCTGTAATAGTACAGGGTAGCTGTTGACAGAAATAACTTTCCATTGACTGCTGCTGTGCAAAAAGGGCAAAAGGTATTTCATTTGCTGGGAGGTTTGCAGTGTCTTGAACAGCTGTTTACGTATTGATAGGCAATTGATTATCTGTACTAAGAGGCAGTGGGCTCTGAGGTCATGAAGTGAGTCAAGTGAACTATCTCTATTGTTGTCCTGCTGTATTTTGAGTCCATTGAGGATTCTAAAGTGCCTGGAAACATCTGGAAGCACAGACCTATCTGGCTGGTCCCTCCTCTCCTGCACGACCTGATGAACCTATCTGTTCCCTCAACCTCATAAACTCTAGTATTTGACCTAAAAGATGAAAAAAGAGACATCAGAACCCCATGAGGTCCACAGTGACCCCTGCATCTCTGTCAGAGGTCAGTTGATAAGAAGTAAACCAGCACCTTCCTCTTTCTAAAAATCAGAAAAAGCAAAATATATGGCCTGAACTCCACCAGCTGTTGGAGGTGGCAAAGAGCTGGAAGAAAGAACTCCCGTAATGCTACCGCAATCAAATTGTTATGTTTTGTTCTTCCTCCCTTCCTCTCCCTATCAGGCAATAGGAGGAGGCTTCCTTTCAGTGAATCTGCAGCTTATTAACAAGCAGGCCTTTTATTTTAGAGCTGTGTTAAAGTCCAGTGGCAGAGCAGAGTACTTCTGTATTAATCTGCCACTCCAGTGCAGAAACATTGGCACGTACCCCAGGTATTGCTGCTCCTGTCAGAACTGACAAGCATTAAAAGATTACAGCAAAGTTATCATAATATGAATATAGAATGGGTTATTTCTGAAAATCAGGCTGCTTTAAGATGTCATTAGTTGAGCACTCAAAGGTGGAGGTACTCAAGGCTGCGTGTCACAAGTTGGCATGTTAGCGTGCTCCGCAGACTTATGTTAGATATTTACATCTTGTGACCTCTGCATGCAGGTTGGCTTGGACAATATTGGATTAGCTGTGGGACTTGTTATTTCTGAACTCGAGTGTATACTGATTATTTTGTGTCTATATGTAATCTCCTGGGCAAAATAAAATAAAATAAAATAAAAAATTAAAAGGAAAAATCAAAGAGCCCTCATGAATTTCAATGAACACATTTACAGTCATTAAGCACAGCAGCGAGATGCAGCATCAGAGTGGGAGGCAGTTTCCTTTGTAAAGCTACGTGCTGCTCAGAGCCAGCGTGGGATTAGGTCTCAGGTTTTTCTTTTAATTAATTTGTTCAAAAGTCTATTATTTATGTAAATATTTTGTGTGAGGTGCTTTGGAATGGGCAGCTTTGGGACACGCAAGGTGTTCTGGTACATTACAGCTGTGAACTGGATGGACCGTGCTTCATCAATTCATCTCTACTGCCTCAGTTCTTTTGCCAACATCTAAGCACTACACCAGCCCTCTTTTTTGTCTTCCATGGTACTAAAAGAAGTAGAAAAATCTCAAGGTCGTTCTCCATTTCTCTGGGCTGATCACTGAACAGCCCAGAAGGATACCGTGCCTGCAAGCGGCCTAATATGCCACCAACTTTTTTCTCTGATTTGATTTTCTTATTCCCACTTGAACCTCTACCCTATGCCGTCCTAAATATCTCATTCTTCTCTTTAATGTTCGCTCCCATATCTAATAAAATCAGTGTATTAAGTCCTTAATTTCTCAATAGAGATATGGACCATATTTTTCTATGTCTACCTACTTGTGTGAACTCCACCAAATTAGCCTCTGTGTCTCTCACAAAGTGCTTGAATTCATTTACATGCTGCGAAGAAGGGAATTATTACCTTAATCGTATGTATGAATAATTGAAGCATGGGAAATCAGTGTAACTTGCCTGCAGTCACAAAATTTGTAGTGTAACTAAGAATTGAACCCTAGGCTCCCTAGTCCCAACCTAGAGCCTTAATCATATTTCCTACTTTGGTGTTAAAATTGATGTTGCCGCATTAAGCCCTGTTCAAGGCTCCTTTGTGGTAGGTACTTTATTATCTGCAGAGCATCTCCTGTCCTGGGCAGCTTCCAGTCTGACAAAAAGCTCAGTTAAAGGCGTTACGACATTTCAATACTCCTTGCATTGGGAGGACCCAAGCAACGCAGCTGTAGTAATGCATTTTCCTGTATGAGCTGTGCTGTTAATGACTGAGCTGGACAGATGGATGGGAAGAAATCCTTCTCCATGCTGTTGCAGAGGAGAGTGTGATACCCCAAACAGGGAAATGTGGGAGTAGTTAATTTTGCCTGCTGAAACCAGGGAATATTTGCTGGTGTTAATGGAGGCAGGGTTTTCGCTTGATGAAAGTGCATCGCTGCTCTTACCCTGTTCCGTACGCCTTTCTCATGCTGCGTGCTTATGGCAAGGTATTACCTGGGATGCCTTGTGATTTCCCTTTGACTTACTTTATATTCTGCTATGCACTCCCATCTCTTTTGAGAACAGAATGCTGTGCAAATGCCTTACAGGCTCTTTCTCTTTCACTGACCTTCTTTTATGACTTAAAAGCAGTTTCCCTAGGCCTAAGTCTGCTTTCTGTCTTGAATATTGACCTGAGTGTTGCACCATCTCATTGTTGCTGCTCGCAAACTTCTCATCTATCAAAGTTCACCCACAAGGACTCCAGTATTCCTCACTCCTGAGCACTTTATCTCTTCCTCCTCCTCTTTCCACACCTCCCTGCACGCAACCATTTTCATTTCACGAGCAAACTTGGTTGCTCTGTGAATTTCAGCAAGTGGTTTACCTGTTTCATGGTAAAAAAAAAAAATCTACTTCAAATTGAAATGTCTTTTTTTCTGTGTAACTGTCATAATATTTTCCATTTGAGGCTGAGACTCCACTGTGGGTTTTCTGTGCCACATTGTCATCTGTATGAATCTGAGCTTAAATGTGTGGAAACTCTGACATATAAGTAAGAAAAATAAGGTGTGCTTTTTGTATTCAAGTCAGCTTTTTCATAGATATGGCCGCTGGGTTTTACCCTGTGCCCTGGTCTTTCCCAGTTCAATGACAAATTGAAGATTTCTCAAGATTTTGGGCTTGTTTGCATTCACTGTATGGTGTCGCTTTTATGAGAATGAGTGATGGTAATTTTCTATCTAAAGGTGATACAGGAATAATTACCCGAAACCGGGGGCTTCCAAACCACCTTTCCTGGGTGCCACTGCCACTGGTACAATGATTTGGAGCGCTGAACGCTATGTTTGTTGACAAGGTCCTTGGTCAGGAGCTTGGGGAAATCAGCTTCAAGCCGAGGCAAACATTGGATGGCTCCATAAAGAACTCACTGAAAGAGCAGCCTTCAGTGTGGGCTTGGGAAGGTTTTTGGTGGTTATAGTGCAGTTGAATTCTGCAAAGACCTGGACCTGTGCCTGGGAGCACAGCTGTATGTTTTGGGGGCAACTTTTGGCTGTTAACTTTTATTTGCTATGCCTTCACTGACAAAGGCTGGAATGTTCTTTGGCAGCTACATGGTTTAACCTGGTGGTTCGTTATGCGGAACAAAATAAGCTGTTGAGAAGATCACTGGAACTGAATTCTCTAAGACACCTTTACATCTTTATATTGTGTAGCACAAAAAAATGGAAAAATGTACACCTGCTGGCAATGCTCATATCCACAAACACGTCTTTTTTGTCATGACTTACTCTGATAGGAGCAAAAGGGGAAGTTTGTGACTAATTCAATGTTTTGACATTTGTCACAACAGCGAGGTTCCTAAAATCCAGACTCTTCCCCTGCTAACTGCGTTCATCACCAGCTAGATTGTGAGCATTGCTGGTGACATGAACTACTGCTACTGGAACCCGTTCCCACTGGGGTCTGTCTTGATCGAGGGCACAACCCAAGTTGCAGTTGTTTTGTGTAATTTTATAGAGTAAATCATTTTTTCCCTGTGTCGTGTCTAGGCTATGATGTAATTGCATCTATTGAGAAGGGAGAGTAGGGGGACTAACTTTGCAAACGAACATAAGGGAGTTACATTGAAGTCTGCTGAACTGAAATTCACAAACTTCACTCTTCCCTGTTGTGTTTGAGCACCTTCCAGTTGAGTATTAGGCAATGTGGATAACGTTTGTCACCTGTTGTTTGTTCTCCTGTCTTCTCCCTGGAGGAAGGAGTTCATGTGCTGGAGTGTTTCTTTCCTTGGTGAGTTACGTTCCTCAAATCCCATACTGCATGTACAAATCTTGCCTTTGTCATTAGCTTTTATCATCTCTCATGAGCCTTGAAATGTGATGGGATTTGGGTAGCTGTATGTCTCAGATATCAATGGGAAAGCTCAGCCTCGCTGTCTAGGAATAGTTTGCGAAACAGTTGCAATGTAGCAAAAAAAAAAAAGTAGCAGCAATTTGAAGAGGGGTAATACCAGCTTTTTTTTCTTTTTTAATTGTTGAATCGATTTTTTTTTCTCTTGCAAGCTTGTAAGAGAGTGTGTTTATCTGTGCAAAATGATAATTAATTAATAGCATCTATCTCTTGAGTAGCTGAAGGCAATCACACATTTCCTTTGCATCTTATGGTTCACCTAAGATTCTGAAAACCCGGCATAGCTAAACTGGGTGGTCTAATTCAGCCTTGCTTTGGATCTGTTAGCTTAATTCCTTCAGCTGCGTTAGATTTCTTCATCTCACACCAAGCTAACGCTAAAAATTTCCTGTCCAACTTCTTGTTGGCTATGGGTATCCTCCTACTGTGCCCCCTGCATCTCCCCCCCCAGCGCTGAAGCAGCCCCAGGTCTGTCTTACAATGGTAGAAAGGAACCAGTTGCCTAGGAGTGACAATGGTTGTCTGTCATTAGTCCAGCTTGGATTTCATTAAGTAATTGACAGTGAAAAGCTTTCAAGACTGGGACAAACCCAATAGAAACATGCATGTTATCCAACAGAGGATATTCTCTGTGTCTTTGGATGGAAACTAAAATTCTTACCTAAGATCTTGAAAAGTTTGTAAGAAGTTTGACCTTCCCCATCACTCAGCCGGCTCTGAAAATCTCAGCCTGTTGTGTTTTACGGGACTCGTAGCACTGACTTAATAGCTCTTTAGTTATTAGAGAATAAATTATTTTCTTCTTCAAGTTGGAATTATATTAAAAACCTTTATTAGCATGGCTTGGCAAACTCTACTTCTGGCTAGCTTTCTGGCCCTGGCTTCGGCCATTCTTGTGGTTTCTTAATAACATGCTATGAGAGGGATGTACTTTATGGGAATCTGGTGCCAGGTTTTGCGTGTGTTAAGAGTCATTTGCCATTTATTCATGTTGCTCCTGAGTGAAACGCGCACACACAGAAAAATTTAGTTATATCTTGCATTCATCTGGCTTAGTTTTTTGTTGTACTCAGCTTTTTTTTTTTTCTTGTTTTTTTAAATATTATCCGGTCTGTGTGAAGTACTGGTGACAGCTTAGATCTGACATGGAACAGGGGCAGTTACCAACGTTACTTTGTTGTCTGGGTTTTGTTTTTTTTTTTCCGAGCCTTCCATTGGTAATTCTGGCAAAGCTGCTTCACTGAGAGAACGCCTCTGTGCCATGCGATGGGTTTCCCCGGCTCAAAGCAGAATTAGGCCACTGGGGCAACACAACTTTGTGAAAGCAGCTGCTTGTGCCATGGGCAAAACACCTCAGAAGTTTCTTTCCCACGAGACTCGGTGACACAGAAGCAGTGCCGGGATGTGATTCAACTGTTTGGGTTGTTTTCCCCCCTTGTAGTCTGTTTATTTGCCTTACGATCAGCAAGTCCGCCTCTTGTTGCTTCTGTAGATACCATGCATTAGTGTGAACAGCTGATGGAGCCAACTACCCAGTGGGTGGGAGGCATGTGTGTGGGGGGAGACAGGGCTGGGAAGAAGGCATGGGACTTGAGTAACCTTTCTTAGTTCTCTTTCCATCTCAAGAGCAGTCTGCTGTGAGGATGTGATGCTGGTAGCATAGGTGGGCTGCTGTGGATTTGACCTGACATTCTCATTCTCTCCACAGTGGGGAAGCCTCACAAGTGCAACTACTGTGGCCGGAGCTACAAGCAGCGCAGTTCGCTGGAAGAGCACAAGGAACGCTGCCACAACTACATGCAGAATGTTGGCATGGAGGCCGCCGGGCAGGTCCTGAGTCACCACGGTGGGTGGACACCATGCCTTGAGGTGTCTTGCACTTGGAGCACATCTTATGGGGGTTTTCCATCTGTTTTTCCTCCTTCCTTTGTGCTTTGTATCACTTCCATCTAATCTATTGCTTGCACACAGATATGCAGGTGGAAATAAGATGGGCTAAAATCACCACTCTGGTTTAACAGCTTTTTTTTTTTTCTTGCTGATTTTTTGAAATGGGTATTTCAATTTTTAGTTATATAAGTGTGTGGACATTAAAGTAAAGTGATAAAGGCACCAGTGCAAAGTTGACATAAAAACTAAGGAACATATGAATCCCCTTCCTCTCCTTGGTGAGAGTGACTGGTACTTTTAAGAGGTAAGGGTGGTAGACACACTCAGAGGTCATTATTTCTACTCCTTACAGTAATATATTTTATCAAAAAAAAAAAAAAAAAAAGAGATGTAAAAAAGCTCCAGAGCTACATGAAGTCAACAGTGATGATGAAAGTAATTATATGAAAAAAAACAATGTTTATGCATTTGCATGTGTTAGTGTTACTATGCTAACGCTACATGTGTTAATATACAGAAATACTGAAGACTGCCAAAAAGATGGTTGAAAGCAAGAAATGTCAAACCCTGAATTTGTGTTCAAACATTTCTGTAGCTATTGGTACGGGGAACAAGCGTAACATCTGACTGCAGGGTTGTAGGTATGTTTGTAGCGCTAAATAATAAGAGTTGTCTGAGAATTATTTTCATTCAAAGTCAGCGCTTCAGCCACTCGACATCTTTTAACTTTTAAAAATTAACCTTAGATATTTGGCACTCTAAGTACTTATAGTTTCTTACTGCGGAGGAAATGTAAAAAAATATACTTTTTCCATTACGGGTAGAAAATACCATAAACATGAGAATATCAAGAACGGTATTTTCATTGACAGTAGGTCAATAAAAAGGGGAAATAACATTTTTTTTTTTCCATTTTGCTTTTCATTGTTGAGAATAGTCATGTGGTGTCATTTGGAAATCAATTATGTGAAAGTTCTGAAAGGTCACTTCTAAAAACCTAAAAAAACCAAGCTCAAATGAAATCTATTCAATGTTTCTATGGTGGACTATTTTTTGGTGGAAAGAAAATCACCAAAAATGCTAGAATACTGTACTGTGACAATTTCAAATCTATAAAGGTACATGACCCAAAAGGTTTATACAGCTCTATTAAGTAATTACGATCTTTTTAGATGCCCTGGAGACCAAAATCAACCTTTAAAATCTAATGGATGACTTCAAAGATCTTGAAGTTAGCGATTATCTGTGTTAGGCCTGACTTTATGTGTATAAAAGTCAGTAGAAAGACTCATCTGAGGGCTTTGCTGCTTGTGGGTGTCCATTCTGCACTTGTTGGAGCACTTTGCTGATAGTAGTAGCTCAACCACATACTCCATTCCCAATAAAATACACACTCTTCCCTCTACAAGGGTGGGCCTATCTGATTAACCAGGTAGCTGATGATATCAGCCAGCATATTCTTAGGGAAATAACAGTCGGCCAATAAAGGTGTGATAGCAGGAGTCTATCAGAGATGGCTTTATGAAGTTTCTTCCCAAATTCCGCTCAACTTACAGATCTATTTTTCAGTAATTTATTTAAAACAGGTTTACTATTGTTAGTGTGTTTCTGAGGAAATCTAAAGCCTTTTCTAAGCAGCTCAACACTATGGCAAGAGGGGCAAGTATTTAACCTCGTCCACCCAGAGAAGCCGGAGTGGCTGAACTTGCACTGATTTTTCTAACAACCAGAGTTAAACCAGTGCAAACCCAATACGGTCATCTGTTTTATTTACAACCTGACTTTGCTTGGATTTAAAATAGAAATGTTCAGACAACCACTTCATTTTTTTTTTTTCAGCAAAATTAGCTTAAAACACCATTTTGAATTCAACTGGTGCCTGTTTCTCCCCTTGGCAAACATGACTAAATCTCTCCTGGCAAATGTCTAAGGGACTTCACATCATGGTGGTTAGAGGAGGCACAGTGATGGCAGTTAGTTCTAGATTGACAGGTAGTTCTAGATCCAGGTGGGTGCTAGTGATAAATCTCCCCTTACACCCTGGTGTTCCTAACTGGGAAGCTCAGTGTGTGCTGTACGGTTCTGCTCTAAGTCCTTTCTCCAAGGAGCATAGAGGCACCAGAGAGGCATACACAAATGATTACTCTGCTCTTTGCTTAAAGTTAAGGCTCAGGCTAACTCTGAAGAATGCCTTGATTTCCTTCACTCTCATATTCTACGCTTTGAAAGGATATTCTTGGGGCTGAGTGAATATGTGCTTCAGAGATTTCAGTTGTTGCTTCATTTTGTATTATGTTAGTGTTTAGCTTACCTGGCTCTCTTTCCAAATACCTTGTGAGGACTTTGGTTTTGCTGAGTGTTTTGAGGCATGCCTAGCTGAGGTCAGTACCTTCTCCAGCCATGTGCTCTAGTTGCTAAAATCATTGCCTTGAGTTACTTGGATCCGTACGCTCGCACTGGCGTCTAGAAACATGGCAGAGGAACTCCTGTCCAATCCTTTAACAGCATGATGTGAAGAAAAGGTGGATGTGGGGATGTTCTCATTCCTACCAGCATCCTGCTTTTAGGGCGTAGATGGCTGTGCTGTGTCTCAAACTATTATGGCCAGCGTTTCAGATCAGTCTTTATTATTGTTGCAGAGGTTAATTCCAGTAAACTTGGGCAGCCCTTTGAGAACTGGGAGCATTTCAAACATTGCACTCTGGTTGATCAAATTATAGGCATGATGCAAATATTTACTTTGATTTGAATTATCTTTGCCTTGCAGATGGCTGGGTCACCTGACCAAGGCCACAAGGGGAAGTGAGAGGCTGGGTTCAGCGTGTGGGTAGGAATGCACAAGTTTCTGGTGCTGGGTCTCCCTCCATCCTCCCTCTGAGCTGCCCTTCCATGTGGCTGGGTCCCGTCCTCAGCTCAGCGGCCCACTGACATGCTGCAAGAGGGTTCCCCTGATGTTGTCAGCTACTCTCAGCTAAGCAGTTCTGGCCCTTGAGGTGGAAATTAGTGTGTGGTCTTCTAGCTGGTGGTGTGTTGGGGGTGACAAAAGCGACAGCCTCTGAAGGCAGTGTGTCTGATGTTTGCATTACTGAATAGGGAGAAATGTTGAATGCCAGCTGTGGTTTATACTCACATATATGTATACCTCTCCGTGTCCACAAAGCAAAAAGTCCAAGGAAAACTGTAAGATAAAGAGCAGAAGAATACTCTTTTTTAGGAGGAGAAAGGAGCTTAGCCGTAGGCTGTGAGAGGCTCAGAGGCCAACTGCACACAGAATACACAATGGCACTGTGTCCTTCCCTCTTGCTTAGTTGCTTAAAATGCAGTTAAAATGCTTGTCCCATGGGGTAATTCACACCACGGTCTGTGGGAATATATCCTGTCATTTCTTAGTGCACACACATACACTTTTTAAATAGCAATATTGTGAACTTAAGAAAGGAAATTGAGGGTGATGGAGTAATACTAATTTATACCAGCTGAGACTTAGCCCAGTGTCTGTTGTCTGCACACAAAAGTATTTATCAGCGAAACACATGCTGGGCAATTTTTTTACTTGGGTCCCCCCCCCCCCAATTCTTTCCTCACTGGAAGAGCAGGAACCTTTATTTATTTTTTTCCCCAACAGTATGTGTGGTTTCTTAGAAACGAGGAAGAAAAAAAACTGAAAAATATCCCTATGACCCTAACGCTGATGTCTTCAGGAAAATAAAGACTTTGTTCTGGAGACCATCCAGGTTTGCATATTGAGAGTTTGAGCTTGAAAACGCCGTTTGATGTTAACTGCAGTTGAGGACATCAGCTATGTCAGGGAGAGTGAACATGGGGAGTGCAGCCTGATAACAGAGTGAAAGCATCCCTTAACAGAAACATTCTCAGTCTTGGGCTTTTCATGGTCTGGATGCATTGTTTTTGGGTTAGAAGTCTTCCTGAGGTGACACCATCATTTCATAGGTTAAAAGAAGTGGTTATATCAAAGCTAGTTATAACATGTCAGCTGTTCTTCTAGCTCCTACTACCCAAAGTAATGAAGTGCACACCTAGGCTATTTCCATCTCTCCTCCTTCCCAGGAAGTCCGTGTAACAATACGCATTCTGGTAACTTATTTTCACCTCAACTCAAGTACTGGTGTGATGGAGTGGTTATGGAGTTGAGTTCTGAGGCAGGAAAAAGAGTTTACGGCATAAAATGTAGAAAAGAAAATGCTTTTATTGGTGATGGTTTTAGTCTTAAAAGTCCAAGCAGAATTTTTGCCTGACTCAGAGAAGAACAGATGTCTTTTTTAGCACTATTCATTTTTTTGCGGAAGAAAGGTTTCAAATTCCGCCTAGGAAATTTTGCACACATATGCCCAACGGTAGAATTATTCCATTATTAATCTGTGTAAGAAATACAAATGTCACTACATTCTGGGTTTAATCGGATAGCTATGAAGGTAATTAGGCTTTCAATTGATTTTGTGGGCAAGTACAGTCCTACGAAGGCAGCAGGTCATCATATGAGATATTTAGAGCCCCCTGAACCTCCTTAGGTTCCCACTACAAGTCTTGTGCACCTGGCATGCCAAAGACTGGAAATTCTTGAAGTGGCACTCATGTCCAAACCTGTCCCATCGCAGCGAGGACGATTACAGTCACTGAGCAGGAAACCAGGGTTCTCACACAGTTATTTGTTAAGCTAAAAGGACAGTCAGACACCAGTTCCTAGTGAAAATCAACAGATGTGGACATTCCTTTCTTATAAAATCTTGATGAAGACTTGACCTGGACCAGTGCAGATAGCTCTGGACAAAGAGCGTTTGCATGACCTTAAGAATTTAGCCGTATCGATGGTAGTATTTCAGACCTCCCAAACTGCCCCGGGTAGTAGGCCATTTGAACACTGCTTCCCAGTTTGTTGCAATGTTAGATTCGTTTCGCATTTATGCTTTTTCTTCCTCTTTCACTGATGCCAGCAGGACTGCCTTGTAAATGAGAAACTATTGTGTTTCTCAGGGGGAGCATCCTGTACAAATAAAAAAGCAGCAGAGTAAATCATTTTATAGCATATGGGAGATCCTAAAACTCTAAGTACTCAGCTTGCCCTAGCAGCAGAGGCACAAATGGAATCAAATGAATAAATTGCTATGTTTTCTTATTATGAATGCCTGAATTGACAAGTTCACCTGAGCAGATACTCTGCTTTGTGATTGCCTGGAATTTGTTCTTCCTTACCAGAAAGATGGCAAAGATGAGGCTTTTAACACCTCATTTTTCATATATTATGTGCTAGTAAACAGCTACATGTTTGAGAACAGATGAGTGATTATTCTGTACTAGGATCCTGAAGGCAGTCAAGTTACATGGGAGGAAAGCAGGCTGGTGATGTTCATTTATGGCACAATCACAAAGAAAAGGTAACTGAATGAGAAACGACACGAGAGGCTTCTGTAGAAACAATGGAGCGGAAGATGTGGGGTTGGGCCTTTCTCTACTACCTCTGCAATAGCAGCTGTGACTTCACTGGAAGATTTACCTAATGAAGAGAATGTGCTGGGACACTCACAGCTAACAAATCACAAGAACTCTTGGGCAGATCACCCCCTTTCCTATTTCTCTGCCATTCATTCTTCTCAAATAAATTTTTTCTAATACCTTAACCATCTCGTTAGCACACAGACAGTGGTTGATGGTCCTCCTCAGAGTTCTGCTGCTTTTTAAAGAATGAGGAGCAATGTGCTGCTGGGCAGTGTGAAGAGCTACACATGGAATCACACTTGACATGTATTGTGGATGACTCAGGCTTTCTGAGCTTAATCCTCAGCGTGGTACCACTGACCCTTCTAGTGTCCATAAGAGGTTGCAAACAGTGGGAGGAGAGATGCAAAAGACTTGCATTTACCAATTGTTAGGTCTGTGTCTGATGGGGAAAAAGCTTTAGTTCAAAAACTTGTTAGTTTCTTTCACTGGTTCTAAAGGGCATCTCCATATAGTGTTAATCCTGTGATTTCAGTACAATGTGTGGTGAATTTAGTGTCATGTATAGAAATAAAGGAAACACCTTAACAAATATGTTCTTCATTTTGGAAGGCTCTGTCTTAGGGAATGCAAAGCCATTGTGTGTCTAGTCATTGAGATCAGTGTAATAAGAAAATAAGAATGATAAACAAGATAAGCATGATATTAAGTGAATCCACTGAGACAGCCATAAAGTTACTGGTAACATGGGATCGTGCTGGAAGGAGGAAAACAGAAATTGTCATCTGCAGAGGGAATTATTCTTAAGTACCGTGTACCAGTAGCTCTCTTTTCTCCTCAGTGGGACCTTCTGTATTCAGAACAAAACAAGTCCTTTATTATACATGAAGTGTAGCTTCTGTAAAATAAGATGATCCCAAAGACAGGCAGTGGAAGAGCGTGGCTGTGCCTTCTCAGAGGGGAATGCTATCTGAATGCCCACTATGTTCTTGCACCTTGCTTTGTTTTGTGTTGCTCTAGTTGTACAATCAGCAGAGCTCAAATGTTTTGTGTCATCTGTCAAGTGTAGACCAGACTTGTCTGATACAATTTTTTGGTTTTATGTAGTACCTCCTATGGAAGATTGTAAGGAACAAGAGCCTGTGATGGACAACAATATTCCTATGGTGCCTTTTGAGAGACCTGCTGTTATAGAGAAGCTGACAAGCAACTTGGGAAAGCGTAAAAGCTCCACCCCACAGAAGTTTGTGGGTAAGCTTGAGATACGCCTTTTATTATTTTTAGAGTGTAGCTATAGGTTGCTAGTAACTTGTGAAAGATAGCAAAAGAAAAACCCAAGGGGAAAGGTAGCACTCTCAGAATGTGATTGTGGTGGGGAGGGGCGATAGTTGAGATGGGTTAAAGCACAGCAAGACATTCTGAAAACAATAGAATTAGTTTTGCCGGTCCAGACTATTCAAAAGTGAGGTCCCCATGATAATAGAAACGACTTAGAAAATCTTGAGCTTTTTACTCTGCCTTAAGTCTGTTTTGTTTTCTTTGTTAACTTTTCTCTGACCCTTTGTCTTTTCGACAAAGACTTGTCATCTTTTCCTCTCCTCACTCAGCAAGTAAAAAAGTAAGACTCATGTAATTATCTGTCTCCATATGTGTGTGTGAAAAAAAAAAAAAAAAAGAATCATCTCATGACTTGTAACTTGTATTAATTTTTGAGATTTAGCAACAACTGGTCTGATAATAGCAGCATAAGGAAGCAAAATCACATTGCTTCTGTTAGAAGAAGTGCTTGCTCCAAGTGCAGTGTTCTGCACCTGATAAATTTCTTAGTGCGTGAATATAAAATGGTGTTGGATCACTTTTGATTACCAAATTTAGAGTCCTAGACCCAGAATTCCAACTTTGCTTTGTATCTTGACATCTTAAAATTCTTCAGCTCCTAACAGAAGGTGGTATGGCAAATTTTACTGGTGTTGAGTTGTAGCTTGGATCTGCTCTTCACAGTCATTGAGGCAGCATTAAACTTGTTAGGAGGTGAGGTAGGACAGAGTTATTTGGGCTAAGTATATGCTGCTAGGTGCTGAACTAAGGTAATGTGTGTTTTTCACACTCACTCCCTGGAAGGACAGTATATAGATTTTAAGGGTGTTGTATTCTCATTCTGCCTACACTGAGGACACCTGCAGAGAGAGGATTGAAGGAGTGTAGGCAATTAAGACAGCCATTTGGAAAAGTCATTGCCCCTTGGCTAAATGGAAATTCAGACAGATTTGTTAAATCACCGCTGAGGATGGTTTTAAGCTAACCCAAGTGATTTTGAATTGTAGAGGGCTAACAGCATGCAGCATCTCCCCTGGGGCCACTGACACACTGACCTGGCTGCTCACAGTCAACTGGCCATCCCCAAATACCAGTGCCAGCTTTCTTCCATTCACTGACTGAAAATTTTCACGTCCTTTCTTTTCCATCACTTTCTTTAACAGGGTTAGGTAAGAAGTAATGGAACCCATGCAAGGAATGTCAGGAGGCATCAGTTTCTTCTCTGTATTGTTATTAGTCTTCCTGCAATAAAAGCTTAATTCTTAATCTGTTTTCTTTGAGTGGTCTGATATGATTTACTGTACAGCTGGTAAGAACTGGAAGGTGTATATTCTGTTTTGACTTATGGCTGTGATGCAAGTCAGGGTTGAAAATGCTGACAATAGGGGCAGGACTGTCTACTGACAAACCAAATCCATCTGTAAGAGATTGTAGACATGGCAGATTTCCATAGTGTTGTCTTAGTAAGTGTTGTTCTTCCCTGCACATTGTGATCAGCAGTGAAATAGTTATCTGTGCTGACATTTAAATTGATTTGCTAGACCTCAGACCTCTTATAGCCCTGAAAGGAAGAAGGGCAGTTCACACCTCACCTTTTTTTTTTCTTTCTATTTTCCCCTTTAGTTGTGCACAGACTTAGATGTAATTATGTTTGCAATACCTCTTAAAGGTTATCTTTGCAAGGGTACAGAATTCATCTGCGAGGGTGTGAGGGCCCTCTTCCTTCCCCTTTGGGTGTTGGAGTACTCATACTGCTGCCATAAGCAGTATAGTTTTGCATGTTATAAGTGTACCTCACAACTGAGTCGGTTCACTCTTTGGATGTTATAAATAAAATCAGTTTCTGGAAGTTGCAAATGACAGCCTCTCTTTTAGACCAGAAAAGAAGAGTCCACTCACATGCTTATGGTCATACGTTGTTACTGTCTTGAAAGGCAAACTTACCAATTGGAAATCCTTGCATGAGATATGCTATAGCTTTATGTTATTCTCTTAAGTAGGGTATACTTCTTTATTGTAAGATGAAGTTGTTTCCTTTACAAGCATAACAGATCATCTCGGTATTCCATTTTTCTGAGGCTAGGAACTCAGAGTTCTATGTGACGTGCAGCTTTTTATCCAGATTCAGCCGTAGGGGAAGGTGTCCTCTTTCACATTTACTGAATCTTATTTTTCTGCCATTTCTGATCTTTCCTGGCATCAGTGTCTGAGCTGAAAACCAGCAGAGCCTGTGCTTTGCTACCTTTCTTTTTCACAGTGACCTCACTTTTCTTCCCATTTTCTCCCCAGTGGCATGTTGTTCAACTCTATCAGGAAGAACCTGTAATGGTTCTCTTGCTTGCAGGAAATTTTCCTGTGCATACATCAGGCACCTTTCCAAAACTACTTAATGGTGTTTATGAGAAGGTCCTGTAAGCATAAGCTCAAATCTTTGCATGCTACATCTATCGATGCTTTACTGCTCTTTCTGATCAGCGGTCTCCAAGGGTCAGAAAGAAACTTACCCAGTGCTAAATACTGTAACTGACTTTTCCAGGGTTTCTTGTAGCTTTCTCCAAAGTGTCTGACGTTGCAGTTGCTGTAGATAATTGACAAAATGGACTGCAGGTATCACAGGGCAGATGTGTCTCTGATGCTTGATCTAGCTTCAGAAACCTGTTTTGAGGGGGTTTATGAATGTCTTATGATGATCACAGCGAAGAGTGTTTCTTCTTCCACTTGAGTAATTTAGGGCAAGAATATACAGAATGCAAGTGTAGTTTGGGATGAAAATGTAAAATGATTAAAATGATTAGTTTGTCTTAAGTACAGGTTTGGCCGAAGAGGAATTAAAGTTGAAAACTATGTTAGATTGATATGTTATTATTTCTTCTGAGCTCTCTATCTTATGTCCTCTTCTCCCCATGTTATCATTTATTTTACTTTTATGTGTGTCATGCCATTTTTTAAGACTCTGACATTATTGAAACATAATTAAAGGAATGAATAATTCAGGTCACTGGCAATTTGCTATTTACTTTGCTGTCTGGTGGAATCACTAAATGTAGAAGAAAACAAGGAATCAAAATGATGTCTGCCTCATTCATCCAAGTCATCCATAAAGGACGATAAAGAGATTTCCTGATCTCTCTAGTCTACAAAGGATTGAGAGCATGTTTGGAGAATGGATCACTCTTCCACCAGATCCAGTTCCTTGCTCAAATACAAGAGTGATATGGGTGACCAGAGCAGGTGACAGGGTCTGATGGGCTTTTCCATTTTCTTTTCCTTCTCCCACCATGCCAAAGATGCCACGTGCCTCCTGCAGCTTTCTTCCCACTCCACCTGGGTAGTAGCTGCTCCGTTTCAAGTGGAACTGGACCACTAAAGTGTCATCCATGCTATTGGCAGCAGGACAGCCATAACTGTACTGAAAAGAGGATGTTTGGCAAGAGTTATCCTTAAGCCATGTTAGATAACTAAAGCTGCGACCATTTGGTTTCTCTGTATTTTTTTTTTCCAGATGTCTGAAGTATGACAAAGGAACAGTTTTCTATGTTATATTTTCTTTCTGTGAGCTTAAAGTGTAACACAGCCAGCCTTAGGGAAATGTATCTAGATGTATAAATATGGTATCTAATCAGAAGCACATGAGCAGTACTGCTGAAGAGACCAGGCATATTCACGTGCGTCTCTTTAAACTTGCATTTAATTACCTTGCTAATCAGGGCTAAGTTCCCAAGCAAAAGGGATGCATCATCTCCGAAGATAACCTGATTGTTTCACGGGTAATGTAAAATTATTTCTCTTTGTGCATCAGTTGAAGATAAGCCACGCTATATGGAAGGAGTTATTATAGCCTAAAATAAAATGCTGAATGATAGCTATGTTGAAATGTACTAATGCTATTTGGAAGAGATTTGGGATTACAGTTCTGTTTCTTTCTTATGTTGGTTTATACATACTTTGTTCCAAGCAATTTTGGCAAAAGGTAATAGATTTTTTTCAGTTTTTTTTCGTTCTTGGATAGCCTAACTAGTTGTGTGCATTGATTCCCTGAATTAATTAGCTTACACCATTGAAGAAAAGTGTGGCTTTATCTTCTTAGGATGCGAAAAATAACAAAGACGGTGAAAACCCACCAAAAATTATTTATCAGACTTGGTAAAATCAGTCTAAAAAATGAACTGTTAACTAACGTTCATGTGTGTGAACACACGCGGGTGAGTGCATCTTGTTTCTCAGACATACGGTTATGCATATAATCTTTTTTATTTAATTAAGAGGAGTTATTATATGAACTTTCCTTTTGCTGACACTCTAAAGCCATCGCTGGAAAAGCAGTGCTGCTGCGCTGTGTCCCGACGTAAGCAGCTGCAAATTTGTTAACTTTAAAGGAAATCTGTAGTAACGCATCATGCCCTGTAACCAGCTCAATCTACCTGTTTGTGGTTGTGATTGCATGTATCTGTAGTGCCACTGATTTGAAAATATGTGAATCTGGACTCACACAGTGATGAATCAGTCAGCTTTCATCGTCATTCTAAGTATATTTATCCTATGGCAATGAAGGTCACTTTGCCTTTCGCTGAGCTATATGTGTGATTTATCTTTTATGTTTTCCTGCCTAAACAGGTGCAGGGCTTTTTTTGTCTTTCTTTTATTTTTTTTTCAGTTCCAATTGGGGGTAGGTATTTTTTTATTAAGGGGATGAGCAGCAGAAGTACTTTACCTTGAACAGAAGATGTCAGGTGCTCACGTTATTGGCTTCATTCTGTGGCCAGCTTTGGACTCTGGAGTGCATTTCGCTTCAAGCTGAGATTTTCTGTCCTCCTTCATCCCTTTTGCAGTGAAACCTTGGAGTGACTGCATGGATTTTTCTCATTCATTTCCTCTTGTCCCTTAGGTGAAAAGCTCATGAGACTTGGCTATCCAGATATTCACTTTGATATGAACCTATCCTATGAGAAAGAGTCTGAGCTGATACAGTCTCAAATGATGGACCAAGCCATCCACAATGCAATCGCCTACCTTGGAGCTGACTCACTTCACCCCCTGATGCAGCACACACCAAGCACAATTGCAGAGGTGGCTCCAGTCAGCAGCTCACCTTATGCTCAGGTCTATCATCCTAACAGGATAGAAAGGCCCATTAGCAGGGAAACAGCTGACAGTCATGAGAACAACATGGATGGCCCGATCTCCCTCATCAGACCAAAGAGTCGAACCCAAGATAGAGAGGGCTCCCCCAGCAATAGCTGCCTGGATTCTACTGACTCAGAGAGCAGCCACGAAGACCGCCAGTCCTACCAAGGAAACTCTGCCTTAAACCCCAAGAGGAAGCCAAGCCCGGCTTATATGAAGGAGGATGCCAAGGCTTTGGATGCCACAAAAGCTTCTAAGGGCTCTTTAAAGGATATCTACAAGGTCATCAATGGAGAAGGGGAGCAGATCAGGGCTTTCAAGTGTGAGCACTGTCGCGTTCTCTTCCTGGACCACGTCATGTACACCATCCACATGGGCTGCCACGGCTACCGGGACCCGCTGGAGTGCAACATCTGTGGCTACCGAAGCCAGGACCGCTACGAGTTCTCATCGCACATTGTTCGAGGGGAGCACACATTCCACTAGGCCTTCTCATCCAAAGGGGACTCTTATGAAGTAGAAGAACTGCACATGAAGAAATACTGCACTTACAGTCCCACTTTTCCTCAGACATTGATACGCCTGTTTTGTTGTTGTTGTTGCTGTTGTTGTTGTTGCTGTTGTTTAATTAATATTATTGTTAACCTTTTTTTTTTTTTTTTTTTTTTTTTTTTGTGGACTCAATTTCATTTGCTCTGCCCGGCTTAAGAATGGAAAGAAGGAAGGGGAAAGGTAAAAGGGGGGGGGTTGTTGTTGCTGTCGCTTGTTGGGGAGTGACCTGATGTGTTTTCTGTGGGAGCTGAAAGGCAGTCTGTTTCTGTCTCAGCTGTGTATCACGTCCTGTTTTGGGATGTTGCTCAACCCTGCTAGCTGCTTTGAAGTCTTGACGAGTTGCCACTCATTTACAATTTCAGACAAATAGAAACATTTCAGAGGAGAGCCTTTTTTTTTTTTTTTTTTTTTTTTTTAATATGTGCGGTTATGGTGTGGGGTTTCAGTGGCTGGAAGTCCTTATTTTGCTGAATAAAAAATTACTGCTAAAGCAAAACTTCTTAGGGACTTAGGAGCATCAAAGTCATCATTCCTTTCAAAATTACTTTCTAGGGTGAGCTTTTTTCCTGGACGCAGTGTGTATTGCCCTTCTAGAATGTAAAGAAAAGAAAAGGAAAAAAAAAAAAAAAGAAAAGAAAAGAAGAAAAAAAGAAAAGAAACGTAAGTCTTAACACTGTACTACATAACAGCAATTTAGTTTCATAAGTCCGAGGGCCTTCTGTGGTAAGTTTGAGGCCCTGCATTTTTATTTTCCTTAACTTATGAAGCACTTTTTTTAGGATTGTTGATTTGCTGTTACTCCATGCCTATGTGTTGACTCACTGGCTTCTTAGAGACCCTTGGGAGCCTTAATTATTTAGTTACACCCTATGGTTTAAAAAAAAATCTAATTTACAGATAATGTTTAAACTTGCTTCTGGGACCGTAAGTGGCCTAGGAGTGGGTGAGAGTCTGTAGTTTACTCAAGAGATTCTGCTGCTCTTCTAAAATAGTTTCATTTTAAAATGACAGAGTTGAAAATAACAAAAGTACTACTAGCAAAGTGTTCATTAAATATAATTACATATCTGTATACACCTATATAAATACTTTCTCATTCTATTATCACAGTGTTAACCTCTAGGCAGCAGCCTAAACTAATACTGGCAGCTGAGAAAGAACTAGGGGCCAGATCATTGGCCAGCGTTAATCCTCTTAGCTCCGCTGAGTTTAATGGGACTACCCCAACTACTTCAGCCACATCAGAATCTGAATCGTCGACTCTCCTTCAATTTAGGAGCGAAAGCACAGGTTTTGCTGAGTGGCCTTCGCTCCTGGGGAGCACACCGGCTCTGCAAACACACGGATCGCAGATGACCTTCCCTGCATCTTCAGCAACTGATACACGGAGGTGCTGTGCTTTGATTTCAATTCAAATTTCATTTCTATTCATAATAGATTTATTTCACTGTAGAGAAAACAAATGAAACAAACCCCATCACTATTCCTTGAGCTACAGACTGGACAACAGCAACGAAAAAAGCCAGCGCACCGGTGTGTTTTGTTTCCTTTGTTCCTCTCCCCAAAAGTAACAAAGCCAGCAACCACCCAAGTTGCAGGTTGCATCAGTTAAAAACTGGGCTTAAACCTATGTGACAGATTGCCATTGAAACCCAACTGTTTGTACCAATCACAATTGAAATGTTGTTGTTGTGCAACAAGAGCACAGCTTGAGAATGGAAAGAACTGCGTGAGTTTAACCCCCTCCGTGCGAGTGGTCTCCATGCGCTCAGTGAGACCTTCTCCAAAATATAAAGTAACTAAAGTATAAGAGAAGAGAGCAAGATCAGGCCATAATGAGTTCCCATCTGCTCACTTCAATCTGCGTACACCATACACGTGCCAGTTTACTCTTTGTTTGGAGGGTACTGCTTTGTTGGTTTTCTTTTTTTCTTTCTCTTCCTAGACCTGGAGTATTTGAAAGTAGGAGCTGAGTGGTATCGATTGAAATCTTTTTATGGTGACATTCTTGGCAGCCAGAACCTGTGTTTAGAAAGGATACAGTAGATCATGGCCAGATTACCTGATGACTGCTTCCCAGCACTGAAATGCTATTAAGTAGGAGCTGGTAAAGTCTTGCAGTAGCCTATTAATTATAATACAATATGGAGGGAAATGTCATCTGGTGTAATGCAAGAGCTATCAAGGCTGGGAATATACGGGCTTTGGAGAGACAGATTTAAAGACCTTTTCCCAACATTGTTCGTAATGTTGTTCGGTTCCTCCTCCTCCTTCTTTCCTTATTCTAACATAGAGGAAGTTGCTGCCATTCTCCAGGCCATTCTCATTCTGTTATGCTTGGTGCAATCAAACAAGTTTGTGCAGGAGAAAAAGGAGATGCTGTAGGGCATCGTTTCCATTCTGTATGGCTGATTCCCTGGAGCAAGAGCAGATGGCTTAGGAGCTGTGCTCTGCATCATCAGGTGTTTGGAAATCCAAAAGAAGGGAGTTGCTTTTACTGCATGTCACAAGGGGTTGGGGGGAGGCAGCTGTTAGTTCTGCTTGGGCAGCAAAGGGTATTTAGGAACGATGTGCAAAGGGGAGGGGTGCTGAAAGTCACTGGGCTTGCCTGGGGCTCTGAAAAGATTCATCTGTACAAAAAAAAGGGTGGCTGAGTATCATTTTCCATCCGTTGGGGATATAACAGTCCTTTCTCCCCTCTGGTCAGTGGGAAGAAGGAGCTATGAGATATGGTTTAGTGGCTTGTGGTAGCAATGGTTATGGGAGGACGGTTGGACTAGATGATCTTGTAGGTCCTTTCCAACCTTGTGATTGTATCATTCTAAGAATGTGGGCTTTGGATTTTTCAGATAGTTAGCACTAGGGAACAAGTTTAAAAAAAAATTGTGCCTGTGCTTGGGAAAGCAGAGGGATTGGGGAAAGGCAGAGCATCATTTGTGTATCCACAAATAAGTTGTTCGCGATTATATCCACAGCTTCTTAGAGTGCTCTTTCACTAGCTGATGGTTCATCAATACCTCCTGCAGTGTATATCCTATAGGTGCTTCAGTGATCAGAGAGGAAGGCGCAGTGGTGTTGTAGCTGGCTTCAGTCAAGCCCAACTCCTGATTCCAGTGGCAGCATGCAAGAATTGTATGGGAGAAGTACCGTGTATTGATACCACAGGAGCAGACAGCGAGGAAGGGGACACACTGTTAAAGCTGCCTTCCAAAACCTTCATTTTTTGGAGAGCAAGAAGATGAGTGATTGCATTAATTTCTATTATCAGTGTCCTTTCCTGAAGGCTCAGTGAAGTTTTTCATCCTAGAACAAGGGAAAGAAAACAGATTAAATTCCAGTTTTGAGTTTTGAGCAGAGTTTTGGACTACAGTTTGTTTTAGTGTTCAGTTCCCACTTGGCATTAATGTTGGGAGAAAGGAGCAATCCCAGGTTCCTCAAAAGCAGATGCCTGGTTGGCCAAGGGAAAACTAATGGAGAGTTTTTACATAAGTCATTTTGCCCCTGTGTGGAAGCATGCGAGCTCTTCTAAGAAAAGCTGTTGAGTTTTGTCAAATTCATTAGTCATTCAGAGCATACTAGGAATTTCAGTAGATAATCCTTGGCCTGCAAATCCAATTGTTCTGAGTATTTGGTTTTTGAAATCGAACCTGTCTGATTTTTATTGGACTCTCTTGAAATTCTTGGAATTGGGTTTCCAGTTAAAAACATGCATTTGCAAATTCAGGATTGGCTTCCTGAACATTCCTCATTTTCATTATATTTAAAATAATTAAAAGAAAAAGCCATTTCTGCAACCATCCCTGCCAATAAACCCTTTCACTTCTTTTTACATCCAAAATGGCAAGATTCTGACTCAATTTAGAGTAGCACAAGGCTATTAATTCACATAGAAACACGGCTGCTTTTTGTGCTCTCGATGTGATCCATATTCCTGGAGCAAAGGGCATTATCTATATATCTGCTGTTACAGCCAATGGATTTTACAGCCACCCTTCTTTGCAGTCAGTTAGGAGTGCACATCAAAATATATAGCATTTTTCAGCAAAGCCAGCTCTTTACTCAGTAACTTATGAGATTAAAATGATTTTGTTCTCCTTAAAAAGTGCTTCCATCTATGAATTGATGAGGGAGGTGTCTGGGCATTAACCACTATTGGTCCGTATTAGAGAAAGAATCTGAATTTGTAAACTGGCCTTTTTTTTTTTTTTTAAATTAAATAGTAGTAGTAATTTCTGCAATCTGAGGGGACAGCTCACCAGTAGCCACATGGAAGTAATGTATATTTACTTATCAGTGAAGAAATTCTCTATTTTTAAATAATTCCCGGATTTCTTTCTGTTTACAAGGGCGCTCCTAAACTGGGGCTGTCAGGAAGAAGAGGAAGGCCATGAATCCAACCAAACCCTTCTAAACTGGCCTTCAGTAGGATATTATTGCTATTGTCTAGGTCCTTGGTTTTTGGTTTTTTTTTTCTTATTTGAGAGCACATTGTGAAAGATGACAGAGAACAGTCCTTCCTCCAGAGAAAAGTTTTGGAGGCAATGTAGGGAAAGGTGCTCACTTCAGCCGAGGGCAGGAGCTGTGCTAATGCAGTTCCCTCACGAGGTAATATTCCTTTTACTTAACTCTTGCTGTGCGTTATAATGTAATAAGGAGGGATAAGGGAGGCTGCACTGTTACCTGGATCAACTAAACTCAAGGAGGGAATTTTAGGAAGAGTGTGATGAAATTGACTTTGATGGTAGAAATGTGCATCTTTGCTTGGCTTAGTATCCTTTAAAAACAAGAATAGATGGCAGGAATGACTTGGGGTCTAGAGCAGTTGGAGATGTTGAGAAAGTATATTTATATATGGTATTGTGTAATTAGATATATGCTTTATTGTAAACGTGCCTTTTTAAAACGCATTTTGAAAGTTCATGATGTCGTTCATGATATCTTGCCCTGCCCTTTCAGAATGCACAAGAGCCAACCCAAAGTAAAACCCCTTCTTGTACCACAGGCAAGGCAGATCCCGGACCCCTGTGCCCTTTTGGCAGCTGGGTTGGGAGGGAGCTGCACGAGTGTTTAGCTGTGAGGTATGCAGAAAGAGGCTGTAGGAGTGGGAAGAGCTGCAGTCATCCTGGCCAGGTGCATCCAGCATCCAGCTGGAGCTGGTCAATGGGACTGGTCCCAACCGACTCAGCATTGGAAGATGTGACCGTGATGCCAATGCCACCCCAGTGGTTGGAACAGAGCAAGGAGAAATCCATCTGTGTGATGTTATGGGAGAGGTGTGTGTTGGAGGCCAGGAGGAGCTTGCTCCCTTTGGTATGGGTTTATGAGCTGGCGTACTTGGGTGAGAAGTGCAGAATTGTTGTGGTGTTTTCCTGGCAGGCTGGTGACCTAGTTTCAGACCTGGTGATTTTACCTACAGCATCTGAGAGTGCTGGCACAGGTTAAGTCTAGTGCCAGCTCCTCGGCACAGGTCTGCTAGGGCTGACCATCCCGGTGGGAGGATGCATAAGGAATTAGTGAGAGAAGAGGCAGAATTTGCTCTGTAGAGACAGTATTCTCTTTTATCCCATTAAAAAAAGGGCTGAAGGATCGTCCAGGGAGAGCATTGCCAGTTTCCTGTTTTAGGCTCATGCAGCATTGCCAGTTACTTCAGTTCACTACCAGCCCTCAGAAGGGTGGTTACTGCCCTGCTCACATGGATCCCTATTCAGGAGTACAACTGCCCATGGTCTCCTGCTGCAGCATCCCTTTCCTTTACAGCTTGCTGTTCCGTGGGCAGCAGTGACCATCCTAATATTATTTGCAGTTTAAAAAGAAAAAGAAAGAAAGAAAAAAAAGCTTTACAGTTAACCCTGTGTTTAATGTGTAAAATTAGGGCTTTCCTTGCTGAGTGGTACAGTGCAGCAATTTCCACCAGCTCTTGGTCAGCAGCACCCAATAGCGGGGTTCTGTGGTGAGGGCAAATCCACAGGTGTGTCTGTAGCAGCCTTAATCCTTCCTGCCCAGCAGTACGTGCGTGCTGTGCTGGCAGCCTGCAATCCACGTTGTCCATTGGCGTGAAATATGGGAGCCTCCTGCGAGGCAGAGGGGAGAGCACGATGCCGTTATTGGCACAAAGAGGCCAGTTTGCAGTAAATTGGGCCATTTAGCTTTACCTCAAGTGACGTGGAATAAGAAAAGCTTCTTGAAGGGGTAGAGGTCACTGAATCCCCGACTATGCACTTACTGGGATTTGACATTGCTTACTGGAAATGGATGTTCGCTTCTGAGCACGCTGTAACAAGGGAAGGACTTTTGGTTATTTTTTATGTCGTAGTTCAGATTCTGAAACTGTGATCGATTCTTTTGACTAATTGTCAAGTGTTCTCGGAGCTTGAACGTGTTCCCTCCCTCTGTCATGTAGCGGTTTCCTTTGGTTTTCAGTTTTCTCTTTCTCCCCCTTTTCCTTCTCTTAGCGTTAAGTCTGGGCCTGCTCTTATCTCCTGTAGCTTGGGGCTGTCTAGGGTTTTATTTTGTGTGTGTGTGTGTGTGTGTGTGTGTGTTTTTTGTTCATTGGCTGTACAGTCTGTTTACATATTTTTGTACTCAAGTGTAGTTTTATATTAAAAACAGGAAAAAGAAAAAAACATAGTTGAATTGAGAAAAAATATCAAGGTACGTACTCTTTGTAACACTTTAAAGACCTAGGGTACCTTCCGAGATGACTTTGCAGTGATGTAATTATAATACTGTATATTTGCCTTCCTTTTTAGTTGGTTTTATTTTCTGGTTTATTTTTATTTTTATTTTTATTTTTCCTGAAATGTATATCTTTTTATGAGAAACTGGAAACTTTTAATGCAAATGTTTAGAGAGATTTAACGTTGTAAAGTAAAAAGTCATATAATGTTGGGTTTGGTTTTTTTTTTTTTTTTTTTTTCCTGTTGGAAGAAAATGCTTTAAAAGGTTTTACTACTGTTGAATTCCAGGGTGGGGGTTACCAACCCCAAATTTCCTTCTTATGCTTCATTCTCGGGTCTTGCTTTCTAAAAGTGCTCGTTGCAGACACGGATGATTCGCTTGTATTAGTTTAAAAAGAAAATCACAAAGAAAACCACCTTTTAGGGGTATTTTTCGGTTCAAGTGCAATACTTCCCTTGATGTCTTATTAATGTACGATGGTTTCCTTTTCCTTTCCTCAGTCAACGCAAATCAGTGAAGCAAAATGCTCTATCTTAAATACATTCAAAGATACGTTTTGACTAAGTACATGAATTCAGATTTTGGCTGACATAAAGTGAGAAGCTGTAGGTTAAGACTGAAGCCCAGCCCTTAACTCCGGCTTGTATTCAGCACTGACACACATCCAGTGGTCTGAACTGAGGACAAATGTGTTCTTGCCTCTTCCTTCCTTTTCTAATTGCAGCTTTCTTTTCTTCCTCTTAAAAAAAAAAAAAAAAAAAAAAAGAGAGAGAGAGAAAAAAGAAAGAAAATTTTAAAAAGCACTTAATATTGATGTTTATGGAAAAATAACAGAAGAGAAAAAGTTTGCTTGGTCCGATCCAAAACGCACTCAGTGGAGACTCTCATTGAGTTTGATGATGGATTTTTGGATTAGGCCTAAGCTCTTAGCTAGGGCAAATCTTCCATTTGCCCTAATGGGAGAGATTTGCCTGCGTAAGAATTACAGGACTTGTGTCCTTTATCTACCTGAGAGACCAGAAAAGCTTCTTTACAGTTGTCCTTGTCTTATATATGTTTAGATGGGACTTGTTTTACATATTATACATATTTATATATAGCGTATTTTTAACGCCTTCCCTCCCCCCCCAACCTCCCCTGGTAGACTGAAACCGCTGTTCTGTAAATATGTATTTAGGTACATAACAAAAAAGAAAAACCCCATTGAGATTCTTGGAAAGGCAGTTGCTGCGCATGCACAGGAGCCACTTTTGTCTCTTAAATTTGTATTTAAGGTATTCCTTTTTAGTAATAACAAAGGGGAGGAGACCATATGATGGATTGCCAAAATACTTCCCCAGACTCGGCTGTCTGAGTTGAAGAAGAAGAGTGCATTCTGTGGGGTGACTGCCCACGGGTTCACGCTTTTAGGGCCAAATTCTGGTAATCTGCTGTAGGCTGTATAGGTTCCCCCTCCAACAGGGACCATGCTGGAGCAGTGGGGCGGTAGCAAAAAGCGCTCAAGATCTTGTGAGCGTAATTTCAGATCTTGACCCATTTGTCACAGCACCTTTTGTGACACGCGGGGCTGCTCTCTGCCCACTCGGGTGCCGAATTCCATGTTGGTCCTGATTCCTCCCAGGTCAGGATTTTTTAGCTTTGTGACTGTTGTTCTGAGCTTAAATAGAGGAATCTAAAGATAATAATAATAATTAAAAAAAAAAACACCAACAAAATAAAAACAGAATTTACTCCAAAACCCAGTGAACACACTGGGATTTGCCCCACTGCTTCCCATGGAAAGTGGAGCATCATGCTCTTGTAAAGGAGATCAGAAATGATCACCGTTGCAGTGGTGCATGTGAGCAACCCCAATGTAAACCCATATCCCTCTGCTGAAGAGCTTCGCTGCTGTAGACTGAATTACGGGACTTATTTTGATTTTATTTTCCACCTTGGTCTACATGCATACATATGGTTCCACGTCTGTATGTGTGTGCTCTGTACATGTGTGAGTGTTGTGCAGCCACGTGAGAGTGTGAGTCTGTATGTGTGTATAAATAAAAAGAAGCTGCAGAAACTTTGTAATACTTTGTGAAAAGGATTATATTATAAAGGTTTGTACTGTCTTGAGTGCACAGCTACTGGAATAAATGTAGGGAATCTCAGGAACAAGCATATAATTTGTCCAAGAATTATTTCTTCTCAGAAGTGTAAGTGCAGTTTTTAATTCTGTATATTATTTAATATTTTACCAATAAAAATAAACTTCTGACATGAAAGGGTTTTCCATTCAAGCTTTCTGGAAGCATTGGTGTATGCATACATTTTTCTTCCTTGCGGCAGGAAACATGAATGGCAGTTTTGCTCCTCAAAGGAATCACGTTTCTTACCTGGATAGAAATCCCATTAACTAAATGGAGAGGCTGAATGAGTTACGAGTTGGGGTTATGAGTACGGGTTATGAGACTGGGAAACGGGGCCAAGATCCGCTTTGATGTGCATTGGAGCTAACGATCTTTCCATCAACTTCAGCGCGTGAAGTTTTTCAGCGCGAGTTCGACAAGTGTTTCCTCTCAGGTGCTGTTGTGTGATACGGGGGCATCACTTGGCTGACACTTGGGCTGCCGTGCTTTTGGAATGAGTTGGTGGTCTGAGGTGCAACTTGTTTGGAAAAACACTCAGATCACTTAAGGAATTACTTTGACTCCTTCCCTCAGCTTGGGTTTTTGGCTGAGTTCCCTTCTGCTGCATCCAGGTGCCATCTTGTGAGTATGGATTTATTGGGCAGTTCGCATTGCTCAACTCATTCTTACTTTCGTAACATGGCTGTCAATTTGGTGGCATTCATGATATAAAAAACAAACAAGCCAGCAAAAAAAAAAAACAAAAACCAAAAAACACCCCACCTCTCCTGAATAAAAGTTTGGTTATTTGTTTTAAGAATTGTAAATTCTTGTTTAAAGATTAACCGGCCTCTCCCTGGCAATAAAAGTGTTCATCATTGACATGAGAAAGGAAAATGCTTCAGGTATCATCTGAATAAAACTTAATCTTTTAAGTTGCTTGATGTACATTGCCTCAGAGGAATGGCCCTGTTTTCCTTCACTCAGGATTGCCAGCTCCTTGGTTTTGCTTCAGAAGGACCCAAGAGTCAAGTAATTCGACAGTCCTAATACTTCATGCGTAGGAATCAGGTTGTGCCATTGTGAAGCTGGGTTGACCCCTTACAGCATATGGTGGAGATCTTTTCCTTGACTGCAGATGCTTCGGATGAGGTTTGGAGAATATAAGAGGAGGAACCTTAGGCAAAAGCTGAATGAGCTGTAATCATTAGGGCTAATGAGCTGTTTATCTGCACGTGTAAGAGTCTGTGCATGACCTTGTGTTACTAGGGAAGAATGAAGTCTTAGAAACCTGCTGGCAGTCATTGAGGTCCAGTGTTCTCACTTGTTCACATGTACAGGTGGGTGCAAGTCACGCAAGAGTTTGCCATTACCTGTTTCTCAAGAACACCCTTCAAGGTCAACCTCACCATTTTGGCTCTCTTTAAGCAGTAAGAAATCACGTCTAATCCTTTCCCTGCTGCGCTTTTGCTGGAAAAAGCCGTTGCTCTATTGAAAAATAGCACTTTCCTGGTCATCAACCAATGCCCGCATATTCTGCTGTCATCACGCCTTAATTTGGGGTAGGGGAGGCAACTGCTTTCAAAATACTTGATAGTTCTCTCTGTGCCTTCTTTGCTGGATTTAATGATGTAATTGCAGTGGGCCTTCTGAACTGCAGCACCACCCTTCAGGGATCAGTCTAATAACCAGGTAAGCCACATATTTCTGACCTACGTGCCCAGCACATCAGAACTTGTCACCAAAAGGTGGTGACAACCGCAGAGAGCTGGGAGCAGCTCGTTCTGACAGGTGCCTTCTGCGGCTTTGCCAAACTCAAAATGGTTTTCCCCATTAACAGACATGTTGGTTCCTGGCATTCACCTCCCTAGCTCTAAGATTTCCAGTTTTATGCGCTACTTTCAAGAAATTACTAAAGCTTCATCCGAGGGCGAATTTGTGTTTTTAGAAAGCAGCGAATCAAAGTCGGCTTTCTCCATCTCTGCACTTGAATGCTAAATCCCGGCCCCACAGTGAATCATTCCCCACTAAGACACCGCAGAGCATCGAGCACAATAGTGTTCGTGTGCGGGAATGGAAGGCCCTTGAAATCGCGTTACAAAACTCACAGTAATTGAGGGGCTAAAAATAAATTCTGCTCGGGTTGCACTTTGAATGGGCTTGATATTTTTTTTTCTTTCTTTTTAGTCAATCCTAATGCAGTTAGTCCTCAGTAAACTCAGCTTTACCCTCCTGCCCTTTGGTGCTCGTTTCTGTCTCTTCTGATGCATCACATAAGCACGTCATAATTTCCAGCATGCAATTATCAGTGTTTATTCTTCTCTCACAGCAGAGCACCTCGGGAGCCACGCTACCCCCTGGATACGATGCAATACGAGGTGAAGGGATTAGCATGTAAGTACTTTGGTTGCTTAAAAATTAAGGCTAAGAATGAAAGCTCTTTTCAAATGAATACGCTCATGAAATAGCTTGCGTCCTCTTCATTCCTGTCATAGAGATTATGGATGAAGTACCAGGATACAACATTTCCCAGAGATTTCTGTTGGTGGAGAAATCCAGCCCTCCTAATGAGACTGTATAAACGCTCCATATTATCTCATTATTTTTCATTAATCCATGCGCGCCAGCCCGCCTCCACGTGCTGTAATTCCATGTTACCACCCGTGTTCACATTAAAATAGGAACAGATTATTCAAGACTCCCACACGAATCGTGAACCTCTCTCCCTTCTGATCTGTTCCTGCAGCCCCAGGTCTCTCCCAGGATGGGGGAAGCCTTCCCGCAAGGCAGGAGCAGGGCCTGAACCCCATCGCCTGCTTCTGCGCACCCCAAACCCCTTTCTGTGCCCATCAGACGCTCCTACCACCCCCAGCACCTGAGTTGGGATGAAGCTGCCCTATCAAAGCTGATTTTTAGCAGAAAACTGCTTCTTGGTGAAGGTGATCTCTATGGAAAGCGGCTGCTTTTCATAGACATGGGTGGATTTGGGGATTCTCATCTCAGGAAGAAAGGCTGAAACTCTAAACCCCCTGAAGGCTTCTGGGTTATTTTGTTTGGTTTCAAGAGGAAATACTTCCCTCCCCTCAGCTGTTTTCATATCAGTTCAAATAATGTCAGGACGCAGTTTGCTGCTCTTTCCCATTATTTTGGTGACTTCTCCTGTTTCAGGCTGCCCATGTGTAGTTTGTAGGGTGTGGTAAGGAATGTAAATTATTATTTTCATGTAGGTGTGGTAGCAATTCAGTTGTAAATCCTGTTTTCAATCCTTCTGACTATTTTATTTGTGATCTGTAATATCGATCTGTCTTCAGGGCAGTGAGCAGTGCCATCTATCAGGAGCGGTGACTTTTATTCCTTGCTAAAATAAAGCACGCAAAGCAGCCCCTGAAATCTATGTGATGGAGGAGGCGGGGGGTGGGGGGGGAGGCTGGGAAGATCTTGCTTGAAGCCTTTTTTTTGCTTGTTCTTTGAAACGAGCTGAGGAATTTGTTTCTGTGGTTGATTTGTTTTTATCAGTTCGTTGCAAAATGTGACTGGCCTCTCTCTTCAGATCCACCTCCTGTGGTAGCCTGCCAGTGGCTGTCTCCTGATAACCGACTGCATGAAATCAGAAAGGGGGTGGGGGAAAAAAAAAAGAAAGTTTAAAGATTTGCCTTTGAACGTGATTCGTGACAGTGAAGAAATGGGAATAATTGTTTAAAAAAAAAAAAAAAAAAAAAAAAAAAGAGCTCTGTGGCTGGAGTGATGCTTTCAGGCTGCTTCAGGTGCAGGATAGCCAGGGCAAACATGTCCCGGGCACAGCTTCACAGCCTCCTCCCAGTGATACCTCCAAGGCTTTGGCTCTCCAAAGCTGTGCTCCCTGCCCTCTGTGCATGGTGTACAACAGCAGATTCCCGGGCGCTGCAATCTGCTCGTTCTGCAGCTAAGCTCATTGGTGCTGTGGAAGTGCTCCTCTGAGCTCTTCTGCCACGATCTGAGTGCTGCAGAAACTTCACCTTGCTGCTTGTGTCTGCAGGTGCATCTTGTAGGTGCACGTGCTCTATTACACACACAGATCCTGTTCTGGGGACAGCTGTGGTAGCCACCAAGATGGGCTGTCCTGAGATCACATCAGCCTGTGGTAGCACAGTTTGGTTTGCAGTGGTCAGTTCAGTCCACGCCTCATTGCAGATAATTCTAGGTGTAGATTTCAGGAGTGCAGTCGCTGCAGATGTCACTTACTGCTGGATGGGTGCTGAGGTTCTGGCTGCTGTCATTCTCTTCATGGCACCCAGGTCCAGGTGCTGCATACCCTAACATGCAGAGTTTGGGCAATGGCTGTGTTTCCCAAGCTGTGAGTGCCTAGGTCAGATGCCTGCCATACGTACTGCTGCTTTTTTTTGCCATGAAGAGGCATGTAACGTGCTTTTTCTTGGAAGCTCTCTGAATTTCTTCAGTCAGATGCTGTCTTTGTTTTTGTTCAACTTCTTTCCCTTTATTCCAGTGAGGAAACAACAGGTTGTCAGCGGGCACTAGAACAGAGCAAGGCTTAAATCAATGTGGGCTGATTGATTATTTGCCTTATGTTCATTCTTAGAAGTCCTTCAGAGTTAGGTGTGTAGTAGCACTGAGTAAAGAACAGATCCCAGCCAGCACCAAAGTTCTTATAATGCCCATATAAAAAGGAACCAGGCTTCTTCTCATGTTCAGAAGTGCAAAGATGGTTCTGTACTGCTGTTCTGGCTCTTTCATTTGTTGAGGCACAGATACCAGGCTTGGAGGCATTGTACCAGTGGTTGTCTCACCAACACACGTCTTGCTGCTTCTTGAACCTTTTCCTCACATATTTATAGATGGATATGCACAGAGGTATATAACTATGGGAGTATACATCCTTGTGTTCCCATGAATGGCTTTTCGGTACTTGCAGATCAGTGTTTTCAAATGCACGCTGCATTTTTACCCTGTGTGCAGTTGGCCTCTAAGCTCTGTCTGAATATCTGTTGTTCAGAAGACAACCTTTGTCCCTGTGAACGTGACCTACATTGCTGGTTCTTTGACGTCTGATGTGACACTGAGATGTGCTGAAGCACGTGGCAGTCAAATGTGTCCCGCTACGGATGGGTTTGGATAACGGGCTTATCCTCATCGTTATCATGTTCTCACAGACCTGTCTTGTCTGTGAACGTTACCAGCTCTATTTCTCCAATTTTGGTTAGATCTTTTTGATAAGATATTCAATGATCTGGGTCAAAACCAGATCTAGATGGGACCGTACTGCTGCAGCTGGATGATGCCCTGTTTGCAGTTCATAATGAAAACACTCAGGTATGTAGATGAGCTGCAATCCATGTAATATGTGAGCCTTGGTTTTATTAGAGGGAGCAGATTATAACAGTGTGGATAAAACACCATTTCTGTGCTGGTCATATCTGCTGGAAAGGAAGTGTATAAGCTGCAGTGGGTGTGATGCACCCTGTGCAGGATGCTGCCGCTTTGTGGGAGACGACTTTATGTAACAGATGAAAGGTGAAGGACTCAGTGTAGAGTCAGTTATAAAAGAGAACTCGAGCTCTTTAAGAAGGAATGGCTTTGAAGATAACATCACTAGGCAGCTCATTCACCTTCGTGTGAAATTGCTGATTGGTTTGTGACCTCTGACTGTCCTGCCAAACTGAGGGGAAGGCAGTGCTGCCCATGTATTTCATTGCAACCCACGTGTTGCTGCACCGTTGGGACTTCTTTGACACTTGTGCTGCAAGCAGGTATACTTCGACTGCTACTTCAGATGGACCTGCGCAGGTCTAAACTGGGCTGAATTAGATGGGGAGGACCTCTGGTGCAATCCTGTCTTCAGTCACTTGCCCCGTCTTTCTTACACAGAGCCACAATCCCTTATCTCAGGTTTGCTTCTTGAGAAAAAGTTACTGCAAACTGAGCCAAAGGGGGTGTGTGTATAGCTCTCTATGGGCATCCTCCCACTTGTCACTCAGAGCCTCCCACCCTTTGGCACATCCCTTTCCCCACTGGATCAAGAAGTTCCCAGAGCAGAGCACTGTGTGTCTGCCTGGGGAGTTCTGCAGGCAGAGGTACTCCACAACAGCTATTTTGGGCTGTTTTCCAGTGTAGAGAAGCTCTAGTTCTTATCTAAATGGAACAAAAGTCAGGCCTGTTCTTGTAGATAAAATGCTTTCCCTTCCAACTGCCTGATGGCTTATCTCTGCTCTTGCAGCATTAGCCATAACCCTTCTCCTGACCCACTTAACTTCTTGTGTCGAGCAGAGCTGTAAGGACAAGGGGTGGGGGTGATTTGTGATTAATATTCCCTTTCTTTTCATGTGGAAAACTCTTCAAGCTCTCCACACTTGCGTTATTAGCAGAGAAATATCTATTCTTAATCAGCTGATAAATTATCTATTGGCAGAGCTCTAAGAATCTATTACTGATATGGCTGGGTTTGATACACCATTGGATTTCAAGAATTTTTGTTTAGAACCTCCTGACAAAAGAGCTTTCTCAACCCTTTGACACTTGCCACCTTGCTTTCTTTACCTGTTAAATAATGATAATAGCAAAAAAAAAAAAAAAAAGATAAGTGCATTATCTCTTTCCCATATCCAAAGCAATGTCTATGAGATCAATATTTTAGCAAGCATAGCAATCTACTACTATTGAGCTTCAAAAAAAACCAGGTAAGGGCTGACTGTAGGTAATCAAGGCAGTGAAATACTTGTCTCTGGGTTTTCAGTTTGAACTCAGCCCGCTGTCAGGGACAGCCAATACAGGCGTTTGTTAATCTTTTTGGAATTAAGCTGGTACATTTAGGCCATTTCCTAGCGAATGATTATCTATCAAAATGGTTTTTTATCAGCTGGAGCTGGCTGGTGTTAATTCTGATAGTTTCTTGGAGAGATACAGCATGTGTAGTTAAGCAGAAATCAGTTTCCTATTTCACTGTTAATTTTTGTGTAGCATTTCTTGGTTCTACGAACTGTGGCGGGGACTACCCAGAAAACGCTCATCTCTCTGAATCTGTGTGCAAATAAAGGCATCAACATGATAGCATTGACCTTGGCAATGCATTGCCACTGGATGGTCTGGCAAAGCGAGGTACGATGGCAGTTGCGAGTGAGAAGGTTGAACTGTGGGCTCCAGAGCACCCAGGGTGGATTGCTGGGAGGCAGCCCTGGAAAATCAAACTGTTGAAGATGCAGTCATGAAGCAGGACTAATGCTGGGGTTTTGTCTTTCGTCTTGAAACTGACCTTGGGGCTGGTGGGCTGGCTGCCAAGACGATGGGTGTAATCACGGGCACATCCAGTTGTGGGGGTTGTCACTGGGATTTGCTTTTGGGAAATGGTGAAGCAAGCAAGCAGATGGCTTAATGGGCATCTTTACATTGCACCAAGCCTTTCGCATTCTTGCGTTTACCTTCCTTTCTTCAGTAATCATAGGAAGTGTCACCATTACACCCGCTGCTTCCCAGGGAGAATTTCACCATGTCATCTTAGATGTTCTTGCACGTATTCATTCATGGATGAGGAGGGAGAATGATACCTGCTTTGTTTAGCCACTGCAGAGCCACGATTTCCCTGTGCTGGCATATTGAGTTGCAGTCATGTGTCACAGATCTTTTTGCTTGTCACCTCCCGTGTTCTCGCTACTCATTGTCACTTTGAAATTAATTCATGCTTAATTACTAACTCCACCCAGAGTTCTTCTGCTCACCTGGTGCTTCCTTTGGGGGGAGGATGGAGAGGGGAAAAACAAACCCAACAATTGTGCTCTAAACCGGTATGATTAGTATATCCCATATGTGATACTTAATTTAAATGTGTTCCCTAATGTAATGCATGTCTACACATATTTATTTTTTAAGTACACCTGAGTGTATAGAAGGCCTGGGGGTCTGTATGCGCATACAGAGAAGTAGAATGTGCCAAAATAATGGCCACAAGGATGGAGTTTGAGGAACTATGACTCAAAAAGCCCAAAGCAGTTTCATGCTGTGGTGTGTTGGAGCATCTTGTTACTGCCCAGAAACTTTGCTGGACTCGTCTCATGTGTGACCTCAAGCCAAGCTGCGTGCATAAGTAAATTTTAACCAAAACTTTCACTAAAAACACCTGTGCTTGTTCAGGAATTGTAGGGGAAATACAGATAGGGGAAGGTGACCAGAGATGACAAAGTGTGGGAAGTTCTTATGGAAGGGGTCTTCTATAAGACAAGCTTAATTTGGACAATTGTCATCAGATAGTTGTCGCCATCACTGCTGTCCTTGTCAAAATAATGGAGCAAGGACTGGCTCTCTGTGCAGAAGCGAGGGAAGGAGAGCCAGGAAATCACTCTCAAGTGGAATGGGTTTAATATGAGAAGCTGCAGTAGTCCAAATAAAACTGATTCGCCTTATTTGCTCCCAAATAAGCACCTGAATCAGTATAAATCAATGCTAACGGAATCAATAAATGTATCTCAATTTAGTCTAGCTTAAAATCTATTTCCAAAGAGAGCCGAAGGCAGGCTGTAGGAAAGCATTTTAATACACTGATGCATGAAATACTGCTGTCAGAGAAATTCAGATTATCCTGGATAAGGGCATTATAGCAGTGAATGAAAATAGGCAGCAGAGATGCAAGCAAAGAAGCTGTTAGAGCAGATTTTTCAGGAGCTGTCAAAAGAGGTGAAGTGAAAGGTGGTGGTGTCCTGGCACCAGGTAGCGTTCATGATGCTGCTCCTTGTGCCTCGGCGCCAATCAGAGCTCAGTCCCCAGCAATGCCAAATAGCACTATTTTATTTAACTCCTGAACTTCTACCAATAAGTGAGAAATATGTGTTTATTTTCTTCGAAACTTAGTCATCTCTGACACACTTGGTGCCATTTCTATTCTGAAAAAAGGTGGTATCGCTTTCCACTTCGTAACGTCTCCTGAATTCTTTGAAATCTAACAGTGGAGTGCCTCAACCTGATTTTTACAGCATTTTCTCGTGTGAATTGCGTGTTTGTACCTGGCTTGCAAAGTGTGCCACCCAAAGAGACAAAGCTATTGTGGCAGCCAACCAAAAGCAGGGCTAATGAAAAGGTCAAATATATTATTAAGCATTAAAATTCTGAGAAATCCCTGTTGTGCAGGAGATTGTGACAAGAAGAGGAAACAGCACAGCATAAGCGATCTCTCCTGATAAAGATCTTGTGAGCAGAGAAGAGCAGAGGAAGTGGGACACGTGTGATGATGATTCCTATGACAGTATGTGGGCCTCCTCATCAGGCAGTCTGATAGGACTTGGGCTGAAACACCAGGAATTTGGTTAAACTTGGAAATAGTTTTGTCTTTTGTTGTTGTTGTTTTAATTACGTTAAGTGAATGGGAACTTCTTGTTTCGTAGCTGCATAAGGGCCTCTGAGGCTGAAGTTGTCCAATGGCAGTAGAATGGCCGTTCTTCCTCTGGCCCACGAATGCACCTGAGGTGTGACATGAGGCATCACACCTCTCTCGTGTCACCATTTCTATCACAGGCCTCATGTGTGACTTGGACTCCTATTTTTGAGAGCTGGGCTGGACCACCAGTGTTGTCCCACCTGAGCACCACCAGGTTGGTATCAGGGCTGGTGACAAAGGGAGCTACAAAGACCTGGTTTAAGTAGTTCTGGTGAAGAACTCTAAAGGTTTTAAATGTCATGCCATGGTTGTAAGGCTTTGGTAGGTTTATGATGTCTTATAGATGCATCATCTATAGGATTGCCTTAAGGGTGACAGAGGTCCTCCTGTACTGCAGCTGTAATCCATCCAGCAGTGCACAGATACTGAGTCCCGAAGCATGTAGTGAGATGGAGCCTCCTCTGAAGGCAGCAGCCTCTCCAGACACCCTGCCAAACTGAGCCTGGACTTTGCAGGTGAGTGGGCAGCTGGATTTCCTCCTCTGATAGGGATACCCACCTGGGTAGAAGCACATGCCCTTCCCATGCGACAACTGTTGGGTTGGCTGTTGGTGTTTTGCAGCCATGTTGGATTTCAAAGCAGCAATGGTGGCGTTGTTTGTTTTTTCACCCTCATATAGACACAAGGGCATGAAAAATTGAATTGAGGAGAGGAATAAAACAGTCAAATTTCATTAAGTTCACCAAAGAATAGGTGATTCATAGCTGAGGGTTGCTTGCAGCAGATGGGGTGGGGTTAGCTAATTCACCCACGTGAGCAATTGCACTGCTGAGTGAGAAGAGGCAATGGTGTGCCTGCATTTCATGAAAGGCAATGGAGAAAGCAGGGAATGAGAGAAAAGCCTGTTCTCACGCAAGGGAAAGAAAGGAATTACCCCATTTATTGCATCTCAAAAATGTGTGATGCTTTTCTATGCGGCGCTAACAAGAATTGTCTTGATTTAATGGAGCTTTTGACATGAATAAGATCATTCCAAGGTTAGTTCGACCAAAATATTAGAAAGACAAAAGTGACTGTACCATTCTCCCTCCTCACACAAACAGTTACCTTGTTCCAATACTTAGAACCACAGAAATACAGGGCTGAAACGGACTGCAGGAGAAGGACGTGAGTCTTGCCAGTGTGTGATGGATCTCCCTTGTGCCCCAGAAGATGCTGTGGTCCGTTGAGTTGTGTTTCCCATTGCACCACAGGAATCACTGCTTCTGCAAGGCGAGAGGGCTGGAACCACGTGCCCAGCCTCTGGAAGAGGCTTTGTGCTCAAGCTGCAATGGACAATGCTCAGGATAACCAAAATGGGCCCTTGCCGATGCTGTCTTGCTATTATATTTGGCGCTCACCACAATAACTAGACAAAGAAGTTTGAAGATTATAGCAGGTTAGCCTGTGGTTGGTTTGAACTGATGCTTTGTTCTACAGGGGCTGAATCTTGCAACAGTTTCAAGGGCCTGGACTTTTAAATTTTTTGACATAAGGGCTTTTTCCATCTCCTCCCTTTCTAGTCATCGCAGAAGGAAAGCACAAACCAGCAAGAGCCCATGTACTGCCTGTGACTTTGCTTTCTTTCATGTTTGTAATTCTTTTGTAATTCTCCTGGCTGTTTGCTGTCTAGTGTTTTCCTGCTTCTAGAGATGTTACCGAAGAAGCAAAAGGGGAAGTGAAGTTCTGGTGATGCAATATTTTCCAGGTAAATTGAAGTTCTTCTACGCGGAGATGAAAAGAAAAACCGAAGCCCTGTTTTACTCTCAGGCATCCAAATGCCATTCTAACGCTCTTGCAGCCTCTTTGGGAGGGAAATTATTTTTGATACATGTGCAGATAGCACAGAAACAAGACTGTTCTGGTTGTACCATGGAAACCCCTAACATTACACTGCCCAACCCATTGTGCAGCTGTTCTGAAGATCCATGTGATTTGCCTTCTTAAAAACAAAAAAGTTTTTCCCAAAACAAAGAGCTTCCTTTTACCTCCTTCAGATGTAGCCCTTCTGGAGAGGGCTGCTCCTAGGCCAGGAACCTGCCTCTGATTGCAGGTGGCAGCCTGTCAGGCAGGATTCTTTTTTTTTTTTCTGCCACCTGAATGAATGATTGGCCCAACTGAGGAATTCTAAGACTATAATTCTTCTTCTCTCTGGGCATGAAAAACACACCTGTATTTTCTCACGGAATACTCTTTGTGGCAGAAAAATTGTTGCCTCCCATGTCAGCGTGTGCAATGTGTCCTCAAGTAAAGAGCAGCTGAGCTCACCATTTGTTGCTCCATTGGAACCTGTCTGAATGCCTGGTGCCTTTGGTTGTGTGCTGGTGTTCGGTTGGGGTTGGGGGCTGTCCCATTGGTCTCCTCCGCTGTTTGCTGCTTCTCCAGGTGTCCTCTGCTCTGTTTTGAAGGTTGGACTAGATGATCTTAGTGGTCTTTTCCAACCATTATGATTCTGTGATTTTCCTTGGTTTGTTGCTGGCTCTTTTCTCTCTCAGTTTCTCTAGTTGTAGTGAGGGGACTGTCTATGCCTGACAGTTACGGGAAAATTGAGGCACATGGCTTGGAACTGGCTCTTATCTATCATGGGGCAGCTCCTGGTTTCTTCTCAGAGTAACCTCTGCTCCCAAAACCTCATCATGAAACCCTATAAAGTTCCTCAAGCCAGACTCAGCACCACCTCCACCGCTTTGTCCATAGTACTCCCATTGTGCTCAGGGTGCCCAGGCAAGCTGTGGGTGCCCCATCCCCAGAGGGTGCTCAGGGCAGGGCTGGATGGGGCCCTGGGCAGCCTGGTCTGGTGGGGGCAACCAGTCCATGGCAGGGGGTTGGAACTGGATGGGCTTTAAGTTCCCTTTCAACCTAAAGCCATCCTATGATTCTATGAATCTATATATCCTCTGACCATCTTTACACCCAGCATACAAATCTGTACGTTCTCATTAACCACTGTTTTCTGTCCCTTAACATATATGTGATATCTCCCCATTCTTTGAGCCTCTCTCACTTCCCAAAATGTCCGTAAATACCAGCAAGATGTGTAGCTTTAAAGTACAGAGGACTGAGCCAGGTCTGAGTGCTGATACTTTGCTGGTCCCTCCAGGCAGGGAGATGGACCAAAGAAGCACTAATGCAAGATGGGTTTCACAAGCCTGTCTGCATCCCCTGTGTGCTTAAGAAAGAGGGCAAGTATAATAGGGAAGAAGATGAGAAATAGTCTGAGATGTAAGCATTTCTTGGGTACTCAGAGCAGTGTTCTCTGTAGCTGGGGTGTACAAGGGTATGTTAGGGATTTGGACACCCAAATCTTGCTCATTTTGTCAGGCAGCTTCGAGCTTCTCAGTGTTCTGTGAACTTCATCATAATTTGCCTGCATGATGAGTGCTTATGTTCAAGTTGTTATCTTCAGAGAACTTCAAGTCTCGCTGAGTGATGATGGCTGCATGGTGAAAGTTACCTTTTCTCCTGGATGAATTATTCTGGAGTGATAATTTCACTCTTTCAATGTGCAGAAAAGATGCATCTGATCTTCATTCAAAGGTTGCAATTAGATGTCCTATTTGACAAAAATGCTTTAGCCAATCAGATACTGAGAGACAGAATCCTTCATTTTCTTTTCAAGGGAAAGGGAGTTATCTTGCTCAAATTCTTAAACTGGAAGATTGAAGTGCCAGGTTGAGGAGTGAAGGTCAAGTGTGACGAGAGCCCAGGAGCACAGAGCTGTGGAGAGGTGAGATGAGGGATACCTCCATCCTCATCTTTCCTCCGCCAAAGGTTTCCTGTTCCGTTTGTCAAGCTGGGGCAACCACCCTATGGTGTGATGCTCAAAGGATGTTAGAATCATTTGAGTTGGAAGGGACCCCTAAAGGCCATCTGGTCCAACTCCCCTGCATTGAACAGGGACACCTACAGCTCCCTCAGGTGCTCAGAGCCCCGTGCAGCCTGACCTTGAGTGATGCAGGGAGGGGGCATCTGCCACCTCTCTGGGCAACCTGTGCCAGTGCTTCACCACCCTTACTGCAAAAAAAAAAAAAAAAAAAAAACCACAACCTTTTTCCTTATATTCTGTCTAAATCTCCCTTTTAGTTTGAAACAATTTCCTTTTGTCCTGTCACAGCAGACCCTGCTAAAGAGTCTATCCCCTTCTTTCTTATAGCCCCCCTTTAGATACTGAAAGGCTGCTGTCTTGTCTTGAGACAAGCAGCTCTTCCTGCCTGTTCACAACAGGGAGCACATAATCATCCACTCCAGGCTCAGGGTTTCTGCTATGGGGACCGTGGAAGCTCTGCTAAGGCTCAGGGTTGCAGCCCTTCAGTCCCCTTCTCAACATCTTGACCCAGTGAAGTAAATGAAGGTGTAACCTTTGCGTCTGAGAGCCTGAAGGCTCCTTACCTATATCTAGAAGCACATCCGTTGTAACTGATGTATTTATTGCAAAATATAATAGCACATTTCTGGAATAAGCATTGACTTATTTTAACTTGACTTAATACATTTTCTTATTCTAGCTTAAGAGCATCCAAAAAAGCTCTTCTAGTCAATTTTCAAGTGTCAACAAGCTGTTTTTCTTGGTCTCACAAACTCAACTTTGAAATGGGAATAACTTAGCCTCCCATATGGTGTCGAAAGCTACTTCATAGTGGAAATCTCCTGTATATTCATATAAAATTTTAGAGGAGCAGGTGGAAAATATCTGGCAATTAAAGTTAGTGCTATGGAGCTAGGACTTGGAGTGACACAGCCAACCTATTCAAAGTCCACATGTTCTGCTATCAGCAGTTGGTTACGTGACTGTTCCTACTGCAGTGGGGGAAAAGCCCTTGAAGAGATGACAAAAGATTTCATCTGATTTATTATAAGTGCATCTGAGCAGATGATTGCGTTTATCTGAAAGGAAATGGTTAAAAGCTGTTCTGGCTCTGACATTGTACTGCAGACTTATTGGGGTATTAACAAAGAAATGTAGCTTTCTGTGAATGCAGGAAGTTGCCTCCAATAAACTTCACAAAGTTTCGCAGAAAAACAGACACCAAAAGGTCACCACTCTCCTCGGTCCTTCATTTGTAATTTTATTTTCAGCTGTAGATTCCTCTACTCATTTAAAATACTCGGCTCTGAGCCAGAATATGACTGTTGCCACCATCCTGTAAGGGAAGCGTTCATCATCCTCTTGCAGCAGTAGCTGAAGGTTTATCGGTCACCATTTTTCAGAACTGCAGGGTATTTTCATGACTCCTCATAACTGGTGTTAGGTTGCCAATGAGGAATTTTTCTCCACTGCAGAAACGGCAGACGTCTGGAATGTTTATTTCTCTGCCTTTATTCAATATGTGCAGAACTAATTATTCTCCCTGAAAGGGTTTGCTAAACTTTCCAACCTAACTTGATGGGAAGCACCAATGAACTATCACAGCTCCACAGCGTGAGACTCGGAGGGAGGGGTAAGCATGTACAAGCAGCTGCTTTGACTGGAAATTGGTTTACAATACTGCTTCAAATGGTGCCCGCAGCAGTTCCTTTTGCCACTGAGCACGTGCTGTCCCTGGAGCATGGGACCACGTCAAAAGATGCCCAAGAAGAGTTATTTTTTACTGAGTAGTGAAAATGGATATGAGCAACCCAGGTGAGCCCAGGCCTGCAGGGATGCGTGAGGGATGCTGAATCTTTCTGGGCCCCGTGCTTGGAATGCTGTGGGTTCTCTCCACCCCAGCAGGAGGTGATTGGGGCAGTCAGGGCTTGGCTCACAATTAAGCAATGGAAATTAAAAGAGCACGCTTAATCTCAGCTGGAAATTGCTGTGTGTTAAATACAGGATGGTTCTTTATTGCAGCCTGTGAAAGGCTTTGCTAATGCCCTTGATTTATTGTAGAAGCTGAAATAACTTTGCTCAGCAGGATAAGCACACGTTTGACTTAGTTCCAGGTGTAGTGACAGCTGAAAGCCATCAGAGCTGGGAAGAAAATAGCTGCCAGTAGTCCTGCCTGACTTGGGTGACCATGATTCTCCACTTGCCCTGTCAAATCCTGCTCTCTTTGCTGATAGAGATGAGGACATGATTTCCCTTTGAGAGCAGGAGCATTAACAGTACTAACAGTGTTTTCTCTGCAGGAGATGAAGAGTCCTGGAAAGCAAACACTCCTCTGCCTACTTCTGCTTCTTCTGTGAATGCCTCCAGGTACCATACTGGGAGGACACCAGGCATGGAGAGAGCTTTGACATCATGAGATCACAGTATTCAGGAAGACACTTTCAAATCTTTGCCATTGGAAAATGAAAAAAGAATATTGTTATCAGCTTCTGACTGCAGCAACCAGATACCAGACCAACTCTTTCTTCCTTCTTCCATGAAAAGGACAGCAAAGACCAGGTAACCTTCTGCACCTCTTGGCAAGGAAATGTTGGTGGAGCTGGAGGGGTGGATGGATGTTGGGTGCTGGAAGATGTACACCAGCAAGCAAGCCATGGGATGCGATGAAACAAACCCAGACTGAGGTGCCCAGCTGCTGCAGATGGATAAGATTTTGCAGCTATTTAATATGGGAACTATATGTAAGCTGTGCATCAGCAATGTTTTGACGTGCATGTTCACGTAGTACTGCAACTGGAGTTTAAAAACTTCACATTGAAATACATCTTCAGAGAAAGAGATGATTTGGGGCCAGTTTAGGTTATAGAGCGGCCTAAGTAGAAGTAAACCTGAGGGTGCATTGTTCCTGGAGGAATGCTTTCCCAAACAGGTAGAGGACAGCTGAGTGACCAATTCAATAAGGTGATGTATGAAACAAGAACAAGAAGATGGACTTGATTACTAGAAAAACATTATCTTCAGGCATTTGGGCATTTTGTGGTCACTTGACGTAACTTTGCAAGCAGGTGGTTAAAATGTGATTAAGAACATTTAGCCATTGTTGCTGATGATGCAAAATTGATGCCGTGTATCTCAATCAGGCTGTTTATATCTGCTAAGCAAGTGGTTTTTGCTATGAGGTTTTACACCTAATGTGAGCTGTGCACTTTTTCTAATGTGCAAAATAATTGGATTTTTAACTACTTTGTGGATTTGAAGCTGGTCAGACATGCAACAGTTGGTTATAAAGTATGAATGTGTTTTTCAGGTAGAGATTTAAAAGTCAATAGGGCTGGGGCCGGTCCTTCAGAAATCTGTGCAGGTGTGTAACTTGGCACTTCTGTACCTGAAGGCGTTTCTCCATGTGCTGCGTCTTAGACTGAGACCCAAAAATGCCACATCCATGTGCAATGATATAATTTAGGTGCACTGAAGGTAGCCTGGCCCTGAAATCCCATCTCCTCATTGCCAGATGCTTCTGCAGCTGTGTATTGTACCTGCCCTTATATTGATATAAAATTATGAGCTGCGGCCGTAGTTGCAAGCTTCTTGGATACCTTAAAGTCTGTAGAGGTCAAAGAGACAGTGTATTTCAGGAGGGTTTGGGCAGAAATAAGAGCCCATGCCTAGAGGTGTATCTTGTGCTCAGACATGCATGAGAGGCAAACCATCTCGTCCCCTGATGCTGATGGCAGCTCTCTCTGCCGCAGAATTAAGACACTTGGCCAATTCCCAGGCACCACATCCATGTCATCATAGAGTGGTCTGAGTTGGAAGGGACCCTTAAAGGTCATCCAGTCCAACTCCCCTGCAATGAACAGGGTCTCCATCAGGTGCTCAGAGCTCCATCCAGCCTGACCTTCCGTGTCTCCAGGGAGGGGGCATCCACCTACCTGGGCAACCTGTGCCAGTGCTTCACCACCTTTATTGCAAAAAGCATTTTCCTTATATCCCAGTCTAAATCTCCCCTCCTTTGGTTTGAAACCATTTTCTCTTGTCTTACCATAGCAGACTCTGCTAAAGTCTCTGTCCCTTTCTTTCTTCTCTTTTGTATGCTAAAACAAGATGCTGAGTTTCCTCAGGTGCTTTTGAGGTCTGTGACTTACACTGGCCAGGACTCACAGTGCAAATCCCATTTCTTTTTTGCAGGATCAAGCTGTTCAGTTGCACCGAGCAGCCCCAGTCTTCACCACTGACTGCCATTACCCGGTGGCAGAAAAGACCCGGTGGCTCGTTTGGATTTTGTAGGTGGCAGCCCCAGGGAACCAAAGACCACAAGGTATGTAAGCACACACATTTGATACAGATCTAACCAAGCTTTTAAGAAGAATTACCCTTAGGGCTGCAGTTCCCACTTGACATTAACCACTAATATTTATTTTTAAATGTGACGCATCAGCTTGAAGAGATTCCTAATATGGAAAAAAGTCAAATTCCAGCAAACGCGACGCTTGATCTGATGTAGATTTCTGGCCAGAAGTCCTGCTCGGTGCAGAGCTGCCACCCTCGAGTTCTTGCTCCCCAATTAGGGAGGTGTCAGCGCGAGCGTGGCTGAGCAGCAGTCTGGTAAACATAAGGGTGTTTTTATTAAACAGCTTTGGGACACCAAATTATTTACACTGACCTTGTTTTCAGGCTTTTCAGAGGCTCAAGGAGAAAGCTTGAGATTTGGTAAGAAGTAATGCTCCTTCATTATACTGCTTCCCATCTGTCGGGTCGGTTTTTAGGATCTATATGTATTCATCTCTCAGGGAGTGATGGGGGTCTCACAAGCGTGGAAAGAAATCATGAATGAAACTTCATCAGTGAAGGCTCTGAGAGCATTTTCATGCATCACAAGGGCACGAACTGAGTTGCAGGTGAGCAGGCTGGGGGCTGCAAGCTGCCTCAGGTTTGTTCCTTGTAAGGATGTGTGCCCCTTTCATTATTTTTTGGGGCCCAATGAAATACTGGGTTGGTGAAAGGAGGACCAGGACATCTGAAGCATGTGGAGCCACGTGCAGCAGCCATGGAGGGAAGGCAAGCCAGGCCCCATAGCACCAGCACTGGACAAAGCTGGAAAGCAGTTGGTGCTCGTGGCTGTAAGCAGCAATGTGACATCAGGGAGTGCCTGGCTGGTGTCTCTTTCACATTCCCTGTAATGGAACTATTTATTACATTTTGGAAAATGTAATGAAAAGTGAAATCACTCATTTAGCATATGGTTTATTGGCCCCATCTAATTAAAGCCTGCCTGAGAGAGGAGTGCTGCAGTGAGTGCAGGTGGGATCCTGGTGAAATCCAATGCCTTCCCAGGGCATGAGCATACCGGGGGAAAAAAAAAGATGGAATTAAAATAAATAAAAGGTGCTGGCTGCAGAAAATGAGTGACATGATTTCCTATTGCACCCAGTGTTTCTCTTCTCATTGCCTTCCCCAGTGAATAGGTACAGGCGTGGGGCATTGCATGTGTGATCTCCTAGCTGGCAAACTCACAGTGAATTTTTCTGTCTTTTTGCACTGCAGACCCATAGAGTTGTTTGTGTCTTACCCTGCCGTTCAGCATCTTTTGGGTGTACTCCTTCTATTTCAGCAGCCCTGGTCAGTGACTCGGTGGTGCTTTAGCTCCATAGTGGTGAGGGCAGGCCCAGCGCTCTGATGTGCAGACGCTGGGTTTTTGCTGTGCAAGGCTCAGGAGGCACATTCCTGGGTATGTCAATGGGAAATGTAGAACCTACCTAGGGAGGTAGGAGGCTCTGGCAGCCACATGGTACGGCACTGGACCTTGCAGCCATCATGTTGTGTCTGTGTACCCAAGGTGCACTGACACCCCTGGGCTGAGATATTGGTGTTCTTCACCTTTTATTAAGACCATCATAGAGATAACGCTTGCATCCGTCAGAAACAGAGACCTGTGAGTTAGGAAGGGACATCTTAACAACACCAGTATTCATGCCGTTATGTAGCTTTTCGTACCCAGCATGGAATACTTGAGGTGAATCTAGACAAGCACAGCGTGGATCCGTGCTTATGGACATGTAACCCATCTCCACCAACCTTCTCCTCAACACCCTATTCCTCTCTGGGCAGAAATGCTTTGGTGTTGCTCTGCCCGTAGATGGATTGTCTGGAACATGGCATCACCAGAACCAACTAATTTTCATTGCAGTATTGCCCTCGTGTTTGTGTGGTTGTTTTTTCCTTGCCGTGCTGTGAGCGTTTGGCGTTTCACTGCCATAGCCAAGCAGGAAGAGCTCTCCTCCTGCTTGCTGCAGAACCAGGCTCCTCAGCACCCCTCATTTATTAACCCTTGCTCTCACACCTGTTCTCGCTCTCGCACCTCCAGAGCTCCACAGCCACTTCTTGCACCTCCCACAAGTGCACATGCTTTTGCTCCAAGAGCCTCCCTGGATTTTCGGACCTGCGTGTGATCAGAATGAATTAGACTTGGCTGAGGCATGGGATTATTGCAGACCTGTCACTTCACAGTATGTTCCTGTTACAGCCCACACTCGTGTCTGCTAGTATTTTAAAGTAAACTTTAATTAGCATCTCCCAAAGAGTGTGAATAAATTGTTTTGTTGTTGTTTTAGGTTCGGTTTTGTTTTAGGGAAAGGAATGTTTACTCACTGAGGACGTGTTTCCAAACTCTTCCTCCACTCAAGTCCTGGATTTCTGATGTCTCATGCACACAGTACTGTGAAGCTCATTGTGATGCTGGTGGTAGGAGCAAGGTTGTTCAGCAGCAGGGTGGGATGTGCCGCGCAAGCACATGCAAGTAGTGATGGAGCACTTTGGGGCTGTGTTTGAAGCAATGCTGACTGACTCCTAATTGACAAAATGTCTCCTGTTGACTTGTGAACTGTTCCAGGAGAGTCACTGCAGCTGTCTGCCGTGGTTTAGTTAGGGACACCCATATAACAGTGCTGTGGTCCAAGGACACCAGAGAGATCTCCCCTGTATTGTAAGTTGTGTGTGCAGTATGCTCTTGACATGGGCTGTAGATCACCTTTTCCAGCCTTAGACTTGTGGAAACGTAGAATCATTAAGGCTGGAGAAGACCTCTAAGATCGTCTAGTCCAACAGTTGACCTGTCCCCATCGTGCCCACTGGCCACGTCCCTTCAATCCAGAAGGGTGAACTGGGTGTCTGATGTGGCCCAAATATCTGCTCACAGAAAAGAAAGGGACATTAAAGGAGGTTTCGTACGTGGCTGAACTCCTGCAGAATAACTTCACTGTTAAAATTAATTGTATTAGTACTGTGTAAAGCTATCTGGCACTTAAACCATTTGCTGAATTTACGCAGGTGGTGAAATAATGGGTTGGAAGGGGATGAGATACAGACCTGTCTGTCCTCTTCCTGGGCAGAGCCATGGGGAAAGGCGGAAAAATCCTGCTGAGATCGGGGCGTTACCTTTGGGTGCTGGCACAGACAGGTGATCCCCACCCCATACCAGCTATTTTAAAAGGTGGTGTGTGATGTGAGGAGGGCAAACCTACTGCTTGGAATACTGAAGGCAGGAGGAAGTAAAATAATGATGGGGAAAAGGGCAAAATTTAAAGGCTAAAATAAGGCTTTGGTGATAAGCAGAACTTGTCAGGACTCTGTTGGCTTTTGCATTGAAAGGGAATGTATTTCTGCAAATGTGCTGTTATGAAGGAGTCAGGCACATACATTGGCTCCTTTTAGTTTCACCCATGCATGGCTTTGGTTCCACCCATCTTGTTTAAACAAACAGACTTAGTGGGGATAAGGCAAGGAAAATCCTGTTCTCTGCTTGTGTTTGTTCTTCCCTCTGCTCCTCCAGCAGGGACACTTGAAACACAGATGGAGCTCAAGGCGTTAGGTTTTAACAGATCCAAATCAATTTGATGTGCCCTTAAAAATCCCGCAGCCATTTCCAGTGGCATCCACAGAGCTGCTGACAACCAAGCATGTGCCCAGTCACTAGCTGCTGCATGTATTGGTTTTCTCATACGGAAAGCCATTCTTTCCCTGTCGTGTGAAGGCTTTGAGTGTGGCTTTTTGGTGGCCTCAGCAAAAGAGCATCTTCGGAAGTTATAAAAGGGCATTATCTGGAGCATCAGTGTGGGAGCAACAGGGCAGTGGAGAGTGGGTGGGTCATCTTGTGCCTTGAAACAAGTTGTTCCTACAGTTTCCTGATGAAACCTCTTAGTTAGATGAAACCTCTTGAGTGCCACATAAAAAAGCTTCCCTGTAGGAGGTCAGAAGAGGATAATGGCAGCAAATCTTAAACCTTAGTTCTGTATTCCTGTGCACCCATTGCTTCTCGGTACGAGGCTAGGAGGGATGCAAGAGAATTGGCAGCCTACGCTGTGCTTGCCCATTGTGCATGGCATTGTCCTTATTTGCTTGAAAATGCATTTTGATGGCTTGCAAAAATAACAAGAGGTGTCTAAATTAGGAAGATTTTTCTGTCTAAGCTGCCTCTGCTTTATTCCTACCCTCAAGGTCTCATAGCAGTGATGGTGTCAGTGGACCTCAGGAGACCTGTGGTCCAACCTTCCACCTGGCAGGACTGTCTCCAACATCAGAACAGCACAGCTGTGGCTTTGTCTATTCAAATCTTGCTCACTGCTGTGAATAGAGATGTTACTGCTTTTCCTGTGACCTATTCCAGGGCTGTGCTACTCTCTGAGTGAAGTTTCTTCTCTTAATGGCTACTCTGCCCCTTATGAAGCCACAAAAAGCAGCCCTACCTGCCATTATCAATAAGAATTTGGCCATCATCACTGTGACTTCAAGTTGCATGTGTAGGAGTTTGCCTGTAGAAGATAACTTAATTGTACTTGTGTTCAGGAATGACTCTCCACTGACCTTGGTACTGCTACACTGGGGAAAGGTTGTTTCTGCAGCCATGGCCTCCCGAATGGGGAAGAGTCACGCCAGGCCTAAGCCCTACCAAACGGGTAGGTTAAGTGGATCCCCTGCAAATCCATATTGCAGGCTGTTTCTCTGAAGAAGAGTTTGATTTCTTTCTTCTGTAGTCTTCTCTACTGAAACCAGCAAGATGTATAGAATGCAGTGAGTACTAAAATTGCTTTAAGGGACTGTAAGGGACAGAGCTCTGATCAGGAAACACGGGTATAAATTCCCGTGCTGCAGTGAAGTCTTCCCTGTCGTTTTTCCCTTTTTCTGACTCACCTGGCCTGGTTGCTACGTGTTGCTCCATCCTGGGGGAAGTGGAGTGCTCAACACATTGCTCACCTCTCCTGTGACCTCTCCGCTGCCGCACCTTTGTTGGATGACAGCAACAAAAACAGCACAGAGAATTCCCAAAAGGGTGAGGACGCCTTAATCCCTTCAGAAAACCAAACCGATACTTCATGGGTGGGTCTCTGCTAGCCTCAGAGTAAATTAACATCTCCTTCCTCATCCACAGCTCTCTCCTTTTCAGATCACAGCAAATTCAAGTGCTGAAACCGTGTACCTCTGGCCAACATGCCTCCTCGTTCCCAAAGACATTCATGGGACAAAGACCTTGTTCTCTTTAAATCCTGGCTGTTTCCCCTTTCCCCAGCTCCGCATACAGCTTTATCCTCATGGCTCAGATTGTTTGCCTAGCCGACAATGAAAAAACCCTATCATCAGCAATGGCTCATATCAGTTGATAGTTCTGCTGCTTTTTTTGCTGGCTTCCCTCAGCATTTTCCATGAATGTGCTTCTCTTTGGGCTGAATCCTTCCTCTATTTAGCATCTTGCTTTTGTCCTGTATCTTCTACACTTGCATCACCGTAGTATCCAGACTCACTGGCCAGTGTTAGATGTTAACCACTAAGAGAATTTACCTCCATTTTTCAGAGAAAAAGGCCAGAATAATTTAATCACCCAGGTTATGTGGCAGATTTTAGGTGGAACAGGACTTCTGGGCCCCATTCCTGTGCAGTCAGACCATCCTGCCCGCATGATACTCCAAGGGAAACGTGTTCCCTACAACAGGCCACAGCTCAAAAATCCCATATCAAGAGAAGCTGAATGATGGGCAAGTCTTCGTGCCTTTCCCTGGCTTGCTGATTTATCCAGCAGGAACTTAGCAAGCCAACAGTGTGTTCTATGGTTTCACGGCGGGGGTGATTTTAGATTTAACTACTGATGGCATCTGGCACCAGGTTTTGGCTGTTCTTCTGGAAAGAGTGAATCTCTGTGGATATCTGGTCAGTAGATGAAGTTTTTTTTTCTGTTTGCTCTCATCTGAATTTAATTTAGACTCAGGTGCCACACATCATCTTCAGTAATCCTCTTAGCCATGATTTGGTTGCACCCTCTTACCTTCAAGAAAGGAATTTGATAATGCACCGATGAAATGAGCTGCAGCAATCTGACATTCAAACCCCAGACAAACAAAACTCTCTTGACTCACTTGGAAAAAAAAACAAAAAACAAAACAACAAACCAACCACATCAATTACATTGTCAGTTGTATTTACTTTACGCAGCCCTGAACCATCCCAGCGATGAAACATGTGCCGTCAACGTCTGTGGTGAAGCCTCTGCGGTCAGGGATGTGCTTGGGTCGCCAGGATGGAGCTGGGGAGCTGGAGCAGCACAACACATTTTGTAAGCCCGGGCTTGCTTTAAATTAGAAAAATAAGGAAATAAAAGGAAAGAAAGGAAAGAACTTGCTGGAAAGGAGGAGTTTCCTGAGTTCTTGCAACATTAAGACAGTACCTGCTTTTCATAATGGGATAGCGCAGGAGTGCTCAGTTTTGTTCATGTCCTTCCCAGCACATAAAGCTGCTGTTACGGCCTGAGAGCTGCTCTCTGCATGGGGCCAACGAGCTGGAAGTTGTTGTTTCACTGCTGTCATCCCTGCGTGTTTGGTGGGGAAAATTAAAACAGACACATGAGCAAAATAGGTGTCAGAAAATGACTAATTATTGCTTATAAAATTACCAGCTCGGTAGCTTATGAATGGAAATGTGCAGGGCAACAGTGTATCGGTGTAGACTCCCATTCATCCTTAAAAGCCGCATCTGCAGAGAAAAGGAAGAGAAGGAACCATGCTGCAGCCCGTGGGAGGTGCAGGCAGCCCAGATCCCCATTGTGCCTGTTTCCTCGGGAGCAGCATGTGAGTTGTTCAAGAAGCATGTAGATGTTGTACTGAGGGACATGGTTTAGTGGGGAAACACTGGTGATTGATGGATGGTTGGGCTGGATGATCTTGGAGGTCTTTTCCAACCTTGGTGATTCTGTGAAGCCCATAGAGGTACATAAGGATGACAGCAACCCATGGTTTGCTCTTTGTTTAGAGCATGGGGCATTTTACAGTGTAACCAATATAAGTTTATAGTCCATATGACAAAACCAGTGAACAGAACTGTTTGCCAAGGCACGGCAGACGTGATTCACCAGGAGGCAATTACTGGCTTATCAGAAATTATTGGAAGTTTTTGATTGGCTTTATGTGTGTGAAAGGCATGCCTACAAGCAGGGACTCTGTGTCCCTCTGCAGCAATCTCCCTCGGGAACAGCAGGAAAGGATGACAGATTTTTTCTTAGACTTCCTGCAAGGTAGCCAAAATCTCTCCTTTAATAACACGCCAGCTGCATCCTTAGCTGTGAGAGTCTGTATCAGTAACTGATGTGCCCTCTCTGCTTTGTTATATTGATCTTCCTGTCTGCTCAGGAGTGTTTCTGCAGAGCCCAGGGAACAACTCTTGGATATAAACATTTAGCTTGGCATCACATAGGCCATACATGCAATGACTTTTCCTCCTAGTGACTCATGAAGATAGGTGTGCCCTCCACTTCTTCTGGAGCATCTGAGTGGAATAATTCAAGTGGAAAGGCACGCCTTATACATGGCCTCGTGTTCTTGCCTTGCCACGGGGTGGGTAAAGACCCAAGGTTTCAGTCCTGCCTTGGAGAGACCCTAAGCACAAGGGTGCAGGGGCAGCTGTTTGGACTGAGTTTTGTTTTATGAGATAGTGTTTGGTCATCTCACCTTTGAAAATGGTCAGGCACGTGTACTATGGGCTTCAAACCTCTGCTCTCTGAATAGCCACCTGTGCAAACCTAACGAGTGCTTTACTCGGCTTGTGTGTGCCATTTTCTGTAATGCCTAAGTTTTTAAAACAAAATTATGTTCCCCTTGAGTAAAACCCTGGGCTGCTGCGGTAGGCATGCAGTTTGGACTCCTACCAAGCCTTGCAGCACCATGGGCTGATATGGAAGAATTACGGTAACTTAGAGAGCAAAGCTTTGTAGGAGTGGATGAATAAGGACACGAGGCTCTCCAATGGAGCTGGTTGCCCTGAACAGGTCACTGTGACGCCTGAGATGGATGGGTTTTCAGAAAGGTAATCTGAATGTAGCAAAAAGCAAATATATTTTTCCTAGATGTTGTTATCATAATGAGGTGGCTTTACTGGGATATTTCTTTTGCTCTGTGTACAAAGTGTGACCTGGAGAGCCACCTTGTGCACGTCAACGTCAGTAGTGCTCTCACTGAGTGCAGTGCATGGTTTTAAATCCTGACCCCTGCACGGTGATCACCAGAGTTCCTATGGCGCTTAGGCTTCTCAGGGACTCACCCACACTAACAGTTTGTCAAACTTGTGCTGCAACATTCTCTTCTGCTTTGGTGCAAAGTTGGGTATTTGGTTGTTTTGTTTTGTTTTTTTTTTTACTGAAAATGTCCATTTTTGTGTGCACATCTGCTTCTCACTCCAAATCGTGGTGTTTGCATATCATACTACTGATGGCCAAGCTGTTTTGGATGAAATGCAAAGGATTTTCATGCAAAATGGTGTCAGCACATCTCATCGGAGTGGTGCTCCTCAGTACCTTCTGCTGCCATTCTCCTTTCTGGGCTGGGTTCGGTTGCAACCTGCAGCTCCCAGGATGTGCATGGACAGAGAGGCTGTGTGCTAAACTAGAAGAGCATTGTGCTTTCAAGACCTTCTGAATTCCAGCACAAAACCCTAGGCTGCAAAACAAACAAGCAAAAAAAAAAAAAAGGTAAGAAGAGCCTTAAGGGATGAAAACCGAAGCCCTGTAACACAAAATATTGACTGTAGCTGGGACTTTAAGAGCCCACTGGAATGCACCTGAAAAGTTCATTTGCAGAATTGCTGAGCTGGATGTGCAGCTGGTTGGCATCTGTCTCTCCTCATTGATTTCGGTGCGATGCTGATTTACAGCTCTGGTGACTTGAGCCTGGGGAGTGCTGTGCGTGAGGCCGTCGAAACCGGGGGCTGCTCAATGCACGTGGCTCGTGCTGCTTTCATTTATCAGTGGGGGGGGAAAGCGGTCTAATTGGGTTGGGACTGTTTATGTGAGTGAGTTTGTTTCCAGGAGTGAACAGGGTTTTGCTTTGTGTTCTTAATTTAATTACGCCCGCATTAGCGGTTTGCTGGCATTAATGACGTTTTGTAAATTATAGCGTCTCTGCTGAAATGCTGGAAACTGGGTGCATGTTAGTCCCACCTGAGTAAAACGCAGGTTGGTTTTTTGCTTTTCAGTCGAAACGTTTGGGAAACACGTTCAGCCTGTAATGGGCTGCTATGTGGATCCATGGAAATCACTGCTCTCTTGTGTTTGTGTAGCAATTAAAAGGGGATTACAGATGGTGGGGTGCTCGCACCCGTTCCCCTCCCCTGCACGCCCAGGAGCCTCAAAGCCACATTGTTCCCCATAGCGGGTGGCATTGCTCCGTGTCACCGCTGTCACCACCAGCCTGGGGGACGGGCGGGCTGTGGAAACGGGAGAGGGCAGGTTCTGCCTGGGAGAGTCCTTAACTTAAAGCTAAGAAGAATAAAAGGGTGGGGGTGAAGGAGAGCAGTTGGGTTTTCTTCTTCTGAACCCGTTTTCCATTGTATTGAATGTGTCCCGTCCTTCAGGGGCCGCAAGGTGAGCATGAGCACAAAGCAAAGGCTGTCCTTGCTCTGTGAACGCCAGCACGGCATGCGGGACTCTTCTTCTTCTGAGGTAGCACCATGAGGGGCTGCGCTCCAGCCCCACCTCACACAAAGCCCTTCCACTCCAAGGGTTAACTGTGCCTCTGCTCCAGCAGGATGGCGGGATGCCGTGGGATGGTCAGGCACCAGCAGAGCCGGATTCCTGCTCCCCATGGAAACCACCTCCCATAGCGCCCATCCCTCCCCAGACAGCCCTAATCCTACCCTTGCGGTCACCCTGAGAAGCCTCCCAGCTCTCTTATCTGCGAGGATCTCCCTTGAGCAAATATTTACAGGAGTCTGCTTCGGGAGGCTGGGCAGGAGGGGCAGGGAGCCAAGGGACATGAGATGGCTGCGCAGGGACACCGCTGCCATTCTCCTGTGTGGGAGAGCCTGGCAGGCACTGGCACGGCTGCATGGAGGGCAGTGGGGCCTTGCAGCGCTCAGCCTCATCTCAAGCATGGGTGCAGGTGTGGGTGCCTCTAACTTAAAGGGCATAAAACTATCAGAGAGCATCCAGTGGAGGGCTGCAAGGATGGGGAAGAGTCTGGAGGGCAAGGAGCGTGAGGAGCAGCTGGAGGGCTCTGGGTTTGTTCAGCCCAGAGCAGAGGAGGCTGAGGGGAGGCCTCATTGCAGCCTGCGGCTCCTCACAGGGAGCGGAGGGGCAGCACTGATCTCTGCTCACTGGTGATGGTGGCAGGACAGAAAGAGCTGACACCAGAAAACAAAATCCAGCATTTATCCTGTCCGTGTCAGCAAAACTCGCAGGAGGAGGATAGAAAGCTGCTCAGAAACCTCATCCTCCAGACACAGCAAGCGGTGGGTGAGATGTCCATCCCTCTCCAATGCTTGGTGCAGATCCAAGCCCACCTCTCTTACATGCTGGTGATTTAGCACAGGTGCTTATTTGTATAAGTTTACAATTAAATGTGCTTTCAGTTGGCTGTGGGCTAAGAGCTGTTTGGAAGATGAAGCCACCTGAGCTTCAGCAGCCACCCTTCAAAGGGAGGGTGTGGGCTGGGCAGTGGTGGGATTTCACAGACTTTGATGGCAGGTGGGGGGGGGGGGGGGGACGACGACAGTGTGGATTGTTACAAGAGATAAAGGGATGACCATGGGCAGCCTCCTAAAAGCAGATAAAAGAGGAGGTCTGGGCTTCAGAGCGAAGGAGAGGCAAGCCACGTGGTGCCACTGGGCTTTGAAAGAGCAGCTCTAAGAACGGGGCTGTGAGAAAAACTCAAGCAACTGACAAAAGATGATCTTGGTAGTGGCATTTTGGGCAGACTGTCGAGAGTCAGAATTAGTCACCAGGTGCTTCCTGCCTCAGCCCCTTCATTTGCAGGAGGTGCGTGTTGATAAAGATCAGGGTTCAGATCCAAACCCCAAATCTCAGTTGCTCTAAGCATGCAGAGCTAGGCGGCCAGCTCCGCAGCTTGAAATTCATAGTGAAACCCCAGGGGTGCGAGGCACCGGTGTGTGCCCCACCTGCGGGGGAGCAGGATGCGTGCTGAGACTGTCTCTGCAGAGAACATGGAGATCCTCAAAGGAATTGCAAATATATATATATATATATATATATATATAATTTTTAAAAAAAGGAGGAAGAAAGGAAAGAAAGAGGAAAGCAGACTTCAGGAATGTAGCAGCTCAAGGTGTGAGCTAAGGTGAGCCTGTCCCAGGTTTGGCACAGCCTTCAGTCTGTCTTTGGTCATAGCTCTCAAACCTCTGACACACAACATCTGATGCTTTTCTCCTTATGATGACAGCTCGTTGCTCCAGGTATACCTGTGATTACAGGTGCTATACTCACTTTTCCTTAATTTTCTCTCTGGAGTATGCAATCAGTCCTGCCTTGTGGAGAGAAAGTATATATGAGAACTGGTTACCCTGCTGATGGTACAGAAAACAGATGGGGACCTGGGAATCATTGAGTTCAAAGTAATGGTCAGTCTGTGCTACACCATTCTCCCTGAGCAAGCAGCACTGAGAGCATCTGAGGAGATAAGTTGACACTACATAGTGCAGCACAGTAAGTAAATGACACCTGGAACCCTTTACAGCATGAGATGGCTTTTTATGTATCCACATACTGCTCTTTTGCACCATTCAGACTATCTGAAATAGGGGAGGTGTACCTTCAACCTTCACTTGTGAAGCCCGGGCACAAGTACAGGTCAAGGTTAAGTGCCGTTAGATTTTTGAGTTATTCTGAAGTCCTTTTGCATACACTTGCCACGTTCCTTGTTATAAAACAGCTGGCTAAACAGGCACTTCTCAATATCAAAAGCCTTGGAAAGGATAAAAATCCACCTTCTACCACAGTTGAATCTCAGCTTTGGCTCTTCTGCCTGCCAAAACACACACTGTATTCAGAATACTGCGTGGCTTGCAGGGGCATCTAGTGGTTGAATATGGGTACGTGTAGCTTTACAGTGTATTTCCTACGATCCAGCATCAGCTTAAAGCAGCCTTCTCATCTTAAACATCTCATCTCCATCATCACACAAAGAAGACCAACAGGAACAAACCTGGAGGTCAGAAACACTACCAATAACCTAACGTAAAACATATCCCTCTTCCCACTCTCCCCTATCCATCCCCCAGTACCAGTTTCAGATAGAAAGCAAAACTTTGCAGGTGACTTCAGTCTCACCCAGTTGAGTGTGTGGAAATAATACTGAGCAGAGGGGCATAACTTTTTAAATTGGTATATCCCCCTTCCAGCACACCTGACTCCGAGCTGCTGTGAGAAAGCCAGAGGCGTCTAGGAACTTGCAGAAATCTTTCTACTACTCCAAAATGTTTGCTTGCATAATTTATTTAGCTCAGATTTGCCTCAGTCCAAAAAGAGCAAAGAAATCGCAGAAATGGGCAGGAGAAAAATCTTTGCATGCTGTTTTGCAAAGCTAGAACTTTGCAGTGTGCTACAGGGATTCAGGACAAAATCTGCCAGGGATACTACATTCTCACCTTCACATTAATATTTCAGCCTGGAGATCTGTTAAATTTCACTGGTAATGAAAGCCTACAGAGTCTCCCTACATGAGTCTGAACATCACCCCTTCTCTTTCCTTAAGACTTCAGAGGACAATACCTGTGGCAAACAGTCCCAGAAAGTAAAAGTGCAATATAGCATATTGAAGGCTTGTGTACAAGGCTCTTTTGTAAGGACTAATGACTCACTCCTCCTGGATTTATAAGAAAATGAGCATAAAAGCAATTACTGGGGTGTGAATTATTTTGTTTCTTAATGACCTGACAGTTTTGACAGCTTCTAGCTTGTTATCTATCACAAACTCTCTTGATCTTTCAACTTTAACATGACTTTTAATTGTACTTTCTTATTAGTTAAAGGACAAACAGTCTGTAATCTGGTTTCGTTCAGCCTGACATATTTAAACAATAAAGGAGCCTTTCCTTCTAGTAGAGCAGAGAGGTTGATTTGGTTGTTTAATACGGTAGCTGTATGAAAAATCACAAATAGTTCAGGGTTTGTTCTTCGTATTAATCTTTTGGGAACCAAAGAGCGTCAGAGACAGGAGTGGTCCTTCTATTTTTTTCTGTTGCTTAAAAATGTGTATTTATTAATCACTTCTTTTTCCTCAGTCATTTTCACTCAGTCAGAGAGAAAATAATCTACAAGACTATCCCATGTCCCTTCTTTGCAGATGAGTGTTGCAAACCATCCATGTGGGCTTTCAGTGTTGAGTCCTCCGTGCCCGAGCTTCCCACTGCATTTCAGACCAGGTTACAGGAAGCTTGTCTCATGGAGGAAAGCAAAGTTCTGTAAGTAAAAGCATAGCCCTTAGCCCTCAAGCGTAATTTTCTAATCTTAACCGTTTAACGAAAAGCATGGAGTCACTTTGTTAGGGGGAATTTCTGTTGCTTAGGACCCGTAGCTGACAGTCTTTGCATTGGAGAAGGAGGCTAGAGGGCATGATGCTGCTTCACTGGCCCTGGATTCACTCTTTCCTCACCTCGTTCATTGCCATCAGTAGTGTGGTGGGTCTTCTGCTGGTGATCAGCCTTACTTGTCCTTGCTACGTGTTTGCTCAGGCAAGAGTCCTGGAGGGGGGAGAGCACAGCTCAGACAGTCCTAGAGCTCAGCTGGTAGAATTGTGACATGGCTCTCACCAGCCAGAAAGCCCCAGAGAGTATCCCACCGGGGCTGCTGGGACACAAGACACACGTATCTCCAACCTTGCCTTGAGGTCTGCTGCACCAACCCCTTCCAAGCCTTCACTTGGATGGGCTGGAAAACTATCACTAAGTGAGAATAACTGAAGGAGGCAGCAAGCTTCAAGCAATGTTGTGCTTGAAAGTATTTCTGGTCTCCCACTGTTTACTCTTCTCTATAGAAGAGTGGGTGGGTAGCAGAGCACTCCTGGAGGCTGCTGTCCTAAAGCTGCTTTTAAGAAGGATACCCTGTTGTGTTTATCTGTCATGGACTTCTCGAAGCTCTAAACTAGCTTTTTCTGACTTAGTCAGCAGGCAACTTTGAGATGTTTTCAAAAGACCTTTTGCTGTCAAAGGAGCAATTTCTTTTTCCACAAATCAAAGTTAGGAAAAGTTCACTGTGTTCTTCAACCTCTTAGAAGTTAGGGGGAACTGGGGCTATTTTCTCCTTGTGTATATGCATTAAAATACACTCTTTAATGCTATTATCATACATTCATTTTCTTGTATGACCAGATAAGGGGAACTCTTACAGCGAGGAAAGAAAAAACGCATAAGGCTAGAAGGCCTCTGGAGTTGCAGAGATATTAAATAGATCCCATACATCAGTTGTTTGTTGGTCTGTCTAATGACAGGCCACTGTTTATCTTATGATAAAATAGCATGTTAGGGAAATGTCTCTCTCAACTGCATTTCTATAGGAGATGTTTTTGTAGAAAGAAAATAGGAGGAAAAGGTAAGATGAGAAAAGTAAGGAGGAAAAAAAAAAAAAAAGAAGTAACTTGAGAAATTCAGGGGCAATAAATCACCACACCAGATGGTATTCATCTGTGAATTCTGTGCAGAGCTATCGGTTTAAAAAAAAATTGCACGGGAGTGTGCCATTAAAATGCAGGCATACTACCTGCCTGTGTTCATTACCCATCTCTGTGGTGTCCCAGCACATACCAGGGGACTGGGTGCGACATACCAGAACCTCTGGGTGCCTCCAGAGCCTACCTGGCAGCCCCACCGTGGCCTTTGAAAATGTGGACAATTCCACTCAGAGGATTATGTGTGTATTTCCTTACTGGTTTTCTTTGCTGTTGCGAGGAAGTGCAACTGAATAGGTGGATTCTGAATAGCGTTTTTAAAATCCATCAAATGCTGATGTACTTTTGTCTTTCTGCCAACTTATATTCCTTCAGAGATGAATACTTTATGTCAAGCTCACATGCCTTTCATCCTAGGCTTTAGACGGCTTTTGGATGTGTTTGCCCCATTTGTGGATGAGGAGAAAGCCCATGATATAGCTAGATATGGTTTGGAGATCAGGAGAAGGCTCATTTTGACATCAAACCCATCCACGTTATCCTGAGCAGTGCTTTATTTTCGTGTCTGGGGGGCAATGAATAGAAAAGTGTCTTGTCACAATCCAGTCTTGGGTCTACCAGGTAAGAGCCCAGCAAGAGAGAGCACCCACAGCTGATTGCTGGGCACTGCCTGCTTTCTCAGAGGTAAGTGTTACATAGGATGCAGCTAGGAAATGGTAAGAGGTGTCACCAGCATGTCATCTGCAGAGCTAAGCCCTAGCTTTATCTGACTCAGGTGGTTGTGGAGTCTTCTCTGGAGAGATGCAAAACGTGCCTGGGCACTTTCCTGTGTAAGCTACTGTAGGGAACTTGCTTTAGTAGGTGGGTTGGGCTAGGTGATCCCTAGAGGTCCCGTCCAACATTTACAGTTCTGTAATTCTGTGGTGTTGCAAGTTCCTTGGAAAGCGTCAGCAAAATAAGGGACATTGAGGAATCCAGGAAGAAAAATGCAAGAAGGTGGTGGTGCATGGATTACGGGGCTTGCATTGCAGGCTTGGGAAATGGCGCTGTAGTGCCAACACAAGCTGGGACTTCAGTGGCAGTAGGAAAACCCCTGCGTCTCTTGAATTGCTTTTTCTCTTTTCCTTGCTTTGTGAATTGCAGTGGGAAGATAAATTCAGATTATAGTTGTAGCAGTTAGGCAGGGACGTGAAATAAGGGGGTCTCTTAGCTCCGTAACTCAAGGTGCAAGCTGCTGTCATTTAACGTTTGGTAAAGAAATGGAAAATAAAGCCTGTTGAGGAAGCCAGGGCTGTAGAAGCTGGCAAACCATTCTTCTCCTTCCTCCGGCTTTCATTATGAGGCAAAATTGTCAGTCAGCCCTGGTCGTTCTTAACAAAAAGCTGTGCTGCTGCCAGGAGCAGTTCCGCCAGGCACGGCTCAGTGTGTGCAGACTTCCCTGCACGTGGCTGCCAGCAAGCAGAGAGCATCGCCAGGCAGAGTGCACCAAGTCATAGGTGCACCAAAACAGGGCCTGGGGCTTTGCATGGTGGGGAGGAAGGAAGGAGTGTGCACGTGTGGATAGCATAAAGCTAACTGGGGAAACTGCCCCGTGTGCTCATAATTGGGGAAACACTTCCCAGACTGGGATAAAAGCAGGAGGTGCTGGCTCTATGCCTTGTGCGTCCTGCTTAGAATATATTGGGGGGGGGGGAGGTGGTATGCATTTATGGAGAAAATACTTCATTAAAAATTGTGCTGTTTTATTTGCCTGTCCTAAAATGATGTTTTGCAAAGAGAAGAAAATTGATTTGAAGGCCACGGGAACAAATTGAGGGGTCAATTTGGACTTTAATTCCAACAATTAATTAAGGAACTCTTCAGAGAGGTTTGTAAAATGAATATTGATCTCAGATCTCAGGCACTCTGCAGTCATGCCTCGGTCCCGTTTCATATCTTCACATTTTGATTTATGGGCTGTGTTTGGCAGTGGCAGAGCTCTGTGACAGCATGGATCTGGATGAGCAGCAGTCGTAGAATCATAGAAAGGCTTAGACTGGAAGGGACTTAAAAGATCATTGAGCTCCAACCCCCAGTCAGGGGGTCATCCAGGGCACCTCACCCTGCTGGCTTCCAGCTCATCTGAGCAATGCTTGGTCCCTACAGCAGCGTAAAATGAGCAGCAGGTCTGAATTTTGCATTATCACGAGGGTCAAAACACATCTGATGCTAAGCAGCAGAAATAGCGAAGAGCTCTTCCTGTAAAGGAAACTTGTCTATAAAAGGACTGTGAATGTCACGTTAGGATTTTTGCGTGGTTTAGGTCTGCTTAGCTGGGGTTTTTCATGGCAGAGCTGCAAACTGCTACTGCAGGGGTACGTGTGGGTCCCAGCAGGTAGGAAAGCTCCTCCTGTGGCATGCTGCAAGGGGGTTTGCTCTGTTTGTGTGTCCTGCCCACAGCATGGACACTGAGAGGCTGGGCAGAAGGGAAAAAATTAAACCCCGTGAGTGAATTCTTCTTTCTCCTGCTCTATTCCTTATTATGCCTCTTTCTCCTCGCAGTGAATGTCTGTTTGAAGCCAACAAGATTGCAGTCATGGAGTTTCGGGGAAGGGCATAACTCAGTTTGATGCCATCCTCTGTCTGTAAAAGAAAATGTTAGGACAGGTTAAGCTGGGCAGTTCATATTGATGCTCTACCTGGCATCCCTCTTCTTGCAGGTGCCCTCTGCACTGACCGCAGAGCACAGCTCAGTCAGATGGGTTATGTCAGGAGAATCTGCAATCTTACGGTAAGTAAAAACATCGAGCGAGCAGGAGTTTGCACTGTCACCCAGATGTGAAACAAGTTGCATCAGGTTTAACGCTGCTGCTGCTTTTAGAAGCCTGGGAAGCCAATTTCCAGTGTAAGAAACCATTCCCACCCACTCAGTACAAAACTCATCCCCTCTTCATGGAGCGTAATCAGATTAAACAGGTGAGAGAGAGAGAGCGGAACAAAGAGAGATTAGGTGTAAATTCCAGTCCTAACGTACCTTCAGAAATAGGAATCAGGGTTTTTAACATTGTGAATTACTGCAGGGCTGAGAAGTGCCCCTGATGAAAGACAGAGTTGATATTCAGTCTTATTGTTTTATTTACTGCTGCATTTACAGTGCAGCCAACTAGTTAGCCAGCTACTTACAAAACATATTTAATGTTTGGAGGCACTCAGTATGGCTGTAAAACTGTTTTTAAGGGCATGCAAACACAGCGTGTTAACAGCATTACACATACTCTTGTTCCCTATGGAAAAAAAAATAGAATTCCGAGTAGCCTTGGTCTTGCCCTGAGCCTGGGAGACAGGCTGCAGAACTCACACTGGTTGACTTCCCGGCACTCGATGGGAGCCACTTAGAGGGATGAGCTGCGGAGATCAATAATCCTTACATGCTATAAGTGATGTTGCACCGAGTACTTCAGGGCCGTTAAAAATCCTGCCATAAAGGCTGGCTTGCTAGAAGCCCAGAAATTAAGCAGGAGGGAATAAAACCCGCACAGTGGCTGTAGGGACGGAAAGTCTCGGAACACGAGGAGATGAGAACAGGCGCCGGAGAGAGGCACCCGCCTGCGTGTTTATCCATTTATGAAAATCAGGAATCCACAGGCAAATACGCTCAGCAGTCCCCCAGTGCAGGTAATTGAAAGCGAGTGCTGAAAGCATGAGCTTATATGTCATGCTCCAAGGGTTAATACTCTTCTGGGGCACTTAAGATGAAATCCCTCTGAGTCCACACCGTGTCTCCTGCCTATCCCTCAACCATTACTTTGTTTCTCCTTTCCATAAATTTTTATGATTTAGGACAGAGTGATTTTTTTTCCTAGCAAATCTCATGCTGGCTCACCCTTCACATATTACATTCATCAAGAGGCTCTACAGCTTTCTCTGAGGATCTTTGCTGCTGTTTTTCCTGGTAGTGTGGGGAGGGCTTAGGAGTCCTGGGAGAACCATTAGTTCCTTTTGAAAGGATTGATATGGGCTTGGCCTTCTTCCAGTCCTCTACTGTAGAAACTGTAATTTATCATTAAAAAGCATACATTATTTTTGCGAGCTGTTCAGCTACTTCATTCTCGGTTCCTTCAACTTTTCTGGACGGGTGCCATGGAAACCCGAATGATTTATTATTATTTAGTGGTTGGGATTGAACAGGCGCCTCTTTATTGTCCTTTGTACATCTCCATCAGCAGGAGTAGCCCAGTCCCAGCATCGGGTGCAGGAGGGATGGTAGGACCAGCCAGCACGACAGGACAGTGTGTTCAGCATCACCTGCTGAAGCTGCTTGGCAACAAGCTGAGCTGGAGGCTTCATGTCTCCTTTAGGTGTGTTGGGTTTCTGAACCAGAGGAGTCAAGGCAAGATTCCTCTCCTTTCATGTGCTACAATATGATCGTATCTGTGTATTTGGTCTCACGGTGCTGCTCTGTGCCTCAGTCATTTTGGTATCACACTGAGGTGCGGTCAGCATCCCACATCTAGCTGTCTCTGAGCCTCCCCTGTAAAGCTGACATAAAGGTCTAGGCCTGAAGCTTGTTTCCCATCATCTCAACAACCCTCGCTTCTCTCTGCTTTGGGGGACTTCTTGTTGTCCTGTTGGCATGGGAATGGGAATAACCATCATCTCCTTCCCAGTTCTTCTTCCTCTTCACTGATGTTTACTGATGCTTTCTGGGCACCCCATACTTATCTCAGCCCATTTTTTTCCAATAAAAGGCTTAGAAGAAATAACTTAGTGCTACCCTATGGCATGCAGAAATGCTCCAAGTGATACGTTAACAAATCAATTAGTCAGAGTAATACAACGAGCCTGCTGCTACCTATGCACAAGAAATGTAGAACACATGTAGTGCTGCCTTATGTTAGCGGCAGGATGGTCAAGTAATGCAGGACAGCAGACTTCCTCTCCTGAGCTTATTTTGCTGGTGCAGACACCAAGGCTGAGACATTTAAACAAGAAGACGCAGATCCCTGAGGCTGAACATAAAATATTTATATGAAGAGGCCATGGACCAATAAATTTCAGTTATAAATGTTTACGGCTGAAGGTAGTAATAAATAACCTTCCAAAAGCAATATTTCAATTTGTGCTTATTGTACTTGTAGTACACATTACATTTTCAGGAAACAATAATAATTATAGCAGGACATAGAATTAGCTCATGTTTAATGAATGATTACCCAGTTTAGTTGTGATCGTTATAACATCAGGACACAATTAAAACTGTGAACTGTTGTTTATTCTGGAGAGATATGGGACTGTTTCTCCATGGCTACCATTTATATGACCAACCAATGCATAATCTGTTCATTACATTGTGACAGAAGTAGGTAAACTTTAATAAATTTGTTAGACAACTCCTAATTCTTGAATTTCCAGCCATCTAACTTCAGCTCTGCAGGCTTCACATGGGCTTTGGCCACAGAGAGTTAAAGCCAGGAGAAAATTCACTCTTTGATAAGCGTAATGTCTGTCTCCTACTGATCCATAAGGACCCAAATCTAGATCGTTGCAGGTTGTCCTCTTCGATCCCCTCCCACACACTCACTGCACCCAGCATGGCTGTTTGCTCCTCATTGCTTCGGGCAATGCTGTCCTCTTCTTTGGCTTGTGTATCTCTCACAGGGCAAGGCATAGCTTTGTTTCAAGCTGCTATCTAACAATTAAATGCATGAGATTGGTTTGGAACACAGAGACGTGATTTGTTTACATCAACAGAAGTGTTCACATTTATTACATCATTGATGTAGCCTTGTCTGGTGTAAGCAGACTGATTTATGCTTTGTAAAATTGAGTCACCCCAGTGCAAGGCAAGCACCTCCTAATTCTGTCTGTCTGTCTGTCTGTCAGTCTTGCCTCCTGGGGCTGCAGCTTTCCTGTGGCAGGAACCCCTATGCTCTTTTCAATGCATAGTGGGGAGCTCCTGGCTTGCCCATCTGGCACATCCTGGTAGAGTGAGAGATAGCAGAGTTACAAATAACTCTGTGAGCTTGCACACAAACTGGAGAACTCTTTTGACCTGGCTTGAGCCTTTGGCAGGTGAGCTTCACTTGTCCTGCTGGAGCTTTATTGTTTTCTGTTGACCGTAAACTGTTTCACAGCAGTTTCAGCGCGATTAGCTTTCACTGAACAACTTTTTACTGCTTATAAGCTGGCTTTCTAGGTGATGTTTGGATCTGCTTCGTGGGTGCTAGACTGCTGTGCTTAACACCGAGGAGGTTTAGCAGCAATGGGAAGGATGTTTGGATGCTGGGAAGGGGCAGACCTGGAAAACAGTGAGACAGTTAACTTATCCTACGTGCTCCTTGGGTTAATGCACTCAGGGAGCTGCCTTCCTTCTGTCTTCTCATTTCTTAGAGACTATGAGAAGCTTGCCAAATTTCCCCCTCATAGTCTGCATCTCTGCTAATAACCGCCTGAGATAAATTTAGCTGGGAAACCAAACTGGTTGGTTTGCCTTTTGGGGGAAAGCAACCCATTTGCAGGCTTTGATCTTCACTGCGATGTTTGGAATGTGCAAGGAGAGCAAAAAGGAGAAAGAGGCAAACATTTGAATGCCGCCCTCTGTGACAGCCTCCCTCTTGGAAGTCTGTGTTGTCTCAGCAGTGGCCCAAAAGTAATGACATGTCTGGTAACAGCACAGTTTCCACGCTCCCTTCCACTCTTCTCAATGAGGTTGTGACCTTTTAGGCTGCAGAAAAACAGTATTTCATGGCAAATTTTTCTCATTAGCAAAAGCTAAAGGAATATTTCCAAAAGCTGTAGGTGGGAGCTTGGATGCAGCTCATACAGCCAATGCACGAAGGGAGCTCTGCTGCCACTGATGAGCTTCTCTTGATCCTAAAGTCGAGAGTGTGGTCAAATGTTTTGGTGCACAGGGACCTTGGAGTCAGAGGTGAGCTTTGTGCAGAACGGCTAGACAGATGGAGGGATGGAGAGACTCCAACAGAATGATGAAAATATTAATAAATATTAAGATCCCCATTAATTATTGAATTGCTAATTGAATTATTGAAGAATAAGTATTAATATTCATAGCATCCAGATTGGTGATGATAGATTAACCATGATGGCATAATTTAACAAACATTTTTAAAATAAAACATTGAACAAATAACGTGTCCACCATTTTTCTGTCTTATAAAATGAAGCGTGAAGGGCTCATGAATGTATGCAGCCTTTACTGATTTAAAAACAAGCTTTTGTGTATTTTATTTTTATTCTGGATAGTTTTATGTTAGATTTTGTTCTCAGATTGTCTCCCAATAAACTTCTACTCTCCCTGAGACAGGAAGAAATCTATGGTGAAATAAGCTTGTAGTAGCAGCGCTATAAATCCATGGCATAAGTAAGTACAGTAGTAAGTGCATAATATGGCTCTATTCCTTTCCACTCATCTCTCTTTCTGAAGTCTATATAACACAGTGATTGATGTGTATGGAAACCTTTTAGCACATATTAAACCAAGGAATCAAAATATTTTTTTAAGCTTTTCCAAGATCTGTTGATCCAAATTCATATCAGAGTCTCCTGGAAAGGTTATGTTGACTGTTTTCCAAATTCTTTCTCTCATTTAATAGTTTCTATATTTCATTTTTTTTTTCCATGGCAGTGGCTGTAAAGCATAGCCAAAAAAATAAAGAATAAATCAAAATGGCACACCGAAACTCGGCAAGGAACGTTTCTGAAACAGCATTTCCAAAGTGAAATTTGTGGTTTCCAGAAAGCATCGGATTTTGAAAAGCTGATTTGGGCTCATTAATAAGAAAAAACAAGTTGTAATCCAAAAATAGGTATTTTTAACCTGAAAAAGATGTATTTTGTTGGAGAAGAAGGTTTAGTCGAGAGCACCCCGCCAGATCTGACAATAAGCCAGATTTTTAAGTCTCATCTGTAGGAACCCTTTCAAACAGATGTGTTCGCTGTCTGTGATTTTATCATCTTTTCTCTAAATTATTTAACTGCACTTCACAGGGAAAAATGGTTCTTTGACTTCCTTCACAATATAACATCATGTCAAAAATAGACTTGAGATCCTGTTATTTATATTACTGAAGTACCGAATGGCCTTGCCTGAGAACAGGCTGTTCCAGCATTAACTGGAGCGCAGTGTTTCAATGGGAGATGGTCTGTGCCATGAAGAACTGACACGTGAGGTAAACAAGGACAAGGAGTCTTCTGACAGCTGGCGCAGCCCAAGACCACCAGCTGGAAGTGGTTAAGTACAAGTGGCAAATCTAAGCCATTTTCCAAGGTATCCTACCGTGGTCTGTTTATTCATCTTTCCTCTCTGGTAGCTGGGATGGGCTTGGGATGTGTTCCTGGCGGACAAGAGGTAGAAAATTCCTGCTTTAATATAGCATTTGTACTGATAAATGAGCTGATTAAGGAAGCAGATCCAAAAATGCACCCATGTTGTAACGCGGCAGAAGATGAGCTGACCAGGAATGGGGATAACTAAATTTATTCATTCAGTGGGTGGACATTCCTGTCTAATAAACCACAACGACAGATCCGTCATAAAAAAGCTGGGCTATTAAGTTTCTGATTAGCAAACACAAACTGGAACACCTCTTGGATGTCTGGAATGAGGCACCTGTGCTAAGCGCAGGGTCAGGCTGGCCCGCTTTTCAGAGCCACTGCTGTAGTTACCTTCCAGCAGGAATGGCTAGTGAGGCTAGTCCTCTAGGACTAAAGCTAAGAGTGGAAACTTAATGCTATCTTTCATTTATCTGGAAACAAACAAACAAAAAAAGGTAACTGAAAATGCACAGTTTTTCCTAAGCTTTGGAGTAAGTTTCAGTACTTTGTTAAGCCTCTTTGTGAGGGTGTGGGCACACCTAGCACTGAGCAGTCTGCAGCTGTATTATATTGCTTTGTTTTTTTATTTTTCAGTGGAATACGGACAAAATAATGATTGAGATTTTAGCTGCATCCTTGCGTAGGGTGAAAGACGAGGTGATGCTTCTTTAGCAGCTGTTGCTCTTAGAATTTACTGAGAGCTTTGTTGGTACACGAGCTCTTTTCAGGACTGCGCTTCCTCTGATATATTGGAAGCTATTTCTTGGCGTGGAGTAATTAGGCAAGGCAATCGCACAGTGGAAGGCATGGGAATGCTGGCTGATCACGGCCTGCTTCTTGCTCAAGTGCCGCACTCACTGATGAGCCCATCCTTGCTGTTGGCAGTTGTGTTTTCTGGGGCAAATGAAGTCGCTGGGGGCTGCAGGTTTCCACAGGGCTAAGACAGTGATCTGGAGCTCTGGGAGACGTCTCTGTAGAGCAGCACTTTCTGTAGGCAGACAGGGGTGTCCTCAAGAAGATGTGGTCATTAAATGTCCTCCCAGAGGGGCTCAGAAATGCAATCTGTAGTTTGAAACTTGTGTGCCTGCAGCCACTGGAGCATGAGGGGTCCATGTCTTGTTTTCTGACATGTGTTTGTGTAAGGGGGGTGTGAAGTTGGCCCAAAGAGACAGCAGTGCCCTTCCTCCCGTTTGTCACTACATCTGGGAGACAAAATTGATTTCTTTTCTTAATAATAAGTTCCTGCAGAGCTTTGCTTGTTGTGAGTTCTCCTAATGGGCCCATTTTGGGCCGTCTGTGGAGAAGTTACTGGCTTTATCCTGCTCCCTGCTCACCCACAGGTTGTTGGTGCTCAGCTTGGCACTGATGGCAGATGACTCAGCCACCCCGCAAGGATTGCAAACCTCTTTGGGAATCCTTGCTCTGTGGCTAGTGAGAAGGTGATACTGTTAGTGATAGCACAAAAAGATTGGCTGAAATAATATAAAGAGGTTTCCATGGTGATCCCTTCATACCGCAGTAAGTTTCATCCTGCAGTCAGCTGGGTTGTGCTTCTTCCCCCGGAGGAAGAGTCTTCGGCTCCCCCTGCATTATTAGTTACTGCTTGTGCTGGGAAATGCTGACAGACCCCAAGCAAAGCCAGCAACATGGGCATCTCTGCGATGGCTTTGTGGATTGTCCCAGAAACGTTGGGCTGGTCAGGTGGTATGTGAGTGCTTTAGAAATCATCTTGCTTTCTATTATAGATTAATACTAGATATCAAGATACAGATGGAGCTAAAGATAATAGAGGAAAGAAGCAGGTTTCTTCCCACTTTATAGCTGGGGAAAGAAACATAGTGAAATGATGGAAGAGTCCCAAAACCAGAGCCCAGTTGGCATAAGAGGTAGGAAATAATTGTGTTTCCAAGCTCCAAGTTTCTTCTTCTCAGCCACAGAAGACACTTTCTCTCCCATGGTTCAGGGATGTTGATGCCAGTAGGTGCTGACCTTCAGAGAGCACACTGGTGGAGAAGGGAAGCTCTCAACACTTGAGTGACTGCTCTAAGAGCAGCACTGGGAGGCAAGGAAGAGGCAAGGGGTCTTCCTAAGTTATGTGCAGTCCCATGAAAGCATGACCTCTCTTTCCAGGAAATGAGGAAACCCCTCTGGCTGTCAGAGCTGCTTACTCACAGCGCCACATCAGCATGACAGCTCCGAAGAAGAGAGCAGCTGCAAGACATGCCTTGCTTTGGGGAGGCTCAGCAACAGTTTCCCCACTCATCATCTCAGGATAAGAGCATCTCTCCATCTGCATCTCTATGAGTTGCAAACACAGCGCAAGCCAATCTTTGTCATCCAAAACATTCTTAGTAAGAGCAGCAGCGTTTCTCTGAGAAGGTGTGGCATTGAATGCAAATGAACAGTGTGTTGAGATGGTACAAATTTATGCTACAGAAAAAATCTCTTTTATCTGCTCCACGCACTACATGACCAAAAATGTGTTGACCTATGCGTGGCCACACTCAGACCTCTACAGATGGGATTCCTTTGGATCTGTTTATTTTCAGCTCTCCAAGACAGACCTTTCATCAGATGGAGCACGTTGAAAGGCAACCTTTCATCAGATGAAAAAAATACAACTCCCAAGCTATACGGCTGCAAGGAAAAGCTTTTTCAAAAAGAAAGAAATGAAGAAAATGTATGCAGAGTGACTCTGCAAGAAAGCATGAGAAAGCCTTACAAGGCAAAATAAAAAGATACGGGCTGTGGCTGGAGGCTTGGTTCCTACCCCAGCTCAGCACTGTGCTCGGCCCATCGGTGTGCTGGGGAAGAGTGCTTCCCTTGCAGGCTCACAGCTCCCTCCTTGGGAGTGGTATGTGTGCATTGCTGGGCTGAATTTGCTTTGCAAATCTATCTTTGTGTCTTCAGATTAGCTTTATTTGCTCGAGGATTTTGGAGGTAATGCGGGGGAATATTCATGTTTCTGTTAGTTGAGATTTCAGCTTTTTGTTAACATCATGCCAGTATGACAAGCACACAGTGGGTATTTTCAGGCTAGATGACGCTTTGTTTTCTTTGCTTTTCTTTTGAAGCCAGTGACTACTGTGGGTCAGCTGGGGCTGACCATTGGGTAGTGGTTTGGCTAGGTGTATGCTGCTTAGCAGCACTGCTGTAAAACCACTGAGCCTGGCAGGTGCAGGAAGGTCATCCGAGGACATATACAAACGCTAACCCTCAGCACTGAGTGGGTGTGCTTTGGCTGTGCAGTGTGCTCTGCTAGCACAGCTGATAGTACAGCCTTCATCTTCCCGCAAGCACAAGTGCATCCCTTTGCTCCCAACCTGACTGCAAGACAGAAGCGTGGTGTGTGGTCTTGTATCTGCGAGAGCTAAATAATCATTTCTCGCTGCTTGCTCCTCTGTGTAACCTGGCATTAATCTGGGAGACGATGCAAGTTGTGGAACCTGATTGCCTGTGCTCTCAAATTTGGACACAGGGAAGCAGGAAGTCACTGGTCATCGTGTGCCAGAGGAACCTTTGGATGCTTTCCCACCAGCTAGTTTTATTCCCAGCAGAAGATACCGGTTTATCACAGGTTTCTTTATTTAGAGAAGAAAGACTTATCTCAGCAGGAATTTTTGCCTCAGACCAGCCCTCCCCTATGGGGCTGGGACATCTGCTGTCTGTCCACGTGACCCAGGACAGCCTAATGACCTCAGCACATTGCGCCTGGTGAACAGGAGTTCCAGTCAAAGACCACAGGCAGATTCAAAGAGTCAAAGGGTGTCTTCAAGATGAGGCTGGACTGGGCTCTAAGCACTCTGATCTAGCTGGTGATGTCAATATTCATTGCAGGAGAGTTGGACTAGAAGACCTTTAAAGGTCTCTTCCCAACTCAAAAGATTCTATGATGCTACGATCTTCAAAGCATAGGAGGGCAGGAGGAGAATCAGTAGTGGTTTCTATAGCATAATAAAATAAGTTGAATTTGCACAAAGTGGCAAGCTGTGATATCAAAACAATCTTTGACTACCTCACAAACCAAGCTTGTGCATTTTCACCAGCAACATTTCTTAGCAAGATGTTAGAGATGCTAGTGCAAAAGAACAAGAGGTGATAGAGCGTGGGCTATTGCTATAGGTACTGGAGACTATAGAAATACTCCTGGTTTGCTTAAGACCCAGAGGGTGAGCATGTTGCCCTTCCTCAAGCTACAAGAAAAGCATAATTTTGCTTGTTCTAGTGCCAGGCTGGCTGCCTGGGATCCCAGTGGGCATGGTAGCAACTACATGGGAGAGCTGCAAGAGAAGAGCGTTCACCAAAGCACGCTACTCGGACCTTGGGGATTAAACAGTCTGTTAACAAAGCAGCCTTGCCTGAACCTTTGCTGAGGTTCAGAAAAGCCCCAGAATTCTTTCTGATGTCAGTCTTTGCCCTTGTTGTCTCAGAAATTGGAGAGGTGCCATCCCACCTGCTCTGCTGCAGGACTCTGGATAATCGCACCTGATCGGTGTTGGCAGGCAGCCACTGGAAACCGCTAGCAGCACGCTCAGAAATTGCACCAAGGTAAGCAACCACCAACTCCCGAAACGTGGCACGCGCGGGAATTTGTTACTCTTTCTTAAAAAAAGAGGAAAAAAAAAAGATTTCCTCCCCTCCCCCACTATTTCCATTTGTTAAAAACGTGCAAGCACCTCATTAACTCTGATGGTATGATATTTTTGGCTAGCCGCATTGCTAAGCATGTGTTAAGCTCTGATGAAGTGCAAGAAACTACCTTTGTAACAGCAGTGGTGTCTTCTGAATGCAGTTAGCGCCTCACCAGTGCTGATAAGGTGCGAAAAATGATCTTCCCATCTACAGTTGTGTCAACTGAATGCAATTAGCACCTTTACATGTGTTTAAAATCATGACCACAGGTAATACGTTTCAGCAGCCTGCAATACATTAGCACTTAATCCCATCTTTGTGAATCGAGGGGGGAAAAAATCACTGCAAAACCAGCACAATGCATGCAATTAAGTGCCATTAACATTCCATTAACTATTTTTAATGAACTAAATCCGTCCCAGATTGGTGAACAATGGACTAGGGACTTTGCATAGTTCACTGCAGAAGTTGCTTACGCGGTAGTCTTGTGTCAAGGCGAGATCTGCTTATCCCTGCTAGACTTGTTTCAGTGGCTCTCCTAAAATGCCGTGGCGAAGCTCTGCTTTTGCTTCCTTGGCACGGGCATTTAAGAACATAAGAGCAGCTGCGATTTGCCCAGACTAAAGGTCGATCTAGCCTGCTGTTTAGTCTTGAATGACCAGAACTACTGGATGCTGATGCAGAGGGTATGAGCCTGTGAGCCAGCTCACCATTGGAGCATCTCCAGCTGCTGTCCCTCAGCCCATCACCAAGCAGCCAATGCTGAGCACCCTGGGATGCTGGACATGCAGGATGCTCATCCCCAAAAAATGGAAAAGGGGGAAAAAAAGAGAAAAAAAAAAAGCACAGTATGTATTTTTTCCTTTGATGCACATTGCCAAGACACTCTGTATTGATCACTATCATATTGCTCTCAGGCTATTTATCTCTTCTCTAACATTAGTAAAAATGATCAAACCTTTAGCTCTGTATGGAAGTCTCTCCACGTCTGAATAATCTTTGTCAGCACTCTCTGAACTCCTCCTTTTTAAAACTTAGTGGACACAGGATGAGGAGGACTTATGCAAGAGTGCTGATAATTCTTTTCCATACTAACAGAGTGTGCATGCAGCATGGTGGTACTCGGACACCATATACTCACACCGGAGAAGCCTTTACTGGGAATATTTCAAAGCTGTAAAGAAAGAAACTAACACTGACACGTACCGGAGTGGAATTCAAAGGTAATTTCACATTGAACTAATGATAAGTCTGAGCTGTTTTCTGACTTTTTAAACTTTTATTTCCTTTTTTTTTTTTTTTTTTTTTTTTTTTTGCACTTGAATTTGTAATTGTAAGAGAAAAATTCACATCTGAGAAACGCGATGGGGAATGTTCAGGGCTTCTCCTACTGACAGAGGTGTGGGGCTGTGTGAAGATTGCACCTTGCTCGGATGTAAGGGAAACACCATGCTCAACTCCTTGCATAGCACAGGACATAACGCATTACTCCTAGAGCTTGTGGCCAAACCAGAGCGTATCTTTGCAAAAAGCACACTCTATCTTGCTGCAATTCATTCTTGACCATCCTTTATTTCATCTGTATTTCCACAATTCACGGTGCTCTGTACAGAAATAACTGTTCAGAGCAAGATTAACATCTGTAAACTGCTATTTGAAAGTGATATTGTCTTGCTTCCTAACCTAAATCAAGCCCTGTCCGGATTAATAGAAATGTCTACTGTGAATTTAGATGCTCGTTTTGTCTTCTCACTGAAGCTAAGGTCGCTGCTAAGCATCAGAGTAGAGACTCCTTCCTTTCCTCTCTCCTCTCTCAGCTTAGGACATGAAGTTACCTTTCAGCATCTATGTCCCAAAGCACCAAGAGAGCTTAGGTGTCTAACTCAGCCTTCTGGATCAGCAGTGCTAATGGAAAGGGGCTTGATCTGAAGCATGCTGGACTAGGTGAGTGGTTGGGTCGGGCTGATGCTGGCTTTACTACTTACTTGATATAATGGATAAACTTGTGTGAGATCTATGAGATACAGCATGGAAATCAGGCATGAGGGACTCCCCACCTGTACTTCTTTGATTAATCTTTGTCTTTTAGGGATTTTGTTGCTGTGTTGGGACACGTGCCTGTCTGCTTAGTGTATCCATGTGTGACAATACTCTAGAAGGCATTTTTTGCTTAGACCTTATTTTTCACTTGCAATGCTCTTTTTTGAAAAGAAAATCCTGGCCGCATCTGCAGCAAGGACTGTGTTAAGGGTGGGATGAAGGGGATCGATGTCCCCACTGCCCCCCAGGCTCTCCCATCTCCAATGGGACTCAGGAGACCTGCAGATTATCACAAGCAGGCAATGCAATTCTCTGCAGCTTGCTGAGATCCAGGGCAGCCAGTCTGACTCTATTTTAAGGGAAAATTCCTACAGAAGAGGCAAAAAGAGACAGATCAGCATTACTAACTGGATTTGAGGCCATGTACCCGGTCCAGGCAAGCCAGTGCTGCGGCAGCATCCTGCCCAGAGCTGAAGCATCGTACAGCCCCATTTGGGTGCAGCCAAACACTGACAGTCATCCATTCTGTAAATTAAATTTCACTCCCCTCACTTGTTGAAGGATTGCTGATCTCGCAGGTTAGCATGGATTGATTCCAAAACCTGTAAGAGTAGTGAGAGAGAGCTTTGGCAGCCTTTGGGTCCAGCCTCATGTAGAAGGTCCTTCTGCCCCGGGAGGAATGAGGTAGGTGCCCCAGGAGTGGGTTTTCCTCTCTGTGCTGAAACCTTTTCTTTAAAACATCGAGAAGGGTCCTAGTGTGAGCCAAAGGGTTGAGTGTCTCCTTGAACCAGGGTGTAGATCCAGTTACAATATCCTTGTTCCTTGGCCAGAAGCCCATGCAGTGGGATGGGAGGAGGAAAATGTGAGCGAGTAACTGGAGATGGGAGAATATTGCTGGGTAGGCAGGGCCTGAAAAGCAGAAAATAAAGGAAAAACAAACAAAATACCACCAAACCCAAAAGCATGATGCTTTATTCAACCTGTAGATGACTCCTACTGAGTTTTCTATTGATGTGCAGAGAGGAAATAACCTACGTAGGCTACTGTGCAACACAAGTTTTTATAAAACTGTATCTATTTAAACAGAGGAATATGCTTTTTCCTGATGAGGTCTCTGAAAAACCAGCAGTATGTCACTTGACCCAAGTCTTTAACTGGAACTGTCTTGCCATTTAATTTCATTAAATTGCCTGGACTATGGGGAGTTCATTAGTAAGTAATCCAAAGGCTAAAGCTCTCTGAGCTAGTTCAGCTCTCAAACACTTATTTGTTTGCCAGATTCAGTAAAGCAAAACCCCTTAATAGGCATTGGCAGTATTTACAATGTGCTCTCCTCTGATGTGGGGACAGCAACACATGTACCAGGATGACTTCATATTTCGGCATGAGATTTTCAGAGGACACCTCCAGGACAGTCACACAGCTCCCTGCCTTCTACTGGGCAAGCTTGGGTGGATGTGCAGAGGCTGCTCTGTGTCCCAAAATTCTTGCTTCTGGCAAAGCAAGCCAGAGAATCTCATATATTTCCAAAAAGCTTGCAGGGATGGCTGCTGTCGCCAGCAATGCAATGCTGAACCTGCAAGGGACTCTGGCTTTGTCATCCTGCTGGGCCATGTACTGGATTACAATCTGTTTTATTTCATGCCATTTGCCCAAAGGATACCAAAGATGTAAAGCACCTCTAAGATGTTGGCGGATTGGAAAAAAAAAAGAAGAAAAAGGATGCTGATTTGCTGCTTTATTTCCTCTGAGTGGGGATTCAGAGGAGTGAGAAGGGTAAGGAGCTTTCTCCTGCTGTGTAAAGGGAGCTGGGAACCCAGAAAGCAAGTGAATATAGTTAAGTTTCAGAGTACTTAATTCATCAGGTATAAACAAGATTTACAGGTGAGTGAGCTGAAGGTTTGGATGGGGAGCTCACTAAAGTTGCCTGAAATCGCTGAAGGAATATCCTCATTCCTGTACACCTGGATTTATTTTTCTAAGGCAGCACATAAAGACCAACCAAACCCTCTGCTGGAAGCCTAAGGGGGATTCCACATCCCACAAGTCCCCTCAAGCATTTAAAAACAAAATAAAATAAAACCTCTTGATGTGCTTTTTGGTGGAAGTCCAATGCAATCATTTGGCCCTTGGGCTGGAGCTAAGGGTTGAGGCTCCACGCAACAAAACTTCTCCGACTTGAGCTAAAGCTGGTGATGCCTGAAGTGGAAATAGGTTTTTTTGTATTTGAAAGCCATTTTGCGAAATAATTCTTGCTGAGCTTTAGCGTAGCTGCTGCACGAGTTGTTTTGAAAGTACCCGATGCCATCTGCCAGGTGCCTCTCACAAAGAAGTTCTGGAATGAATATCACGGAGGGAAAAGCATCAACCTGAGCATTAGATACTCAACCATTGGCAGATCTGTGGAAGTTTCAGCAGTGCGGGTTTGGTTGCGGAGGTGGATTTCGATGGGACCGTCGGTGCCAAACAGCCAGCAGACGGACATCTCCCTGCTGGGGTTGCCCAGACCTGTCTGAATTTACACCAGGGCACGTAATCCCAGAAAGAGCTCATGGTGAGCAGGGTGCTGCCAGACACAACTCGCTTGTCTTCTGCTGAGCAGAAAGCTGGTGGGCAGCTCTGGGGCATGCACGGTGTGAGCTGACTTCGTCGCTGGGGAAAGGGGCCGAGCTCCTGCCCTCGGTGCTGACAGTCCAGGCACTTTGGAAGAACCAGAATTATCCGCAGTTCTGACAGACTCCATCAGCAGTTGGGTGTCTGGAAGAACAATCTTCTCCCACCCTCCCCAACGGGTACTGTGCAAGCACAGGATCCGCCTTAAAGCAGCGAGGGCTGCGTTTTTATTCCTTGACCTTTCTTGCTGTTCCTTTCTGGACCCGGAAAGCCCATCCCGGGTGTGGGCAGCGGGGATGAGCAGGGAACAAACGCGGCACAGCAACGACACCTGGCGATGCACAGCGGCTGCTGCATGTGCTGCCTGGGAGCTCGCCGTGGCCTCCCCCCGCACCAAGAGCCTAGAGCAGCCACGCATATGGGTACTGCCTTCGTTTGGAACCTCCCTGAGCCTTTACTTTCAGTTAAAGTCGCTGCTACAAAGCACTGAGATCTTTTCTCTCTAGCACGTTTTGGGGAAACCTGTTCTCCACCCATCTGCAGGTATCTGCAGACATAATCGCACAAGTAATGTTTTGTTTTCTTTTTGCAAGTAGCATGTGCAAATATTCTGTTGTGTATCTGAGGCTCAGTGGAGCTGAAGACACATCCCCTGATGCAGAGCAGCATTCCATCCTAAACAAGGGCTGTATTGTCCATCTCTTTCCACTTTTATAGCTCCAAGGGGAAGCTGTAGGCAAAAGTCATAGTCACAGCGTAGCTTGAAGGGGCCTCAAAGCCCATCCAGTTCCAAATCCTGCTGCGGACGGGGTTGCCAGCCACTAGCTCAGGCTGCCCATGGCCCATCCAACCTGGCCTTGAGCATCTCCAGGGACAGAGCATCCTCAACCTCTCTGGGCAATCTATTCCAGCACCTCACTACCCTCTTAAGTGAAAATCTTCCCCCTGACATCTCATCTAAATCTTCCTCCCTTTCGTTTAAAGTCACTCTAGACTTGCTCTCTGGAGCTCAGAACTCAAGATTTCAGAGTGGATGTTGAGTTGGTGCCCGCCATCTTCCAGCAGACCATTCAAAGTGCCAGCCCAGCTCAAGAAGCAGAATATTCTTCTGAAGGCCCTTTAGCTTCAACCTAAGTTGAGCTATGAGCATTTTTATACTGACCTCCTGCAAAATCAGCATGTCTGGGAACCACGGCAGAGTGTTGGCAGCTAAGTTTCTCTTTGAGTCTTTGTTCACACCAGTGCTTCAGAGCAGAGCTCGCAAGGCTGAGGTCATGCTCTGAAATGGATCAGAAATAAAGGAAGGGTTTTGCTGAGGCCCTGCTACATCAGCCTGCTTAGCTTAAGGTAATTGTGAGCAGGCTGAGTGTCTGTCCAACCTGTGAACCTGCTTTACCTCTGTGCACCTATGGCATGTAGCAGCAGAAATCACCATTGAAAGTCAATGAGACCTTGTTCAGAACAGCCCCAGGTACTTCTGAAAGTCTTATCCTCTCCCGTGCAGTTCTAAAGACTTCCAAATTACAGTTAATTCCTAGGGCTCACGTGTTCTGGAGGAGCTCCCACTGGTGGGCCTCCCCCTGGGCAGGCTGTGTTGGAAGGCTGCTGGGGCTCAGACCTTTGGTTACACGAGAGAGCCTGGAGGGGCAAGAACAGAAGATCATCCAGTGCAAGAGCAAGGCAGGTTGAGCTGTGATCACCCCCCAGGTCACGCTGATGGGCTGCAGTGCAACAACCGAGACCCAAAGGCCAGAGCTGTGACCAATGTTTCATGGGAAGAGTATTGATGTTTATTGGACGGCACTTGGGTCTAGCTGAGAAATCCCACTACTCTTGGGGAACCCCTGTGACAAAAACCAGAGTGGCTGTGGTTTTGCATGGTTTGTGGTGCTGACTTATTTCTTTCATGTGGAAACTGAGGGCCCCATCAAACTCGGGGTGAAAGCAATGCCAGCGAGGCCTGTAATTAGGCCACCTGCCTACTGAGCCATCCTGCTATTGTGAGGTTTTCCTCACTGGTTTCAATTCCTCTATTAGGGACTGTCAGTCCCTCCCATGTTTTGTACAAATGAACAGGAAGAGGGACCCCTATAAATGAGATGGGAACTTGTAAGGTTTTTCCTCTGACCCTTCATCCACTTTGGAGGAACTCCCAAAATTGGCAGCAGGCGGTGAAGCCAGCTGCATGTTTCAGTCTGCTTCTCTCCTTCCAGCCTGATCTGACTGGAAATAAAACCTGAGGTTCTGTTAACTTCAGGCAAGTTAAATAATCTTGCCCCATAGGTCAGACTGGTTAAAAACAAAAAGTCTCAAGGAAACTGTGGATGTCTGGGGTTCAGTTTTGGTGCACTGCATCAGAAATGAGACACAGCTGCAGCTGTCGGGGGGGGGGGGGGGGATGTTCAGCTGCCAGCAATCTGTAGTATTATGACAGCATTTCTTAATTCTGTCTGAAATTTAGCAGAAAATTGCCCAAAAAAAACTTAACCTGGTTTATAAACTTTTTCAAAGGTGAAAGAGGAAAGTAATAGCTGCAGTGCCATCCCGTGGCTTTCGAAAGGATGTTGTCTCCAGGAGAGCTGTCTTGGATCACATGGGGAAGCACAGTAACTTGAAGGTAAGCCTCATTACCTCCTTGCTCGTAATCTTTCTGGACAGAAAACCCAGCTGCTGGTGACTCAGGAAACGGTGATTCATGATGGAAATGGCCCTCACACCCAAAAGAGTTTGACACTCTGTCTTCACAATACCCACACTGGGGACTAAAACGTAACGGAATGGGGCGTCATTCTTGTTGAGGAGATGCGTATCTGGACGCAGTGGAAAAAACTTGCTGAGGCCCATGAGCTATTTTAAGGGTGCAGTATTGTTCGTCTCGCTGATAATTTAAACGTCAAGCTGCTCGACACCTTGTGGAATTTTTAATCTCTTAAAATAGATTTTAAGGTGCCACCTTTTCCGCTGATCGGTGCACAAAATGGTGCTGCGTTAACTTACTAAAATAATGTTCGTCAGCTTGTACAAAGGAGCCACAATATTTGGGCAATGCCTGGTGCTATGACTTTAGTAAACAGAAGTTTTGTGTCCTCATGAGGCCTGGGAAGGCTGCAACTTGTTGTCTTGACGATCTCTAGAGGTCCCTTCAAACCCCTACAATTCTGTGATTTCAGCCAAATTCCATGCTTTCCCCAGGCCTTAGGGGATTGGCAGCAATGCTTTACACTGAGGGGCCCTAGGAAGGAGCAGGCTTCTAGCCTGGATTCACCCTTTCTTATCTTCCAACGAATTCAGATGTGCACAAAAACAGAGAAAATAAGATTTCAGTGAGTTTGCTGCTCATGGGACAGACTCCTCACTTCAGTTGCTGATCTGTGTAACTATACAAGAGAAGGCCCACTGGATACCTCTTAGTGCTTATTGCCTCCTATAAAAGCATCTTGATGACCTCTCCTTTGAAAAGATCTGACACCTCTGCCCCGCAGCAAACCTGTGATGCTCAGCAAAATGGGGAGTCCTCAGGCTACTCTAGGGCCTTTTCTTTGCCTTCTGCACAGCTTGTGCTGGCTTACAGCTAATGGACACTGTGCTTCCTCCCACCGCCAGCTTCCCCAGGACATTCCTTTGCTCAGATGCAAAGTCATTTCTGCATGCTTAAGATGTATCAAATATTCAAACCTTCTGTCTCCAACTACTCACGTGTTCCTGCATAGTAGAGAAAGAAAGCAGACCTTGGTGAGGTATGCTTATCTCATATTTGACTGACATAATGGAAGCATCATCCCCTGGTGTAATGGGATCATGGAAAAACAACGAGGCATGAAATTATTTTCCTTCCTTCCCAGATAAATCCCTTGTTGTAAATTAAAGCTTTTACCCATTTAACTACAGGTGAATCACCGATGCCTGCATAAGTCTGCTGTTAATAAGGAGGGAGATTATCCAGGACAAACACTTGGATCTCTTGGGTCTCTCTTGCTAACTATAACATAATGTTCTTCACAAGTCATGTTAGCACCAAGATAATGGGGAGCTGGGGAAATGAGTGTAATGCAAGTGGCTCTCAGCACTTGGGAGCTGGATGGATCCCAAAGGCTGGAGTGATATCTCCGTGTTGTAAGTATTAGCCAGTTCTTCATTGAAAAAGCACTTTGGATTAGCATCAGATCAGCACACACATACAGGCAAACCTTGCAGTGGGTGGAAGAATGGCTTTCATGAGGCTGTCAGGAGCATCCTCTCACTGGGCTCTGCCAGCAGCAGATCTAAGCAAGCCTGTGTGGTGAGCTTTGCATTCATTACCCTCCCAGACAAAATCTGAGATTATATGCATACTGTAGCCAAAGCAATCGAGTATAACTAAGCCAATAGGAAGATAGAGCTTATCCTATTTTTCACTTAATTGTCTTTCAAAGTGAATTGGAAATACTATTTGTTTTAAACAGCGGATATCAATTCTTATTCAAAGGTCTTGAAACTTTGTGTGTTTTATTCCTGTACTTTGGAGATCAAGGGCACTGAAATCTCAGCCCTGTCCAGGGCAACACCGTCCCTCTCTGCTGAGGTGAAATAAGCCAGAAAACAGAATCTACCCGAGGCAGATCTGATGAAGGTTCGTCAGCACCCCCAGCCACACAGGGCTGCTTCCTTCTCATTATTAGACATCTACTTCCTAATGCAAGACAAACCTCTCCTTCTACCACTTGCAAGCACCTCAAAGAAGGCATTTCCTTTCTCTCAGTAACAGTCATGTGAGGATTTCTGTATGCCCTCCTCTTCTTCAGATTGCGTTTTCCACCAGCTTCTCATGGACTATGTTTTCAGGATACGTGCTTGTGCCTATGTTCTTCTATGACCCATACCCTCTGCTGCATGGGTCATGCAGTATTCATTGCAGTGCCAGTCCATGACTGTTTTGCTTCTTACTGATGGTACTGAAGCTGTAATAATCCTGCTGCATTTTTTTCTACCTGCTATCAAAGACAAATTATTTGAATTGTGCCCCGTTGTAAGCACCAACCTACCTCTTTCACAAAAGCTGGAGTCAGCAAGAGAGGTTTTAGTGAAGCAGCATTGTTCCTGTTACCTAGGGCATTTCTGCTTTGGATAGAGAGTAGAATTAGTTTTGTGGTTATCCCTAAAGATGTAACATTTCTGCTTCAGTTTGCAGAAAAGAGTGATTAGTGCCCTGAAAACTCACGAGTGCCTGTAGCTCATGGTGGCTGCTGGCAGAGGGTTTGGGTCTTGGTCCACGACAGACTGCAGTGGAAAGCCCACCCCACAGCCTTTGACTGCCTTCCGATCATTCCCTGCACCTCAGATTTAATTTGACCTAACTATAGCTCACTGGCAAACGACAACTCATAGTTAGACAATTTTCAAAGTCTAACTGCACTGGAGTTTTCTCAGTACTTCAGAATTTCTTAATTGTATTAGCCAAGGTGAGGATAATTGCTGCTTTCATATCCTTGAAACTTCTTATACAAAAGAGGCTTATGCAAGAATATGTTCTTTCTCTCCAATAAGTGATCTCTCTGTTATTAAGGAGTGTGCATAGCAGGACTGCTGGGAAGCATTCCACCGAACCATTATGTACTGGAACAAAACCTGAAACCTGCAGATACAAGACTTAAATTACAGTCTGGGACAATCAGAACACACTTCTTTTTCCTGGTGGTCTCTCTTTCGGATGAACGAACGTCACGTCCATGGATAACCTGGTATTTTTCATATTGAGGATCTTCTTTGCAGGAGAAATCTCCTATTTGTAGGTCACTTGTGCTCTGGCATTGCTCCTGGTCTCAGACACCGATGTAGTTGTTGAGCAGGGGCTTTTTCCCTCAGAATTGCATCAGGATCTTAAGCTGTATGTGAGGCTTCTAGACATCAGGGTATCATAGCTGTGTGCTTGAAGACTGAAGTCACTCCAGCAGCAAGAATCAGGCATAAATGTTCTTCCGTAAACTCTAGCATATAAACAGAAACATGTGCATGTGCAATAAGACGCCATGCATCCCTCTGAGACTGCAACTATCATTAAAAAATAAAATAAAACAGGCTAAACAAAGTGTCTTCTAACGGCAGCTCGATAGACTGAATGTGGGAGGGAGGCATGCAGTGAGTCAAACAATCCAGCAAGCGAGTTCTATACAAGTTGCTGATAAGGTAGACGCATTTCACGGCCCATTCTGAGGAAAATATTACATTTCATGGTGCTCCACAGAGGAGGAGAAATCCTATTAAAATCATGAAAAATTATGCATACAAGGTATACATGGGTATTTAAAATGAACCATATTTTCGAACGCAGGATAACAAGTGAAATGAACATCTCTTAGGGATAACAGCAAGTGTCACAGGGGTTTTACACGGGGTCCTTGGTAAGAAGTAATCTTATTATTGTTACAGCACCAAGTTCTTTTGCACCACATTAAATGATGCTCAAAAGTAATCTGTATCTCTCAAATAGACAAACTTGGAGGATAAATATGGAGAATGAGAACCTAATGGCAAGTATTTGAGCGCTGCAAAAGTATCAGACCTTATGGGTAGCTGTTTCCTTGCTTCAGAACTTTAAGTCAAGATGGACTGTACTATCATTCTGAGACATCTGAGCAATGATTTAGGAGGTTTTCCAGTTACCATGGCCGGGTGAAGTACAATCCCTGCTCTGAAAGTACTGCCTCCTATTTTATTACTTTGGCCCATGAAGTCAGGGATGGATGTTGGTGACATGGCCGCAGAGGTTGAACCTTCCCACCAATATTCTGTTACATTTTGTTGGTGTGTGACAGATGCGAGCTTGTTCTGCACCTCAAAACACTTCCAAGTCCAACCAGGAGCTGTTGCTTTCCTGTGACTTACAAAGAAACCAATGATGAGCAATGGAAACTTAATGCCAACTTATTTGCTGAACTTCAATGAGAACCATCACTTCTTCATAGCAGTTAAGTACTGGGATTCAGATGTGAAATTCTGACTGAGCACAAAGAGGTGAGTCATGCAAGCCTACACAAATATCTTCTCGTAGGGAGGAAAACGCGATGTGGAAGGACAAAGAAAAGCTTTCTAACAAGAAGTGGAGCTTTCTGGGGTGGTGGCAGGGTGTTGGTAGAGGGTGGCTCTTCCCCGGTGTGTTGCAGCACCAGAGGAGCTCCTTAAATAGCCATGGCAGGAGAATAAACACAGTGAGGGACCCAAGTCCATACACAAGCACGTACAACATATGCGTCTCACAAGGCATTGAAAGAACATAAGTGTGCAAGGCTCAGTGTGACATAGCAAAATGCTGGTGTCTGCCTTTTGGTATGGGAGCTGTTGCCATCAGTATTTAATAGAAACTGCTATTGGTAACTGCTTTTGGTCTCAGGATATGTGATGTTCATTTTCATTTAATGTGTTTTAAATGGTTTGCATAAAATGAAAGGGGTAACCGTGGAAGAAACCTCAAGCTTCCTTTTTAAAAGCTTGCTCCCGTTTTCCAACTGAGTGTAAAGAGATTTGTGGCACAGTTTGAGGCCCAGCACATGCCCAGGAGCGAAGGCCAAGCTCTGAACAGTGGTCATATTTGCTGACATTGGCTGACTCATAGCAATTCACGAGATTTATGGAAGACCCCCTTCAGACTGCAGTGTTCTGGCAAACAGAATGGATGGGTTAATTTTCCTGGGACTGAGACCCCTAAATTTTCTCTGGCACTTCCCTGGAGGCCTTGCACAAATGTATCAGGGCAGTTACCTGCTGGAGAGGCACTCGTGGCTCCAAGCTGGGGCAGCTGATTGCTACTTATGTGGTTTAAATAACTTGCACCTTTAGCAAGAGAGGACAGCCTGATGGGGATCTGGCATCCCCAGCAGCTCCAAAGACGCAGCTGTGAAAGAGATGACATCTCCTCAACTCCTGCAAGGCTGCTCTTATATCAGGGGAATTTGGATTTCTCTTCTGTTTCTAGTCAGCCTGAAAGGCTGATGGGAGCTGTTTGAGGGGATGGGCCTGTGTCTACCCCTACAGCTACATCCTGGTGGGGCATCTAAAGGGGCTGGGAACACACAGATGAGAGCACCTTGAGTTCCTTTTTGTAATGCTGTGATTTGCGATGCCTTGCAGTGCTTTCTGGAAGTGTTTGGATAACATAATGGGCCCCTTATGACATCTGAGGAGACAAGGTTTGACATTCCTTAGACAGTGTTTTGATGAGGAAAGTGTTTGTATTTAATTAAGACTGCTCCACAGTAATGGGTATGAGGCTGTAGAAAGCTGAGCAGGGATGAGAACAATATTGCCCAAGTCTAGTAATGCAGAAAGAAATTATTAGTTTAACGGGGTGTGAAATTATCCATTTTGTTTTCTTCAGAATTAACTGTAGTTCACTATATAGCCTGCGATGGCTGACAAAACTACATCAGAGGGTTGCCCATGCAAGAAACCAGAAAACATTTCCCTGCAAGTAACTGAGGTGTAGCTCTACAGTTGATAGCAGATTGGTGACAGTGCAGTGCTATGTAAGAAGCTGATTTTAGTCCTTAGGGAGGAAAGCTGGGTGGCTGAGTTTCTGACTGCTTTGGGCACAGAGAAGTGGGAACGGGACAATATTTCAGCAAATACTGACCAGATTTCTGTGTCTGCGTCCTTGTTCTGTCCCATTCAAACTGCTGAAAATTTGTCCAAACACAATTACTCTAGAGAAAAATTGTTTATGTCGGGAAGCCTTAAAATGTAGCTGATGAAATGCATTTTTGAAGTTCTGGTACTGAATGAGTTCTAAAACAGTGATCTTATTCCTCCAGCTCACCCAACCCAATCAACGGTGAAATCTCAGGCTCTTGCAGTCAATTTGCAACTGAAAATGAAGTCAACGTGTATTCAGATGAGGCATTCACAGCGTAATTCCCCACCCAGTTCACACATGGGAAAGCCATAGGTATACAGGGTGAATTTAACAGGAAAAGGGGGGATAAATCTTGCTTTGGTGAACTGGCAATTTAACTTGGTTGTGCTTTGGAATATGCATCCCCAGAGTTTACATGTTTCCACTGCCAGCCCTGGGGAACTGAAACTCTTCAAGAGCTGATGGAAATGAGACTTCAGGCTGCTTCTCCTCTGCTTCATGAGAGATCCCTTGTCCCAGAGTCCCAAATAACTCAAAACAAGTGAAGGCGTTGAAATCACTACAGCAGGTAAGTGCAAACAAGTCAGAGGGCCGTCTGGATATCAGCCCTTTTCAGCTATTTTCAGAATGCCGGTTTTTAGTTCAGCCTTACATGTTGTCCCATTCCCACCCCGTTTTAAGCACTTGTCAGCCTCTCCTGACTCAGCTTCCTCTACCCCTGTGGTCTTGCCTGTGGTCTCAGTAGGGTTTCTTCAGCCGAAATATATAATGACGTAAGAATGTATTGCTTTACTATTGTGTGGAAGAAAAACTGGTCGCTCATCCAGTGTTAATTAGCTATGGCTATGTGGAAAGCGGCCCTTTTCTGAAGAAGTGAAATAGAGACACTGTTGAACGTGATAAAAAGAGGGAGAGCCTTATGAGTTAAATTATAAACATAAAACACTGGCAAAAGTGCAGAAATTACAGCTGTTAATGGCCATGTATAAAATGCTTGAAGAACCCATTGCTTAACCAGCCCATTGAGTCTTGCAGTAATTGTTCTCTGATTGAAATCAATGACAAAATCATCACTGATTTCCCAGGGACTGGACATGAACACAAACACTTTCTGTTTGCCACACGATCCTGAATCTTAAGCATCTCTCAAAAAGGAGGAGATTCGAATCCTGGGGATGATCTACGTATGTTTTTACACCAGAACATTGCACAGAGCAATGCTGATTTCCACCTTCTGCCCTATACAGAGATCTTACTAGCTTGTGCTTCTTCCATGCCGTGGTGATCTCTAGCCTGGGAGATGTTTCAATGAACAATGGCTTTATGCAGTGGTGGGATGGCTGAAGGGTCTCAATCAATTTGATCCCATCCGAGCTAGCTTGCCTATATGGAAAAGCTTATGTCAAGCAAGCAATCCGCAGATTAGTTCTGCATTGCCTGCAGAACTAAATGTGCACAACTGATGGCTCATTCGTAAGATTTCAGAGGCTTGAGTGTTTTGTTTTAAAAAAAGTCTGATGTGGTCACAGCTTTCTTTCCATGGTACTTTGTTCGGATTTTGTGTTTTTGATGTCAGTGGGAGTTGTGGCCACAGCAATCCAGAGGCAAGGTTCTGACAAGCGTTCCCAACACGGTGTAAAAATAAACTCCCCGTGGATTGTTGAAGTCCTGCAGCATCTGTCTTCTGGCCCTTTTTTCTCTCTCGGTGAGCTGACTTTTTAAGGAGAATGGATTTCACCAAAGCAAATCGATATTTTGTCCCGTGGTATCAAGCTGATTTATGGTGGATCGTTTGATTTATTGCTACCAGACAACAAACAAGTCAAAATGTCAATTCGTATTTTCGTTTCTTCAAACCTGAGCCACTTGGGGACCCTTTGAGCTGCAGTTAAAGCCATAGAGCAAAAGCCATCCGGGTGCAATCCGCAGCCCCTTGCTGTAAGAGCAGGAGGTCGGGCTCCCAGCACACCAATACCACATGCTTGTACTCCTCTATGGAGAGACTTCTTTGTTGTGTCCAAAGCTTCTTAAATCAAAACCTCTCCAAAAAGCTTTCTGCTAAGTGTCAGTGATGGATGCCCATCCTCCCCAGCGCATGCAGGGATAGAACGTAGCACAGTGATTGGATTGGCTGGGACTTGTTCATACTGCACTGGTTCAAGGCCTGGATTCATGAGGCTGGAGGAACACTAATGAGTTTCCAGTGTTTGAGAAGGGACGGATCATTAGATGGTCACTGATAGGGGATCTTATTTATTCTATAGGAAGCAGAGCAGAAAATTGGATTTTTAATTTTTTTTTTTCTTTTTGCCAGGCTTTGTCTAAAAATAAGCCATAAATGTAGCATTGATCTTGGTCGTATCGTTACCATCTACCTCTAAAGTGCAAAGGTCCTTGATGTGTTCTTCTAGAGGGAGGCTTAGCCTTGGATTCAGTTTCAAATATGAGTCTATCCCTATCCTCTCAGTAAAGTTTCTCAGTTTTCTGTACTTGCTTGGAGACTGTCTGACCTGTGCAACTCTTTGTTTGTGAGTAGTGATATAACAAAATTAGCACCGATCTTTCTGCAGCAAAGGTACTCCCTTGCCTTTCCCCTGAGGCCCACGCGCTGTCACTGAGTACTGGTGCCACGCACTTGACATTGCAAATTGAGCCTAATGCATCAGCATGGCATTTTGCTCCAAAATTTACTGCAGAGGTCTTAAGAGAATGAAAATTTTGATTTCAGGAGGATGTGACTTCAACTAGAATGAGGCAACCATATATACATGATGACCTTGGTGGCAGGTGTGCTGGTGTATTGGTTAATACTGTGGGGAGTCCTTAACTTTTGAGTGAATGGTGTGAGTCTGGTGACGCTGGAATATTTTTCTCTGTGTTTAGATAGGAGCAAAAAGGATTATAAATGGGCTGTCTTCCTCCCCATCTTTCCCCAGTTCGAAACTGGCATGAGCAGGCAGAACCTGCGTGCACAAGGGGAAGATAGAGGGCTGTATTTTAAACCAAATAATGCAGTGTTGATTTGGTAGTGAGATGAAGATGGGCTGCAGTATATTTGGGCCCAAATGTAGACGAGTTGACTATTTTTTTAAGCAATTTTTTTTTGTTTTTTCTTTTAAACCTTCTATTCTTATCTGACTTCGAAAGCAGTTTAGGACCTTCACAAAATTCCTTCAGGCAAAACGGTGGAACTTGATTTTTGCTACTGAAAATATATATCCGCTTTGTTTATCCAACTTAAAACTTTAACATGATGCCCATTCTCTATTTGTTAATGCTTTGTTACTTACATTAAAAGTTGTTGGCTAGATATGTTAAGCAGCTCCTAGCAAATGTATGCAGTCGTTTAAATCTAGCTGGTGCTGGCAGGTACTCCCAGAGGTGGAAGTGAGATACCTTTGCTGTCATGCCTTTTTTTTTTTTGGGGGGGGGGGGAGGGACTGTGTTTCTTTTATTTAAACTATTGTTTCCCTGCAAAAGAAAGTGCAGGGGGAGAAGGATTGTTTTATTTTGGAAACCTTCTGTCCCCTTGAAGGAAGGAGAGTTGGCTGTGGTTTCAGTGTTGCCTTGGTACTACAAGAGAGTTATGTTCTTATGCATTGGTTTATTTATGGGCAAGTCTTGCACTGTGACTGTAAGTGTAGGTAAAACACTGACATCTAGTGTCTAAAACACTGCATCCAAACATGCACCGAGATTCCAGTCCTGTTCCTTCTGTGATGGACAGAGTTGGTTATGCAGCAACATTATGGACTGGATATCGTGTTATGGATTGGCTCTGTATGAGCAAAAGGAAGCTATTATTTTGTACAACAAAAAGTAGCTAGAGGGTGGCTGGCAAGGTGAAGGTCTCTGGTGTAAGCTGCTCATACAGATATCCCAGTGTGAGTGATCATACAGCAAGAAAATCCAACCTACGTGTTGTCTATTGCTATGCTGAAGACATTTCCTTTCAAATTCCTTGTGTTAAAATATAGCCTGTCTAAATACAGGCTATAAAGAGGTTTTTTTTATGAGTCTGAGTACTTACTGAGCCAGATGCAGAGGAGTTGCAGGGTCAGGTTGTACATCAAATCTGCTGAGGCTAATCAAAGCAGTTAAGCAGAGAATGGCTATAACTGGAAAATTACCGCTGAGAGATGGAAAACCATCCCCTGGTGCAGAGAGCAACCTCTGCCCTTCACCTAGCATCATAAGAAGAGCGGCAGTGAGGAGAGGCACTGTTGGATTTGATAAATAAATCCAGACTGAAGCATTGCATCAGCTCAAAACCTGGAACTGGTTGGAGTCAATTCCAGCTGGAAGTACCTGGTGTCCAATAAGGATGAATGTGCTCTGTGTCTGCAGCCTTGCTCCTGAATGCCTCAGCATGGGTCTTGAAGCTGCTCTGGTCTCACTGAACAGCTCACAGGGCTGTCCCACCCATGGCTGAAGGCAGCATCCAAGGGCAAAGCCTTGTCTCTTTCCCCATTCAAGTGAAAAAAAGAGAACAAACAGTTTTGTGGTGCCTCTTATATGTTATTGACTTGGCTCAAGGAGCTGGAAAGTAAGTCCTTTTGGTGGTCCATAACAGGAGGCCAGCAGGCCCTGGTTTGCCAGCTGTCTGTCCTCAGGGAAGTGGATATTATGTTAATTGGTGTTTATTATTCCTAGGTGCAAAGATTAGCTCATTCTTGAATGTCTTGCTGGATGGTCTGTGTTAGATAAGCAGGGTTTATGGTTATGGTCTGAGAACAGCTGACTGGAAGTGAAATTTTTTGCACTGCAGTGAAACAAAACAGAAATGAAACAGTATTTCTTCCTCTTAGAGATTTCACATAGGGCCAGAAGGTGCCACTGAGCTGCTCTTAATTTCTGAGTCATTCAGAGGAAGCCATGTGTGGCAGGACTCCAAGCTGAGGACCTCACAGCCGGTCTCCGTCAGCACTTCCCCACTGAGCTACACCAAGCTCCATGTAGGAGGTAGCTGTCTTTTCTGCTCTGTCTTACTCCTCTTGGAGAGCTGTTGCCTAAACAGGTGTTTCCAATGGTCCTCTCATCTGTTTCCAAGTTGAAGTTTAACATGCCTTCGGCCATGTATGCCTACTTGCTGTTATGCCGTTGTTGATCTTCAGTTTCTAAAGGACGCAGAGGGAGAAGCTGAGCTAAATATCAGCTGGTAGACTCAGCTCCTTAGAGAGATCTGATCTCTTCTTAGCCCTAAATACCCTAAAAAGTTTTCAAGCACAGTTCTCCTTTCTCTGTCTACCTATCTACTGAAGAGTCAATCTGTGCTAGTTTGTGCATTTGTGAACTTCACAGTACCCCTTAGGAGGTCTCATGGGGCCTTTCAGCTTGTTCCCATCACCACCAAAAGGGGTTCCTGATCTCTCCAGAGCTGCTTCTGCCTTTCCCATAGCAGGCTGAAGCTGGCAGTTCAGGGGCAGCACAGGGGTTTTCCTCTCACAGTTGTTGCCAGCTGTTGGGATCCTGCTAGCAGCAGGGGGTTACACCTTGCAAAAATGTTACTCAGTATTTCATACCTTTCCAATTACATGGCTGCTTTCTTTCTATCTCTGCTAATCCAAATCAGTGGTTCAGCAAATCCTTCCAAAAGGTGTCTCCAGCAATGCCAGGGACCAAAGCCTTTGGGAATGAGCAGGACTTCTCAGCAGCATTGTCTAAGCTGTCCTTAAAAACAAACAAACAAACAAACAAACAAAAACCACAAATAAATAAAAAGAAATTAAACAAAAATCACCTTAAACTACATTTATAGCCCTGGATTTGAGAATTTCTTTCACTACATACAGAGAAGCCTGTGTGTAGTCCGCTGAAAGTGTTTTTCTTGCTGAGAATCATTACAGTGCCTTTCTCTTGTGCTTCCTTTGTCTTGCTCTAGTTTGCTCTGCTTCCTTTCTTACCACAAGAGTCCTATTGAGGCAACTTAATATAGAAGAGAGTTCACAGGAGGGGTTTCTGGTCCTCTCTTTAAGGTGGGTACGATCTCTGGCCTGTCTCTGAAGGCCATTTCTTCCTCCCCACGCACTTCCCCATGCAGTACCCACTCCAACTCATCCAAGGCTCAGGCACCGTGAGCCATTCATCAGGGAAAGGATGCAGAAGCTTTCCCAAGCAGATGGCTGTGCTTCAGGAAGATATTCACTCGTGCATTATTTCTATGTGAAAATCTGGTATTTCCAGATACAATGAATAAAGCAAAACTCCTTTTGTACCCCCAAAAAGGCTGGATCTGGCTGGTCCAAGGAATGTCACAGATGTCCCCCGCTTTGCTCATGTTAAGCTGACAGAAGCAGAATGACAAGGCTATAGAATAGGCAAACAATAGGAGACAAATTTAGTGAGTTATTTTAAAATGCACACATACTCATAGTTGGCTATGTGTATTCTTCAGAGGAGGTGGGTCGGTCTTTCAAATCAGGTAAGGAACCAGTGCAACTGCCTGGAATAATTACAGGGCGTTTGTCACTGGTTCTGATCTAATCTTTTAAGTACATCCTAGATTTCTCTTCCTATGTCTGCAGTCATATGTCACTTGTAGTTTCTAGTCTAAATAACTGTATTTATGGGATTAGCTGACACACAAGCTGCCCATCAGATGAGATTTGTTATCTGGGATCAGAGCTGAGGAAAAAGCTTTTCCTTTGGTCCGCCGCGAACAGCCCATTTTCTACTTATTTGCAGTTCTTTCTTGTTGTATAAATGAAATAGTGAATATTTACTAGATACTTTTCTTCTGGCCGCTAACATGTGAGAATTACAGAAGCCTTCTGTGCAAACCCGTCTTCTAGGAAACCTGAAATCATATCTGAGTTATTAAAGTTTAATAGCTAGTGTGTGTATGGGGGGAAAAGTAATTACTTCCCATAACATCATTCTCTTTCAAGAATTTAGCTGTAACCCTTGATGCAAAATTATTCTGCTGGCATTATAAACTGCGGTATAATGACTTATAATGTCACCTCTTACTACCACAGAGAAACCTTTATGTTACGACTTAGATTACTACCAGAAATGAAGATGGCTGCAATGAAAGTAGATAGCTGATGTGTCAAGGTGGCATTTGAGCTAAGGACTTCGTTGCAATATGTGTTGGAACATGACTTAATTAGGCATGCTGCTTGGTTTTTTTTTTGTGTGTCTTGGTTGAGAAGGATCCAAATTCAATTGTCTTACTGGTGCTCTGCGTATTTTCTGTCAATGGAAATGGATGGTGTCGGTAAATCTCATGTTTGATTCTGTTTTCCGGCATCTTAAGATGATGTGGCTTACAATGCGGTCAGATATGTCATTGATAAGAAAATTGCTGTTGATGTTGAGTTGATATAGACCCCAGCAGTGGTCCTTCAGACAGGAGGAGAGCCTGAAGTTGGGTTTGTTCTTATCACAGAATCACAGAATGGTTTGGGCTGGAGTGGGCCTTAAAGCCTGTCCAGTTCCACTCCCTGCCATGGGCTGGTTGCCCCCAGCATCTCAGGCTGCCCAGGGCCCCATCCGACCTGGCCTTGAGCACCTCAAGGGATGGGGCACCCACAGCTGTCTGGGCAGCAGTGCCAGGGCCTCACTGCCCTCTGAGTAAAGATTTTCCTCCTAATATCTAACCTAAATCTCCCTTCTTTTAGTTTAAAGCCATCCCCCTTCTCTAGCAGTCATTAATTTAAAGTATCCCTTCACTGTTTTCCCTCCACCCTCATTCTCCTTCCCACCAAACATCTACAGAAACCAGAGATAGTGCAGAGGAGGTGGAGCACTGTGCTACCCCCTCACATCCTCGCAGGGCTCCTTAGCATCTGACATACCTTGGGTCTGTGTCAAATAACAGATATTGCCCCATTGTGGTATATGTTTTACAGTAGCTGAAACACTGGCCTGTGTGCATTAAGGCCTTTACGACAGTCATGCAAAAACTCACATGGGGGGTATGGAGGTTTTTGAGTGCTGTGGGGCCTGATGTCTGAGCTTATCTGGACAGATTCATTAGAAGCTATCAGGAAGGCAGTCCAGGCATTTTTCCCATGAGGTTGTGCCCCATCAGAAGTCGTATTCCAGGAAGAAATGTTGGGAGTAAATAGTGTTTATGAGTGTTTATCAGCATCAAGGTCATCCCCTCCCAGAAACAAGTAACTTCTGTGACTTAGGGAAAACAGAGCTGAAGTCAGAGCAAGCCTGGATGCTCAGCTGAATCCTCAAATGCCTTCCTTGGCTGAACCGGGGGAAGTCAGATCCTGGCAAAGCCTTGGTCCTTAATGGAAAACAGTCCTTGCTGCGGTGACTTGGCAGGAAAGTTACTGGAAGTATTAGAGCCAAACTTTTTTCCTGTTTTGCTGGTAATGACTGCGCTGTAAGGGCATTCATGCTGTTACTTCAGTATTTCAGTGTTTATCCTCTAGAACGGTCCTGTCAGGCATGGGGAGGATGGCAGAGAAGAGGCTTTCATGATATATTTTGCTCTTGAGAAAGTTGGCATTTGTTCAAACAAAACACAATGCAGGAGCATGTCAGATGTAATCAGCTGCAGCAGAAGAATGTCGAATATGCAATCCTCATTTCATTTCTGTTCTTTCTGATGTTGAAATGCTTTACTCGACCTTTTTTTTCTTTTTTTTTTTTTTTTCCTTTTAATATTAAGAATAGGTTGTTCCACTGAAGGATTCATAAGGCTGGGAAATGATGATCAGGATTGAATTACACATTATTAAAAAGAAATTACATGGTATTTTTGAATCAGACTGTTTTGTTGGCTCTTCTCCCTTCCCCCCCCCCCCCCCAAGTCTTTGATTTCTCCTTTAGTGCTGTACTCCTGGTATGAAGAGTTAATTTCTGGCTTTGTTTGGATAACCCCACCCATGTGGGAGCTGAATTATTCTAAGGGCATCAAAATGCATCGACTTCAAGCTCTTCTGAACTGAATTTGAATTGCTTTTTTTTTCTTCTTTTTATAGCAGCAGTCGTATTATTCGAGCAAGGTTGTTTGCCTTGCCAGAAAATTTCCTCGCTCCCATCAGCAGAGGCAGCTTTCTGACACGCAGCGGTTTCACCGATCGTATTTCAAGTGACCCTTGTAATTGGTGAGCATCAACTGGCGGTGCAGTTCCAGCATTAAACTTTAACTTCTCTCATTTAGGGTCTTAATTGTGCTTTGAAATGTTTGATGGCTTGGCTGACCTTTTTTTTCTGGGTTAGCCGAGGCTGAGATTTGTCTGCTAGAAGAGAAGCTGCAGAGGAAACCTCGATGCGTGGCACCTCATTGGTTTCAGTTTGATAGCGTGCTCGTGTGTCTCTTGTTTTAGAAATGTCCCCAAACTTTTTGTAAGTTTCAAATGGGGTGATAGGAAAAATATGACACTGAGAACACCAAGAACTTTACAGAGTAGATAGTGAACATAAGCTGAAGTTCTACTGATATTAAAAGCAGGAATTGGATGCTGTAATCCATTTTTGTACTTATAAATTATTTCTAAACCTTCCTTTCCCCGAAGGAAATCTCCCAGCAGTACAGAGATTTCTCTTGCTAGTGGACAAGTCCTACACCAGAATACTTCCCTGTTTTGGACACCTACGCTTTTCTCTGAAAACAGCAAAAATGAGTTTTTTGTTTGGTCCTATCCAACACCTCCTAAGCAGAGGGGACAAGATTAATACAATGGATACAGGTACTGCATGTGCAATCTCTTTCCTAACCCTCGCTCCACACCCTAATTGGTTTTCCTGCCAGTCTCACGGCTCTGTGGTGACACTTGTCCTGCCACTGCCTGCAGAGCTCAGTGCTGCGTGCCTTGCTGGGGACATAATCCTCCTCACTGTGTGATGCAAGATGGTGGAGACCTCATCCAGCCCTGATTGTGCAGGAGGAGAGGAGCAAATGGAACGCAGGAGGTAAGCAGTGGGGCCAGACACCCGCATTGTGTCTAAGGAGTGGCTTGGCGCAATGCCTTGATGGGCAGCAGAGCAAGGGGGCTTGTTTGAGGGGGCTGCAGGAGACAAAATTCCCCTTTTCTTTCCTTTGGGTCTTTTCTTCAGATCTCTATTCTTGATGCTAGAAGGGTATTTGGTACTACAGGGCTCCCCAGCCCTCCTGGCATAGCATCCTTCTGCATTCAGATGTTCTCCTACTTCAGGCGATACCTTGCCAAATGTTATAGTCTCTTGGAGTTATATTTTACCTCATATTTATAAATGTGCAGAAGAAACACTGAGCTGAATACAGCCAAGTACCATCCTCCAAAGAGAGAGCTAAACCCAGCCACCCAACAATTGCACCTCCAGAAGAGTTTTTATTGGAGAAAACAGGAGTGGGAGGGTGTGGTGGCCAGGGTGGGACTGCAGCTATGCCTGGCCAACCTGGGGAGCAAATGGTGTGAACTTCCCAGCTGTGAACTCCTGGAGATCTTCCATCCCTGCCCTTCACAAAGGGAGGAGAAAAAAGAGACTGGCTTCACATTAAATGGAAATACAGCTTTGAAATTGATTGGTAGTGCTCTGAAGGGCGCAGGCTCTCAGCTCATTGATGATGCTCTACCTAGCATGATCCAGCGGGGGCCATTGCAGAGAGGGCAGTGACCACTTCCGGTTTTCAGGCTCAGAGCCTTAAGTACACAAAAGTTGACATTCCACATTTTCAATAAGCCTTTCAAATGAGGAGCAAAATGCAGTGTTGCAGTTGGGTGGCTTACAGTTATGCCGGCTGCATCAAAGTGCAGCTCTCCCTGTACCTCCCTTTCTCTAAGTCCAGTTCAGGAGTCCAGGCTGTAGGACAGTGTTGATTGTACTGCTAATTTTGAATTGCATCTTGCACCTTGCGTTGGTGAAAGTGTTGGAGTGCTGTGTTGAAGAGCTGCTTACATGAAGAGGGCTGTAAGATGGGAGCCCTGAGGGCACAGTTACCTACGGGGATGAAAACCCACCGTTTCTTATGGGTGTAATTGATACACTTGGGCAATGTCACATGGCCCAGGTGGAGGAATTGAGACAGGGCCTGCTCCCAGCCCTCCACAGTGTAGCCAACGCAGAGGGCAGGGGTCTGGAGAGCCCGTGGTCAGCATGGAGCAGATGCTGTATGGGGTGATAGACGGGCAATGCCACAGGGGCACTTTTCTCATTGGTCCTGGGGGTGAAGGAGCAAGGTAATCATCCTGTAGTTTTTATTTATCTCCATCTCTCCTGCCTTTGGTCCGGGAGCAGACGGATGCTGGGATGCAGTGGTTGTAGTGTGCTTGCAGTGTGCTGCCCCAGCGTAAAGCCTGTAAATTTGAAGTTTTGGCAGCAGACCAGCCGTGAGAGGGCAGTGTTGTATTGCGAGAGGAGCAGACTGCGGGGTGGGGTGGGGGGGAGGGAAGTACTCGCAAAATCCCCAAACTGGTCCCCCGAGTTCGGCATCCCCGACACACTCCGTGAGCACCTGAAGGCAGTTTGCTGCTGCGAGCCGCGGTGGCTGTGCGCCAGGGCGGTACCTGAATAGGATGGAAGGCGTAAGGAAAATCGCTCTGGGGAGGATGCTCGGCAGCCGCCCGTCCCTGCGCTCCGGGTGCCGGCAGCAGCTGTCCGACCTGCAGCCGCACCTCGGAGCTGTGCCCGCCCTTCGCCCTTCCCCATGCTGCTGCAAGGCTTTGATTTCTCTCGCTTTTCCAACAGCGGGATTGCAGGTCATCTTCTCTCACGTCGTTTTGTTTTTGTGTTTTTTTTTAGCTTTAATTGGAAGTGGAAACTACCAAGAACTGCAAAATACGGCACCTGACCATGTGTGGAAGTGGGCTGCCTTCACCTTTACCTGACATTGCAGGACAGATGAAGCCACAGCACTCCATAGCACTCACAGATAATTACCTTTCTTTCGTGAGAATTTACTTCTCAGTGTCAGTGGTATCTCAAGTCGGGAGCTCAGCTACTTCACCCTTATTTCACAAGGTCGAACGATGACGAGATGATGATTTTTCTTGTACTACTGTAGCAAAGCCACCCGGTCATTTTAGATTCCTACCCTTCATGATGAGAATATTGAGTGTGGAAGGAAAGGTAAAGTTTAGAGAGACCAGATCTGCACCTCACAGGTGTTAAAGGATGTCTGCTGAGCAGGGCTGGAGAACAGGTCCTACCAAGTGGATGGTAAAACCACCTCTCTGTGCTCCCAAAGGCTAAAGGAGGACCTTTGTGTTCAGGCCAACCTCTTCACTGCAGCTAAACTGAGAATTGTTTCTTTAATACGTGTGAATCTGAAGGACTAAAGTTCCCCAGAAATTACTAGAAGTGTCCAAAGATGTTATTTATTTTCTAAAGGACACACTACCATGTCTCTTCAATGCTCACCCAATGAATGTCCAGAGCAAAAGGACGTTTTCCCTCCTTGAGTTCCCTTAGGTCAAAGTTTGGAAAGGATAAGGATTATTCCTGGGTCCACATCTTGCTTTTGAGCTGAGGAAACCACTGCAGGGAGCGTGCTCTGGGGAGCTGGAGCCATGTCCAGCTCTTGGATGCAGAGATGAAGGAAGGCTTGGTTGTTTGGATCCTTAATAAGTCTAGTAAATATTTCAGAATAAAGCGGTCTGTTTGTTGTCAAAAGCAAAAAAAGAAAGAGAGAAACAAAGAAATCCATCCCGAAACACCATGAGGGGAATATCTGTCTCCAGTGATGCTTGGTTGGCATTTTGGTGAGTGGGGTTCAGCCCTGGGCATCATGTCCAGGGCAGTCAGCAGAAACGGGTGGTGTTGGAAACGCCACTTGTTCCATGGCCTCTTAGCTCTAAGCACTGAGATCAACAGAAATGGATTTACAACATACACCTTTAAGCCTGAGCCTGATGGGTGAGTTTAATGTCTCTTGATTTTTATTGAAATCCATCTTTGTTGGGTATCGAAGGGTTTACAGTGACTAATGCCTTTCCATAACGTGTCTCTCTATCAACAGAGACAACTGTGTTTACAGGGCAAGATTTTTCACCTACTTGTCAGCTTGTCAAGCAACAACAAAACACACCATCTCCTTTTGCGTCCCACAGCTAATCATTCATTTATTTAAACCTCATGTGTTGTCAGTCGTGGTGCTGAAGATGGGTTGATGTAGTTATGCTTTTGCGTACCTACAGAGAGACACTGAGAGCACAAACACCGAGGTGCCACCGGCCAGAGGGAAATGCTTCTTGGCAGCTTTTTGCCTTGTGTTTGACTACAGATACTTAAAAAAAAAAAGAAAAGAAGTTATGAAATATTTAAAAACAGAATAAAAATTCTATCTGACTCTTAACAAGTGGGTATGATGTTGGTGCCAGTGCTTTTCTGCATAGTGGGAGGTGTAATCTACTTAATGTCACTCAGCAGACAGCCTTTACATTTACATCTGTTTCATACACAGCGGCAGCAGAAGTTCCCGGAGATGCTCTGAGGCTCGTGTTTCATTTCTGAAGGAAGTTTATTAATAACGAAGGGGAGAAATTGATCAGTGGATCCACAGAAGGGGGAAAACCAGAAGGTATGTTGCAAGAATTCAGACAGGCGGGCAGATCTCTGCAGCTCGTGCGGGTAAAGCCTGCGCATGGTAGGCTCAAGCGGTGCTGAAGCTCCCATCGTTTTAGTTGCGTTTCTCTGAACCACATAAATATTTCTGTCTTTTGCAAAAGAAGGAAAATTCATTTTTTTTTTTTATAGAAGCTCTACAATGGTACTGTTATGAAAGGAAAAAAAAAAAAAAAGAGGGAAAAGATATATTGGTAAGTCAAAGTAGTTGCAGTCACAGTCGTTCTCAATAATCCAGCAAGTCACTACATCTGAACAGCCTCTCGCTTCTCCCTGGAGTTCAGGCTAAATTGTTTATTAGAATTTTTGTGCATTATTAAAAAAAAAAAAAAGGGAATTGTAGCTCTTCATTTAAAAAGACTGCTGCGATATAAATTCAGATGATTCAGATTTATCATGTGCATTGTACGAGGCAGTAACCACTGCTATTTTTCCTTAATACTGCGAGGTATTCACTGGATTTTCCGTCTTGTTCATAGCCATAAATAAGCGGGCTGTTTACAAGACATTGCTACGGGGAGGAGAAACATAAAAATGAGAATTGGATCGAGCCAACGGCTGGAATTGTAGTGAAAGACCTGAGTGGGAAGCAACCACTGGTTAAATCAAGTTCTTTAAGAGGAAGGGCGGCTGCCCAAAAGCATGCTGGAGCTCTGCATGGGTTCCTTGTGCCATTTTAAGGGAGGACTGCCCATATTCCCTATATCACGTAAATACGATTTGGGGCTGGTTTTTTTAGGCACTTGCTAAGCAAATTGAACCTTACAAACATAATTAGCCAGGGGCTTAATGTTTAATATTAAATTCTGAGTCTTCATTAAGGCTTAATTTAAACCTTAGGAGGGAAACGTGCAGCAACCCCTTGCTCACAGAGATGGATGGGCTTGTGGCAGGCTTTCACCACCAGAGAGGAAACCAGCTCAAAGCCTCAGGCACACGCTGATTTTTTGGTGAATTGGAGCCATCAAGACCAAAGTGCCTGAGTAAGGTGCTGAGGGTCAAATGAGGAAACCTCCAAAAAGAAAACCCAAAAAACCCCAAACATACAAAAAAGTGAATGAGTAATGTGATGGATCAGCCAGATCAGCATGATCTGGGCTTCAGTCACTTCTTGCATGATTCAAGTTGACTACGTAGGAAATGAAGGCAGTATGGGAAGGTTGTGAGGCCTTGCTCTGCTGTCTGATTGCACCCTGCAACAAAGCTGCCTTAGGTAATTCATTGTGTAGTTTAACACCTCTTCCCATTGCCTGGTGGCACTGAGCTCATCGTTTGGGCTGGAGGGCTTGGTGATCGGAGACACAAAGGGTTTTTGGTTTTATTCCAAATCAAGGTGATGTTTTAGTTTTTGTTTGGTTTCCTAATTTTCCAACAATGGCATTGCTAGTTTTACTTTGAAGGGGGAAGAAGTAAAATTTTCTGAATCTGGCTCATTTGAAGTCAATAGAGACTAAACAAGCTACTATTATCAAAGTTTTGTTCAGTCTCTAAGCTAGAGACACAAGAGAATGGAGGAAGGAAAAGATAAATAAAAGTCCATTGAATTTTCTTCAAACTGTCTTCAAAATTCAAAATATCAATGAGTTCCCCCAAGATATTTTAGCATCCCAGACTGCATGGCAAAACCAAAGAGCCATGCTGTCTGCTGGGTTCTGTTCCTGCAGTGAGAACAGCCAGGCACCCCGGCAAGGCAGAACAAGTGCCGGTGTTACCTGCTGTCCTACACCTCCCTCTCCTCAAGAGGGGATGGAGCCATGAACAGGCTGCCCAGGGAGGTGGTGGAGTCACTGTGGAGGTGTTCAAGAAAAGTGGAGATGTGACACTGAGGGATGTGGCCACTGGGCATGGTAGGGATGGGTTGGGGTTGGGCTGGATGATCTCAGAGGTCTTTTCTCACCTTAATGATTCCATGATTCTCTCTATGGAGTGCGCTAGGATCTCTGCACATGAGGTAAGGCCTGCAATGCAGCAGAATGAATTCTGATAGTACTTTGTGCAAGGACTGGTCTCCCATTGGGTGTTGTTGTGTTTGTGGGACCTCTGTCAATAGCATGAAGTAGCACTTGTGGTTTTTTTCTTGCTAAATAAGCAGACAAGCAGCAGTGGAAGTAAAATAATAATAATAAAAATAAGATTGTACATGGTGTTTGCTAAAAGTTGGTTGTTTTTTTTTTTCGTCTAGTGTACTCTCTTCAAAAAAAAAACAAAGAAAAAGCAGTGCAAGAAGAGAGCATTCACCTCTCAAGTGGCTGCATTCCAGGGGAAAAAAAAAAGGGAAAATTCGGGAGCAGCTTTGCCTGGCTGCCTGCAGACAAGAAGCCCCACTGGCCTCCTGCCTGCTCCTGGGCTGCCAGCGGAAGCTTTGCCATGGACTTGGCAGCGTTGTGCCCAAATGCTGCCCGGCTTTGTGCTGCGCTTCCCGGTGGGGCCAGGAACACGGGCTGGAGGAGCTCTGCATGGGAAAGCAGCCGCGTGTGAGCCGCCTGCTAAGCACCTCGAGGCTGCCTTTGGTCCTCGCTGGAGGTTGCCTTAGCATAAATCAAGCCTGGCCTTGCTGCCTTGCTGCCTCTGGGTTTGCCACCTTTATGAGGACGAGCGATGTCATTGTCAATGCTGAATTTCATGACTTTTTCAACGCTATGAAAAATGAAGACTTAGTAGAACAGTTTAACGACAGCCTGAAAGGATGGAGGTGGTCAAGTCAGCATTTCATTCCTGCATATAAACTCAGCTTTGCTCTAAGCAAATTCCTTGGTCGTCTTGAAGCAACCCAGCATCTCATCCTGGACATATTGATGACCAAACTTGAAATAATGGTGATTTTGGCAGCTGCTTTTTGACACTGAGGATTCATCCGGCTGTACACTGAACCAATACATTTATTGAGGTCCAGAGGAGCACCGTTTGTCCTCTAGCACAATGGGAAACTCTTCTCTATGACATTGCTATAGAAATAATGAGCTGTTGGGCAATTGGTGCCGTCCAGCACGTTGTGCCAGACTGCTGATGTGCACCAATAATGCCACGTTGTTAATTTTCTCCGTGGTGCTGTAAGTAGAGCTCGCCTCGTCTGTAGAAATGAGGGAGGTGAGCTGGAGTGTCTATTATTTATAGACCCATTCTGTGCTGTATAAATGAATTTTTCAGTGGAAAACTTTGTACCAAAAAAAAGGCATTGGAGACTGCTTCATAAATAACAGTGACTGGGAACTTCAAATATGATTTGGGGAATGGGTGAATATCCTCTTAGTCCTCTTCCCTTAAAGATATCCAGATGGCACCCTGAGAGCACTGAAAACAGTGGTGCTTTGACCCTGGGGAGAAATCTCAGCTCTGTTGTGGACAGCAGCAGGATTGCAAAACACTGAACTGCAGCTTGTGTTGACTTCAGTTGTCTTGCAAAATTGAGGTGCCCATGATCAAATACAATGCTATTAGTATGTTGACGTGTTTGCGATGCATCTCTTGAAAGGTGATATATTGAGACTGGACTGAAGTACAATCCAATTTGTGAGGGAGAAGGAACCCTTCTGTGTCAAGTAGGTGACCTCTGCATTGTCTTTGCTGCACTCTATTCAATGCCAGTTGGGAAGAGGCTCGGGGAAGACATGAAATATGGCAGGAAATCATTGAGTAGCAAGCAGCCTGCAGGCATTAGAGGAGCACAGAGACCCACCATCAAGATAACGAACAAGGAAGGGTTGAGGAGGGAGAGGAGGATAGGTGAGAGGTCTGGCTAAGCAGATGTTGTGTGTGGAATCTGTATTTGACTCTGGCGCAAGGAAACACCAGCACACCTGCCTTTCTATACGTGGACAAGGAAAAATATTGTTGTCTCTTTTCTAGAGGCGAGGAGCTGGGAGCTCTAGGAGAGAGCTGTGGGATATGGGTGAGGCCCTTGGAAAGGCATGGTGTCCAAGGGGTCAGTATATGCAGGAGCCCTAAAGGAATAATATGGTGCCTAAGTCAAAGAGGACCTCATAGCCCCACTCTGGGTCTCCTTACAGTGAGGGCACTTGAATCTTTTTGTTATGAGTGAGAAACAAACAGCTCTAAAAATCAAACACGGCCTAAAAGGCTTTCTTGAGCTAAGCCCTTAGTTCCAGAAAATATGGTTGTTAAGTCCTTGCATTGTATTTTCTACCTATTATTTTTGAAATTCCATGCATATAGGCTAATTTTTTCCACAGTCTAAGTGGCTGGACTCATCAAGTTCCCAGCACACACCTCATGCTCTAGGGGAATTTTTCTTTCTCCCCACCCCCAAACAATAACTGCAGAAACAGACAGACCCCCGTGTGTTGCACCACCCCACAATGGCCCCGCTGTTGGTGCCAGATGGGCCGGCTGCTGTGGGTGGCTGAGCTCACGCTTCACAGCCTGTGCTGCTCGACCCTGGGTGATGATATCAGCCCCGAGTCCTGCAAGAACAACTCATCTCCACACTGTTCCTGTTGTAGGACCCTGACCTTGGCTCTGGGGTCAGCAGCTGAATGCAGAGTCCTCAGTACAGGAGAGGTGTGGACCTATTGGAGTGTGTCCAGAAGAGGGCCGCAAAAGTGCTCCAAGAGATGGAACGCCTCTCCTACGAGTACAGGCTGAGAGCTGGGGCATGGAGAAGAGAAGGCTCTGGGGAGACCTGAGAGCAACTCAGTGGGGGCTATATGAAAGAAGGGGACAGACTCTCTAGTAGGTTCTCCTGTGACAGGACAAGGGAAAATGGTTTCAAGCTCAAGGAGGGGAGATTTAGATTGGATATGAGGAAAAAGTTGTTTAGAATAAGAGTGGCGAGGCACTGGCATGGGTTGCCTGGAGAGGTGGTGGATGCCCTGTCCCTAGAGACACTCAAGGTCAGGCTGGACAGAGCTCTGAGCACCTGATGGAGCTGTAGGTGTCCCCGTTTATTGCAAGGAAGTTGGACCAGATGACCTTTGAGGGTCCCTTCCAGCTCAAACCATTCTATGATTCCATAGAGCCACGCAGGGTGTTTCAGCTGCTCACCATGCATGATGCTCCCACACGTGCTGCCCTCTGAGCAGCTCTTCTGCTGCAGGAGGCTGACACCGAGTGCTTCTGTCCCCACAGCTGGCCCACGCTTGCAGTGCTGGATGACACAGCCGTGAAAGGCACGAGTTCTCTCCCGTGCTCTCAGCCAAACAATTTGCTACTGTGCTTTAGAGGTCCTCCCACAGCCCAGCGCTGAGCAGGAGCCCTCCTCCTCCTCTGGGGGCTGCCAGCATGGCCATCTCTGCCCGCTTGGCATTGTGTGGAGCTCTGAGCAATGCCCTGACCTAACAGCTGTTATGTGTGATTCAAACGTATTCCGAAAACACTTCGGGAGGTGCTACATACCCGCACACACAGCCCAGTGCAGCACTTTCCCTCTGCTGCCGTGGTCCCACAGAGCTGGGTGCCTGCAGAGCCAGGGTTTGGAAAGCAGGGTGTTTGTGCAAAGCAGTGCTCTCCCTCCCCGAAGGCAGCATCTTGTGTGAGTGTCCACCAGCAGTGGGCACGGAGTAGGAGCAAGGGGAAGCCACGCTTTGTCCCTCAGCAGGGCCAACCGCTGCCTGACACTGGGGCAATTAGCTGGGTGCTAATTGGGTTAGGGCTTAGGGGTGCTCTGTGGGAGCGCAGGGAGCGAGATGCCCGCCTGCCCCCAGAGCTGAGAACAGCGTGGGCAGCTTTGAGCTCCGCCCTCCCGCCGTGCATGTTGCTGATGTATCCCCATCGCTTGCGGTCCCGTTCTTTGCCTCCCGCCCCACTGCTCCTCTGGGGGAAGAGAACCTGGCTGCCCTCGGTGAAATACCGAAGTGGACCTTAGGCATATATACTTAAATGCATTGCTCAATTATTGCTTCGTTTTTATTAATTGGTCTTGGAAATCATTTGTGGCCTCTTCCTAATTTATCTTCTCACTGATAATACGACTTCAAGAAAAATAGAATTCCACCGTCCCATACGGGGCATGTACTGGGGTGGGGAGGGGGGGGGGGGGGGGGGGGAGGGAGAAAGATATTCCAGACAGGAGCGTGTGAGTTTGGGGATGGCAAAGCCCCCTAAAAGCGCAGCAGCGGTGCTCAACCCTCACCCCCAGAGCAGGCACAGAGGCAGCGCGCTGCCCACCGGATGCCACTGTTGCTCAATGTTACACCGCACCACGAGCGCTGCGGGGCAGGGAGGGCAGCGGTGCCGGGCGGATTCCCAGCAGCGAAAGCTCTGCGCGGGCCCTCCCGCCGCATCGGGCTCTGACCGTGCCGCAGCCCCGCGGCGCTCCGCCGCTTTCCGCTCCGACTTCGGGGTCTCGCGCCGCGCGAGGCGATGTCAGTCCCTCGCCACCGCCCATCACCGCGGCCTTCTGCCGCGTTCGGGAGGTGCCCCCCAGCACTCGGGGGGATTCTCGCGGGGAAAGTTTGCACTCAGCGCGCAGCAACACCCGCCCCGCGACCAGCTGCTTCTTACAAGCACGGCGGACGCACGCGCAGCCCCACGCGAGCACCTGCCCGAGGTTTTTGCAAAGCGCGGCGCGCGGCCCCCTCGTCGGCTCCTTTTCCCTCCCCCTCTCCGCAGGTGCGGGACGGGCCGGGGGGGGCGGACCCGTCCTCGCGCCGCTCCTCCTCCCGCCGCTCCCCCGGCGGTGCCGCCGCTGCCGGCGCTCGGCGCTCCGCTCCGCTCCGCGTGCAGTGGGCGCACCCCGCGGCCGCCCCGTCGGGCCGCGCGGGGGCGGCGCTGGGGGCGGCGGCGGCGCGGAGGCAACTTCGGGGCGGCCCCGCGGAGCCCGCGCGGGGGATGGCGGCGGCGGAACCGGCGTTGAGGCGGCGGCGCTGAGGAGGAGGAGGAAGAGGAGGCGGCGGCGGCGCGATGCCGGCGGCGGCCGGGGGGCTGCTGTGGTGGAGCTGCTGCGTGCTGGCGGCGGCGGCCGGCGCCCCGAGGGCTGCCGCGGCGCAGGCAGGTGGGTGCGCGGCCGGGCGGGCCGGGAAGTTGGAACGGGAGCCCCGGCGGCGAGAGGGGAGCGCGGCTCGGAGCCGCGGAGGAGCCGCGAGGAAGTTGCGGGGCGCCGCGATGTGGGGATTTGGAGGCGTTCGGGAGAGCAGCGGCGCGCCCCGCCCGCGGCCGGGCGCCTTTCGGAGCTTTATGTAACGGCGTTGGGGCCGGGAGCAGCGGAACGGCTCAGCCCGTCCCGCGTTGTGCGCCGCACTTCGCCGCCCGTCAGCGCTTCCCGTCCCCGGCAGCGGTGGGCGAAGAGCCGCTCCGCTCCGCGCTCCCCCCGGGTCCCCTTTCCCGCAGCACCGAACGGGGCAGCCCCGGCGGGAGGAGTACTACGTGCCCTGGCCGCCTCCTTCCCTACCGCTCTCCGCGTTCTTCTCCCCTTTCTCCCGGCTTTCTCCTTTCCCAGCGCTTCCCATCCCGCAGCCGATCCGTCCCCCCAAACGCGAAGCGCTGAGCTGGGGCCTCCCGTTCGTAAATCTGGGGCTCGGTGTGACCCTTGAATGTAGCGGGGCTGCCGCGGGCGATAGCAGAGCGGGGGGCTGGCCTCGTGTTGGTTGGCGCTCGCCCAGAGGGCACTGCAGGTGCGCGTTCAGAGTGTGAGCGTTTTGGGGTTTCCCTCCCTGGATTTGGGTGCCGGCAGTTTGGACTTTCGGTGCCCCTGCGGACGGGGCCGCGACCGCCTCTCTCGCTCCCAGCGCTCCCGTGGGGGAGGCGATGCCGTCGCCCAAACTTTTGCTCTCCTCATTCCGCGCCCGTTGCCGGCAGCACGGACGAATCGGAGCTCCGCGATGTTTTCGTGCAGCGATGTTCGCGATGCGCGGCTCTGCCGCGTCACGTGTAGCTGCTACCTGGGAGCCGGGAGCCTTTGTTCTGCTCTGGGATCGCCGGGCGACCCGACCCGTTGCTGTCCCCGTGCCCCGGCCGGGCGGGGTGTTTGGTCATCGCCGCCGGACTGCCTGAGCGCTGCTCCGGGTACGCGGCCGCTCTTCGCACACGCCGTTTTGTTTCTCCCCTATCCCCGTAGCGAGGATCGCGCTCCGGACGAGGTGTGCGAGGTTGACTTTATGCCCCCGCTCGTCTTCGGTCGGTGCCGGGGATGGCAGCGTTCCCCCTCGCCGCGCCCCGCTGGCACTTCTCCCGTCCGTCCGCCGCGATGTCTGCCCGCTGCCTAAAATTAGGCTGAGCTCCGGGAGCCTCCGCGAAGGCACGAGAAGCACGGAGCTGCCGCCGCTCTGCTCCGTCCCTGTGAGGGGACGTGCCCGGCGCTGGGCTCTCGCTGCGCCCGGGTGTCCCGGGAGAGCGGCCCCGGCGCTCCCGTCCTGGTCGCAGCCCCTGCGGTGCCCGGTGACTTCTAGGACTCGTTTTCTTTTTATAAAGAGATGGGTGTATGGATGCCGGCGTTGAGAGCCGTGCTGCTGGTTAACGTGAAAACAGTATTAAGGATGTGAAATACGTGCCCGTGGGTTAGCAACCGGCCCAGGGAGAAGCAATTGCTGTCCGCCCTCGGGATCAAAGCTTCCTTCGGGTTTTTGGGAGGTATTAGACTTGCTCTTTTTTTGAGTGAAGCAGATTGAAGCAAACCACGGCGAGTCCGGTCGCACGTAGCAAGGTGCCCCATCGGCGGCACGTCGGCCTGGCGGGGCAGGGAGCAAAGCAGGTGGTGGCCCTGCTTTGGGGCGCCGTGGCCGTGCCGTGACAGCAGCTGTAGGTGGCAGCAGCCCCCCGGAGCTCCCCGCGGCGGCAGCGGGGCCGGAGCCCGCCGAGCTATCGGAGGGATGCGCCGTGCCGCGCGGTAACTCGGCGCTTTGGAGGGGTGGGGTGAGCGGTCGCAGCTCCCCGGAGGTGGGCAGTGTCGCCGGGCACCGGGCGCATGCCGAGCTCCTGAAGCTTCGGAGCAGCTGCTGCTATATATAAACCTGGGTTTTAATCGGCCTGCCAGGAAAACTTGTCCCCCTGCAGGAACAGGGCGCAGAGCTGGGGCAGCTGTGTGTTCGTGGGTGCATCGGTGGTACGGCGGCACTGGCACGCGTAGGGGTGGCCAAGTCTGTAACACAAACTGCAGGAGCACGTACTGAGCTGTGAGAATAGCACCAATATAAAGGTGACGAGGAGCAGAAATTCAGGCTGTAGGAATGTTGAGGTTTATTCCTCCTTTCCGGCGATACCCGCTCTTTGTTTCTGCCCCTGAAACCTATCAAATGCGGCTCCTGCCATAGAAGTAGATGGGCAAATAAAGTATATCAGCTTGAAAGTAAGCCCCGGAGTTTGAGTGGATGCAGTTGTTCTGTGAGCTACAAAAGATGTTCAGTCATCACACGCTTTCTGGAAGGTCAGTGTCAGAGATTTCTAAAATACACCGATTTTTGTGCTCGTTTCCTCTGCCTCCTGATGCCTGTATAGCTGGGCATGAAGCACCCGAATGTGTGCTTACAGATTGATCTTTCTTAAACCTTCCCTAGTAAACTAGCAGTGCATCTTGTGCTCTCCTCGCAGGATGGATGCCTGCCTGCTCTTCCAGCTGGGACTTGGGAAATTGCCTTCCAGAAACACCAGAGAGAGGTTGAAGTAAAAAGCCCCCAGATAACCTTGTGAACAAAGCTGGGTTATGAAGAAGTCAGCAGCGCCCCAAGCTCGTTTAGTGCAGGCTGTCCCACAGGCAGAGCTGGGACCTTTGGGATGGGCAGGAAGAAAAGCCATCATAATTAGTGCAACACACCTCCTAATGTTCCATTTCCATTCATTTAAATGATGTTGCAATAGCAAGCATTTTAAGCGTAAAAGTTTATGTGGCGTGGTTGGCATGGCTTTTAGTAATACTACAAGGCTGGCGTAGTATCCAGGCACAGGAGTCTGTTCTGAGTTACTTTGTGCTGGTCCATTCCCAGTATCCACTGTGAACTGGTGACCTTATTGGCCCAGCTCCCCCTCCCCACCTCTGCTCCACTCTGCAAAGCTGCACTGTGGATATTTTTGCTCATTATCTTTGGCAGCAAGAATGTATATATCTAAATTTAAATTGCTGTTTGCTGAGGATATGTGATAGTATTCAGAATTCAGCATTATTTTATTATCTCTTTGAAAGGGTAAAAAAAAAAAAGGGCTCATTTATTTCGAGCGATATTTCTGTAGCATGAAAATATCAGCAAAGTAGTTGGCGTTTTCCAGTTGTTGTTGACTTCAAATTTAGCAACCATTGTCCCTGTTGGTATATTTGATGCTCTAAAAATGTACTTGCCATTGAGTGGGAAGCTGAAGTGATTGGTAGGCAGATAGTATTCTTTGGTGGCTATTAATAATGCTCAGAGGACATATGGAAAAAGCCACGGAATTGGCTAGAAAGGAGGCCAAAATCATGTATATGGCTGCTTTGTTTGAAAGTTGCCTGTGTTCCAAGTTGAAACAGCAGTGGTGACGCTTTACGTTTTCTCCCCCTTGGTCCAACATCTTAGCAAGGAACCCAAGCCAGGTCTGCACTGCATGCTTCTGGCTGCCCAGGGCTCTTAGTGTGCAGCCTGAGCCTTCAGTGACACAGCTCCCTAAATAGCCCTGTGTGAGCTTCTGCGTTCCTATTGTAACAAAAGACTGGGGACAGGAGGAGAAGGCACTTCTTTTTGTGCGTGTTCTTTTTTCTTTCTTTCTTTTTTTTTTTCCTTCTTTTCCTTCTTGTTTTGGAAGATTTACAAATAGGCTCACTCAGCGATGTTGGCAGTGAATTGCTCCATGTTAATTTTCTCCTGAGATCTCAGGGTTGTGTGAATCTTTCATGTAAAGTGTGTACCTTCATGTAAAGAGGGAAAAGCATCTCTGCCTGCTCTGTGCACAGAGGGAAGTTGGAGCCCCTTCGTTCAAGAAACAAGAATCCAAGAATTATGGGTTTGAAACCCACTCTCAGCTCCTCTGTAAGATTTAGTGCCGGGGCTGAGTGTCTCATGGCTTTCCAGCATCTGGCAAAGGTTGCTGGTGGCCTTGGAGGTGGAAATGTGGGTTTATGAAGGGTCTAATAACTGTGGTCTGCCTGCTGTCGTGACATGTGGTTAAGGCATTAAAATGCACGGGTTGTGCCTTGTGGTGCAGCAGAGCACTTACCAGGTGGGTGTCCTTTGACGCTGCCAAACCTTTGCTGTCAGCTTGAGTAGCCTCCTTCATGCTGAAGGCAGGCAGAAGCAAGGGGAAAAAAGCATTACAAGTGGTTAAGCGCAGGCTGAGGAGCATTAGGGCTGCTTTGCTTCCAGGCTGCCACCAGCACACGTGTGGTTAGAGGGCTGGGCACTGCTTTTCCTTTCCCTGACAGCACCCCGAGGGAGCTGCCAGTTACCACCAGGTCTTTGTGTTTAACGCTCTGCTTCGTTTCTTTCCTACCAACTTTGGGCTTCCAGCGTTGTGATTACTTATGGATTTGTAAGTCAGAAATAACCTCGTAATTGCTATATTGCTTTGCCTGCAGTAGCAGTGAGCGCCTTAAAGTTAATGCATCATCCACACAGAAAATTGATGTTTGGCCAAGACGTGGGGCTCTGACAGCTGATCTTAAAGAGCGTTAGGCTGGCATGTTAAATAGAGACCTGTGGGTGACATTCACTGGAAAAATGAGGGCCTTTGGGAATATTCCATAAAAGAAAAGTATTCCTTGCATTGGCTGAAGATACTTGGGGGTAACAAAGTTTGTGTGGATGCCTTTCCTTGGAGGTCAGTGATGTGAAGGCCTGGGTGGATAATATGCAATAAGAAGTATGACAGCTGATCATTCCAAGCTTGACTTTTGCCTGATCATCAGGGTCTGTCTTCTGTGAGCTGCTGATGCCCTTGCCTAATGGGAGGTTTCCTTTAATGTGGAATGATCCTTGTATTTCTTTCCATTAACAAGCAGCAAAAATACCCAGGGATGATTCTTCCACTGAAGAATAGCCCGCAGTAAGAAACTTCCCCGTGTTTGGATGATGATACCTGGCCCGTGTGTACGGGTATGTGCGCTGCCATTCATTGTACATTGTGCTGGTGGTCACAGGTAGAGATCTGGAAGCCTTCTGCAGATACCTGTGGCTCAGTTCTTGTTGGAATGCTCTGCTTTATGCCAATGCTCTTTGAGGCAAATACGCACTTGAGCATATTTTGTCAATATTTGGTTTTGAGTCGGTAGGTATGGATGATTTTGCTACAAAAGCAGTCAATATCTATTTATTAAACAGCATTTGTGTTGAACAGAAAATGTACAATCCAATTTCAGAATTAGGCCCACCCAATTACGCGATCGGGTAATTGCGCATGTAATTGCTCGCACAAACGGTCAGTTAGATGCATAACTGTCCATTTGCATGCAAAATTAAGCAGTCTTGTAAATGGGGCTTTGAATATTCATTGTGGAAAAGGCAACTTCCTGGATATGATTCCGTGTGTTGGTCCTTCTTTGGTGGCCCGTGGACCAAAGGCAGTGGTAGAAAGCAGAGCAGAGGCAAGCAGAAGTGCGCTGCGCAGCCTTGGAGGCCGGAATGGTGAAGAGAGCTCAGTCCACAAAGCAGCCTTTGCCTCACTGCAGCTGTAAGATCCGTGACAAGATCTGCTTTAGGACGTGGTTTCCACTAAGCATCCCATGGTACTTCCCAAATGCTGCGTGTTCTCATGTGCTTCCTGTACCCATTGCCTCCCCGAAAATCAGAGCTGCAGTCCTGTCCCACGCCCAAGTCCTACTGGCTTCCTGTGGCCATGGGGAGTGGAGCTCAATGTCTTGTCACCCTCCCTCTCTCCGTGTTCCATACCCATGCAGGAGGAAGCTCACAGTGCTTCCCTCTGATTTTGGGAGGAATTCCCCTTTTTGCCAACACCTCCTGCTAATATTGCAGTGTTGTTCCCCAGCGCTCATTCCTTTCTTTTATTACTACTCCTAAGCCACCTAATGACAGAGTAACAACTTGCCTTCTTCAGCAGGAGGCCTCTGAAAGCCAGCTGATGCATCGGGGCTGTCAGAGTACCGTGTAAACAACTAAAACCTACTCATAAGCTCCTTCCAAGGAGCCAGTGAGTGAGACAGTGCTGAAGAACTCTCCTCTGCCTTTTTTGTGGGTGGGTGTTTTTTGTTTTTTTTTTGGCACTGGAGGGAGAGGGGTTAAAAAATAAAAGCTGCATTATGTCAGCGACCTGAAATAAATAGCACTGCAATGAGAAGCGACAGCCTCATTCACCTTGCATCCATGCAGAAATAACGGAGCTCTCTCCCCATGCCTGGCGAAAAGGAGAACAGAGCAAAAAGAACAGGGCTCCGACCTTGGTGTGCCATCGTGCTCGGCTCACAGGGAGAAGCCCAAGTGCTGTTCTTGTGGCCATGTGCTGCTCTGTGACCGTGAGCCACGTGTCTGTACCCACCACGTTTCTCCTCCTTGGCACAAGCTCTGGAATGCATTGGTATTAAAATGGAATACAGAGAGTTTTTGCAATAAGGATGGCTTTCCTTCCTTGCTTTCTCATTGGAGTATTGCGTTCACTTTTTGTTTTGAAGTTCCCCGGTGGCACAGAGGGGAAAAACCTGCACTTTGTGGGGGTCCTTCTGCACGGGCTGAAGGTTTCTTTATTACGAACTCCACTGTTAGTTGCTCTGTAAGCAGTGAAAGCAATGAAGCCATTTAGCATTCCTGGGGATGCCGCGTGCACTCCTGAAAGTGTTTTATGACACTTTGGCGTTAGTTAACGTGCACTTCAAAAATAAGCTGTTATCACCGAGTTGCCTCTCGTTTCTTGCCGCGCTGTATTTCTCTTCCAGCGGAGAGCATCGTGCTGCTTTAGTTTGCATGGTCCTTTGGGCATCATGATGACGTGCAGGGGGTGAGGGGTGAGCACAGGGCGGTGCTGCCCTGTCCCTCTGCTGGACTGGGTGATGAGGAGCTCATCTTGCTGCTTCCCAGCCCTGGATCCATAGAGCCTGGCCGAGGAGTGTGGAGATTGCAGCACAGAGCAGGTGCACCGCATCTGCAGTCATCCCAACTCTACTTCCTAAGCTAGAAATGAATGGAAGAGATTCTTTTTGTCTGCCCAGACTCTTTAAATTGTTGTTCTAGACAATGTTTTTGGCGGGTCAAACCGTGTTTTGTTATCCAGGCGCTCTTCCCAGCATTTCATTGTTTGAGCACGTGTTAATTATCGCTCAACAACCTGGCTGCGATGGAACCGCGGGAGCCTTATCTGAAGGCAGAGCCATTGGCAAACGAATTCATTACGATCAGAGCCACTCTAATGGATGTTAAATTAATTCATAATAACGTGATGCTTAAAATCCAATGTTAAGCAGCATGTTGTTAATAATTACAGATGCATTTCTGCCGTGTCTGCCTTTAATATTATTTCTTCCGACTGTGTGTTCGGGGGAAAGCCTGAGATGGGACAGCTCTCCACTACTTATCTTTGTACACTGATAATTCCAGACTTTTATTGGAGCAAATAGCTTAATTACTGATGTGTCCGTTTTGCTATGAGTTGATACACAAGCGTGAAAGCTAGCACGATGAAGTGAATATGTGTAATTTATAGCCGAGATTCTCTAACTGCGGGGTTATTACAGAAAAGTGACAGTAATTAATGGGGATGGTCTCTTTCTTGCCATCATTCAAGGCAGAAAGCAGAGGGGAGAAGTGTCAAACGTTACCACGCTTACGGTTAGCACAGCATCCGTGGTTTGCTATTAGCGTTATTTGGAGATTGTAAGTGATTTCATTTATGTAAAACTGTTTATTTGATACTGAGTGCTTAAAAAAAAAAAAAAAGAAAAAAGAAGAGAGAAGTTCTTTCACTGTATAAAACCCCCTTTGCAACATGCCTTAGGGCTGGGTGGTGTTGATTAATGTTTGTGCTCCTGTGCAAAGCTCTCCGGTCTCCTTGCCCCAGTCCCACCGCGCTCAGGGTGAGGCTGCTTTGCTTTCCAATATTGAGTGGGGATGAATCCTTTTTGGGCTTCAGCAGCAAAATCTGTGCCAGGACTGTGGGCACAAGACACCCCGAGCTGCAGAATGGGTTGTTTTCTTTTTCCTATTTCTTTTGAAAACACCTACGTGGAAGCGGGTGGGGAGGCTTCTTTGGGCTGTGCCTCCAAAGGTCATATAACACTTTATGTTCTCCCCGACATGACACAGTGTGACAGAACAAAGTATTTATCTTGTGTACTTGTCAGCTTCGTTCTGCTGGCTCCGGAATGATGAAATGCTGCAGAATATGCTGCTGCTTGTTTCCTTTAGGGACTTGCGCTGATTTGTTTAAAGCGTCGTCTGCACCCAGTAAACGCTTCATTTATTACAGCTGACACCTGGAAATGTCTGAGGGAGATGCATCAAGGCGTCATGCAAATATTAGTTTCTTTATTTGCCATTGCTGTGCTCATGTCCTGCTATAGATGTGGTCTGCAATGGTCCGTGGTGCTTCTGGAGGTGCGCTGTGCCGGACCTCTGCAAGCCATGCTGTTTCCATCAGCAAAATGTGCTGTGACTCGTGCCAGGCCAGCTCTGCTGCTAATTACTGCAGTGAGTCACAAACGAGCTCTTGCCTCAGGAGCTGCACCCGTCCTCGCCTCAAACTTCTGCCCATTACTTGTTCTGATGCTTAAGCAAAAGTAAAAATAGACCTCTTGAAAAGGGGGGAGAGAGAGTTTGAGATGACGATGCGACCCCGTGATTAAAGTGTTGGATGCGAAGGCTTTTGGATTCTGATTCCAAGTCCCATGCTAGTTGCATTGACTGATTTTTGGGGTTGTTTTTCAGTTCTCTGCCATCCCTGAAGGACAGAGGGATCTGAGTATAGCAAAATACACGATCGTGTTTGTAGCTTTTTCTCACTCTTCGCTCACCGCTCTGAATGGTGAACAAAGAAGTGACCCCACGTGCCAGGTTGCCCCTGTTGTGTACAAGGCCATACAGCCCTGCACTAAGGCCAACTCCTCACCAGTAATTGGTGTCTGTCGTTGGAATGTTGATATTTCACAGTGGTTAACTGACAGACAGATGGCGGTCCATACCACGGCATACGAGCAGAGCTTTTCTCTGGGCCAAATGATTACTTACCTGGTTTTCAATTAGCAAAGCCTGCCAATTACCTGGAGTGGTTTTCTTTTAATTATGCTGCAATTACAGCAACAAGGTGGCCAGGCTGTGGGGAGAGGGGAGGTCAGTGGCACGGGAAGATCCTTGCCAGGAAACCCCCTAAAAAGAGATGAAAAGGGGAAAGCCATGCAATGGGAAAGACCCATGAGCCATGTGCTTGGTCTTGGCTCAGCAGAGCACATGCAGGCAGCTGCTTGCTCAGGGCCAAGAAACAGCCTCGGCTGGTTTACGAAAGCTTTGGAAACCTTAATTTTCATCCCAGCTAATAGCAGCCTGGGCAGTGAAAATATACTTCCTTTGCAATTATGGTGTTCTCCTTTTTCCTTTGAGCCACGTGTTTAAATCATCGGGCATCCTATTCATCTGAATCGTCTCCTGGAGTTTATCTTCCCCTGCGGATCAGTCTCTTATTGTACTTTATTGTGATGAGGCCGTTCATCTTCCTCAGCTCTGCTCTGCCTGACCGGTTCCCTGTCGTCCTCAAGGAGTGGGGAAGGAGATGAAAGAGGCTTTGGGCTTGAATGAGCCGGTGATGAAGTTGGATCTCCTCTGGGATGGAAATATTAATGCAGCATCGTGAAAGATGAGACCTGCCCTCGCTTAGGGTGGCTCCAATAATGAAAAAATGTAATTAATCATAATTGGTTCTGCTAAGGGGATGAAATCTGGGAAAGACACCTGCCCATATGGTGGTGGGAGTAGGTGCTAGGAGCAGGGAAGGGGACAGAGGAGCTGCAGCGGCCCAGGCTGCCTCTTTGGGAGGAGTGTTTGGTAATGCCTTGGGGAGCCTCCAAAGACTGTGGGGGTTTTGTCGTGTTGTGATGCTGCTTGCAGTGTCGTCTGCCCAGTGAGGGCAGGTGAGGTTTAAATAGGTTTGAGCACAACAGTTGGGCTGTAGCATGGCATGTTGGGGTAAAGCAAGGAAAGAAGGGCTCTGTGTGTTCCTTGGGAAAGGGATTCTACCTCTGCAGCCTGTGTAACCTTCTTCAGGACAGCACTTTATTTTCTTTTCAGCCTTTCTAAGCCATTAAAGACTGTATGTGAAGCTCTGGCATATTGCAGATGTCTCCCAAGTCCTCACTTTGTTTCTTCGTGCGTCCTCCTCCAAGACTTCCCTTATGGAGCTAACAAAAGCAATTTTCTGCCTATAAAAAGTGATCACTTTGTTGCTGACACACAAGCTTGGGTGTTGTTTTTTTTCGCCTTTCCTTCAGAGGGATAGCAATGGTACAAAGCACCTCCTTCTCTCTGAGTTGGGGGCGAAGATTTTAGGAGCCAACCAGTAGTCTGGAAAAAGCCAGGGTGAGGACCCTGCTTCTGTTGGGTTCATCCATTCACGTTAGTAGTTTGGGGTTGTCAGTTTGATTTGGGCTGTGCAAGGAGCCAGTATCCTGCACTACCGTAAGCTTAATCCGTTTCTTCTGTAGGAGTTCAGTAGTTCACAACAGAGCTTGTGTTGTATTGCCATCCTCAGCAAGGAAGACTGTCAGAACGGAACCTAACTAATGACTAGAGCTCTAAATAAATAAGTCTGCGTATGACGCTACCTTGTTCTGGTTTTGGATCTGTAGCTTCTATGGGTGGAAAATCTTTAGTTTTGAGTGTTTAAGGGTGGGTGGTATACAAAGCTGCCAGGGAGACCTGAGAGTAGATGGGAGCGGCTCTCTGGAATATCCTGGCTGTAACTCCACAGAGAAATCTGCTGGCCGTTTTGCATGCACTGTGGCGTTGCAAAATAAAGGAGCTCTGCTAGCTCCCCACTGAGGCTAAAGGAGATACTTTGCTTACTTAAGTAGCTGATTCAGGCCCCAAATAATTATCCTTTTATTTATTAGCACGTTAGAATTCCTTTAATTAGGTTTTGGTGCAGTATCTCGAATCCTTTGACTTGAAAGTTTTCTTGTTCATAACTTAGACGTCAAGCCTTTGGTGGTGTTACAGCTCCACAGATCATGTGCTGAGCTAATTAAGTAATAACGATTGAGGTGCAGGGTATTTCCTTGGGATTAATGACTGTCTGGGAGGAGTTGATGGCCCAAGGTGTAGCCGAGGGCCATTAACACCAGACAACTATTAATTCTAAGAAAATGCCACGTGCCAAGGTCATCACTGCTATTAGAAGTTGAGGGCAACGAGGAGGTAGGTGCAGTGGAAGATGAAGTAACGTGGGAAGTATGTGGATTTCAAGAAAATATAATATGGTTTTAATGGGTATCTGCATGGTGTACCTGTTGATTAGGCAGTCTGTTTCTTCCTTTCATTCCTCACTGTTCTGTCCAGAGCTTAATGACGAGGATCGTGGTGATGGAGGATGATGCTTTTCTCGTCTAGTGCCCTTTTTCTTAATGGTGCTCATATTTTGGTCCACCTCAAAGGACTCTTTATGAGTATTACTATTCTTTTTTCTCCATCTACTAGAGGGCTTAACAATCCAACCTAGCAGCAGCTAAAAATACTATCAGTGCCAAATTGACCTCCTGTTCACACAGACAACTATTAACTTGTTCTGATGTAGCTACCTATTATGTGAGCAATGTGTGATCTGTATGGCGTCAACATTTGTGATTTAGAAGTGAGTGACGGGGGTAAGAGTCTGAAGACACACAGATCAATGAGGCTGCCTTCAATAAAGGTGTGTTTTTGTAGGTTTTGCTTGCCAAAATGGCATTAAGAATGGTATCGTTACTGTGGAAAAACCAAGAACAGCGTGTTAATGAACCTGTTTCTGCAGTGAGAGCAGTGTATTTCAAAGTAGAACTGTGGTTGTGACGTGGTATGCTTTGTTTTGGGTTCTTGGTGGAAGGCAGAACCTGATTATTCCCCAAGGACTGAAGAACAAAGATAAATCTTACAAATGTTCAGATAGTAGCTATATTTTACGTTAAAAGCTGAGGAGACTTGGATGAACGTCACTTGTCTTGGAGCCTTTTCCAGCGTGTCGTGGCTAGAAGAGTTTGACCATCATTATCTTAACGTGACGATTTGAATATTACGAGGAAGTCTTTCTTTTTAAGAAGCAGCATTGGAAGGGCTATCTCAGCTGCTGAAGGAGGAGGGCAGACATGCTGGTATCCACTGTATAAACAGCAGGTTGCTCCCTCGGGCAAGCCCTGGCAATATATTTGCTACTGTTTTAAAATAAGGTGCGGGATGGATCTACAGATGGATTTGTCTGAAATTAGTCCTTGTGAAAGCTGACCTGCCTGCAGAGGAGGAATAAATCTCATGGGAGCAGGACTTGGGGGTCTGTGGGTTGGGTTTTTGGTGGTCCTGGAGGGTCTCGCTGGCATTGGGTATCCTGTCATCCCTGCAAAACACAGGCATCCTTCTGTATCCTTCTCCACTCAAATCCCCAAATCAGTGTGCCCTGCTGGTTAAATTTGGTTGCTTTTTTGTTTCCTGTTTTTTTTTTGTTTTTTTTTTTCCTTTAATTCAAGCACTTAAGAAAAGTTTTGAGCATTGGCAGAAAACCTGCATTTATCATAACTTTGTAATTTTCTTAAACGTCATTGTAGGTACTGATAAATAAGCTGTTAAAAGCAATTACGGCCTGAATAATAATCCTAACTAATAAACAGAATGTACTGTGTAATTTTGGTTGTTTTTAACCATCTGGCTCTGGTCTCTCTAATTGACTTAAAGCACAGTGACAGTGTCAGCTGCAAACAGCATTCAGCTCGGCTGAAATTCCCGAGCAGGCATTCCTTTGGAAACTTCTCACATTTTGGAGATTTTCAAATGAAAACAACAAATCAGTGCATCCGAATGATTACGGTCCCGATTACAACAGCACAGATCACGAATCCGTCAGCGTTGTCTTCCACTGAGCATAAAAACTTGATTTATAATGATTTGATTGTGTACGGTTTCATTATTTCCTAGTGAAACTGCAATTGGAAGACTCTGAATGTTTCCAAGTATCTAAATTCATGCTGGCACTCACTTCTGAAGCTGCCAGAATTGAAATGCTTTGTGTCGGCTGGGCTGAAGGCGTCTCCTAAAGCCCAAGCGTCCCTTTGGTCAGCTGCTATTTGTGCTTTGCTTTTTCATTAACGCATAGCGTTGCTAAAATTTCCAGGGCTCGCACTCGGTGTTGGAGACCCGTTGGTTTTATTTGCCAGTGGGAGGTGGCAGGCTGGTCTGTCAGAGGTGCCGAGATGTTTATTTATGTCCTGGCTGCAGGGCAGGCTTTCTTCTGAATTTCCTAGCCAAAGGCTTAGCGAGTTTGTGGCTTGCTCTGTGCAACCTAGGTGCTCGCGCTCTAATTGCCACGGTGAGCCTGACGTGACAGCCTAGCCTCCTTTCAAAGCTTATTAATTTGAAATGGTGTGTGTGTGGGGGGGGTTTAAAATGTGTTCATTATTTTCTTTGGTATTTGATATTACTGCAACTCCTGCTATGCTTTTTGCAAGGTGATGGTGGAAAAGCTCTGCTGGGGCGCACGAGCAGAGCACGGGTTTCCTTGTGCCCCACTGTCTGACCCGCAGCCAAGGGTTTGCTCTCGGGGAGGATGCCTTTTATTGCCTGGATTTGGTTAATGGAGCACACAGCCTGCTTCGCCAGCCCTGCCACTGATGTTTTCTGCTTAGTTTGCTAAATTTGATTACGCCATTTGGACAGGTTTTAATATTTACGCATATAGAAGGAACAGTGCAAATGGCTTTGGAAGCAGCAAGGTATGAAACGTAGCTGCTGCCATTAATTCAGTGGGGTCCTGGTGCAGTGGTTGAAGTTGTTTGGGTGCTCCCACTGAGTGCATTAGCAAGGCGACCTGTTAATTCTTTTCACATATGCTGCTGTATATAATCATAACTGCTCTCAGATGTTGACCCCTGTCTCTTGACATCGCGTTGACCAGCGTACATCATCAGACAATGTTCAGGGTTGAATATGCTCTAGGTTTTGCGTAAATAACGATGTGAAGGCTGGCAATTAGGAAACACAATTTCTACGAGATCTGGCGAGGTCAAGATTTGAAGTTTGGAGCATCTTTGCAGTCTGATCCCTGCTTTGGTAGGTTTGCTGATTTAGGGATCTGGATTGATTGGGGACTGATAGAAACTTTGCAGCCCTGGAATGGGAGTGAAGAGCTGCCTCCTCTCAGCAAGAACTGTTGAGTCAAGACTTAGGGTGAGATCTATGGGATGCCAAAATCTGGGATGAAACTTGGCTTATTTGGGGCTGAAGAATCAAGAGGCTCCCCACAGGCTTTTAAGAGGTCTTGTGGGTGAGTGGGGAAGAAGGGAAAGCTCCATGAAAAGCCTCTTTTGGGCTCAGCTGGATTTTAGCAAGCCCTGCAAAACTGTTCCCTGCTTGAGGAGCAGACTTAGTTGGTATGATCAATGTAAAACCAGAGATCTGAAAAAAAAAAATAAATAGTAATAATAATGCTGTATTTGCAGTCTCCAGCACTCAGTCTGTGTGTTGTGGTAGCTGACAAGGAGATGTAAAGCCCATGGTTAGGCTGATTGCCTTTATGATGTGCTCAATGCAAGTTAACTCGCTTTTTGAACCTTATACCATTTCATTTTGTAGTAGCAAATAAAGCTTAGATGTAGTAAACATAATGTATACTGCTGCTCGATTTTACAGGCCAGTGAATAAATGAACTTCCTCCAATATTCTGCATCTCCTCCTAATAAATAGAAACACTGCAGTGGGATCGCGTGCGAGGAACTGGAAATCACTTATCTCTAGCTCGTTGCCTTAGCACTGCTCTCCTCATGCCCTTGCATGTTGTTGCCCTGTTGTGCAGTTTACCAACAGAGTAATTTTTGACATCGGATTTGATATTAGTGATGTGTGGCCGAATCGCGGCACTCAGCCCCATGGTTGTTGCATCAAGGTCTGTCTGTGCTGCGAAGTCTGTTTGAGAATGCTATTTTTCAAAAGCTATTTGAGAATGAGTTCGTACCCCTGATTGAAGCTACTGAAACCAGAAGTGATGGGGGAAAAAAATAGGCAATTTTGTTGTTGGTTGATAATGAGTTCCACTTGTGGGTGAGCAGTGCCCACCTGTGGGGAGAACGGGGCACTGTGTCCCCCATTGGTACCGTCAGCTGCTGAGCAAGGAACCTTGGCACCTGGCTTCCCGGCTCATGTAGCCACGTTCACTGTGGGCACGTGGATGAGGAGCCCTGTGGGATTAATGCTAAAAATACTTGGGTGGCCATCTGAGTGCCTGGAGCCCTTTGGAGGCACGGCGAGGAAGATTCCTCATCTGCTTGCCATCCTCACCACTCAACCTGCCCACTGAAGAGCTGAGTGACGGGCAATCTGGCCTATCCATATGACCATATTGTTTTCCTCCCCTAATTAGCCTGGTCCTCACTGTGCTGATGAGGAAACAGATGCATGGAGCAGCAAATTACCTTCATCTCGCCTCCAAACAAAAAAGACACAGCTCTTAATTGACTCATTTGATCTCCAGCAATTCAAAGCAAGGAGAGTGGAAATATTTAAAAGTGGCACTTTGGTTCTGCAGAGGGAGAAGTGTGCTGGGAGCATATATGCATGTATTCATGCATGCATGTGTCTCCAAAGTGCTGAATGTGTGGGAGGCAGTATGGCTTGTAGTGTAGCATTTGATGCCCCTAAAGAGAGGCACGGAGCTTCTGACCACAAGAAAATAAAAAGTACTGTATTAATTGTTTTGTCATTGACTAAATGTTTGCATACCTGCTTGCACCGCTGTTTCATTACAGTTTCGTGATAAATGCATCTTTTCCATGCTGCATGGCATGCTGCAGCTGCCTCTGCTCCTTCCTGGGTGCTAGCCCAGGTCATAAATACCCATTTCAATTGATTGCTATTGCAGTGGTCTTGTTTTGGTTTTTATAAGAGCTTTTTCTAGTTGCTTCCCAGTTCCATTTTCTAACTTCCCCCCAGTGGAATGTGAGTTGCATATGCTATCATTTGGCCCCGATATGAATCCTAACATGTCTGTGGTGCTTTTTAATTGTGAGCAATGATTGCTTTTTTTTTTTTCCCTAATAAAAATTGGGCATGCTTATTCCATTTTACTTGAGTGTGGAAAGAAATGGTCCTGAGTAGCAGAGGCAGATTGTGCATAGGCATCACGTGTGAAGGTGTATTTTTTGAGCCATGTTTTCCTCTGATTATATGAGTTCTTGCACCCAAAAGGCAAACCATCTAAAGAGAGCTTGCATGTGCCCATGGCTGTTAGCAAAGAAAGCAGAAGCAAACAGTTGCTGAGCTGTAGAATGCAGAAGCTGTGTTTTACCAGAGCAAAGCTAACCATACTTATAAAGCAATCTTCTCATTATTCTTGTTTTAATTACTGATACAGTAAGTGGCTTCCTTTTTACCTAGCATCGTATTGCTCATCTATTTAATCATCTGTTGCTTTTATGATTGCATGTGTTTTAACAGAAATGAATAGAGGAAGAATGTGTTTGCCATTGAGTCAGCCTGTTACGTTCATTATAGGTTGTTTGGATTTTAAGCAATTTGTTAGAGCAATACTCCTGAAGTTTATAGTATTGTTATGTATTCTGAGTCAGATTGTTTGAAATGCAGTTGCTACGTTACCCCTGTGTGCTCACCATGTGTTTTAGCAGGAAAATCAAGGTGAGGGCAAGGGGAATAGAACTCTCCTATGCTTCCATTGGTTGCTTGGGATGACTGGATGGTGCCAGTGGGATGCTGAGAAAAATGTGTGGTTATACTGGTGTGGGGGAAGCTCAGCCCAGCCCTGCTGCTGCTCTAGCATCCAGCCCCATGCCCTAGGAGGATGGTAGATTTACTCGGCCCTTTGCTTTCCAAGATTTTCTCAGGATTATTATTTTTTTTCATTCTTTTGCTGTTTTGGCTGCCAGTGCTAACAGCTCAGTCCATCTCACTGCTCCTAGGCAAGACGATTCTTTGCAAATCCCCCACATGGGGAGCCCCTCAGCTGGGCCTGCCAGCCAGAAGGGCCCTTGAGTGTAAGCTGGTTGCTCAGTCCTGGGAAGTCTGTCCTGAAGTGAGCAGAGGATGTTCTGTGCATCCCCCAGAGCATCATGTCCAGTTGGACCAAGGGGTTTCAGGCCCCACCTGGGTGCTGAGTGCTGATGGACGTGTCCTGCGTGTGCTGCACTATGCTGGGCCCTACCAAGCGGGACTTAATTGTTCTCCTGCAGCCAAGATCTGCATGCTGAGTGCCTTCCTCCTTCCCCTGACTTTCTTCTTCCAGTAGTTGGTCCGTATTAGGCGGTTGAGCCTCAATCTGAGATTCCTCCGTGTCTCCACACACATCACCATGGGATGGTGATTCCGTAAACCAGCACGGGCCTCAATTAATCCCCTTTTGAACCCGGTGGTGCAGCTAATTGAATGGTACTTGCTGGGAAAGACACAAAATAATTAGTTTGTGTCTGCTGTCAGTGCATGGCTATTGTAACACGGCTTCTCTTCTTTTTTTTCCCCTCTATTTCTTTTCCTACTCTGTCTCCGTTTTACATATTTTTAAAGTATAATTAGCATCGGGAGCCAGAAAACATGTTTTCTTTCTTTGTGCTGGAAGTGGCTAGTTGTCACTTGTCAAGATCTCAGGATTTTAGAAAGCGGGAGATAAACGCTGTGCGTGGCAAGTGGGAAGGCTCACGTTTTATAGGGTGACACAGAAGTACTCTTGCTTGGTGCTAAGGGCTCAGGGATACCAGGAGGGTCAGGGTTACACCTTTGCCCCCTCCTCTAGCCTTTAGCCAGGGTTTTCCCTCGTGCATCTCATGTTTTTGGGCAAACAGAAAAATGGCAAAAGCGAGGTTTTCTCACGTCTGCAAAGTGTCTTGAGATCAGTGGGTGGAAATCTGACCAGTGTTTGTTATGAGGGCCAGCCTAAGGTTCAAGCCTTGCAGACTGTGGGGCTCTGAGTACTCACACCCTGTGGCTCGCGTAGCACTTTTACGCATCGGACTGAGCCTTGTTCTCTCCTCATTCAATTTCTCCCGTCTCTTTTTATGGAGAAGCAAGTCTGATCCATGCAAGTCTCCCAGCCTTACCCCTGCATGCAGCAGATCCCCTTGTGCTGTGTGTGGTTGCTGTGGGTGGTGCAGGGAGCCAGCCTGCGCCTGCAGGTTGTCAGCAGATGTGGCAGGAAAACAGCGTTTCCCTTCATTTAAAGACAGGTGCCACACAGTCTCTGTGTTGGCCAGTGCTGCAGGACGCCTGGCCCCTCGCGGCGCATGCCGCAGTGTTTGCTCATTTGCTTCCCGGCGTTTTGGTCCCCTTCACCTTCCCTCAATGGCACTTTTCTTTACAGCATGAAAGCTTTGTATAGTAAGGACCTCCCAGCAAAAGAAAGAGTTACTTCCTTTTCTTTCTTTTCCTTCTTCCCCTCCCCGTTCTGCTCTTTGCATCCATACAGTTTGGGCTCTCCGCTGCCAAGCCAGAAGCTCTTTGTCGCATCAATAGGGCTGGCTGAGCTGAGGGCTGTATCCCACTTCTACCCGAGGTAGCTCCCAGCAAGGCGTGTGTGTCTGTGTGTGCCTTTTTCCCTCCCGTTAGGCTCTCAGAGTAATTAGCGTTGCTTTGTGCCTGAAGTCAGTGAAGAGAGACACAGTGAAATCCGTCCACAGCCAAATCATTTATTGAGGTTATCGAGGAGAGAAAGTAAAAATGAATAAAGTAAGCCTAAGTGAATAATTACAGGCAGTGTGGCAGCTTGCTACGCCTTGCATTTATGTGCGATGTGGAGCTGCAAACAGGTGGAGGGTCTTTGTCTTGTTTGCAAGAGCTGCATGGAAATGCCTGTGTTGTACTGAAATGCGTGCTTAGGGAGAAAAGAAGGTGCTTGGTGGGGTGAGCATAGCACTGTGAGATGGGAGTGTTGGTGCCATGGGGTAGAGTTGGCAGAAACAAGATTCAGGGCCCTCTGATTTGCTCGGGAAGGGCCATTTGCTGTTGAATGAAGGTTGGTCAGTGAGATGAGAGGCAGGGGGTTGGATCTTAGGGGTGATGAGCATTCATTTGTGTGTTTTTGTGACCTCGAATAAATTAATGTCCACAAATGTGAATTCAGAGAGTGCTGGCTGCTTTGTTTGCTCGCTTTAATGGTGTGTGTCACCATGTTTTGGTTGCTTCTGAAGCCGGTCAAGCTTCTTTGCATGAATAGCTTCCCCACTTATGATGTCTTGTCAGGTTTAAGTTGGAGTTTTCCAGGGGAAGACTTCTTGGGATTGTTTGTTTACATTTTTTTCCAACAGTTGAGCTTTCCGACCTGCTCAGTTTAACAGCTGGAAGGAGCGTGCTTCTTTTTACCCTTTTCAATCAGCTTTTTACCTTTCATCCTGTGGAATAGGATGTGAAAAGCAGAATAAAACATCCTTATGTTCTGAAATGGATGTCTACGTACTTCATAAAACTGGAAAACAAGTGGTATTTGACCGTAAGCTGAGACTGGGAAGGCACCTTTCTCTTTCAGAAAGGAGAAAAAAGATCTGTGCTTCTAAAGGGAAGTTCCTTCAGGGATGCAGCTATGTCTGTTCCTGTGCTGAGAGGACAGCTCGTGTGTTCGTGGTCCAGGTTAAATGCTTAATGCGTTCTTTGAAGCTTAAATTGAAATGCTTCTTCAATTTGAGCAAATCTCCACAACTCTCACCCGGAATGACTTGTTTAGAGGTGCGTATTTAATAAGGTAATTGAAATACCACGAGAGTAGAATACAGACTTTGTCAAGAGGGTGAGCTTGCAGTATTATTACTTATCTTTATCTCCACTGGTAGTTATCCAGGAGCATGTATCAGTGGACCTTGTGTGGGGTAATTTATATCTGATTTCCAGTGCCCCCTTTTAAGAGAGAACTTGTACGAAGGACAGAAGTTGTTACAGAGCTAACTCTGCACGTAGTTAGCAAAAAGGTAAATAAGGTCTAACAACGCTCATCGGTCTGTAGGAGTTGGGATGAGAAGAGCTAATGATCGCTATCGGAGTGATAAACGAGGGAGCTCTGGAAGGGCTCTGGCAACAAGGGAAGACAGATGATGGCAAAATGGCTGCTGTCTGCCTGTGATTTGTTCTTTGAAGAATATTATGATTAAAGCAGATTTAGCTCCTAACTTGGGTCTAAATGATGTTTTGAATGAAGCAACGCAACAGTAATAAATTGGAGCAATTAGTGCCTAAATATCACTCTTTCGTATAGAGGCAGTGTGACAAAATATCACGTGAAGGAGGGAAGACCTGATTTCACCATGTGAGGTGAACAGGTACCCGTGGGAAACCCACGCTGGGGTGTCTTCAGCTGATGGTTCTGTGTTCAAGCCCTGCCCAGTGGATTGACCTCAGTGCTGTTGTCCGTGGGATTGGGATCCACAGTGTCAGCTGTTCCCTGATGGCTGTGCTAGGAGGTGGTTGAAAGCATCAGGATTTGACTTTGGAAACTTATTTCAGGGGGAAAAAGTTGATCAGATCTGTCAGTGCACATGGGATTTGCTGTGTTGGGATGTATAAGTCTCAGTCATGGTGTGGCAATCTTTCTGGGGTTTGGATGTGATTCTTTTTAACTGCAAACCAGTTCGGTGAGCAGACAAGGGCCAGTTTCCCACAGGCACCCTGTGGAGCCTTCGTGGTACACGAGATGGTGCTTAAAGCTCAATATAAGTGTTTAGTGTTAGGAAGGATGAGTTTAAGAGTGCGCAGAAGTTGTGTGGGATTGGGCTGCAAGCAGGAGAGGGACGTGCTTTTCCTTCATTGCGTGCTGTGCCTGGAAAGGTCATGGAGGTGTGGGCTGCCCTTGCAGAAATGATGGCTTGTTCCATTTTTGGTTTCACCCAGAGCAATGTTTAAGGAGCAGAGAGGTCACATAAGACATTGCAGCACCGTGTGACATTTGGGTTGCGTGCTCCCTTGTGATGTTGGTACCAGTAAGAGGCAGGTGGCTGCACTGGTCCCAGAAGAGAGCTGTGTGCTGTCTCACCCAGTTTGTCACCTCTTTGGGAATCGCCTCTTACAGGGCTGCTGTTCCCAGTATGCCGTGTTGCTGCTGCATGGCCTTTGCTGGGCTTGTTCTTGGCCCCTCCAGCCTGGATGCAAAGCTGTGTGGCCACGGCCTTGCCTGCATCCTTGGGCTGGCTTTGCTTTTCTCTTGCTTCCACAGCCTGTAAGGCTTAACTGCCGGTTACAGGGACACAGGTGTGAAGTTCTTAAGCTGGTGTCAGAAGGTTGTTAGGAAAAGCTGGGAGAGATGGGAATCTAAGAATAAGCCTTATTGAGGAGGTGTTCTCTGCTTTTCAAGGGGGTACAAGGCTTATTCCTGCAGCCAACATAGTTTAACGAAGAAATGGAATGAATATTAAATTCAAAATACAGATGCTGACTCAGTGGATGTAGCCTCAGCCATGGACAGCATGCTTGTCATTTGAACTGATTAATAAGTCTCCTTGTATTAAGCAAGTGGTTACATATGGAAGGTAACACATTGGGGTTAAATTCTATATGTTAATTGTTTGTCTTTATATATAGTGACAGGTTTTAAGGTGCGGGGTAAGTGCTGCTAGGAGCACCTGCAAGCCTGGCCAAACCCAATGGGCTTTGAACCCATATTGTTTGAGATCTACTTTTGTTGATTAATTTTGGCTTCTCAGGTGCGTATTCTGCACATGTCCTGGCCATGACCCTTCTGGCCCCATAGGTCACACATGTTGGTGAGTTCAATCCTGCATTTTGCAGTGAGCTCGCTGCCAGGCTCCTCCTTTTTGGGATGTGAGCAATTATCTCCTTTGGGGGGGGGGAGGATGTTGTGAGGCTCTGAAACCAGAGGCATCTTATTAGCCACACTTCACATACCAAGCATTAGTTATAAAAAGATGCACCTTGCTGCGAAGACGGAGTGATTAATTTGCCAGCCAGCGAGTCGTTAGATTGTGCTAACAATTACCATATTTGATAGATTAAAGCCCGCGCCAGGGTATCTGTTGCCTTGGGAGTTTATTTACAGTTCCTGATCTGTGGCAGGCAAAGAATTGGTAGTGTAACAATTACTATAGAATGCCTTGATGATCCGTCAGACATATAAATAACCTCCCACTGGAAAATTGTGCCCATCTGTTTGTCACGCGGGGACACAGCCCAGCAGCCCTTCTTGGTCGAGAAGCTTCAGCCTCTTCCTGCAAGACTCTATCAACCAGATGCAGGACCCTGCAGAAAAATTCCGGACTGTGAAACTGAAATTGGGAAGCCAGGAACCTGTGTTTTGCTCTGAAATGAGGTGAAAATGTGACCTTTAAGGTGATTACTGATGCATATACTCACAATAATCATATGCATTTACATCAGTGTGTAAAGGATAGGCAACTGTGCACAAAAATGTCAGTTTCTCTCATTGGAGCTACTCCAGTTGGACACCAAAGGTGCTTGATGCAGAGAAAGAGCAGTCTGTGTATTCCAGTGGTCTGAGGGTTTTGTAATCTGCCTTCAGAGCAGCATGAAATATTTGGAGGTGACGGTGGCAGAAGACGAGGAGGAGAAAGCCACTGCTTCAGCACTCCTTGTGATCTGAAGAGCTGTCCTGTAGTGTGCTCCCAATGGAGTTCCTGTTGCTTTCTCTATGCAAACAAATAACCCTCGGCCAAAGGCTGTTTCCCTTTCTGGTCCCAACACGGGCATCTTATGTGGTGCTAATAGCACTCAGCAGTGAGAACAGAATTGGATGTGCGTGCATCACCCAGCCCTTCAGAAGGCATCCAATCTGTGTCCTGGCTTACGTCAGGTTCTACCTATTCCCTCTCTTTCCCAAACAGCTTTATTCATTCTGACTGATGACCAGGCGCTGTTAAATAACACATGAGCCTGACGCTTCTGGCTTTGCCTCGTCCATCTCCACGGAGTGAGCAGCCAGAGCTCTGCACACGAGAACCCCCCCAGTGCAGAAGGTCACTGATTTATGGACCTGGCCACCATCCTCCTCCTCATTCCCCGCATACCCTTGTGCCCATGTCATCGTTAGGCGCTCCCCCGCCTTCTTGTTGTTATTATTTTTTGAAATGCCAAAATGAATGATGGTTGCTGCCTCCTAGAAGCAAACTGAGGAAGAAAAAAGCAGTTTGACCTCTGGCTGCCCGAGCGCCTCAAACAATGCGGCCCTTGTTCCTCCCCGGGGACACGGGAGGGCACCACAGCCCTATGTCCCTATGTCCTATGTCCCTACGTCCGTCCTTGTGTTCCCTTGTCCCCATGCTGCATCCATCCCCTCGCCCCTTGTGCCATGTCCCAGGTTGAGCAGCTATTGGGACTGGCGTGAGTCACTTCATCAATTTGGTTTTGGGTTATTTGCTTTATTTCTTTATTTATTTTTATTTTTCCTTTTCTTTTGGTAAACAGCCCGGCCTTAACAAGATGATTCATTGCCATTTAGTCTCCAGCACCGTCATATTGATTCTGCAATCATCACTAACACATCTCTATAACTATCTTTCTCCTTTGGCTTTCGGTGTATTTTTTGTGTTCTGCCCCTGGTAAAGCCGGTAGCAGATGACAAGAATGCTTTGAAATTGCATTACAAGGACCACAGCTGGTATAAATAGATTTTACTTTGATGGAGCTCCTCTGATTTACATTACCTGGAGATCAAACCTTAACTGTTTGTTTAACTCCTGTACTTCTGTTAAAAACTAGCACTCGGTGACAATTTCCCCTTCATTATAAGGGAAGAGAGGGAATGAGAAGGACAGCATGGAAGGGGATACCTTTGACGTTTCGTAGACAGAAGGTATTTTTTCCTGCTTTGAGCAGCATCATTTCTCACTTCCTTAACAGGTGCTAAAATGGTACCTTTCAGCTTGCCTTCCTGTGTAGAGAAGGGATGGAAAAGGAGCCGTCCTCTACCAATAGCCTTGCAGGTGGCTCCCAGAGGATGCTACTGGTGCTTCCCCACCAGTTTGTGGTATTTCTATCCCACGTGTGCCTTTGGCGGGGCTGGCAGGCCTGCTGGGTGAGCAGGATGGTATGCATGGCAGCTTCTGGATGGTTTCTCCTTGCTTCAGAGGCTTCTGCTGGCACAGGGTGGGCATCCAGCACTGCTGCGGGGGGAAAAAGGGAAGATAAAGCTGCTGTGCACACAGGAGAGAGTCCTGTGGATGGAAGTGCCATACAGATTTTGGTGTTCAAAAAAAAGAAAAGGTGATGAAAGCTGGACACAGCTATCATATGGCTATCTCATTTCCTGTCCCTCTTCTTTGCTCTGTTGATGGTTTGAAAGGCTCCTCCAGCATCACGGCTGATGATCACGGTGAATGATGCGTCCCAGGGGATTTTCATGCATCGTGGACTTTTATTTTGGCTCTAAGTCAGAAGAATGTTCCCGGAGATGATGAGGGTTCACTTTTTCACCAATTTGCTTGTCTCCTAAATGCACAGAGAAGCGTTTTTGCCGAGCAGCCGATCCCATCCTCCTAGTCAAATCTGGTTTAAAAACAACATAAAAAAAAAAAAATAAAGCAACCATCTAAAATTCACACTTACCTGTCACCCTAAGACAAGGCATCTGGTTGCCTGGTGCAAATGGCAGGAGGTCAGAGCTGCCCTGGCAGCTCAGGAGCTGGGATCCGTTCCTGACTTTCTCTGCAGGCAGCTCCATTTGGGCTTGCTGCAGTTCTGGGTCAGCTCTTCTGGAGGTCACCTGACGTACCCAAGCACTTGCATTTCCTCCAAACCCTTTAATTGTGGCGGGGGTACCCCTGCCTGGTCTGCTTTTCATTTGTGCGTTATTCGCACAGAGGTAGGAAAGGCAAAATGTGCCGAATAAATGTTTCATGATTAATGGTTTTGTCAAGAATTATTGCTGCTGCTGATGCAGGCCTATGGGCAATATTTTGTATTTTTTCTTGGCTGATATAAAAGCAAGGGTTACCCCCAAACTGTTTTTTTTTCCCCATTTAATTTTTCAGAATCTGTCTTTTTATTGGTATTATTTTTAGGGATGTAGAAGGCTGTAAATTGCAAGCAATCTCCATTTTAATTAGCTCTACTAAAAGCTTTATGACTTCTTCCTGCTCTCTTTCCACAAAAGGCAAATGCTGGGAGCGTCATGGCCCTGCGTGCTGTCGGAAGGTGCTGCTCTCCGGACATACCTGTGCAACGTGTCCTCATCCCTCTAATTCTCTGTGATCCCCAACCCTGTGTTTGTGCCCAGCTCATCCCTGTAGCACCGCTGGGAAATGGTCTGGGTTGGAAGAGTCCTCAAGGATCACCAAGCTCCAACGCCCCCCCCCCCCCCACCACAGGCAGGGCTGCCAACCTCCACATTTAACACTAGACCAGGCTGCCCAGGGCCCCATCCAACCTGGCCTTGAACACCTCCAGGGATGGGTCATCTGCAGCCTCTCTGTGCAGCTGTTCCAGCACCTCACCACTCTCTTAGTGAAGAACTTCCCCCTGGGTTGATGTTGACTTTGTTAGGGTTATTTTAGGGAATTTTAATTATATTTATTATTTGAGTGTCTTGTTGCACGGAGCTCAGCAGTGCCTGTGGGGCGTCGATACTTTTATTGCCCCAAATGCAGGAATTAAGTCATCCCCAATGGGCTGGGATGTGGTAGATCAGGTTGGTGAGCTCTGTTCCAAGCTGGGTGTCCCTATGAATGCACGCAGCCAACAGATGCCCAGGGCTCAGCCTTCACAGATGGCATCAAAAAAGCCCGGCTGACCACTTGTGTTTAATGAACTCAGTATGAAGATGCAGCACAGGAGATGATGGCTTTACAAAAGCAATGGGGAGGAAAAAAAAAAAAAAATATCTCTAATTAGATCCTATCAGGTAATCTCCCAATGAGGCAACGCAAGTGCTAATTACTGCTATTGGTGACAGGTAAAATTATTGGAGCATGATGCTGCTTTCAGGCTTAAAAAAACAAAGGTTATATTTACAAAAAATAAGTTATTTAACACTCAACAGGGTGCATCTTAGACAGCGTGGCAATGCACCTATTAAATTTTTAGTGCCAGATTATGATTCACAGCCAGGGTACAGAAATTGCTGGGCAGCATAACCCAAGCAACAATTATTAATTAATCAGGTGCTGAAAGCGCCTAACGAGAGAACAGTAGGCAAATGATAAGAGCCTCCCTGGGATATGATGCTCTTTTCTTCCTCCTCTTCTTTTTTTTTTCCCCAGATTGCAAATTAGTTAAGGCATGTATCATAATGTGATGTCCTCGTAGCTGATATTGCATCCATTATTCTTTCCGCCCGTATTAAGAAACCCATTGATGAATGCCCTCATTCTTTAGGCTGTTCCCCCCAAAAATGATTTGCAATTGTAGAACCATTTAACTCGGCAACTGAACGTACTGAAAGGAAACTTTGGGAGTCGCTATAAATTATTTGGACAGATTTGAAAAAGCTGTTTATTTCTATTAGTCGCTACCAACGCCAGGATGTTGTGATTTGGCTGCCTCATCCTTTCTCGCTGGAGGAGGATGAGCTGGATCTCTGTTTCTGAAGTCAGCGAAGGAGGAGGAAAAAAATCCTGTAGGAGAAAACTAGCGTTGGGTTCGTGGCGAGGCTGATTCCTTCCCAGGGCTGTCCGTGAAGCCGCTCGGTGGGGTGGGCACGTACAGGTGACACACGTTGCTTGGGTGTGGGACAAAACAGCACTCCTGTGAGTGAGAAATAATGCGTGTGGTGAAGCCTATTAGCGTGTCTTGAACGGTCACTTCTGGTGTCGTGCTGCTTCTTGTTTAGCTCATCATTTTCAGTGTAATCGGATTGCTTTCTGCGAGCTCTGGTGCTTGTGCATTTGAGAATGGCTTGGCTTCACAGCTTAGGATTTATTTATTCCTTAAAAGCACAAAGCCTGGAGTAGAAGGAGAAGGGAAAACTAGCAGCTTGCGGAGAGGAGGTTTGCTTTGCTCTTCAGCCGTGTCCTTCCAAGAATATATGAAAGCAGTGATGCTCTTTATGGGGCTGCGGTGGGAAGCCGGTACGTGAAGCTTAGCCCAGAGGCCTCCTGCGTGGAGCGGGAGGTGGGCCGGGTGCCGCTCGCGGTGCATCATCACTTTGCAGACCCGTAGCGAAGCGGTGGATGTCCGGAGGCTCAGCCCTCGGGTGGTTTGGTCGGTGGGTTCTCTACACGGGGCTCCTGGGTATGGCGACCTGATCTAAGGGCGTAGCTTTACTCCCCCCAGCTGCCACTCTTGCTTTTCATTTGCAAATGGAGATGCAAGTAACCTGCTTTTTAACATATGGCCCATTAGCTGCCTCCTCCTATTCAGATGGTAATGGCGTGGACTGTCGGTGATTTACGCTCTGACTCGCATGGAAAATAACAGATTGTTTACGCTTGTAATTGCGCTTATTTCCATATCAATTGCTCCGCTTAGACCGGTGCCTGAACGTCAGCAACTTGGGGCAGGACAGTGCTTACCCGAAGTGGTTAATGGGAAAGCTTTGTGTTTGCCTTGGCCACTGCTTCGGGGAACCAGACAAAGGGAGAAAGGGGTTACAGATGAATCACGGCTGCAGTGGGTGAAGTCACCCGAGCCACGGCAACGCAGTGGGTGCGAGGGATTTGATGAGGCTGAGGAAAAGGGCGACTTTGAAGGATGGGTCAGAAGATACTATTCTAGATCACTGGCAGATAAAAGTCAGCAGGAGACTCTGGGGATCTATATATTTTTAATGCCAACAGAGTTCTGGCCTCTTGACTTTCCTGGAGTGGCAGTGATTCATACCAGCTGAGCATGGAACAACTCCCATTAATTATTCCTGGGGTAGCCGTGTCAGGAGCAGCTGAGATCTGCTGGCTCTTGTTAGTCAACACGAGTTTGTCATCAAAGCAAAAATAGTTTTTCTCTGAAAGGGATGAGGCGTGCTTTACAGCCATTGCAGGAGTGCTGGACTCGAGGCAGGCTGTGACCTGGTGGCTTGCGAAGGACGCTCCTGGGGCATCATCATTGTTGGGGTTATTGGAGCAGGTGCTCCAGACAGCAGGCAGTATAGGGAGGTTGAAGAAGACATAGTCTTGGTATCCCTTCCAGGTTTATCTTAAGTTATTCTCTGTGTTTTGTCATTCTAGGCTTAGGAGTAATACAAGGACATGTGAAGATTTATCATAGAATCATAGAACGGCCTGGGTTGAAAAGGAGCACAATGCTCATCCGGTTTCAAGCCCCCTGCTGTATGCAGGGTCGCCAACCACCAGACCAGGCTGCCCAGAGCCACATCCAGCCTGGCCTTGAATGCCTCCAGGGATGGGGCATCCACAGCCTCCTTGGGCAACCTGTTCCAGCGTGTCACGCTTCCTCTGAGCAAGCTGCATGTGGAGCCTTGCTGCACTTGATGCACGGAACATTACTTACACAGGATGCATTGGGCAGCAAACTGCTAAGGTTTGCTGTCAGCGCGTGGTAGTGGTGTGGGGGAATTAGTGGTTATTTAATAGCAGTTAGATCCAAATGAACTAAGCTGGCGAACGGTGGTAGAACAGGCCCTGCAAACCACAACCCAAATGTACAATCCAGGAGGAAAGGGAAGATATGACAATTGAGAGAAAATAAAGATGATAAGGTAGAAAAGGGAGAATTTGTAACTGTGACTTTCTGGTACATTTAGTTCCCCAAGATCCCAGAGCCTTCTTTAAGGTGGGTAATATTTTTTACGTACTTTTTATGCAAAACATAGAAGTTACACACCTATATATATATATATTCAAAATGTGATGAGCACATTGTATTTTGAAATGAAAATGATCTAGGAAAGAAATAATACAGAACAAATAGGTATTATAGGAGAAGGATTATAATTACTGTAACATGCTGTGAGGAGCTTTCTTTTTCTCCACTATTTGGCTCCAGCCATTTATGCGAATGAAGGACAATGACTCAGTCGAGCTGTTACTGTGAATGGAATTACCGTGTAACCATGCTTTGTTATTAAAACGCCTTATCAAGTACAGTTGGAATGTCAATAAACATTTGTCCCTTAGTATGATACAGAGGTGTTCTTAGAGAATCATAGGACCTTTGAGTTGGAAGGGACCCTCAAAGGTTGTCTGGTCTAACTCCCCTGCAATGAACAGGGACACCCACAACTCTATCAAGTGCTCAGAGCCCATCCAGACTGATTTGAATGTCTCCAGGGATGGGGCATCCACCACCTCTCTGGGCAGTCTGCGCCAGTGCCTCACCACCCAAGGTGCTTCTCTTCCTGTTCTTCATTCTTAAAAACATTTGTTCACAAATACTCATACTACCGAAAAGTGCCAACATGAATAAGATGTGGTTGTGAAGCAAGGGATATCTTTCTCTGGTAAGAGAGGTGTAGGGGAACTGTTAGGTCAGGGCTTGAAGTGGTGATGGAGCACCTGGTGAAGGGCTGTGGCTGGCCCAGGGGGCACAGGCAAAGTGTTTGCACCTGTGCTCCCCAGCTGGCCAGAAGGGGCGGACCCAGAGGGCAGCCACCCTGAGCTCATATAAGGGCCAGCCATGGAAGGGAGGGCATCTCTTGGAGCTGGGTCTTCCTGAGGAGGAGTGCTGCATGGCCACAGAGCTTCTTCACCAGTGGGGTGAGTTTAGCTCTTCTTTTTGTGTATGACTGTGGGCCTACCCGTGAATACTTTGTTTGGTAGCACCGTGAACCTGTCAGAAGTTGTTTTGCTTCTTCACGTGCAGAACAAGAGTCTTAAGAAGGTCTGGTAAAGAGATGTTGATCAGATTCTTTGAGTTGAATATCTGATTGCAACTCTCTGCATTCTGTTTAAAGGCTTGCAAGTATTGTATTGGTGTTGACAGAAGATGGAGTTGCAAATATACAAAAGAATTGATGATTTTTTTCTGCAGTTTTGAAACTTATTCTCAAATTTCTTTATCAGAACGGAAAGCAAGGCTGTATATTTTTCATTGTTCACAGGATTGTGAGCCCTGCACTGTGTCCTCCCTTCCACAGCTTTCTGTTGTTACCTGCACAGTCTGTGTTTATGGTACATGTGGTTGACTGCTGGAAGATATCTCTAAAAATCACATAATGATGTTAAAAGTTTACAACTGGAAGCTTTTAACAGCCCGTTACCCTTTGCAGTAGTTCTTTGTGCCTCCGAGTATGTCCTTTGGAAATGATCTTGTGAGAATTACAAGCGTTCTATTTTTCCTCTTAGCACAAACAATGCTGTGTTTTCCCCCAGTAGCCTCACTTTCCCTGCAGGAAAAATAATCTGTGATAAAATCTTATCGTAACTTTTCCAAGCAGCGTTTGGACCAATGGAACCTGAAACAAATCCAGCTTATCATTCCTGGCTTAGAGGCTGTGAGGTGTAGGATGCTGGTATGCTGATTTTTATCTTGGGCATTAAAGGCACGCAGAAATGCTGCTGGAAAGCAGTTCTGTGCAGGTCATCATTTAGGGGTGGCATTTATCTTTGCTGTGGCTGAGGAGCCCACTTTCAGTTGGCTGGGAAGGGGGGTTCTCCACTGCTGTTTATTCAGTGGTAGAGGTCTGGAGTGAGGGATGGGAGGTCCCTGTGCCGTCACACTGTGTTGCATGGAGGAGATTCCAGGTGATGTCGTTTCAGTGCAGGGGGTGTAGATTTGAGCTGATGTTAAAGCAGCAGCTGATATTGAGATTGCTGACTGCATCTTAGAAGCAATAAGTTGGAAAAGGGTCTGGTTTTACTATAAAAGCTATTTTACAAGGTAAAAGGCTCAACAGCAACTTTCTTCTTGATCAGGTACCTGTATTTTCCAGTAATTTAATACCAGCTGTATGTTCCTCCTGGGTTCTCGTGTAATCTCTATCAACAAAGGGTCTGGGCAGTTTTCCCCACTTGGTGCATGTAGGTGTTTTGCTTGAGGGTTAACACATACGTATGAAACTTGATGGAAGGCTGAGGCTGGAAAAGAATCTTGTCTTGGAAGCCTGATCTTCAGCAGATGGGTTTGTTTGGAAATGTGGGAGCCTCCTTCATGCCCTAATGCCATGGCAGCTCCTAATTTATTTCCCTAAATCTGTTTATTTTTATTAACTCTTAAATCTTTCCAGTTGGCCGCAGTTGCTTCGTTTGGTCCCCTGCTGCAGCTGTGCCCTGCTGCAGGAGAGCATGGAGAGCACCCTTGCTCAGGACCTTAGGCAAGGTTTGGGTTTTGTCTCTCTGGATTGCCCTCAGTACAGCTCTATGTGACCTTGAACCCAATCAGGCTTTGGAATCACCTCCCTACTGTGTCTTTGGCCAGACCCCTTTCCTGGGTGTGACTGTAAATCCCCACCCTGTGCTTCTTACTTCCCACCACATAAAATTGCAGGAAAATAGAGTAAAAACTGCTGCACTGATTTCTCGTAACTTGTCTCTGCGGGAACCAATTTGGAGGCATTTGAGTGCTCCATCCGAGTACGAGCGCTGTAGGGTCTTGAGCAGTACGTTTCCTTTTAAATACCGTAATTGAGGCCCTGAAATTCTTTTTAAGAGCTTCATTTTAGGAAATAGCTGGGGTTTTGGAACACGGTCCTATAAAGTCATATAAAGTTATTGAGGCACTTTGCAGTTTTAGGAGACTTCTAGCCTCCCGAATTGGAGCTCCACTATCGGTATGCACGAGGGCTCTTCCTGCACGCAGCAGCAATCGCGCTGCCGACCTGCAGCACTTAAATCACGCCGGGTGCGTTAGCTCTTGGTTAGAGCACTGCCAAATGAGAATGCAGGGTTTTATGGCCCTTCATGAATAGGGCTATGAACCTGTCACTCGTGAGGTTTTACAAAACATCCCCATAAGAAGGGAAGTCGTGCTTGGTGGCATTTTATGCAAGCGGGTATTGGTATTGAACTCAGCTGCTGGTGCCTCCTGGGAAGCCCTCGCAGTGCTCTGTGTACAGCTGAATGTCACCAATACCATTGGCAGTCTTCCATCTCTTGCTGCCCAAGTGAGAGTGCAAGGAAACTTCTTATCTATGGGATTGATCAGGGCTGATCTCAACACCAAGGAACATCTCCCTGTGTTTGGGTGAAAACAAAGCAAATCCTTTATATTCTGCTGTTACTTCCTCTTGCAGTAGAATCATAGGCTTGCTCAGGTTGGAGAAGGCCTCTAAGATCATTGAGTTTGACCCAGCCCTGCCATGCCCATGTGGCCGTGTCCCTCAGTGCCACATCTCCACATTTCATCAACACCTCCAGGGATGCTGACTCCTGCAGTGTCCTGGCCAGTTATTCATACATTGAGAAACAAAACAGAAAAACCCAAGGAACTCTTAAGTTTGGAACCAAGGTTGTTGGTAGAAAACAAATAAGTTGGGTGCATCAATTACATCCTTTGTTTCAGTTTTGCGGGGAGCAGAGTGGCAAATAAATGGGGTGAAGAGCCATGCTTATGTGTGAGCTTGCTGGCAGAGGCGTATCTGTATCTAGAGGAATTTTTTGTGCAGGAGGGGGAAGCCAAAAATCAAATCAGTTTGAAGGAGAACCAGCAGCTAAAATATATGCTTTTAATAAAGGAGGAAAGCAAAGATACCCTTGCAACTCGGAGGATTGTTTCGATCTTCTTATTTTGCAACGCCTTTGGGTCTCTAATGACTTTGTGAGCCTGTGTGCAGCCATAAATCTGCCTCCTCAATGGACTGTGCGGGCAGGCTTGGTTTTCCTGCTGTGCTGCAGCTTTTGGCACGCACGATGCTGTTATCCCATCCTCGTTGTAGTGCTTAGGATAGTATTTTTGATTCAGAGCATGACAGTTCAAGGCAGGTTCCTCCACCACCCCTGCTTAAAGCATGTGGGTTTGGTTCACAGCCCATCCTTGTTCTATGTAAATCATCAGTGTAATTGGTGCAGTTTTGGTCCAGGGCATATGCCCTGTGTGTGACTGGCTGACTGTGGGCTAAGAATCTGAGAGTGCCAAAAGTATAACCCAGTTTGCACATCCTCTTAGTGTCTCTATTTGGGGAATGGTAATGAGATGTACAGATTCTTAAGCAAGGATTAAGAAATAATTAGGAAATAATGAATCGTTGGGAATTTATCAACAGAACAATGTTGCATAAAAGGGATAGAAATACAATTCAAGCAACATGCATGTCTAAATAAAGCAGAGAGGTTTAAACAGTACTATTCTGTTCTTACTGGAAAGACACGTTTTAGCAATATGGAAATGGGAAAGTAGAAACCATTATCTTGCAGTTTTACCCACTATGATTTTTTTTTTTTTTTTTTGCTGAAAATTATACGTGCTACTGAACTGCTTGTATTTTGGTGAAGGTGTGTTGTTCAGAGGGTACAGTGCTAGCATTCCAACAGTGCTGGTAGGATTTGAAGCATTTTTGGTGTTGAAGTGCTGCTTACGAGTGTGATGACCCAGTGCAGGTTTACCACTGAGTTCTAAGATGCGAAATGTGGATACTGTTGTTGCTACCTGTGAGGACGCTGATGATACAAGTGTTGGACCAACATTAAGAAGTGTATTATATAGGCTTGTATTTGGGGGTGTCTGGGTATGGATTGGGATGCGGTCTGAAGCCTTTACTTCATACCGAATGTTGAGAACAGATTTTGGCAGGTGTTGGGTGGCTCTGGGGAGGGGGACTAGCAACAAGCAGCACGTTGGGCATGGCTGTGCTGTCAGTTTTGGGTGCAGAAGGATTTCAGATCTCTAGTGGCAAAGCCTGGAAATAATCCATTTGTGAGCTCCTTGTGGGAATCCTTACTTTGCTAATATGATGGATCTTTTCCTTTCTTTTAAGCTTGACTTCTGTGGGATCAGTTAACGATAGCAGGTCAGAGAAGTGCTTGTTTTCCAGAGTCAGTAAGTGGTGTCAGTGCAGAACGACTGCATTACAGACCTCTCATTACAGCATCGAGCAAACAGTGTGGCACCAGACATTCATTGGCACCAGGGATCCATGGGTAGCCTAGCCTACTTTCCACTAGGTGTAAATAAAACACTATGAATGTACAAAACCATGCAGTCAGTGTGGGTTGGGTTTACCCACCTTGGGACAGCTTGTGAACAGAATACTGTTAAATTAAGGCGTTTGCTGCAACCTGCCCTTTGTGGCACTGTGTTTTAAGCGAGAAGTCAGAGGTGCACAGGCACTGTCACATTGGTGAGTCTGTTGCTGTCAATGGGATGGCTGCACACACATGCTAGGTGTGTATGGCAGCTTGTACAGGGCCTGTTTTACCCATTGGGAGCAACGCTGGTACTAAGTGTGTAAGTTTAGCTGATATATAATCCTCTGCACCTTGTCACTTAAGTGTAGAAGGCTGGATGATGGCGTGCTTTGTGATATGTATGAAAAAGCTTGGATAGAAAGGATAAAGCCCCTGTGCATTGGCATGAGCTGCTGTCAGATCCTCAGGGTGGGAGCCAGGTTGCTCCCAAACAGGCATGCGTTTGTTTGCTCTGCTTGTGCACCAGTGAGATGCTGTGGCATCTTGCATTAATGGGAAAGGAAAACAGTTGGTTTAACTGTTTGGGGAAAGGGAACAAAGGTCCAAGAGCAGTTGCCAAATTTCTTTTGACTCGATTGGCGGACAGTGTGTGGTGTGAATGAAGAAAATTGAGAACGGCAGCAAAGGCTTAGCTAATGCAATCCTATTTGGGGTTGCTGACAAAGATTTTGGCCTCTGTGAACGGTGCCTGACCTTCTGTTTGTGGATGGAAAATCGAAGGGCTCGTGGGCTTCAGTGCAACCCAGAGAATAGGAGGAGAGCAGAAGAGAAGCAGACGCCCTGGTCAGGTGCTGCTGGAAGGACAGCAGGGAACAAAATGCTTTGTCTTCACCTGCAGGTGTGATTTACAAGCAGGCTGAGCAAGGTGATTCAGAATTTCTGTGCACTGTGGTGTTCACCCGATGCCATGAGAAAGGCAGGCTGTTAACCCCGGCCTGGAGAGCCCAGAGGTTGTCTGTGAGCCATTGCTGCAACGTGCCACCAGCTCTCAAGGGCGTGTTCTTCCCATTAGTTCTTTATATGAATTGCTCTTGGGTCTTGTCCTGCGTTAGCTCTTTGTTTTCTGCTGGGTGCCCAAGGAAAGGCTCTCCGATGGTCTGAAGCAGCAGTGTGGTTGAGCTGGAACAGCAGAGCAGGTGGTTGTAGCAAAGCGTGTGTTTTCCCACCCTTCTCTTACTTAATGCTAAGAAGATCGGAAGCCTGGGAACAGTTTTGGAGTACTGCTTTTAAGAGACTTACTCATATATTGAAAAGCAATTGATAACTGTGAGGTACAGGCAATCCGTGCTTTGTTACTCCATTTAAAACATCATGGAAGTGGTTTGCTTGTCTGATGACAGCAAGCTGCTGCCATGGTAGCAGTGGTGTTCCACATGTCAACATGCTTCTCCATGTCTTCCCATGACTTCACCTGTGCTGGGGTTGATGCTCCTGTACCGTGTGGCTGTGCATTAGCTCTGGGCATCACAAAGGATGGGCAGGGAGTAACTTCCCTGCACGTGGCAGGGGAGCAGCTACGAGTAAGCAAAATTTATAAATAGAAGACATCCTGGTTGCAAGCGAGTGGTGCGAGTCCATCTGCGTGTTCAGCCATGCTGCAGTATGTTCAGGTAACACAAGCCTTCTTCCCTTTCTGGCTCCTTGCTTATGTGAGCTTTCTGCTGTGTGATGCTCTGGCTTCCTGAGCCTTGCAGGTGCCTCCAGCAGCTCAGGGATGCCCTGCAAAATGGGCAAGGTGAAAAATGGGAGTTTTGCTGGAGAACTGTCCTGCTGTCAGACAGAAGGCCATTGCAGGTGGCCATGCCTGTGGCCATGTAGTGGGGATGTTCCCGCAGAGGATTCCGATGGTGCATTGCTCCCTTGCGGTCTCAGCAGTTGGGTTTCAGAGTGGTTTTATTCTGCTTTGTTTGTTGGTTTGTTTTTTTTCCCAAAGAAAACTGACATCCTCTGGTGGGGAAGCGTACAGTTTTTATTCCAGAATGTTTTCCTTATAAAATCAAAACAAAAGCAAAATGAAATCTGTTTTGATAGGAGAGGGGAGAAAATATTGGCCAACTGCACTGAACAGTGCTATCAGGTCCTTGCTCCAGGATGAGGGAAAAGCAGAGCTGAGGGCTTCTCTAAGCCGTGTCCAAACTGTTCCTTGAGATAAAGAGGCATGACTTCAAAATGAGCTGTTTAATGGTGGGTTTTTTTTGTTGTTGTTTTGTCTCTTTTATTTTGGCCTATTTGAAAATTCTTGGTATTTTTTTTAAAGCGATCAGCGACAAGAATTTAACTTACTTTCCAGGATGTAATTACGAGAAAATTACTCAGCATCTCTTAGTCACCTTAAAAAAGATCCTACAGTCTGCAGTATTGCCATCTTTAGGCGTAACGTGGGATGTTCTCATTGCATTAAATGTTTCCTGGTGGGCCTTGGGAATGAGATGTTTGTTTAACTGTACTGTGCCTGCTTCATTTACTAGCTTGCTTTTTTTTCCCCCCGTTTGACTGAAGATGTAGGTTTTAAATAGTTGGTACATACACAAGTGCACACAGGCACCAGCACGCCAATCTGCGTTCTACAGGCTTGTCTTTTTAATGTCTTTTTTTTTTTTGTTGGTGGTGTTTGAAAAATCATGTAAACATAATAGGGATAATTAGCTTTGACTATGAGCAAATCTGGCAATAAAACACATTAGCCACAGCTTTAAATCAACATCTCAGCCTGCAGTCTTGACTTAGCTCGTAGTCCTGGTAAAATCTAATTAAAACTGAAATGATCATCTAGGCATTTGATTTTAATTGCATGTGAGTGCGTGTGTGTGTATGTTTGGCTTTTTGGCCTGCACAGCTGATTTCCTTGCAGCAGCCAAATTTGCTGAGAGCGGCTACAAGCCTTATGCTGTAATTGCAAAGAAAAGAGACAAAAACTTGACGGGGACACGGCTGTTGAGTTCAAAGCCGACTAATGACGTTTTGAAGAAGTGCTCCTGTAGGTAGCATGCCTGCATTGCGTTGCTAGATGCCTGGGAATATTAGTTATGCGTTGGCTCAGACCTGCAGAAATTGAGAGTGTGCTTCTAAATCCGCATTCCTAAATCAAGAAAAATCTGCCAGAAACACGAGCTGAAACATATAATAATGGAGCCTCAGACTTATCCTCCTGAAAGACCAGCTCTGGGTTGACTTCAGCCATGAAAAGCCATTTGTGATGCGGTTTAGATCTGTTCACATGGGGAATTGGCGTGGAATTACAAATTCATGTTTGATTCTTGCTCTCATTTACTCGGCGGTAATTTCACCTTGTGGGTGAGCACTTGGGATGCAGAAAACCTGGTGTGGGTGCCTGCCCCCACCCTCTGATGCCTTTGGACAGGCAACCTTGGGTGTTCACCTTGTGCAAGCGCTCCTTGGGAGGCAATGGGGCTGTGCTGATTTACTGTGACTGAGAATGTGACCTCAACTCTCTGGCAGTAAACACCCGGGGAACGAATAAAGCCAGTACTACTTGTCCCATGTGGTTGCACAGGATGGAGCCAAATGCTGCTTGTGCAAGCTGCTTGTGCAAGCTTCTTGTGATGGGACAGGGCTCGTCAGATTTAGGTGAGCTTAATGTCCATGCGCATCGTTCCTGTTTCATTTCCCAGTGCCATCTAAAATAAGCGAAAGGAGCATGGTGACTTCCATCTTAGGAAAAATGAAAGATGCAGCATTTGGCGTGCAGTACCTACACTTGGGTGAGTGCCTCTCAAGTAGATGAAGTCACCACGAGTGTTTGTTTTGTTCTTTTCATTTCAATTTTTTTCAAATTCACATGGGTTTCAGGAAAAAACCCATAGTGTAGAGCTGTGTAGAGGGTGCCCAGCTGGGAGTGCTTGGCACCATGCCGGACATGATTTTGCATTCAGAACTGCTGCTTTGTCTGCCTCATGCTCATTAGGCAATGCTAATCCCCGTCCCCGGCTCCTTGCTGCCTGGCTCGGTGACCTTGTTGAGTTGTAATGTAATTTTGCAAATTTAACGGATGCTGGTAGCATGTTGCACTTCCTGTGCTAGGATGAGCCTGTCCAACCTAGCTGGGCTGCAACCAGAAGCATCCAGCTTTAGGACCTCTGGTGGATATGAGAACAGAGCGTCAATGGAATTGGCCAAGAAAATGGGGTTGGAGTGTTGCTTCAAGACGAGGAATCAGACTTGAACCACGGGCATCCTTTCCCTCGTCCTGTGGGAACAAGGATTTAATCCCATCGTAAGGGCATGAAATAAGGTTGGGTTTGTTTTCTTTGTCGTGGATCTCAGTCATGCTGTTGGCCACTGGTGTTGCAGAGTAGGCATTTTAAGAAAAGCCCTGCGCATGGAAAGTGTTAAATTTTTGAGTTAATTCACTAGAGCAAAGCATTTGGAGCATATCAGCTGGTGGGGAACAGTGTTCCCCAAAGAAATGGTAGCTCACAGCCTAAAGCCAGCTTCAGTGCCAGCGCTGATGATTAATGCCTTGAGATCCCAGTGGTCTTGGAAGCAATATAGTTAAGTAAAAGGCAATGGGTTGGTTAAAAGGCCTTAAATCAGACTAATGTTAGCAAATGTCACTTGAAAGAGAGGGATTTTGGATGGGGGGGGGGGAAAAAAAAGAAGAAAAAATGTAATTTAAGAATGAATTCAAAGGAGGAAAAGCAGACGTGGCTACAAACTAATAAAATCTCTGTAAATGAGAAAATGAACCTTCTCAGATTGAAGTTTAATCACAGAGTGGATTTGATTGTAACGAGGAGAATTATAATTACCACTTGACCAAGGAGGGTTTCCTTGACTCAGCCAGCACATGACTGTTGCAGCCCAGGGCTGAGCTCGAGGGGATGATGCTGGTGAGGGAAGGGAGGCCAAAATGGTTGCCCCGCCTCTAGTTAATATGGACTCTGCCAAAAGTGAAACCGGGTTCATTTTGAGATGAATGTTTGGGAATGTTTTGTGTGTGAATACGATGATATCACCTCACAAGGGCATCTTCTTTAGCAGTACAACACTGCTCAGAGATGGTCCTTGCTGGGTTTTCATGGTGCTCCTCAACCTAGGCTCCTATGGGTGGGTTTGGCTTAGGAAGACTTCAGAAACAGCTGTTGGAAGGCGTTGAGCTTGTGCCACAGCTTCCGTTATGCTTCTAAGGTCATACGGGTCAAATAAAAGCAGGAAAAAACACAGTTATTAATATGTCAGTGGCCAGTAAAAGAACACCACTGCACATGTCATATTTTCGTTTGAAAATTGGTTGGTATTGGTATTTCAGTCCCAAGAAAGAATCAGAGGAGGAACACCAATAAAGATCCTAGCTGTTGCTTGTAGCTGAGAATTATGAATTCTTTCAGGAGCTGCCTGACCGTGTGGCTGGACTTCCAGCTTTATTTAGAAACAATTACAGCCTCCTCAGAGCCCAAAATATGTCTGTAGCTTCCCTTTTATAAGTAAATATTTTTCTTGGTTATTCCCCTGCTGAATTGTTTGTTGCTTGCTTCCTTATTTTTGTTATAGATGCAATTCAAGCTGGGTTTGTTTGATTCACATGTTCTGTTTCTTTTCTCTATTTATGGCACTGAGCTCCTGGATTCTCTACTGACTTCATTAGAGTATTTTGGAAAATGAGTATGTTCAGCGCTATTTTTTCTGCGTACCCCACTGAAATAGAAAGATAAAGAAAATGCAAAAAGAAAAGGCACAGTAGAACAGTGCTGTAGTGTGCTGTAAGTGGCAGCGTTGGAAAGGAAGGAAATGGTCACTGCATACAGCGGTATGCAGAGCAACGCCAGTGACAGTGATCGAGTTCCCATTTCAGTCTTCTATCCACTGATGGTCCTTTTAATTTTTTTTTTTTTGAGAGAAATATTTGAAGTATTTACTACATTTAAAATTGCTGCTCAAGTGCTTGGTGGCAAAACTTGCGTTCTGCCTCCTGAATTTGGTTTCTTGATAGTCCTTTTACATCCACTTGGCTTCCTCTGAAATTCAGATCACAGAATCACAGAATTGTAGGGGTTGGAAGGGACCTCCAGAGATCATTGAGTCCAACCCCCATGCCAAAGCAGGTTAGATGTGTTGTTTGCTTCATCTTGAATGCTCCTGTGGCTTCATGCATCAGAAGGAGGAGATGCCTAGCAAACGTGTCTTTGTGTCAGCACCGGAAGAGTTAATAAGATGGGGGTTTTAAAAAGAAAAGAGAAAAAATCCACTTTCTTTGGCAATGTAGACTCATCCTATGCTACACGTCCAGCTTTTTGTGCCAGCGGAGGCATGTGGCTCGTGGGAATTAAGCAAATAATTGTGCAAACATTGGGGAGAGTCGCTGAAATTATTCAGCAGTCATTTTTTGCTACTTTAAGATTAATTTGTAAATTTGCTCTTGACAATCATTTGTAGAATAACCATAACCCTGGAATATTTCAGGTCACAGCAAGATAGTAGTTTAAACACATTGAGCCTGGTGAAATGAAAAGTCAATCAGAGCAGAAATATGATTTCTCTGGTATTTTATATTTTTGAGAAGGACAGATCAGGAGAATTACAAAATAGAAGCAAGTCCCTGGCATCTTCCATGTGTCTGGTACTATTGTATTCAGTAAGCTGTAATCCTAGGAACTCACTGAGAGCATAAATACTTCATTTTTATATTTGGAAATACTGTCTTTTTTTAATTATCTCAACTATTAAACAGAGAGTGACGAGACATGCTTTTATACTGTGTATTTTTACAGCAAAGCATTTAAACCGGCCAGTTGAATAATTTCATGGTGCATTAAGTTCAGTAAGATCTTTTTGTATGCATCATTTTTAGTGCTTTCTAGGTCTTTGACCATAAGCTTTTTAATTACCGTTTGAAGAAATGTAAAATGAAACTTAATAAATACCTTTTTGGTCATTTGGCTTCATCTGATTTAGTGTTTTTCATATCACGTAGTGGGTGTCAGTCGGTGTTTTATATGGAAATTGTCAGATTGCCTTTGGGATAACACTGTCCATCATTCACCAAAAGGGATCAAAAGCAGTTGCCATGGGAAGAGAAGAGGCTTTATTAGAGTGAGAAGTTTAATCTCTGGGAGCAGAAGAGCTGTGGTAATTTCAGCACTCATAGCGAGTCATTAAATCAAGATGGGGATGGTCTTCCATTAGGTGTTGCTCATGGTGCCGGGATATCAGTGCTGATGTGTGGGCTGGTTTGGGGAATGGGCACTCCAGGAGCAGGGGGAGCCCAGGGTTGGGGCTCTCTTGTCCACCATTCCCACGCAGGGGATAACTTTTATTATCTCATTACATTTTTTGACATTTAAATGCTTTTTTGTCTACACTCCTGTTTTGACCAGTCTTGGCAATACTGAAATTACGGATGTTTTCTAATGAGGTTTTTGCCAAACCTTAGCATGGCTGGAAATTTTGTAATCAGCGTTTTCAGCAAAGGGGGGGGAGGGAAGAACTGATGAAAAAGATACCAGATTTGGTCTAGTTGACATCTACAGGCTGAATCTTGGCAGCCTTGGGATGCTTTCCTTGAGGTGTTCTTCAGGTTAGACCTCCGCATACATAATGGATGAGTTATGTTTTTGGTGCTACCTCTCCTGCAACCTTTTTAAATACAAATAACTTGCTCTTAAATTCGGGAAAGGGAAGGAAAAAATTAAAGCTGATGAGTCTGTCGTATGTCTTGGAGAAGAAGAAAAGGAAAAGGTAAATGGAAAAGGTGGTTTTCCTTCATCTGTGGGCTGCTGTCTCCTTCCACCCATCAAGTAGCTTCCATCGTGTTTTGAAGTTTTGTAGCTTAATACTTTTGTACTTCTTGCTTTTATTTTTGATTTATCTTTTCTTAAATGGGTTTAATAGCCCTTACATAGCCATATACGTATAATGAAATAAAGCAGGTCTGTTTTTGAAGTAGGTAAAATAGCGTTTAGGTGAGCAGTTCACACCATAAATGTTCCTTGGGAATGAGCATAAACTTCTGTGGGCTGTCCTGGTTGAAGATGCATGCAGATGGCTTCCCTGTTGTCTAATTGTGTTTTTAATTGGATGGTAGCGAAGGGGTTCTCATTTGAACAATACTTTTACTAATTGCTGAGTATTGTGGCTGAGCTGATTAAGAAATGAAATCTGAAAGAGCCAGATCTTCCCCAGAGCTGAATCTCTGCTTCTGGTTTGGTCTTAAACATGGCAGTGAGATGCTGAGCCTGGAAAAATGAAATTGAACCTAGGATCTTTTCATTGCTTTACATTTTCTTTGGGATCTGCAGATGCTCTCGTAGCATTTTGGCTGACTTGCTTGCTGAGAGACTTGTGGGCTGCAAGAGGCAAGGTTTTAGTTTATTTTAGCCCTTTGTATGTTCTGGGGCTTAAGCTAATCCTAGAGGACTATAGGAGCTGCTCCACTGCTGTCCCCCGCTTATCAAATATGCGTTACGTTTGGATTGTTGGCTTTAATGAACATAAAGCAAAAGAAATAAAATATGGAAAATGTCAGACTTAAAGTCTTGAGCTTGGAAGTCGTCATCTCAAATACGGGAATGGAAAACTGAGCCCTGGTTGTGGCCATGGGACGAGGGCAGGCTTTTCAGCACAGCCATTTCCAACTTTGGAGCTCCCCTTTTTCATGGCCGTATGGTCCGTGGGCTCTGTGTCCCAGGAGCTTTAAATCTCCACTGCTGTCTTTTTGCTGCTTTGGCCCAGTTTCTCATGGTGTCCTCTTCTGGACATCCCACGTCATTGCTGTGTCATCATGTCAGTGATTTCAGAGCAACAGTGGGGGGGGGGGAAAAAAAAAAAAGTTGTTGAAAAATGTTGGAAATTCAGGTTTTTGTTGTTTGCTTCTGTGGGCTTTTTTTCTTCCGCTCCCCTCCATTATTCCATTTGAGGCACCTTGTCATCATGTTGAACTCCTCCTTAATGTTTATTGTTCTGACTGTCTTTATCAGTAGGGATGTCCGGGTCTTCCTGGTATCTCACTTCAGCTTCTGACTTAGAAATGCCTCTGGGTAATTAACACAGTGGTTGGTTATGGACTTGCTGAACAGATGCTGCTTTATTCCCTTTCTGTGCTGGTTGTTTTTTTTTACTTCTTATTCAAGTAGGTGGAATATTTCCCATTTTCTTTTATTATAAGGTAAACAAAATTGCCCCGATCTATCTTCTCCAATTTCAGTTACAATTGTCCTTTGAAACCAAAACTCGAATCTATTTTTAGCTGCAAATCCTTAGGGAAAGTAAGTCTAAAAAAGCCAGAAAACGTTTCAGTGGGAAAGTGATATGTTCAAATAAGCCTTACAGAGATAGTGCTCACCCAGCAGATGAAAATATTAAGTCTGAGGATTGTTAGGCGGAAGAATCTTTCTGAATCTCTTTTCTTTCTATCTGTAAGGTAACCTGATTATCACAGTAATCTCTTTTGCTCTGTCAGTTTGAAAAGGTAGCATCATCTGTCATTCTGTAGGAAAAACCTGAAACCCTCAAATAATTGTAGGCAAACATGAGCATTCCTTATTTGAGCTTCGGTTTAAAAATGAGAGCAATACTTACACAGCCAGAAGCATATTCTGTATTTTATACTTGTATATAAAATATATATATTAAAAAAATGTACATAAAAATATGAATGCACGTAGTAGAAGAAAGCACTGCATTTTTTGAGCAAATACATTGGCACAAGGTCTCTGTTGTGTGCAGCTTCTGCAGATGATATCAGGGCTGTTGGGCCGTTGCCTATTAAATACTTAATCTTAGCAGCCATCTACCAAGGAGCACTGGCACAGCCAGACTGTGCCCAAGCATATATCTGCCAACCCATACATTTGTCTTCTAGAAGTGGACCTTGAAAGTGTATAGGACTAAAGCATTGGAGAGCACCTAGAGGTGTGAAGTGTTTTGAGAGGCGGTGGATACCGTGTCCTGGAGACATTCAAGATCGGGTTGGACAGGGTTCTGAGGACCTGATGGAGCTGTAGGTGTCCCTGTTCGCTGCAGGGCAGTTGGGATAGGTGACTTTGAACGGTCCCTTGCAACCCAAATGATTCTGTGACTTTACTCCACCACCTAAGATGCCTATGGTACTAAATGAGAGGAACTCTGTTATCTTCGGTTTGGCAGCCTGTCCTGAGACAGCCGCCAGCAATAACCTGTATGATGAGGTAACTTATTTAGCAGGGAACCCATTTTCTGTCTGATGAATAGAGGATACCTGACAGACTGTGTTAGGTAAGCATTTTGTCAAGACCTCTGAAATCAGCATTGTGTCAGCACTGAGTGCCTGTCCCATAACCAGAGATCTTCAGCAAGAAGCACGCCATATACAGGTATTTATCCTCCAGAAGCATCTGGCTGGTGCCAGCTCTCTCCTGTCCTGCCTCTCATGTCCCACTTGCGTATATCCCAGGGCATTCCTTGAGTACCTTGATACAGCTTTGGGGGCTGGTGAGCAGTGGGACCTTGGCTGTTCTGGGATGTCCAAAAGGGTACATGATGCCAAGTATGACCTGGGGGCCTTTGGCCAGTGTCAGTAGAGCTGGCACCCTTTTGGCAGCCGTGGGGACACCTGCGTGCCACTCTGAGTGAAGGCAGCTGTCTGTGTGGGACCTTGAGTAGGGAAGTCCATTCTGCACGTGTAGTAATGCTTCAAACAAAGTAGCGGACATCTTGGCCCTGTTATATAAGTGGAAGCTGGAGCACAGCTTCAGGTGCGTGCAGGAGGTTTGCTGTGCCCATGGCTTCCTTTCCCATATCCAGAAGGGATTTAGTAGTCTAATCTGAACTTCCAAGGAAACTAGTGAACCTCCACGGCAGACCTTTTTAGATGCTACCTCTTTTAAGTCACGATCATTCTTTCTGTGCAGCAGCTCAACAGGCCGGAGCATAATGGGAGTGATAATGAACACAGTTAAGCAAAATCTAACTTGCAGGAGGCCAAAATGAAAGGGTACAATTTCCCAAGGAGACAAGAGATTACAGCTACTTCCATTTCTGCTTGGTAGTGAGTGTAGCTGGAGGTCTCTGTAGGCTGCACATAATAACGTCACAGATTTTGCTGGCAGGTGTTGACCTCTAAAGACAGAAAGAAAGCTCTCACGGCCACCTCTGAGCCTTTTAGTCTAGGAAATGGCTTTCAGCAATGCTTCAGACAGGTGTTCCCTCTTCATGCAAGACTGTGAGCCATCCGGATGGTGTACTTGGGGGATTAGTGAGTGTATGTTTTTTGTTTGACCTGACTGTGATTTACGCCTTGCTTAGGCGTGCAGTAATTTTGCAGGCTGTTGGAATGGATTAAATAATCTATTGTGATAGCGTACATGGCTGTGTGAAGCCATTCTCTAACTTATGATGGCAAACACCAATTACATGTGTTTTCTTAAGGGTTCCTCCCTACCACTGCAACAGGTTTGCACTCCAGTTCTTACTCCAGATCTGTGGGATTTGGGAATTGATTCTCCTGACTACCTACAACTGGAACTCAGTAGATAGTTACGAATTTAGTCGGTGAATAGCCGTTTCCCATTCCTGTGTGATGTGCTGGGTGTCAACTGCTTATTTGTCGTTCTTGATTTGCTTAAATAAATATTAATATGAAAAGAGGTGTGTTTCCCAAGATCACGACGCTTTGGCCAAATATTTGCAATGCGTTTTGTAACGAATTACAGACGTATCGAATTTAATTGAATTCGAAGATTATCCTGCTTCCTCACGCTCCTCTCGTCTTCTCCCTTATTTCTGAGGCCTGGGCAGGTTGCTGAGGTTGGCAGCACACAAAGTGGGGAGGAGCTGCTTTTCCAATCAGTGGCTGCAGCTTGAATTCCTTTGCCAAGAGCAGTCTCTCCTTGTTTTGAGCTGTCAAAATGGCATTTGACTGAGCCTGCAGTTAGCACAGGCACTGCATGATGTGGGGAGTAGCTCTGAGACTCAAGTCAGAGCAGTGTCTTTCTGTCAAACTAACAGGAATCCCCAAGCAGTGCTCACCTCCATTCCTCATTGGAATGGCTTGGAAACTCCAGATTTTGCTACTGTGTTGGTGATACAGCTATGAGCTCCCTGTGAACAAATCAGACTGATTTACTCACTCCCACAATTAAACCAAAATGTGTTTTGCTGAGTTGCAGTCCAGCGTGACATTTCTGCAGATCGTACCGAGTTATCTGGGAGGGTGAAGCTCATTAATTGTCCATCTCGTTATTGCTACAAGTGTCTGTAATGCTGTCATCTTGTGTCAGCCACTAGATGTGCTTTGTTGCTCTCAGGAAGCACAAAGGCAAAGGTAGCTTAGGAAAACAGAGCTGCCTCAGTGGGATTTGAGGCGCTGCTCTGAATCAAGGGGAAAGAGCAATTCAATGTAGTGGGGAACTGCCAGCAAAGTTTGTGTCAGAGGAGCCCTGCATAGGACTTCCCTTCCAGGGACTCTTGATGACTTTGAAGAAGTTCTTAATCTGAACAGATCACTCTGCCTGAATTGAGTGAGAGATGCTGAATGTTCTTTGTGGGAAGAAACCAAGCTCTTACACGGAGAGAGCGTTGGGGTGGTTAACAACAACAGAAAAGTAAGACCAAGGAGGAAAAAAAAAAGGTCAAACCCGATGCAGCCTGAGAACTTTTTATGGTATTTTCTCTAATCAGTTTTTAGAGTTCTTGAAAGACGTGTGTGCGTGGAACTGCAGACGGGCAGCTTTGAGCTGTGCAGTGGGCGCACGAAGAATATTGATTGGCCACAGCTTTCACCAACCTCAGCAGTAAAACTCTACAGGGTCCTGAATTTCAAATGGATAAAGTGTTCCGGAACGTTCTCTGTCACGTATTAATCACAAACCTGGGGTTTCTTTAGCAAAAGGCATCGGAGCTTCTCTTTCCTGCAACCTTTTTGACTGTGAAAAGGAGCAATGGTCTGCCTTTGTTGAGGCCGTTTTCATGTCCTGTCTGTGTTTGGCACTGTTCATTTGGGTGGCTGGAGGCCTTGGAGGGTGGTTCTTAGCATCTGCTGTACTCTCAACCACGTCTCTTTGCAGTCATTGCATTTTCTTAGCGCTGAGCTTCCCTCCTTGGATTTGCCTGCCAGATGTTTCCCATTCAAGCCATATTGGGTCCCGTTACCACCTTGAACGTTGACTTGAGGTGGAAATGAATGTTGCAATTATGTCATTTACTTTTGCATAAATTAGTGTCATTTTCTCTTAAATACCCTGCCATTTTGGACAAGTGCAGTTTATTAAAAAATAATGGCAGTGGTTTGAAAGCCTCGTTTCTATATGCGGGGAAGGAAGGCATCTTCGTGACTCGAACCAAAGCAGAGTGCTGCTTTTGGGGCTCCTTGCCTCTGTGCTCCTGCAGCTGCTGGGGTAGGAACAGGTATTGGAGGTTAATTGGGGTTAATGGGAGATTGTGTTGGGGTGTCTTGGCAGGGGGCTGCTCCTGTTGGTCCGCTGCAAAACCAGGTGGGGATTTTGATGAGGGGTTGCAATAACGTCGTGGCTCCATCTGCCTGCAAATCGTGCTCAAAAAAAGGGAAAGAAAAACCTTTGTGTAGGGTCAGGATTGCTGTCACTCAGTTTTTAAGATGTTTTTGCTTCAGAGGGAAGGAGAGGCAGCTCCTGCATTTGTGAAGAGTCTCAAGCTGCTGGGGTTGGGCAGTGCTGTCCTCTGTAGAGCCTTAGATTTATGGAGAGCTCCCATATAGAGATTGATGAAGGCATTTTGGTGGGAAAATTGCAGAAAGCAGGCAGAGAGCAGTGTTGCAGTGTGTGGATGGAGAGTTGCTGTTTCTGGGAGCCTGGTCCAAGTATGCAAGTGTTAAATCCAACTATGTAGCATCCTTAAAAAGTGCTAGATGTTTTCTTTAGGAATCATGAAGCATGTAACATCCTTATGTTCTCCAAAGGGTTCTTCTGGCAGCTCGCTGTGAAATGGCTGAAGGAGAAATAACCAAAATAACGGCAGGGGAGGAAAGGCAGCAGTCACCAAATGGCTGTCAACTTTGTAGTGTAGTACCATGAAACCTGTGGCTCTTTTTTCCTGGCCAGTGATTAAGGTTTAATGCCCTTGAGGACAACAGCATGTGGTCGAATTGTGATTGGGGCTCAGTAATTTTGCCTCAGGCTTCCCATTGCTGCTGGATTTTGGGATGTCTGAGGGTGAGCCAGTCCTTGTAGTCCAAGTGTTTGCTCATTCTCCCGCCATTAGCTATGTTTTAGGCTAAGAAGCATCCTTGCTGCTAACCAGGAGCAGCAAGAAGTTGCAAGGTAAGAGTTGCAGACAGTAGGAAGGAAGTCCGTGCTATGCAAAGGGCAAGAAAATAACAGAAAGGGGTTGAAGAGAGTATAGAGGAAGGTATTCACACAGCCAGTGGATTATTAGGGCACAATGCATAACTCTGCATCTTCACTCCCTTGATTTGTGAAACAAAGCAGCTTTTAGCTCATCTGTGATATAAGTTTTTATACGGATACCTTTAATCCTATAGTTTCCATTTTCAGAGCAAACCAAGATGTGTTTATCTTTCTTGTAAGCCTTCTTCCTATCCTACGTGCTATATTTTTGAAGCTAACGACCTAGATGCTCAGAAAGCAGAGGCACAGGGTGCTAATGACAGCTTGTTGGAGGCATCTCCTCCTGATGTGGGGCTGTGGGTTGAGTGCCCCAGCAGGGCAGCATCCTTGCCCAGCCCTATTGGGGGAGCTGGGGGCAGTGCTGTGTGCACACCTCCAGGTAGGGCTGGCTGACTACCACGGGGAGCGGCTGCTCCATGAAGGTATTTTCAGTTGTAATGATGTTTTTCTGTTGTTCTCTGTTGGCTGTAGCAGAAGTTTTGCTGTGTATTTTACTTAAGAAGTGACTGTTTTGCTGTCATAGATGCAGCGTTCCATGTATTTAAAGGAAGCCCACAGCCATCCCCAGCAGGTGAACATCTCTCCACTGGAAAGTAGTTCCTCTCAGTGCCTTGGCCTCTCCCTTCAGCTTTTAAGTATTGAATGCCCTGAAGCGCCTTTGGAAACCACTCTGGTTAAGGAAAGGTTTTGCATTACAAAAAATCAAAATAGGATGCAGTGCTGTGAAAGGGATGCTAATGCTCTGAACACAGGGTGAATGTTTTACGTAGCAGTTCCGGAAACAAGAGCAACTGCAGCAAAAGTTTGGAACTATGGGAAATTTTTCCAAAGTTTTCTCAATTTTCCTGTTTTCTTTTATTTTAAATACTTTCTCTTGCTCTGTTGTCCTATTTTGTATTGGTATGCTTTTGTCCTCGTCCCTACTTCCCAGCTCTTTCTCTTCCTTTGCCAAAAGATATCCTAATGAAGTATCGCAGAACTGGCAGCTCTGTGCAAAACCACTTGGAAGAGCACTTCTGCCTGTGTTACACCCCCAACCCATCCATATGACTGAAGCCCCCTACCTTGCTTGGCACATGGAGTGGGTCTCTTCCATCCACAATGATGGGGCTGAGCTCCCAACAGCCAGATCAGTCTGCCTTGACTCCTCCTCCTCTCAGAGTTCTTTGAGCTCTTTCTGCCCTGCCAGCAATGGTCTACAGAAATAACATTGCTCTCAGCAGTCATTCCTGCTGAACTCCTCAGCATTACTCATTTTGGTGAAGCAGAGCCTCTGTGTACAAGTTCATAAGCTTGGTGCTTGTAATCTCTTTCTGCAGTGTAGCTGCAAGGGATGGCTGCTCTGGGCCAGGGTTTCTGTTCAAGGGAAATGCTGTTTCTGGCTTTCTGGAAGAAATGTGGAGTGCATCTGTGTGGATGGATGGCATCCCAGATCTTCCAGATTCAAATCCTTGGGTGACAGATGAAGGAAGGGCTATCAAAATAGTGGTAGTGCTCAGACAGCAGAACCATGGGGAGAAAAATACTGCCTGGATTTCAGAGCTTTCCTTGGGCAGCTCTGCTCTGGGGTGGTTCACACCAGGCCCATCTCACGGTCCTTGAGCTTGACCTCAGGAATAAACCTTTCCTGTGTCTGAGCATTCTCTCATTACTTAACCTGGGGGAACGATGCTGCCCATTCTTTGCAAGCCTTCTCTCTGTCGTATGTCGCTTTCCAAGTCTGCATCCTCTTATGTTTTCTTTTTTTAACATCACTGAAATTAGTGCAAAGGTTCAGTGTCTGTGTGCCTAAAAATATAGATGTGTGTGCGTTTATATGTGTATATATGTAAGTACGCATTTAATCTGCCCAGTCAAAACAGTTCTCCAACACATCTGTTGCTGAACAGATGCTGTCTGTATTGGTCGATTTGGCCATTGTTGGCCTTCTGTGCTTGATGTTAACATAAATATTTGAAGAGTAATGAAAATCTGATTGCTATGGTATAATCTAATGTAACATAAGGGAATCCCAGAGGTTTGGCTTGCTCCGAGTGCCACATATCCCAGAAACGTAACTCCTACTGTTTGCGGTTGAGTTCCCATCTTAAAGGGAAGGAATCACCTACATGGATGACTTTGCTGGCACATGGGAGGAGATGTTGGCTGTTTTGAGGGGCGTGCATACACAGATTAACCTCTGCCAGCTGAAATGATGCTTAGCAATGGAGAGTGGGCAATATTTATAATAAAAAATCCCATCAATTTGTTGTATAAGTAATACAATTATTCCTTGCACTTGCATTTGTAACGTGGAGATACCATGACGGTGGTTGATTAGAAGTGGTTATGTGAGTGGAGGTAATGATATCAGTAGTCATACAGGTACTGTCGGCTTAGATGCGATTCCTCATTCATGGAATCTCCAGGAGCTTTGCCAGAGGTGTTAAGTACTGCTGTCCTGACTTGAGACATCTGTGCAGAGGGCTTAGGATCCGTGCTTTGGAAAGTGCTGACCTCCCTCCACAGCGGACTTCATGGGCACCGTGGCTTTCCAGCAGCCATGCAAATTGGACCAACATCATAAAACAGGAGGCAGTGCTTTCACAGCAGCCAAAAGTACGGTGCTTCAGTGGATTTAATTAGGGCCCTTTCCAGTAAGTGTATCCATTTTAAAGCTAATGGATTTCCAGCAGGATCGCGTTTTCTTCCTGACACTTGCTGCTAGTTTCTTTAGAGATGATTTAATGTCTGTAAAACTGGCCTCTCTACTTGCCATTCTTGATTATATTGCTGCTTAACAAGCTATATTAAATGCTTGGGGAAAAAAAAAGAAAGAAAAAATCAAATCAGGAAATCGAGCACTAGGCAGTAAGAAGTTAAACACTTGTGGTTGTTTCTTTTTTTTTCTTCCCAGTGCTGTTTTCACTGATGGGACGTGTATGTAATCAAGTTATTTCTGAATCATCTTCAAGCTGGGAGAAATAGGAAACTTGGGATAATGAGTAATTTGAAAGTAACTACACAGAGACACCGCTATAAATGATAGCCCATGACTTCGCCTTGTATAATTCAGTCCCTGCCTTTCCAGCTGGACTCTTTGTTTTAGCTTTTGCTGTGGCTCTCATCTGGCTGCAATCCACCACATGGTGGATGTGTGAAGGTATGGATGGAGGAGGGAGTCTTTGCTCTCATTTCAGCAAGTCTTCTGCAGAAAGATAGCAATTCTGGGTTCTGTGCAGCAGATTCCACTTGTAGTGGGCGTGCAGGCTGGCGGGGAGCTGATAGGTGAAAGTCGGTCTGGTTGCTTGACCCTAGCGAGTGTCACTAACCGAGAAGAGTCAAGACGTGTGGTTATGGCAGTGTTCTCTGGAGCTGAGAGGGCTGGGGCTGGGCAGCCCTTCTAAATCAGTGTGTCCCTGAGGATTTGTGCCCTGAGGGCCAGAAACAAGGATGGGGCTCCATCACAGAGTGGCCAAAGGCATCAGAGATGCTGTTGGGATGTCCTCTTTACTTGGTTAGGGCTGGAGAGTCTGAGCTGCTAAATATACACACACTGAGCCCTCAGCCATGATCCGTGTTGTGTCCTTAAGTGTTCCTCCATCCAAAACACTCCCTAGTGGGTCCTCCTGGGAGGCCAGGCTAGGGAAAGCCACCCTTCCCTCAATGTGCTGAGAGGAACAGTGAGGCTTTCTCCCTGGCCTTGATTGCTTTCTGAGAGGGGAATGGTGTGCTCAGACATCCCAGTGCCCAGGGGAAGGGATTGGTTGGGAAAGACTGGGTCCCACAGGCCAGGGAAGGAGCTGGCAGTACTGTGCAGGGCTCTTAACACCTCTGGCACTGTGGGGATGCAAGAACTGAAGTTTCTTTCTAATGTCCATCATTTTATGGTTGGCTTACGCCCTTGAAGTGAAATGCCTTATATATGTAGTACAGCCACGGTAATTTTGTTTTAAAAGTACCCTATTTGATTAAGAACCAGCTATGAAGGCAAATGTCACATCTCCAGGTGGAGGCTCGGCCTGGCAGAGGTCAATGAGAAGTTTCCATTCAGCGGGGCTTTCCCTCCGACCAGGGCACAAGAGCTGCTCTGCTGCATGGCACGGCCCATTTGGCACCGCAGGAATGTCAATTTGTTTTCTATTGCTGACATACAGTTGTCCTTTCCTTTATTGCGGTAGTAACTTCTTACAAATACCTTTTTAAAAAAAAAAAAAGTATGGAGAAAGTCAGTTTTATCTTAATTTTGTCCTAACCTTTACAAAATAGATGAAATTACTCCTGAAAGGAATACAGCAGCCTTACTGAGTGACTCTGGCCAGGTAGGACAAGCTATGCACCTTGTAATGTTCGTTAGAGCATGAAATGTGAAGAGCACCTGACCTGCGGCAGGGGTACAGGCCTTGGGTGCATTTCAACAGCATAAATGTGGTGCAGCATGATGGAGAAGCGTGGAAGCATTAAAACAGTCCACTTGTTTAACTAGATGTCTCTGGCACCCCAGCAGGTTTTCTTTTTCACTTGTAAATCTTTATAGGATCATGGAATCATTCAGGTTGGAAAAGACCTCTGAGATCACACAGTCCAACCCCAGCCCACCCCACCATGCCCTTTGACCACAACCCTCTGTGCCACATCTCTGTGGTTCTGGAACACCTCCAGGGATGGTGACCCCACCACGCTTTGGGCAGCTGTGCCACTGCACTGTCATTCTTACAGAGAAGTAATTCCTAATATCCAACCTGAGCGTCCCCTGGAGCAACTTAAGGCCATTCCCTCTGGTCCTGTCTAGTCCTATCTGGTCCTACCTGCTGATGCTGTATAAAATGTGGTAACTCTTTATCATTGTCTTGTAGCACTGAATCATCAGAGAACATGGAGGAAGCAAGGTGTTTTATGGGATAAATGATTGCTTTTCCTGATGGTTTTGTGGCTATACTATGTCAGACTGGGTGCTGGTGCTCAGGGCAGGGCTGTAGGAAGGGCACTGTAGTGTAGCTCTCTGCTTATGACAATTTTAGGGAGTCAACCTGCATCTGTTAAACTGTTCCCCACCAGCACAGGTGGATGTTTTAAGCAAAGTGAAGTAGGAGAGTTCTTGTTATGTTGGCTTATTTGAATCAGTTACGGACTGAGCGCTGATTCTGGGCGATGTTTGGTAGTGGTCTTTGCATACGTGTGTGGAAAATGGTGGGAGAGCTGCTGGTGCTCCCCCTGTGCTGCACCTTCCTGCCTGCCAGGGCCAACTGAGCCTGCTCCCAGCCTCATGCTTGTCATCCTGACCCTGTTTCCCCCCAGAACAACCATGCAGCTCTTCTCGTTTCTCCTGGTAAAGAGTTGGCAGTGTGCTTTGCTGTAATAAATGGGGGTGATGCACCAGAGGCGCTGATTCAGCCGTGGAAGAAAATAATTGGTTTTGTTGATTCTTTTATTCTTTTTTTTAAGTGAAAAACAGAAGAGGAATCTCAAGGGAGAATATAGGCTTGTTTGTTCATCGGCCTTTTTAGTACCTCTCTGCAATGTTGTTTCCCCCCCCCCCCCCTCTATAAAAGCAGGCTGCCCCAGCCCGTGAGGCTTCTTTATTAGTAGGAGTCAGGGGGATTGAGACAGCAACGTTGTGGTGCTGTTGTTTTTAATAAGTAAACATAGGAGGTCTGGTTGTAAACACATGGGAAGGAGTGCTCCCTGATGCTGGGGACTAGTGAGGACAGCAGGCATGGAGCTCAGGCAGTGGTTTCTGAGCCCTCCTTTGAGATGCACTGTGGTGTTTCTGTGACCCCCCCCCCCCCCTCTTGTTTTAGAACCTGGCTCTATGGTTTAACTTCTTGAAGTGCTTTCCACAGGAAAAAAAAAATCAGACTCTGCGCATGAGTCATTGCAAATGCACCACTGGCATCTTAAGCATCTTTTAGTGTCTTATAATTGAATGGTTATATTTCTATTGGCAATGGCCAAAAAGGACCTGGGGGTTCTGGTAGATGGCAGCTGGATGTAAGCCAGCCATGTGCCCTCACAGCTCAAAGCCAGCCATACCCTGGGCTGCATCAAAAGCAGCATGGCCAGCAGGGTGAGGGAAGGGATCTGTCCCTCTGCTCTGTAATGTGAAACCTCACCTGCAGTACTGTGTCCTCACAGTACCTGACACCCCAGGTCAGGCTGGATGGGGCTCTGAGCGCCTGATAAGAGCTGTAGGTGTCCCTGTTTATTGCAGGGAGTTGGACTGAGTGGCCTTTAAGGGTCTCTCCCAGCACAAATGATTCTATGGTTCTATGAAAGTACAGAGGTATGCGGAGTAACCGTCCAGGTCTGTGCAAGAAAATAGCTTTTCAGTAGTAGCCATTCCCCCTGTGGCTCTACTGGGGTGCAGAGGTGCCAGCTGAGGAGCACAGGAGCTTGGGTTGAGAGCAGCAGTTGACCTCAGGCACCGAATGCCACCAAGTCTGGCTTCTTCTTGCAGGAAAGCTGCCTAGTCTGTCTGCGGTGAATGGCGTGGGCCAAATTAATCGCTAACAGCAGTAGGCACAACTCATCGGCAGTACCCATCAATTATTTATGTCGGTGACAGCTTTAAGCCTGAGTTCTCGAGTTCATTTAAACACCACTCAAATCGATGACATGTTTTGAAATATGGCAAGGAACACTTTCATAGAAGAAAAATCCATAGAGGGTTATTAAACGTGGAGAAACTACCTGTGGCTCTGGGGCTCCCTTGGCAAGATCCGCTGCAGGCTGGGAGAGGATTCACTGAAATACGGCAGTTCTGCCCTAATTATGTAGTCTTTCCTTGGGCCTCCCCCAGCTGTAATTTATTGCAGGATTATGTTCATACATTAACTTCGATTCCTTCTGTGTTGTGCTGGCTATACCCGAAAGAACTCCTTAGAAAGAGATGAATGACATTGGTCCAAACTCATCCCTGGTGGACTTCCATCGATGCTGGGGTCACTACAGCAGGGTGAAGCCCTGTTGCCACCATCTGTGCCCATTCAGTGCCGCCCCATGGGCCGGGCTGGCAGTCCCCCAGCATCCAGTGCTGCAACAGCGATTAGCTGGTGTGAGGGGGAGACCTCATGGGCACACACAAAGCCCTCTTTCAGCCGATTCCTTATCTGCTATCAAGGGAGTGTTTACAGCAGCTAAAGCTCTTAAGTGCCTTGTCTCTGAGACTGATGGTGATAATTATAGCGGTGCTTTCCAGCCCTCCCCTCTCCTTCACTGAATTGCTGGAAAGTGGGAATGGGGTCGTGTGAGCCAACAGGAAACTGTGGAAATCCATGTTCAGCAGTTCGGTGTGTGTTATTTCTTGGGCTTGTTAGTTGTCCTCGCTGCTGGATGCAGATACCTAGCTTGTGCAAACCTCCAGGCGGGGAGAGAATTGCCTGACAATTGTTGGCTGGGTGTTTTTTTTTTTTTTTTTGGCCTTCTGTGCAGAAAGAAGTCCATCAGTACGCGTCGTAATTGAATCAACATAAGACCTGTGTGTGCTGAGTTATGAAATGACGGGAGGGGTAGTGCTGTATTATCTTTGTGGATGGGGGGGAAAAAAAAAAAAGAAAAATCAAATGAAACAACTGATTTCTCCTCTGCTACAATTACAGATGAAATAACACAGAACAGCATCCAACTATAAAGACAGATGCAGAGACCGTGGCTGGTAATCACAGCGACACCAGGATGAGTTTTTCTAGAAGTGCTGTGAAATTGTGCAGTAAATGATGTTACACGAGATGTATTATGCCCTGTTTCAGTAAATAAGCCTCCTGACAAGAGGCCCTACTGAGGCGGTCGCAGATAGCTTCACCACTGCCATACTGGGGTTGGGAGATGTGTGCTGAGGCTCAGCCATTCCTGCAGTGACAGGACGTGCTGCCGAGAGCTTAGGGACTCACACAGCTTCTGTTGTGCCTTTTCTCTTTTTTTTTTTTTTTTGTAGATTCCTCAGTCCTGTTCCTTTTTTTTCTGTCCTCCCAGCCTATGGTTCTGTTTCTTGGTGCTGCATCACCCCTGTTGGAGGTAGAAGCTGACTGCTGCCTGGCATGGTGTTTGTGGGGATCAGGCTGTCCCCCAGAGGTCCCTGCAGATGGGCACGGACCCAGTGAGCCCCACACCACCGTGGGGAGAGCCCTGCCCCTGGCTGTCCCATGGGCCACGCATGGAACATACCTTGTTCTCTGGTCGCTCAAATGGGCATATCCCCCTCGAAAACATGCTGTGCTTGTACCCCTTCCTATGGCAGTCAGGGGAAGGAGAGTGATTTCATTTTCAAACCACTGTTGGTCAGTCTCTGCTGTATCTTGTGAAAGCATCTGCTTGATTCCAAGGTAGCAGCCCTCCTTTCGAGGGTTCCATCCCTGTCTTCAGTCGAAGCAGGACTAAGTTTTGTAGATCTCTGAACAGTCTGTGATGACCTAGCTGCTCAGCAGGAGATGGGCTGCATAGCCCTGCTCACATCTGCCAAGTTGTGATCTGTGGGGAGGTTTAGCGTGGCCAGCAGCACAGATGTTTGCACCTGTGTTCGCACTCAATTTTTGGGCAGCAGCTGAAGGTGTGCTGCTGTGAGAAACTGCAGAGCAGAGTGGGATGTGCAGGTGGGTGAGCCTTGGTACATCTCAGCACTGTGTGGCACAAGGAGGTGACCAGCAGCAGTCTAAGCCCAGCAACAGTGTTAAAATTGTAGTAATTCAGCTGTATCCTTGTGCGCCTGAGCTTCCAGGCAGTGGGCTATACAGCAGTGGTCCCTGTGGAATACGTGGGCTATGGAGGAAAAGAAGCACTTGCCCTTGGTGTGGGCTGTGTGCTTTTGGAGGGGATGTTTAGGGGTAGGAGGCCAGAGCTGCTGCTCCTGGCTACGTGCGAGGCTGGATCCAAGGAAGGGATGCCATCCTGAAGGACCTGGGCAGGCTCAAAAAGTTGAGCCTACGTGAATTGAATGAGGCTCAACAAGGCCAAGTTCAAGGAGGTGCACTTGGGTCAAGGCAGTTCCAGATATGATTACAAAATGGGACACTTGAGAGCAGCTCTATGGAGAAGGACGTGGGGTTCCTGATGGACAAGATGCTGAGCCAGCAGTGTGCTCTTGCAGCCCAGAAGGCCAATGGTATCCTGGGCTGCATCAACAAGGACTGGCAGCAGTGTGAGGGAAGGGATTGTCCTCCTCTACTCTGCCCTTGTGAGACCCCATCTGAAGTACTGCATCTAGGCCTGGGTCCCCCAGCACGGGAGGGATGTGGAGCTGTTGGAGTGGGTATGGAGGAGAGCCATGAAGATGATCAGAGGGCTGGAGCAGCTGTCCTGTGAAGGCAGCTTGAGGGAGATGGGTTTGTTCAATCTGGAGAAGGCTCTGGGCAGACCCCATTGCAGTCTTCCAGTACTTGAGGGGAGCTCAAGGGGAGGGGTTGAGGGAGCTACAGGAAAACGGAGTGACTTATTACGTGGGCAGGCAGTGATAGGACGAAAGGGGGATTGTTTTAAATCAAAAGAGGTGAGATTTAGTTTAGATATTAGGAGGAAATTCTTTACTCAGGGATTGGGGCTCTGGCACTGGCTGCCCAAAGAAGCTGTGGATGCCTCATCCCTAGAGGTGCTCAAGGCCAGGTTGGATGGGCCCTGGGCAACCTGATCTGATGGGGAGCAACCAGCCTGTGGCAGGGGTTTGAACTGGTGGGCTTTAAGGTCCCCTTCAACCTAAGCCATGAATATATAATTCTATGACCTGGCTTTGTTTTTTAACTCAGGAAGCACGGGGTGACTATGAAAGGAGCTGAACTAAGGGTGTCAGGGTCTGTCCTCTGGATAAACAATAAGGCAATTCATTCATGAAGTAATAATGCAACAAGAGCATCCGAACAGTCAGCTCATGCATGAAGCCACACAGTGCACTGGGTAGAAGCTGGCTCTTTAGCCGCCGATACCTGCATCCATTACCCAAAAGAGCACTTAGCAAAAGAGGGGCTCTTCCCCTGCTGTGCTCAGTGGCTCAGTGCTCACTCTGGAAGGGGTAAGCATGCAACGCTGTGTCTGAACCCGTTATGTGCTGCTGTGTGGGTGATCGCTGGCAGAAGGTGCTCTCTGGGAGCTGAGAGTACATATTACAGTATCATCAAGAGGTTTAATGGCAGCACAAAAAACATGATCGATATTCAGTTGACTTGAAATTTTGGTATTCAGTTGTAGTGTTTAGTGACACGTTGCAGCTTTCCTCCTCGCAGTAGCTGTTAGCATCATTGGCTGTGGCCTCCTCTTAGCACAGTGCAGAATTGTGAGGTGGTTGAGGGCTGTCCAAATCCTATTTTTGCTGAGCCGCCCCCATATAAGCAATGAAAATACATGCTCAGAAATGCTGACTTGCAGACTTCTTTAGGAGGGAGATGTTTAATAAGCACCTACCAATGTAAACAAGTTGAGCTCCTCGAGTCACGGTTGGAGCTGCAACTTTTTTCTCCCTTGATTACCAAGGAATATATTCTGCATGGACAAATTGACAGCTTACAAAGACATCTGGTTGCTGAATAATATAATTAAAATAAATACAGCAGAATAGGGGGCTACTACTGTGTTCCTAATGAGCAGAAAATAGCTTTTGGGCAAGTAAAATATGTTGGCTGGACTTCCTTGGGAGGGGGGAGGGGAAGAAAGGGCTATTAAAGCTTGGGGGGAGAAAATGGAGAGAAAGGTTGGGGGTAAAACGGAAGAGGAGGGCCCAGGGGAGGGGAGCTGAGAGGTGCCCCTACACCAGTCAGTGGGGCAACACAGTGCCCAGAGGCCCTGTGAACTGAAAATGGGATGGGTAAGGGGCAGATCCTGGAGACGTTGCTGCTGGTGGAGCTGTGACAACAGCAACAGGTCCACGTGGTTCCTCAAAACTGATGAAGCACCTTGTTGTGCTTTGCTCAAGGTTTAGAGGCTCTTTTTTTTTTTTTTTTTTCTCTTTTCCCTGGAGTGACTGCGTAAAGGGTGTTTTTCTTCCGAAGTGCTTGGCTGTTCTGTTTTGATGCTTTAATAAGTTGTGAGCATGGAAAGCCAACTGTCAACAAATCTGTGCGAAGTTACTAAATTTAGTTTTTGGGAACGCAGTGCTCACAGGAGCAGCTAGGTGGAAAACAGTGAGCTGAGCTCGGCTGACCTGCTCTTTCCAAGCCATGATGCTTTGGTAGTCTGCATGGGGTGCTCCAGAGAGGCTTTTTTTTGCCCTTCAAGCAATGGACCTAGGGTGGTGATTGTGATAACAGGAGCCATTATCTCCTGAAAGTGCCTTTTCCCATGGGGAAAATCCAGGTGCTGCTGTCTTGTGTTGCTGGGGGAAGAAGGTCTCTCTGTGTCTCTGTGTCACTTTGCTCCATAGCAAAGCCAGGAGTTCCTGGCAGGGCAGAATGTCCCCAGGAGAATTGTCAGGCACTGTCTGGAGGATCTCTGCTGGGACAGTGAATCACGCATCTGTCTGCCTGCTGGTCTGAGGCTGCTGATTCAATCCTCCTCGTCTCTATCATCTTACCCAGTAGGAATTCAAGACAGCTCTAGCTCGCCTTGTTCCTGGCATCAGCGCATCTCACCCGTCCCCAGAACAGAAAGTGTTTGCTGCTTGCCTGTATGCACTGCGATTTCCATGGCGTTGGTTTGGGAGGAAGAAGGCCAGGCAGAGGCGGGCTGTCAGTCAGGGCTGCTGGAGGAGACGTGGCACAGGGGGATTGTTCTTCCATTTTCTTTACCAACTGTAAATAAAAAATGTGAATGCAGGTTGGTTGTGTTCTCTTATTAGCTGCATCTCCCACAAAGGCGTTCACTGACTCCTTTATTATAAACCTCTTTGTGAGAGAAGATAATGGAGTTAAGTGATCTGCTGGCTGGGAAGAACAGTGGGTGAGATGGCAGTGTCAGCGTGAGGAATGTGGTTTTATGAAAACCAGGCAATACCTATCCTTAGCTTTTATGTATGGGTACATAAACTTCCATCTACTGTGCTCTAAGGAAGATTTTCCCATCTAATACCCTGCTATTAAATGCATTTTCAGTGCATCCAAAGACAGTATATTTCTTGACTTACTGTAATTTGTTGTAGGATTTTTTTGTACCTCTGGTTGCATTTAGTGATCTGCCAGTGTTTGGGTTCCCTGGAACAGCAATGTGCAGGAAATGCAATAACATACGGAAACATTAGCAGTAAAACTCTCCCATGAACTTCTAGTAAGAAAGAGACCCAAAGCAGAAACCCAAGCATTCAGCTGACCCCACGCCTAGTGTTTCATGACCATGTTTGGAGTTTTGTCCCACTGCTCTTGAGTTGGTATGTGAAGGAGGGTTGGGAGAGTTGGGCATGTTTAGCTCAGGGAGGGCTCTGGGGTGACCTCATTGCAGCCTTCCAGTACTTGAAGGGAGCTTGCAAGCAGGAGGGAGACCAACTTGTTACATGGGGGGATAGCAGTAAGACGAGGGGAAAATTTGGAATAGGTGTTAGGAGGAAATTCTTTATTCAGAGAGTGGTGAAGTGCTGGAACAGGTTGCCTTCCATCCCTGGAGTTTCTCAAGGCCAGGTTTGATGGGGCCCTGGGCAGTGTGATCTGGTGGGTGGCAGCCCTGCCCATGGTGGGAGCATTGGAACTGGGTGATCTTTAGGGTCCTTTCCAACCTAAGTTGTTCTTTGACTCTAAGAGAAAAGTGACAACCTTTCCCTTCCCTCTGGTAAGAAGTGATTTGGCCTTCTTGTGAGTGGGAGGCTTTCAGAGTGATGCAAAGTGGCACACAGAGCTGGACTGCAGCAGCGCGGGCGTAGCACTGTTTGCCTTGCTAACATAATGACCGTGCTGCTGAACATCATCCTTGTGTTCCCATGCACAGTGCTGTGTGTAGTGCTGGTTCGTGGGAGGAGCAGACCTGGGAAGTGATGTTCTGGCATATCTTGGTCTTCAGATGCCCTGTAATAAGTAAATTCTCCACTGGTCTGTTCTTGCCTTGAAACTGTTGTGAAGACCTGATTTATTTGCTTCTTGAACATGCGGAACTGTAGCATATGTGAAAACATATGTAAGAAATGTAAGGTGCCGTGTTTTGTTCTTTCTAATGGGGTTGGTTGCACTCGTAATGGAGAACATTTGTTTCTGTGATGTCCCGATTTCTCCATGAGCTGCACGGGGGAAACAACGTGTGCAACGGGGACAAACATCTGAAGATAAATTAATTTTTCGTGGTATTCGTGCTGCAGACACAGAGGGGTGGAAATTCAGCATGCTGCCCCTGGAAGCTGTCTGTGTGAAGCCAGCTAACTGCTGCAGAAGAGGACTCCGATGGGGCCTCTGGGCTCACCGTGCGTTTTGAGCAGAAGCTGGAATGAAGGGTGATGCAAAAAGTGGTTGTTTGGTGGCCAGTCTTCCTGGTCATACTGTGGGCATGGGCTTCACTGCGTTTGGTGGCCTTTTGCTTTTGGCTCAGTGGCGTAGAGCTTTGCTGTGAAGAGGGGTTTAGGGACAAACACTGGTGCTGGAGCTGGTCTGAATTTATAGCTGTGTCACAAAAGATAGTTAAATTCAAATGTGTGTCCAGTGCTTGCCATTTCAGTAGGCTGCAATCAGCTTGAATTGGTATTACCTGAATAAATCAAAGCGCTGAATAGCACGTATATTTCTTATGCAGCAGAGAGCACATTGTCTAAGGGTGAAAACTGCAGAGCCTCTGGTGCTATTGTAACATAGAAGATCAGATTTTGGTGTATTGACAGATCCAAAATGGAATGTGCTTGCCACAGCAGTATACAAGCTGGTAAGTTACTGCGATTGCACACAGAGATCTTGTGATCTGTCAGATGCCTGCTGAATGGCCATACATAGCCTCATCTGCCCAGACTGGCCCTACCATGTGGTTGTGGAATGGGCATTCTTTATAGTAGTTAAAACAGGCAGTCAGTTTGATACGGCCGCATTCAGTATTGGGACAGGTCAGCCTGGAGTTACACCTCACCTGTAGTGTGTCTTTGTTTTTGCTGGGGAAAAGGAGTAGTTTTGGTTGTCTCTGCCTTTCCTGGGCTAGGGCATTTCCCTCCAATGCGTTGTGACGGGATGAGGGAGGAGGTCTCCTTCCGTGCTGTCTTTTCACTACATGTAGTGTTTTACTGCTTGCCTTCCTCTCTGCTTATTGCTGCTTTTCTACAAGACACTCAGCAAACACTCATACTAAATCCACCTGATTTGATTTTGGCTGAGGAAAACAAACTGCTTCCCATCTTACACCTTTGTCAGTTTCTTGGAGCCTTTCTTTTTGCTCACATTTGCAGTTCTTCTTGCAGACATGTAGTGAGATAACAGCATCCCTGCTTTCCTTGTCCATTTTCAGCTTGCCATGATTCTTCTGCTGCTCTCCTGCCTCATTTGCTTCTCCCTCTGATTCTCCTCGTTAAATAAATTGCAGCTGGAATGTCCTGTCTGATGAACAGTAAATTGATATATTGCAGCTCGAACTTCAAAAAGGGAAAAAGAATTTAATTACAGTGACCTGTGTCCTTATCCCACCCTGGTCAGTGATGAAATGGCTGTCGGCTTAATTGCGAACAAGGCAGTGCTCCCCCTTTCACATAGCTTCTTTAATGCCTGTAATAAGTGGGGTTTCGAAGGTTGTATGAGGAGCAGTCGGGTCCAAACCTTCCCTCTTTGTTGGTGCAATGGCTGGAGAGGTTTCACGGCTGTAGGCCAGGGAGCTCCTTGATGGAGCTGATGAAGGAAGATACCACCTCCGTCAGGGGAAATAAGAAGGAACTCTGCAATACAAGATAGGAAATAACATACCAAGTGGGGATAAAATGCATTCATTTGGCTATGACATTTTTTTGTTTGAGTTCTGAAGAGAAAGCCATATGGAAATTGCCTTTCTGTTTTATATATTGAAATAGAGGAGCTCGGGGGCAGAATTGTAAATGATGTGGTTATGAATTTGCTCTGCACTCGTAGGTATGTTCCCTTATCTTGTTATGTGACTGCTCCTAGGAATCAAATATTTAAGTTTACATTGCACTACTTTTGATGGCTGGAAGCATTTGGTTTTGCAGGTGTTGCTATACGTCAGGTTTACCGTTCTCTTGGCAGCTTAAAGGTAGGGGAGAACACGCTCTCGTAGCTCCCTCGGTGAGACCTTACAACTCTGCCATTCTCTTTCCAGGAGACAACATTTACTCCAGCCATCTACAAGCATGTATCTTTCAGTGACTCCGATTTTCGGTGCTGTCTGGAAAGCAAGGCTGCTTACTTTTCCATTGTTCTTGGCTATAGGAGAAAGAAGAAAACAGTTTCGGTTCCCTTTTCCTCTCCATGTAGGCTGTGTCATTATGCAAAAACGTGTTATTTCCTTTTGCTCCCCAAACACCTTTTCCCTTCAGTCGCTTGCTGCTGTTGAAGTGTTTTTGGCACTACGCACTGTATCGTCTTTGCTCCGAAAACAATGATGAACTTGAGGCAGCACAGAAGAAGATTTCAAACTCTCAAGCCCAGAAAGGGCCAACTTTGTACTTGTGTATCCACGTGTGTGATCCAAAGCATATCATAGATTTTCCATTGTGTTTGTCTTTCTTGTGTTTTGACTCTGTGACGTACCCGTGGTCCGATGGAGCAGAAATGATGTGGAGTTGTGTATCTGGGTGCTTTGCTGTGGCACCTCTTCACTCACTGGGGAGATCTGAGCACCTCTCCATGTGCCATTTCTGATTCCCCTTGCACGTTAGCCAGCTTTCTGGATGCTGAGATGTCACACAGCAGCCTGGGCTTTCCCTTGCTGATGGGGAGTTAGAAGAAGCCCCAGGGTTGCCCGGTGGTAGGGCAGCACCATTCAGCAGCCCCTGGGGCATGGGAGCACTGACATAATGCAGCATACTGTTCTTCATTTATTCGCTGTGCATGATCTGGGTTCTTTGCAGGTGTAAGGTGTTTTCAGACTACCTGGCAAGAGCTGTTCTTTTCCTTCAGTTCTTAAAAAATTCATCTTGCTTTCTTAGAGAAAGCAAACTGCTGCGGAAAGGGGCAGCTGCCAGCGGAGGGGGGTTGCTCTTGTAGAGGAGTGTGTGTCTGCCAGAGGTACTCACGTGCACCTGCGGGGCTTCTGCTGCAGCCTGGCATCGGGAGCTGGCTGATGTCTTTGTGGCCGTTTGTCACCCTGAGACTAAGCCTAAGGAGCGGGAGGAAATTAATACATGTTAATATATGCTAGTTTAATTGAGAAGCGCTGTTTTCATCAACTGCTGTTTGAAGAACGCAGCTAAGTATGTTTATAAGCTCAAACAAACGTTGGCTCTTTAAAGCTGTTGCACAAATACAGGGCTCTTGCTGCCTTTAAAGAGGTTTAGAGCTATGAACTGTTCAGAACCCAAATCTATGGGTGAATGCTGTGCCTGCCATTCAATAAAGCTTATTAAAGCTATTATTCCCTACTCAGTAGCTTAAACCAAGCTGTAGTCAGCCTTCAAATCCTGGCCCATGGGTCACTCCAGCATGGCAGCATCCAGCTCTCCTGTTTATTTGGAACGACCAGGATTGAGTTGAGTCTTATTCCTTTTTTTTCATGCGTGTGAATGAGTTTTGCCTCAAGGCCTTTCAAACATTCCACCTCTGGTCTGAGAGGCAGGAAGAGCCAGGCTTGTTCTGTGTACTGCTACAGAGAGGAGCTAGAAACCTTCAGTAAGTGTGCTTTGGGAAGGGGTGGTGTGGGTACGTGAACATGAGCGTGTTGAGCATCACTGCCTCCTTCTCTGCATACTAAACCAAAATACTGTTGTTTCTTCAGTGATGTAGTGTTCGAAGTGAAATCCTTGCCTGAAAGCAGGGTGCTGAGCGCTGGTTAATTAATTCTCATGTTTTCCTATGGAAATAGCCCTTTCGATATTTCATCAGGAACAAAATTTAAAACCTGATCCCTTCTTGACAGTAGAACAAGAGTGTCCTTGTGATGTGATGTGTAGCACTGACGTTTCTCAACTATAACACAGACTCCAATCTATAGTATTAGGGATAGAATGATAGAATGGTTTGGGTTGGAAGGGATGTTAAGGTCATCTAGTTCCAACCCCCTGCTATAGGCAGGGACACCTCCCACTAGGTTTCTCACAGCCCCATCCAGCCTGGCCTGGGATGCTTCGAGGGAGAGGGCATCCACAGCCTCGCTGGGCAAGCAGGCAGTCCAAGACTTTCACAAGCCAGCTTTCTGTAATGGAGATGACTCCTGGAGAAGCAGACCACAGTGTAGCAGTACCTGTGCACAGGGAGGAGACAGGCGTCCCTTGTAGCAGCGCAAGTGTATGGGGGCAATGCTCAAAGTTTGTGTAGCTCCTTTCACCCTCCTCCTGGCCCTCGCCAAGCTCTGTTTTGCCTCTTGGGGGCTGACACAGACACCGTGTGCGCTCAGGCTGTCACTGATGTTGCAGCACAGATGCAGATTCACATGGAAGGGGCTGGACGCAGCCAACCAAGCCCCATGGCTGATGCAGGTGCCACCGCCTTTGGGATTGTTCCCATTGGGAACACTGAGCTGCAGCTGAGTGTCAGGGAAACAGAAACCCCACTGTGAGGATGATATTGTTGTAAAAGGGTGCGAGAAGGGCTTTATTGTGATTCCGGGAGGATTAATTTCACGATTTATTTATTTCTTTATTTATTGCCAAGCTCATTTAGCAAAGTTAGATAAAAATGCAGGAGGCAGATTGATGCGGTCATGCTGCTTTTGGATATTTCAGGCAGCCACATTCCCAGCCAGGAGTGGCTGCAAAAATCCAAACTGCACGAAGCAGAGGCTAATGGCATCCCTCTGGAGCAGTCTTATTCAAGTAAATAATCTGATGTAATTGTTTATTTTCATTGCAAACAGCATCGGGAAACCTTAGAAAATATATCAGCCTCATTTCCTTAAGTGCTTCAAGTGCAGGGCGCAGAAAAGCCAGGAGGTGGAGAAACAATCAGATGTATGAGCTGCTTTGCAGGAATCCTACCTTTCTTTTCTTTGCTTGCGTATTTATTGTAAGTGGTTTTTTAAGGTGCCTGATGTCTAATGTAAAATAAAACATGGCAGATTTTGATTGTGCTATGTGGCCAAGTGGAAAAATGAAGTAAGTTTGACTCTGGGTTCAGGCCCATCTGAGCAAAGAAAGAAGGAATCTGGTTCCTGGTCGTGTGTCAGGGCTGCTGTGTGGGGTGATCTGAGCAAGTCTGCTTCCTCCTTTATGGGCACTTCCTACATGTTTGCTCCTCGCTGAAGCATGTGCTGTCTGCTCAGCAATCTTCCAAGTGAAATTAGTGCCATCCTGCCTGCAGCACGTCTCGCTTTCCATGTGTGGTGCAGCATCACTTTATTCTGTAGAGAAATTCAAGGGAATAAAATGTCACATCTCACACAAATTGTTCCTGAAAGCATATTGTCCCCTTCTTGGGCACGCTGTCTCGCAGGGCGGCTGTCCTCAGGTGCACTCATGGGTGCGGCGGGCGTTCCCCACAGTTGGACACCTTTAGTATGGCTCCTGTTCCCAGCAGCCACAAAAGGAGCCCAAACACATTATGCAACTGCTGACCTTGGTCAGAACTATTTTAAACATTAACCAGTAGCGAGCGTGACTCTTACGGTGAGAAGAGTTTCACACCGCGCTCGGGTGTGATTGCTGCGGTCCAGCCGTGGTCCAGCTGTGACTTTATTACGCTCCACGTCTTGCAAGTTAATTTATCAAAATGACATACGGCTCTGGGGGCAGCTCCGTGGTATATGATTGACTAAATAATACTTGGAATTTCTGAAACACTTGGAAAGTTCACTGCTTTCACATGAGGTGTTGTTGTTGTTCTAATGCAGTCACTTCCCCTCCGAGCAGTGCAGTGTGAAGAGTTCCTTAATGGTATACATTGGATTGTGGGACCCGCTAGGCGTGTCATAAAAGCTCTTGCTTATCCAAATGCTGCTGAGCCAGTCCTTGCTTCCTTTCGACACGCACATCCATTTCAGTTGTGGTTGAGAGCTTGAATTGTGAATTTTGGTGCAAGTTTGGAAGAGTCGCAGTAAGCATTGCAGTATCTTTTTCTGCTTGATGTGAAATTCACCTGTAGTTTCTGTTGGGAAAGCAAAATAGCTTTTTGGTACCTTCCAAGTATTACTCATTTTTTAAATACTTTTCAGTTCCCAGCTACTAATGAAAGAGCATGAAATTGGAGTGTTCCATTATAGACTTTTTCTTGACTCAGAAGGGCACTGAAGAGGAGGGGTTGCAAAGGGGACTTAGCCTGGGCAGCGCTGATTGCAGCAGGTAAGCGAGGATGCCTGTGTTCATCGTTCAGGCACTCTGTCCTCAGCACTGTTTGGGTGTTTTTTGATGGAACACCAATTTTCATGTGTTAGAAGAGCACCTACTTTGGAAGGCCAGATGTTTTGCAGCTGAGCATTGCTTCTGGTGAATTCCCAGCAAAACACAGATCCCTGGGGATGGCTGTCCCGTGGCCAGAGCTTGCACTCTGTCGGTGGTTGGGACTGGGGACCCAGCAGTGCTGGATCTGGAGCCTGCGCAGATCCTTGAAAAGCAGGACTTGGCTTCAGGTGGAGCAGACAGTGCTGATATTGTTTCAGGGTGGGACTAATTCAGTCTGTTCCTAAAGAAAATCAGCATTTCTAGCTTATTAGGCTCCAAAATAGGACTTGAGGTAGAAATTCCAAGTTTTACGCCTCAGGAAAGATGGGTTTTCCTGTTGTTTTACGGAATCTGGCAGGAGCTTATTCACCTTCCCCAGTGGTCTGTGGTTGGTACTGTGCTTCAAGAAGTGATGATGAGACGTGTGTACGCAGAGATTTCTTCCTTCCAAAATATATTTCCTAATCTTTTTTTCTGGCAACTCACCTCAAACGAGAATAGCTGTCTCACAAACATGCCGAAGGCTGTGCGAGGGCTGAAGGGAATGTGAAGTCAGATAAGAGGCACCCTAGGAATAAAGCAGATTAGGCTGTGGAAGAGAACATGGAGAACCAGCTCGGAGAAGTGGAGTTGCATGAGACATGATTTCTTATTTTCTCTAAAGCAAAATTCATCACTGGGTCCAGACCGTGTAACGTGTTTATTAGCAGACAGCACTCCACAGGCATTGGCTGCTTATGGTCGAGGGTCAACACAGCGTGATGAGTTGGTGAGCAGCTGTAGTACTGTGCTGTTTCCTATTTCTGAACGGATAATGAAGCATTGGTGAGGGCTTGAGCACAAGGAGAAGCTGTTCGTGGCAAGTGATGTGCTGAGCAATAGAGGAGCATGGGGTACGGTGACACATTGCATCTACATGTACCTGCAGCCAAAGTGAGGTGCTGAGGGTTCTTGGCATGGGATGTCACCGTTTTGGTTTGGAGGTCTGGGGTCAGAGGCAGGGCAACCTGTATGTGAGACAAGGTGATGTGAGATCATCCCTGCTTTAGTGACTGTGCCCCCTGTTTTGTAACCGGGGTGTGCTTCCAAAGCCAGAATTGCTATCCTTTCCAAACAAATACAGTGAACAATGGGAAAGCATCAGCTGAGTGAGAATCGTGGGAGTACCCTTGAAGACCATGCGTGGAGATTAAGCTAGCTCCAGCTGACATTAATAAGAGGGGTGTAGCCATTCTTTTCATCCCTTCTCCTAATTGCAGATGCTTTTTGAGCCATCTTGATGAAGATTTTTGCAAACCTCCTGAGGGTGACATCTGCTCCCGGTGGGAGGCTCCTAAATTGTAGGTTTCCTTTCCTGCAACTGTCGTAGAGTCTGTTAAATCTTGAAAATAGGAAGTTCTGGTTAGGTTACTAGAGAGTGTGAAATCGTTGATGTCATTGGGGGAGCCGTACGTTGTGTCAATCACACAAATGGCTCCGACCAGTTTTCAGGCAAAATTTTCAATGTCAGTGCTTTACCAACAGCGATGATAGAAGTCAGTGCTCTCTGAGGTGCTCCTCTTTGGATCCTTTGGCATTTGCATTGTCCACAACTGCTGCAATGGATTAGAGCGTATGCTGCTCAGCTGGGGAGCAGGGCTAGGCTGACAACAAATGTATATTCTAAGTGTAGCTGTTGCGTTGCATTAATGTTGTTTATCTTGCTTTTGTAGCCCTGCACTGGCACATGATGGGAGCGATGTTAATGATGTGTGAAAGGCAGGGCTTTTTAAAGGGCCACTCTGGTGCAAAGCCGAGTGTGGTATAATTAGAGCAGTCTCTGGTCTGCTGGTAAAGTAAAGGCAGCCTCATTGCCAGGGTTTTCGCTTCCTGGACCTCTCTTATTCATCAAAGGCTTTGCTCACGTGTCCTTCTCAGGGTAAGGGAGCTCGAGTGAAAGCATTTGCAAGACTGATTTCCACTTATTTTCAGGAGAATTATGGGGAGTTAAAACAACCATGTAGATTTTTTTCGGCTTATTTGGCCACTGGGGCTGTTGCAGAGACATAGAAGCAGTAGGTAGCACAATTAGACAAAGGGGACAGCTTCCAGCTGTCTGCAGAAGTTGCATCACCAAGGGTGAGCCGAGCTGGGGCTGCAGGGCCTGGTGGCATGCGTTGCTCACGTTGAGATGAGCCCATGAGGAAACCCAGCACCATGGGAAGCTGAAGCCCTGCGCGGAAATGTGCAGGCAGGTGAGTTAGGACAGTGGGGATATAGTGGCAGATCGGAGGTGATGCTGAGATGCTGACACCCTGTGAACAGGCTTGACCCCTTGCTTTGGGAAGAGAACAACGTACGGCCCAGCACCGCGGCAAAGCTGCCAAGTGCAGCGACGACAGGTGCGGATAAGGAGGCTGAGTGAATGCAGCCTCTGTTTGTTGTGAAAAAACCACGCAGTGTTTTGGACAAAGCCAGTCTCTTCCCACGTACAAGGCCCATTAGGAACTTCTCAACTATCGTTTATTTAGACAGGAAGTATATTCTCCTTTTACAGTAATTTACTGGCAGATTTATAAAGGTTGCTAGTGAAATCTGTTGGAGTGGGAAGACAGAGGAATGGACACGAACGTGCTGCAAGCCGAACAGCCAGCCCTTCTGCTCTCGTTGAACTGCCGTCCGAACCGCTTTCCAAGCTAGTAACAAAGTGGGTTATTTCTGGTCGTTTTCCGTTCAATTATTGGAAGCCATGTGATTCCTCTGACACCCCACAAATCCTCTCCAGACTCCAGAAACCCCTGCTTGTTGAAGTCATTTCATGTTGTAATTGGAAGGATTAAAGAAATTGGAGTTTGAAAACTGTTTAGAGACAGAGATGCAGTAGGCTGAAGAAATAAGGAGTATAAATAGAGTACTGTTATGAGACGCTTTCATGTATTTGTGGAATCAGTTAATTCCTTTAGAAATAACCTGGCAGTGTTCACATTTTCCTTGAAGGTCACTGCCAAGAATCTGTTATTTATTAGATTTATTTGTTTATTTATTTCAAAGACATTAGCATATAGGAGTTTTGCCAGCCTGTGTCGTGTTTCAATCTATTAAATCCCGCTCCCTGTCTCTCGGAGTCAGAATATCGAAGGCTTGCAGGGAAGCGTTAGGCCAGTGGAACTGATGTGTCAGATAATACGGCCATAGGCTTCATTCACCCTGATCTCTAATAGCAAAAGTCTGGCTTCACTGCCAAGGTTTACAGTTTAATATCTCTTCCAAGAAGTGCTGTCATTGACCATGGCTTTGGGACTAAATCTTGCGCCTTGTTTTTATCTTTGGGACACTTTGAGGACCCTCAGTGCTTGCAGGCTGGAAACTAGAGCTTCCACGGCTTCGGGGAGATGCAGCACTTGAGGATGCTGGTTTCCATGCAAGTTTCTGCAGGTTTCTGCTGGCTGGGGTGAGACACGACGCACCTCCTGTGCTTCTACCCCTCTGCTACCATGTGAAACAACAGAACAAACAAGTAGCGTGTACTTGGGTTAAGGACCAAGGGGTAAATGATACTGCTTTTAGTAGTCAAGGTTAATTGTTTTTTCTAGGGGATGCAGAGTTAGTCTCAGCTCTTTGTGTTATGTTGTGGTACCATAAAAATTGGTATTGTTGATTCCTTGGGCTGTCTTTCACACCTTGTTCTGTGATCTTGGTGGGCCCTTTCCTATGTAGGGTCTTGCGCTCATTTTACCTGTTGTAGGTTCTGACGACCCATTGGATATGTCAGAGAAAGTAAGAAGAAGGGCTGAGGAGTATTATGGAGCAGTATTCTATCTCTGTGGGGCACACATGACAAATATTCCATCTGGGTTCTATCTTTTTGATCCCAAGAGGAGTAAGGGCCAAGATCAGATCATTTAGAGTGGGAAATGAGGTTTGAAACTGTGAAGACAACATGCTAGGAGGCAAAATGGGCAAAAGCTGAACAGCTTTCAGCCGCAGCCAATGTGGAAGTCCTTGTTTCTCCTTTTCTTTGGAGAAGGTGAGCTTATCCGTGCACCCTGGGCTTTGTGTTTGGTATATGTGGAAGGCTTCTACCCGCTGACATTTTTCTTTTGGGCTGCAATCTATGGTAAGTTATAGATTTACACACGCGAGAGTATATATAAAATATATGCGTACTCATACACATGTACATTTATACGTATATAAACATATATCTATCTATAGACATACATACACGTGTATGTATGCATGTACATACATAAATGTGAGTATACATACTTGTATGCATATGTATCACTGTTGCTTGCTGAAAAGCACTTTTTGGGTCTGTTTCTAAGCACGAGGACTGGAAATGTCCACTCCAGGAGGTATCTACTTGCAGAGATTTAATACACAGAGCTTATAAGTTATATATTAAAAATAATAAAAAAAAGTTTGTTGTTAAGCTGGAAAACTGAGCTACAGAAAAGCAGCTGGTGCTTTATTGCTTTTGAGCCCCTTTGTGTCCCCATAAAGCTCTTGCCACACAATGGCGCATTTACAATTATTAAAAATCAAAATGTAGAGTAGAAAGAACCATGTTGGATTTGAGATGTGATGTGCTCCAGTGGGGATTTCTGATAGGTCTTGCAGCTGGTTGTCTATTGACTGAATGACTTTCTGCCTCTTTTCCTTCTCTTTTGGATGTCTTGATTTCCTTGGGAAAAAAAAAAAAAAAAAAAAAGCTGTTCAAAGGGACGATCTGCTGAGAGCAGCTCAGCACCTTCAAGAAAAATGGGTAAGCCCAATGGGGATGCCCATTTAAAAATGATATTGATTTTTGCCTTTTACACGGATGTGTAGTGGACATGGCCATTTGTAGTTGTCAAGCTTAAACATTCCTGCGTTCCTTCTTCAAAGTATCTATAAGAGATTGGGGTTAATGATATAAGCATGCAGAAGCATTGTTCAGTCAAGAAACAGAAGTTCTGATTCAGTAGAACGATCTGCATAATTACCTAATTCCATCCAGTTTGACCCTGAAGTCTGTTTTTGCTCTCTGCATTTTGAGGTTTTTGCTGTGTCCACACATCTGGTAAAAGTCCTCGGTTACCATACCGGAAAAAAATGAGAATTTGTGGCTCTTAAGCTGAAATAAAAAGTAATTTGAGTGGCATCATAGTATCACATACATGTGAGCCAACGTGTCTGGTGCTGTTACAGGCAGAGAGGAGAGGCGCAGGTGAAGTGGTGAAGGCTGCTTTGGGGAGCTGGGAACTGATCCTGTGCCTCTTGATGCTGCAGCCGTGCTTACATTTCTCCTTCCCTCCCTACTGGGGCATTGAAACTGAAATATACTTATGTCAGTGACATTATTTAAAATACCATTGGCAGAGCGATGTGCCTGCGTTAGCACTGTGTCTTAATCTGCCTGTAGGCCTGAGAAAGACACCGTACTCCTGACTGTGTAGTGGTTGTCCCATCTTTGGCCTTTGATTCTCTTTGTATTTCGACCATGACAATAATATGCTACAACCAGTCTCCACTTCCTTGGTATCATTTTTACCATTATTATTAGGTGAAGAGCTCACTAGCACCAATACACATTTGATGCAAACATGGAGCTGAGCTGAAGAAATTGTGGTGTTTTCATGAGGAGGTACAAGGCTAGTGTAAGAAAAGGTAGCATTTTGGTTATGGGAGTCCCACGTGTCTGAAATGAATGTTTCATGGTACCTCTTTGGTATGCTGCCAGCAAGGTCTGAATAATGCCCTGTTTATTCCAAATTCATTATCTGTGTGGACTTGTCCTGTTGGATGCAAGGAAGATGTTTTTTACAGTAAGAGTGGTGAGTCACAGGCACAGACTGCCCAGAGAGGTGGCGATGCCTTGTCCCTGCAGACACATGAGGTCAGGCTGGACAGGGCTCTGAGCACCTGATGGAGCTGTGGGTGTCCCTGGGAATCGGACCAGATGACCTTTGAAGGTCCATTCCAACTCAAAGATTCAATGAAAAGCATGGAGAGACTTTACTGACTTGAACAATTTTCCTTTTTTTCCAAGTACTGTGCTTTTGCTCTTCTCTGCTTTCCAACAGGGGAAGCACACATGTTTATATTGGAGGTAAGTCCAGTAGCTTTGGGGCCAAGAGTTCTGTGGGTACACGGGAGGGATTTGCTCCATGGCCTGTGATCATAGGCTGCTTACATTTCATGGAATGGTTAGAGCTGGCTTCTGAAGTGTACGCTGATACGTGGGGGAGCTGGATATGGTGTTAAAAATAAAAGCAAAACTAGGAAATCCTGCCTCTGATTTCTCCAGCTTTGTTATCTATCAACAATTCAATGTAAAAGCTCACCAAATCACAAAACTTGCCTCAAAGTAGACACTTGCTAGTGAGTAGCTTCATAAGCAGACTTTGCTCTCCTTCCAAACTGGCCCCTGCAGTATGCTTTCTGGAATCTCTCGTTGGCACCTGGTTTGAAGTCTCAAGGCTCAAGTCATTTTTTTCTGCAGTTGGAAATGGCAGACAGTGATGCAGTAACCTTCAAAATGTATGAGTAACACCAGTTCTTTGTCAGAAAGCCATACAGCTGAAATGGCTTGGTCGAACTACCTGGAGACAGAGCGCAGACAAAATGCGGTGGGTCACAACTCACGTTTTATAGGGGTGTAAAAAGGATGGAGCGCTCTCTGATGGATTTTAAAGGCTGGTGGAGTGAGTTACTGACAAGTTTTCATGGTCCTACATAACCAGGTCTGGAAAGCGCCTTTGGAAGGGGGTGATTTTGTACTGCAATGCGTTCATGCTTGGAGCTTTGGAAAAATAAAGTACTCGGCTGTGTACTTGGAAGTGTGGTATAGGAAAGATCATTCTGAAGGTATTTTTAAGTACAGCAGCTAGGTTTTGATTAGCAAATTTTTTTACTTTTTCCTTCTTGCTTTGTAGAAATGCATGCTTTCTTCTGTAACGTCTGTGGAGTAAGCAGTTAACGCTCCCTTAATGTTTATTCTGAGGCCAAATAAGCTGTTTCTGGGTTTCCCCTCTGGAAGTGGGCTCTCCAGCTGCCCTGAAAGGCTGCATGTCAGCCTCTTCCAGGGTGAAATCATTCATGGTGAGCATATTCCTGTGACTTTCTTATCACAGCATGAGTACAGGTCTTTCACTCATCCCTGAGAGACCCTGTTTGTGATACTGCTGGCTTTTTTGTAGTATTTGCGTAGGGGAAGATAAAAACATCCACCAGTATTTCCTGACTTCTTTCATGCTGTTATTTTGTGTTGTGCTTCTCAGGGTGCTCTCCTGTGCAGCACGCTTTCACTTCAGTCCAGTTTTTCAGTTCCTGGATAGTCAGATTATTTTTATTTTTTAATGCTACAGGTATTTTTCTTCTCTGAAGTCTGCACATAGGTATGTACAGGTCTCCAGTTGTCCACACTGCCTCTCGGCTATTACATCCTCACTGCTCCTGTGTGAGCTCCAGGATAGTTCCCAGCTGTTTTGCTGGTCTTCATACTTCTTCAGTGCCAATTTGCAAGGTAGGCTTTGTGCATTGTTTCTGCTAGGTATTTACTCAGTATGCATCCTATAGACTCTGTGTCCTTTCATGTCTGCTCTAATTTTCAAATGTTATCTCAGTACTATCATCTTTTTCTCTCTTGTGCTCCTTGCTTATCTTCAGAGAGAAACTGAACAAAGTCCTCAGATCTCTGTTCCCTGCAGAGTGTCTTGTTTTGCTTTCTGAGCAATCCCAAGCTTCCTGGGTGTAGGCCCTTTTCTTCTTGCCCTATTTTTTCCACCATAGCTTAAAGGCAGGAGGACAGCTTTAGGTGGTACATCTGTGCTGCTCATGGTGCACAGCCACCACCTGAATGCGGCAGTCTGCAACCTTCCAGCAGCAAGAATACCAACCATTCAGCAACGAAAACACACTAACATTCATCCACTCCAAAGGAATACAAAATGGGAAAGGAACCCAAGCAAAACTCCCTTGGCGGTTGTGTTGTTGTTTTCCCTTTGCTTTTTAACTTCTCAGTGGGGATATTGGCTTTTTGCATTCATGCCTGAGAGTCAACAAAACCACACTGATAGCTTCAGTTTTCTGTCTGAGAGCGAGCCCCTCCGTGTCTGATAGGAGTCCCAGAAATCTCAGCAGGTACCGTCCTTGAGATGTACGTAGCTATATGTCTGGGTTCATTACAAAGAGTCTTCCATAATCCAGATAATAATCTACTATTCACAATTAGATGTAGTTCCAATTTCTTGAATGTTCGAGCAATCATTTTCTTTGGTAATTGAGTTCCCCATAGAATTCCACTATTCTGATCTCCTGCTCAGAAAACTAAGCATATTAATTTGAAAAGCTGCATGAATGCCTGGCCAGGATAATGGCAGCAGAATAATTGCAAGGAAATCTCTTACAACAGGCTTATTTTCATCTAATAAAGCCTTCCCCAATGGTTACGCTGTATGCTGTGAATATGATATGAGCTCTGTAGTCTGCATGTGTGTGTTTGCATGTGCGCATCTGAATTTTAACATGCCGAGATGTCTTCAGCATTTTTTTTTTTTTTTAAGAAGTGTTTAAAAATGGTTGTTAAGCCATTTACCATCCCGTGTTTCTTCTGACGTAGCCGTCAATTAGCCCGACTTATTCCGGGGCCTCGACTGCCTGGGGGAGAGAGAGACATAGTCATGGATGCCATGAAGTCTTCTCTCAATTTATTGCTGCGTCGCACACCTTATATACCATCCTAATTCCCGCGCAGATGCATACACCGGCTACGAAAACCCGATGCACGTGAGAGTACCTAAACACACACCTACCTAAACCCCCGCCCACTAACTCAACTATTTGAGAACACTCCATCTACTCAAAGCTACTCTCTATGCACTCATTAATCCTTACATAGGCAACTAAGTACCCCAACATTCTTCTTATGACAATTTTGGGTGGTAAAGGCAAGTGAGCTGAGACGAAAAAGGACAATTTCTGCCTACGGTATCTGTGTATGAGTAATACTTGTTTACAGTAGAAGTTGTATTTCAGTCTCCAAATGAAGCCGAGGCCTTCTTCGTCTAGGTATAGGGCACACACCAGAAGGCTTTACAGAGAGCTTGCAGATCAGCAAGGCAGAGAGCGAGAAGGGGAACAGAGAGGTGAGAAGTTTTCTGTGCCAGCCAGCAGGCTGGTGGCAGAGCTGAGTTCCCACCTCTCCAGGTTGCTGTTAGCAGCCTTTGGTTGCAGCGGGTATAAACCTTGATCCGTCGTGCTGGGCTGTGAAGCCATAGTGGTAACACTGCCTGGCTTAGAATGAGAGTCTGGCTTGACTAGGTAACTGAGTTCAGCAGTTTATGATGGCATCAAATATATATATACATCTCCTTTGTTTCTCCCTAACGGGGTTGCCTACATGAAGACTCTATAGCTCTCTACAACTCCTTGAAAGGAGGTTGTGGCGAGGTGGGGATCGACCTCTTCTCCTGCATAACTAGCAATAGGATAAGAGGGAATGGCCTCAATTTTGTGCCAGGGGAGGTTCAGGTTAGATGTCAGGAAAACTTTCTTTTCCAATGCTCGACCACTCCTTTGGAAAAGGCTGCCCAAGGAGCTGATTGAATCCCCGGAGGCGTTCAAGAAATGTTTAGGTATTGTACTAACGCACATGGTTTAGTGAGGAAATGGGGTGGTAGGTGGACGGTTGGACTGGATGATCTTGGAGGTCTTTTCCAACCTTGGTGAGGCTATGATTCTACAAGGAATATCTATGTGCCAACCAAGTAGCAAATGACATTACTGTGCAAGAAAACGTTCTTCAAATCTCAGGTATTACCTTATTAATCAGTACTGCTGAGTTTCATGCCTGCAGTTGGTGAATAATGCTCTTGCTTTTTTTTTTTTTTTTTTTTTTTTTTTTACCTTGTTGGAATTGCTTTCCCTGTTATTTTCGTTGTTGCTCCTCAGTCATTTCACCTATTGGAGTCTTTGGTGAATGGGATACTTAATGAAGAGTGTGAAGTGAGATAATTAGACGGGATTCCTGATAGGAAGTGAAGTTGATACTTGTCTTATGTTTCTAGATATAATGTTTCTCTTCTTATAGTAAGGTCAAGCGGCATAATCGTGCATTTTCCTGAGAGCCGAGTATCTAACTCCCATTGAAGCTGACCAGATTATGCGAATTTGCATCTCATGTGATCCTGAATGCTTTTTGGGCCCATTTTCCTTTTGTGTGTGTTTTGTAGCTTAATGGACTTAATGAGACTCAGGGATGCGGTACAAATCAAATGATTTTGAATCAACATCAGAGAAAAGACAACGGCAGCATGGTCAGCAGTGGGACTGAATTACTGTAGGGCTGCAAAGCTAGTTATGAATGAAGGATGGTTTCAGACTTGCTGCATGCCCTCTTTTCTATAAAAGATGGCACAATCTGTAGAGCTATGATTCCATAAATATGTGGAATACGTCCACTTTTATGTGGCACAGTGGTGTGAGCATTTGTTAGTTACAAGTAGTTGCTGTAGGAGTTTTGCGCAGTAATGCGGTTGCTGGAATATTTCACAGAGAACTCTTACTTACCAACAGTCAGTTAAGTGTTGTGTTGAATGTCAGAATTTCCAAAGAGAACTGGATATGCAATTTCTTGTCTCTCCTCTCCCGATACCCCTCCACGCCTCCAGAAAATACTGAGTAGCTGAAACTATCTCGGCCAGTTCAAGCAGACTTTATTAAGGAGTGAGCCTCTTTCCTATAATAAAAATTTCAAACAGCAGCGTAGAAAGGTGTTCTTGATTGTTCTTCTCATATGGCCGATAGCCTGGCATCTAGTGCATGGGAAAAGCAAGTCCTAAGTCCTTGGACTAACCAGAGGTTTGAGTTTTATTGCAATTTCTGAATGGAAAATTCTCTCTGTAACTCCCATGACAGAGAAGGTAGGATTGGGTCCCCTCCTTCAGTCTGCGTGTAAAGAGTAACAGTGCTTTGCCTGTATCACAGAACAGCTTTCTTCAGATTTCTTCATGTTTGCTTTTGTCCCCTATGGTGCTTTCATACGGTGGTGTGCATTCATCTTGAGCTCTGTTTGTAGCAAAGTGAAAACTGGCCGTTTCTGTTTGCTGATGATGTGAGATTTTGCACAGCAAGAAAGCAAAGGGCTTGTCAGGCTGTGTATGAAAGGGGTAGATTTCCCCCAAGAAAAGCTGAAATAGGAGATCCTGCTTTTACTTAAGTACAAAGCAGTGATTCAGCTGTATGCAATGGTTAATACATGTCTCTCTAGCTAGCACTGTTGCCTCATATTTAGGTCCTATATAAGGTGCAGTGGGACCAAAGGCTGAGAGAAAAGAGGAACAAAATCTGACTGAAATGTAAGAATAGAAGGAAAACACGTTGTAGGTACCTAGCTGCAACCTTGCTATTACCTTTCCTCTGGATGGGGTTGGCTTGATGTGATGTAATGGCGAGCAGCCGAATATTGAGGCACTTCTCTGCTTCTATCAGTGGAGTTGCTTTCAGTTTCTGTGTTGCCTTCCTTCTGCCAGCCATAAATGTCCTTGGCAAAATCACTTTTATTATATATATAAAAAAACCCAACCCCATCCCTGACATGTTTATTTCCTGCCTCGCTTCATTGGATGATAGAAGAGACTCCTTGTGTCAGTGCAGGTATGTGAGTAGGTGTGGAATCATAAATATTTAACTAATAGCGAAAGAAGCGTTTTATGTAAAGCAGAGGGTAAGCAACAGAGGCCAAGCTGCTGTTTCTGTCAGTGGGCTTTCCCTCGTTCTCCCTGCCAGCAGTGCTGGTGTTTCCTGTCTGTTGATGTAGACGATCCATTATTACTGATTTTTGCAGAATGTGGTGGCTGTGTGGTTTGTTGTTTGTTTTTTAGTGGAATGCTTATTGTGTCAAACAAGTGTCGCTTTCCCTGCTAAAAAAAAAAGGCTTTGAAGGTGATGGTGATCTTGAGGTCCCTCCTGCTCCCAGTGCTCCCTCCCCCTTGCTGGCCTTGCTTGTGGAAGGGCAGCATGCTGACAATCCCAGGGACTTCCCTTCCGACAGCACAAAACATATGATGCAGCTGGCTCTGCCCTTTCCCTGCGGTTGCCTTCCTCCTTGAGCAGGAGACATCTGTACTGCTTGGCTGCTCTTCTCTGCAGTGCAGACCCAGACCCAGCACTGAAACTTCTCACCCCTGCCCCCAGGAAGCACCCTGCAGCTTTCTTCCCCTTGCCAGCTCTTTGATTGTTGCTTTATGAGAATTAACCTTTGGCATGGCTGTAATTCTGTTTGTGGATTGCAGTAATGTGAGCACCTGTGCAGACGTTCAGCTGTCTGTACCTGTGGTTTTTGACTCGAGCTGGTGGATAGGCATTTTAAGGTTGTTGATAATAGTCTTAAATATCACACGTGGAGCCATTCTGTGAGTGTAGCCTCTTATATGCCAAAGTGGGTACCCTGTTTGGAGAAACTGGTGTTCATTTTACGTGATAGACTCCTGTGACTCTCCCAAATTAATGAAGAGTGAAAGGTTTGCACATGCTGCATTTAACTCAGAGATCATGATAGATTAGGAAGACTTTATATTTCTTCTATCCCATCTCTAATGAACTTAATCCCGGAGATCAAATGAACAAATGCCTTAGAGCAGGCAACTATGTTCTTTAAAAGGAAAAAATAGCCCTCTGTATTGTTCCTGCAGCTAGACAGAGTACACGAGGAAGGAAGGGACACAACCAAAGAACGAAACAACCAAAAAAAGTTGCACAGGACCAACTGGATGAATTGGGTAAGCCAGGAATTTCTTGGTGATGTCCAGGGATGTGCCAGATGTCTGTACTTGCTTAGCGAGCTTGGTGTGGGTTGGTTTGTTTTTAAAGACTGAAGCTTTCTTGCAGCAAACGCTAGAAACTGGACGTGTGCTGCATCAGCAGGATATACTTGTTAATATTTTTTAGTATTCAGAAGTAATCTGTGTCAAGTATTGAATATCTGCTTTCTACTCCACTGGCAAGCCTAAGGAAATGGCAAAGTGTTGGAGAAGCATTGATTCCCAGTGTATGTCATCAGAAGTGCATTATAGAACTTGGCACGGGGTTTGACTTAGTCTGTCTTTTCATATTCTTTAAGGAAGAAAGAGATGAGTGTTGTCAAATCACCGAGTGCCTCCTGTGCTAAGGGCTCCCACATCTGAATGCCGAGGAGCCCAGGTGTAGCTGCTCTTCTGACCTCAGATCGGTGATTGAAAATGAATTGAGCTACTGTTCATCCAGCCCTCTGCTGCCTCTGGTATTTGCTGGGGTGAGGAATGGCCATCAGAACGTAGCTTCCCTTGCTTCTTGTGTGACAGGGAATGTCATCTGCTTTCCTAATGACAGGTGGAGCTTGATTTATCTGGCTTTCTGTTTTTTACCAGTAAGCACTACAGGTGTGATGGAAAGAAATACAGCTGTAGAACTGAAGGACGAAGTGGGGTGGAGGCTGGAAAAAGATGTTCATTGCTCCTAAGAAATCTCCTGTTATGCTTTGGCCAAATGGGATTTATTTAGCGGGATAAATCTTGTGGACCTTGAAGAGAAATTGTGAGAGCTGCATTCTTCTTGGTCCTGCCCGAAATGCAGTGTACAAACATAACCTGATCAGGTATCTAAGGCAGCTGGATTGGTTTGCTAATCTGATGTTGGTTTTGCATAAAGTTCTTGCACGCTACTGGCCCTCATGATTTACAAGCTGTTTATTTGAGGCGTGACACTTTGAGTCATGTCTTGTGTTATACGTCGTTTCATATTCCATATATGCTTTTCCATTTTGAAGAGATACATCATTTCCCTCAGTGTTTGACTCCTTCACACAGGAAGATGAGTTGTCTTGCCAGAGTTGCCTTCGCGCTGTGGCAAATAGCTCACATTGGTGAGAACTTGTATCAACAAGATTATTAGCTGCGCTGTCCCAGTGCTGGCAATAAAATATGATTCTTGCATACATATGTACACATATAAATGAGATGCAGAGTTAAAAACAACCAAACAAATGCAAAAATTGCAGGCTGTGCTCCTTACAAGTGATAAGAGGTAGTTCTTATTATACAGAGACACTAAGCTGTCACCGATTAGACTTGTGGCCAGCTGACATGATAACCTCAGTCTTGAACGCTCCTTGTCTGTAGCTTAGCAGCAGTTGTAACTCAGAGTTAATGCAGAAGCACAGGTCTGTTGTCTTGGTCTGGAAGGTTAGAGCTTGGCATTTCTGGAATGCCGCAGTTGAAGGAAAGGCACATTGAAGCTGCTGGTAGCTTGAAAAATAATAATGCCTGCAGCTGTATAACCTGTTAAACATCAACATCCGCTTTCAAACCGCAAAGAAAAATCTCTCGCTCTTCTTCAGTGCAGGGCTAAGCCCAAATGCTGAATGAAATATGAATTTTTTAGTCTATTATTTATTTATTTATTTTAAATTTTAAATGGGCCCACATTCTTCTCCCGACACTTAAAAATTGTCCTGTTTTTTAAGGAGAAGCTAGTTGCTTGGTTCCTGTCCATCAGCTGACACTGCGCACCCCAAGCAGGCAATTTCTTTCAGTGCTTTATTGACAAACCACTTTTATCCAAATGCCAGGGGCAGTGTGGGTGCAATTCTGAGAGAGAGTGATTGGGAACTTGCTCTCACAATCACTGGGGACTCCAAGGTAAATTTGCCTGAAAGCGTATTTTGATGTGAGTGAGAATTGCCATGCAGTCTGTGTACACCGAGCAGGAGAAATCTAATGATAAAGGAAGGAGCGTGAAGTGGGAATTGGAGCACGTATTTGCTCGCTGCGAGTCTGCAATCACTGAGTCTGTTGAAAGGCAGCATTGGGAAGCCTTGAGGTTTGTCAGAGCAGAAGGCTGGCCACCTGATATCCGTCGAGAGAGGTGATGCCGATGTCTGAGTCAGAAGGGTGGTTCTCACCTGTGTTTTCCTCAGAAACTGACATGCGGTGGAAGTTATTAAGTGCAGTACTTTGCTGAGCAAGGCTGTGAGCGTAACGTTTGTCAACTGCTTTTGCTTATTTAAAAAATTGTCATGACAGTAAAAATAGGAATTCAAGACTTGAACAAGTGAAGTTGGATCATAAAATATACATAGAGGCCTCAGGGGGGCCTCGCGTCTCTTGTAGAAGCAGAGACCTGCCAGTTTGTGCACGCTTGGAGCTGATTCCGCTTGTTGCTAACTAGTGTACCTGACTGGCACTACATTAGTAGCATTAAATGCTATTTCCCAGCGCTGGAGTAAATAGAGACCCGAGCTCAGTTCTGCTTCAAGACTCGGGGCTGAGATTGGCTCAGCCGAGAGGATCCCTGCAGGTTGGAGGAGCTTTGGGGCTGATTTCTCTTTCAAGTACCATGTCCTCTGGGTAGGACTTCTTTGTGCTGGTCATGTGGAGAAACAGTGTTTGGTTTGGTCCTGTGCTGACTCAATATCTGTGTAAATGCTTTTGACTGATGAATAAATGATGATGGTGAATTAAACCAAGCTTTTTCTTGTTACACCAAATAAGCTTTACGCTGAGTATTGGGTTATACCTTTGCATTGTCATGTTCTGTGTGTGTGTCTGTGGCTTTCTCTTCTAGAGATGTTGTGTGTCAGGTAACAGGCAGAAATACAGCAGGAGTGATTCTCAAATATGAACGTTAGTAGTGAATACAGATTCTAGAAAGAAACTGTGGGTTCAGATATGAGACACGACCCTTTTCTGGAAAGTGGACGTCTGTTGGGCAAGTTTCATCCCCCAGACTTAAGCCACTCAAAATAATTCGACACTGAAAATTTATATTTTGTTGTTAATCTTGAAAACTGCACGTGTATTGATCTCACTTGAAAATGGTTAGCTCTTGTACAACTTCATTGCAAGATGCAGTGTTAGCTGAGTAGCCTCATTTTTGCTAGACACCTAAACTTAAATGCATGAGGCTTATGGTGGATTAATTTAACAAGTTTTACAACTTCTAGAGCAGAACAGGAGTTGCGATCCTGAACGAGACCAAGCCTTATTCATACTTGCTTTGCTCCTTCCCTTCCTTTTGTCTGACAGCTTACAATACCCCCAGCAAGTGGCCACCTGTAAAAGCTGGCAGTGCGCTTGTGTAGATGAGCTAGGTGCTATGTGACTGTCTCCTCCCTGGCAAAGTGTGTGATTTGTGCTATATACACATTCCTCACAGGCCCAGTGCATCTGATCCATGTCAGCTCCGGAGCTTGTATTTCCCTGTTAACGGTTCGCTTACACAGTTGCCTAAAGAGTAGGGTGGCCTTGATCATTTTTGTTGTCCTTGAAATATTCTGTATTTTTGTGCACGTGTGATTTGTTCGCGTTGTTCTTTCGTGGGAAGCAGCTGTCTATTGTTATGCAGGGGGCGATCAGATAGGTGAATAGATGAGGGAAAACGGTGTGTGGGGGGAAGACGAAGAAACACTGAAATGGAATCACTCTACCGTGCTCCCAGCAGGCAGATTTAATTTCTGGCAGTACTACTTTGCATTGACTCCAGCTACTATCTGAGGCCTGTTACCACTAAGAAAGTACTTTTGTGGCGGTGGGTCCTTCAATATCCGGCCTATTCTCTTCCTGAAATGCCCGTTTTCTCATTGGCATGCATGGCTGGATCCTGTGACAAAACTAGAAGCCCACAAGAGCACCTCCAGCCAAAAGTAACTCCTCAAAAACCTGCAAGAAATCGACTCAAATTTCCTATCTAACTTGGATCATTAATTAATTCTATCTCTGCCCCAATTATACCATTAGAAATATTGCCTGTGTCCAAAAGCATGATTACTACATCTGTTAGGAAAGGGAAGAAACAAAAGAATTAATGTTGATGATAATTTATACTGACATGCTGAGGATGGGGAAAGCACTCAGGGCGCTGAAGACCTGGCCGGAGATTGCAGCTGAACATTTGGAACAATGTAATGATTTGGGCATTGTTCTTTTTTCTCCTTTTGTTTTTCTGCTTTCTTTTTATTAATATTTTTTTTCTTTCTCTTTACCTCAGTGACCCAAACGAGTTTTAAAGTGCCTGCCATGCTCATGTTGTGTTTACACGTCAACACTGCAAATATGTGGTTAGCAGAAATCTTTCAAGTGGTCCTTCTATTTTTTCAGTATTTCAAAGGATCTTACGTGGTGCTTCTCTGTAGTACTCCGCAATTTTGTGCCCGTTGGCTCAGACTGGGGGTGCAGCCATGCAGGCGGTTAGGGAAAGGAGTTGGCCTGGCCTCTCCGCCTACAGTTGCCTTGGGGATGTCAAATCTTTGGATCTGTTATCCCTGCGTTTGTTCAACCTTTTTTGAGATCCCTGGCACTGCCTGGCTCATTAGCCTCATGAGGCAGCAAGTCTCAGGTATTCAGCATGGCCCACGCAAAGAATTTTTCTTTTATCTCTTGGAAAATCAATCTTCTCCTAGGATTGATTATCTATTTATCTATTTATTTATTTATTTATTTTACCAATTCCACTTCCTTCTCAGTCTGTAGCACCCGGCAAGTGCAATTCCTTAAGCTTTGTCCACTGCATTAATGATTTTTGCAAACCTTCAAATTGCATTCTCGCTTCAGCTTTCTCCTCTCTCAGCTGGGTAGCATCTCCTTATGTGAGGCAGCAGCTCCATCCCCTTTACCACATCAGTTGCTCTTGGCTAACTGCTGCAACCTTCCTGAGACCAAGACCGTGCAGGATGGGGGTTTGTGAAATGGCAAAACAACAGCTGTCCCTTTCACAGTAACCCTCCAGATGATTCACAGCATTTTGTTGACTTTTTTTTTTGGAGGCCACTGCACAATGAGCTGGTAGTTTCAGATAACTGTCAGTGTTGACTCCAAGATCTGCAATTGTGACCGCCTTGAGTGTCAGTATTATTCAGGCATGGTGTAAATTAATGGTAATGCATGGAGGGGGGTAATGAACTTGCCTAATCCGGCTCAGCTGTTTTCTTCTTCTCCACTCATTCGACTTCAGGTTTTTGCTGGAATTCATCATCTCTTCAGCATCTGACTACCCATAATGATTTAGTTTCATCTCCAGGCCTTGAAATTTCTTGATTTATTCCATTCTTTAGATCTCTGATGAAGGTGTTGAATGAAGTCCTTGCAAACATGTAGCCCTGGGAACAACGATGCTAGACTTTCTTCACACCAAAACCTTTTACTTCTTAACCAGCTTTTGGTCCAAAGAACAACATTTCCTTCATGCCAATGGTAACTTAACAAGATAATATTAAAAATTATAGGTAGAATAAAAAAACTGATTTTTTTTTTTCCATGTGAACTTTGTTAAAGGCCTTTGGAGAATTCTTCTCGTCCATACACCAACTGATTACTCATACGGGTCCAGATTATGAAGGTAGGATTTCCCCTTCTAGAATGACAATTGTTTCCCTACAAGTTTCTATTAATAACACTAGAGCTTTTATTGCTTATAACAAACTTGACCATCTTAGCAGGACTATAAATTTGATTTGGAGGTCTCTAGCTCCTGGGCTGCCCTTTGGGGCCATTTTGGAGATGGACTTGTCTCTGTCCATCTGCCGTCTGCCCAGCAGCTGCTGGTGCTGAGATTGCACATCATAGCCTATTCTTGTGTGTTTTTCTTGGAATTTCTTCACATTTCTTGGGTGAATACCACCCTGAATGCATGGATGGGTTAGGGGATGACCTTCACTTCAGAGAAGGTCCAATATGTCCTTGTAGACAACAGGTTGACCATGACCCAACAGTGTGCCCTTGTGGCCAACAAGGCCAGTGGTGTCTTGGCATGCATTAAAAAGACCATGGGAGGAGTGCGTGGTTCTCCTCACCCTTTACTCTGTGTTGGTAAGGCCACATCTGAAGTACTGTTTCCAGTTCTGGGCTCTTCAGTTCAAGAAAGACAGAAAACTTGTGGAGAGAGTCCAGCAGAGAACCATGAAAGTGGTTATGAACCTGGAGAATCTCTCTTATGAGGAAGGTCTGAGAGCCCAGGGGCTGTTCAGCCTGAAGAACAGGAGGCTGAGAGGGGATCTTAGCGATGCTTACAAGTGTCTAAAGGGCAGTTGCTAAGTGGATGGGGCCAGGCTCTTTTCAGTGGTGCCCAGTGATAGGACAAGGGGCAATGAGCACAAACTGGAGCACAGGATATTCCATATGAGCATGTGGAAAAACGACTTTGCTGTGAAAGTGACTGAGCCCCGGAATTACTGCCCAGAGAGGTTGTTCACCAGCAATATTCAAAACCTGCCTGGACACTTTCGTGTGCAGCCTACTCTAGTGTTAGTGGTTGGGTTGGACTAAGTGATCTCCAGAGGCTTTTTCCAACCCCTGTGGTTCTGTGATTCCATGCTGCCTGTAAACTTGTTTTCCTAGAGCAGCTCTTTGATTAATCTACCATAAAGATCATGTTGGCAGAGGTATTTCCCTCAGTATCTTCAGCAGCCACGGATGGTGCTGAGGCTTCTGTGTTTTCCAGCCCTGAGCAGGCCCCAGTGTTTCTTGCAGCTTCTCCCTCCTCCTGGAGCAGCGTTGGTGGGGCTGCCCTGAGGTGCTGCTCCCCTTCGTGAGGGTCTGTGAGGAGGGAGGAGGAGGTCGGTTCTCCTTATTGCCTGTTTTCACCACAAAAAGGAGCCAAATCCACCTGCTGTGCCTGGCTTGTGGGTGATGCTCGTGTTTTTGATGGGAACTTGTGCAGTCCCTGCATGCCCCCACAGTGAGCTCTGAGCAGTAACCACTGAGTATTTATATGAAGACCAGGACCTTCCATGGGCCTTGGGAGCGTTTGTGAAGTTTCCCTTTCTCTTTCAGCTAAATGTTCTGTCCTTTTTCTTTGTGGGTTGTTTTTTTTTTTTTTTTTTTTTTCCCCCCTATGAGGGCTACTGAGGAAAACAGGGCTCCTGTGGAGGAAATGAAATGGAGGCTGGCCCCCTCAGTGCATCAGGGACAGGCTGCTCCCCTGGCACAAAATGGACCTGCTGCTCCTCTTCTCCTCAGGGAGCATTGCTGTCATCAGGCATCGGTGTCTGCTGAAGGGACATGCAGGGTTTGGGGTGTTCTTGAGGTCTTCCTGAGGAAAACAAAGGCATGAGGGGAACTGTGCGTAAAACAGCCAAAACAGGAGCCCAGTAGAAAAATCACCTGTGTTGATCCGCTGCGGAAAGAAATTCTTTGAATCCATCCTGGAGGATGTATATTGGTTGGGAAAGCATGATGCTGTTAACGCTGGCCTGCCATTAGTCCTAATGCTTGCTTCCCTCTCATGAAACTTGTTGGTTTTTTTTATTGCACTTGGTGTCTCACGGTGATAAGTTCTGTGAGGATGCGATGGTCAGGTGCTGAGTGGGATCCAAGGCAAAGGTCTGACTCAAGTGTGATCATAATGCAAGAATAAAATTAATGCCTTTGCAGAAATGATCTCTTTTCTCCATGCAAATTGTCCTGCAGCTCAAAAAAAGCCACGGCAGGGATGTAAAAAGGGCATATGAAGCAGGAGGCAGCATGTGTCAGAACTTGGGAGAAGCTCTAACGGAGCGCTGCCGGTCCGTTAGCAAGATGGTTGTGATAAAAAAAAATCCGAGCGTGACAGGTCTGGTGTGTCAGGGGCTCAACAGATGCTGCTGTAAATGTGCTGTCCCAGGCAAAACCGTTCAATTAACACTGCTTAACTCGATGGCATTTGGATAAATGCAAATTGAAAAAGCGTTAAAATAGCGTCATTATTAATGCATTCCCTTAATAGTGTATGTGTGTGGGGTGTCCCCTGAGATTTCTAATGAGTTGTGCTTATACACGGTTGATACGAAAAGGGCTGGCGTGGGTTGCTTTGCAGCACTGCTCCATTCCGGTCTTTTAAAGTATTTGGTGACAAGATGTGTTTGTTTAGGCTGAGGAGAACAGGTGCTTGTTTTTCTCTTAACACAGACAGAGCATTTTGTTACCCTCCTCCTCGCAGCAGCTCGCTGTGTAAGCGCTGCCCGTAGCGCTGCCGTCTCACGTTTGCGGAGTTTGCCAAGCAGCACCAGGGGAACCCCCTGCAGCGATACCCGTGCAACGTTGCCTTTTGTCTTAATGAGCTGATCTCCGTTTTCAGCTGGGGACCACGGGGGAAATAGCAGTGATTAAAGATCCTGCGCGTTCTTTTAGGTTTCTTCATTTCTCCTCATCAATAACTCCTCACAATGCTGTGGCGGTATGTAGTCCCTATGAAAAATTAATAGCTATGAGCTCCTTGTTACTGAGGCAGCCTTCTGATGTCCTGGTAAGGGAACAGCATAGCGGCTAGCAGGCAGCCAAGCTGCAAGTTGGGATCAAGGTATTTCTCTTGTAGAAGATGGCTGCCTGCCTCGCTTGTCTTTTTTTTTTAGTTTATTAGTAGATCAGTGCCACGCACGCTTTTCAAACTTGAATATAGCTTCATATCTAAAGTCAGTGTCATAGGTCTTTTGTGAGTTAGTTTCTGCATTAGATCCTTGCTCTTTAATGGCCTCTGCGGAACATGCCAGCCTGCAATTCTGGCCACACTGGAGGCTCTCACGAGCTGTCCTTGACTGCACTGTTGCCTGCTCTGTTGGGACAATCACTGTGCTAGCTCTTTGCTGTTACAATGCAGATATGTTTTTTGATCACGCCTACGTCCTTTGCCGCTGTATATACCAATACACACATTAAGTCAACTGTGTCGGGTCTTGTAAATCAATGATAAAACACCATCCGGTGTAAGGATGAACTAATTCTGTGTTGACTTGGCTGCAGCATTTGCTGTATAGGTGAATAAGGCCTGGTTGGATGGGGCCCTGGGCAGCTTGGTCTAATGTTAAATGTGGACGTTGGTGGCCCTGCCTGTGGTGGTGGGGTGGTTGGAGATTCATGACCATTCAGGTCCCTTCCAATCTTGGGCCATTCTGTGAGGTTAAGCTAACACAGTTAGATTTAATTGGGATAACTCCCCTTTTTTTTTTTTTCCCCTCAGTTCCTTTTCCGAAGATCTGTAATCATATGGTAAGATAGATGAGAATATTGACAGCACAGAACACTTGTTTTCTCAAAGTCCGCCAGATCAAAGCTTTGCAGGCTCTCTCTTTCCTTTTGAAACCGAATCTGAAATTGATCCGTAAAGTATGTTTGCTGTCGTTGGAGCAGGGCTGGATATCTGGGCTCAAACTGAAATTCTGATCCAGAAAAACGTTCTTCATTTTAGATGGAATACCATTGATTTTGGTGTTGCGTTGTGCGAGCTGCATCAGTGCTACATCGATTGCTGAAATGTGACCAAGGTGAGGTTGGCACATCACTGTAGGTTTTCAAGGATTAAGAAAATATTTTCCCTCTCGTTGGTGCTTGTTTCCTTGTTCCCATGGTGATGGCTGTTAGTGTGTTAGACCAGCTCTGAAGTTGCGAGTAACAATAACCAAGTTGCGTGTAACATTTTGCCCGATAGTTGAGTAATAGGTTTTGAAATGTTTTTTGGGTGGCTGGCTGAAGGCACTTACGGCACAGTCCTAGGCACTGTACAGATTTATGGGGGGGAAAAAAAAGATCCCTTTAAAATCTCCTTTTAAAATTAGACCTAATCTTGCCTTTTTAATGTATACCGTGTAAGCTTACAAATGAACATGTATGAAGGTTTTTTTTTTTCTATGTCTTCTTCCAAAAAATGGCAGTGTTTAAGGTAATCAAAGGGAGGAGTTACTTAGAGCTAGCATTTTGCGCATCGATCAGCATATGTGCTGCCAGACAAAGCGGCTATTTCAGAAAGGGAGCTTTCATTAACCTCCAGCCCGTCCCCAGTCTGTCAAACACAACTGACTGTGAGCTCTGTTGCTGGAGAGCCTTCTAGGAGCAGCAGCTCAGCGGCTGTGACCAACTCACTGGATGGGTTCTGAGCAGGAGCTGTTACTTACAGGGTAAGGGAATATGTAGGCCTTGGCTAACGTGTATCCATAGTGAAATTCATGTTGCCACACCAGGCTGCACAGTCTCCATTGCAGAATGGCAGCAACCTGCATGTTCAGGTATAGGAATGTCCCTCCTGTTCTAAACTGACAGCTACAAGAGCGGTGTGTGTTGTATTAAAGCGCAGACTATCCTTTTTTCCCCTCCTTTTTCTTTTTTTTTTCCTCCCCTTGTTTCCACAGGCAAGAGAGTCCTGGTTTCCTGGGGAGTTTCCAGGGTGATTAGAAAGGAATGGCACGGCTCTTTAGTTTCCAATTGGAATCAGACATAACATGAACTTAATGTCCAAATATTATTATTACTGTTATTTTAAGAAAACAAACAGGAAGCTAAACCTGGCACCCCACAAGTGCAGCTGGTACTCCCAGTGCAGCAGAAGCAGGGGTAACGTAGCCGTGTGGGAAATGTTCTTTGCGTAGTGGAAAGAAATCCCTCCCGCAGGGCTACATGCAGGCAGGCGCACAGACAGCCCCACAGACAGCCCCACCAACACGGTCTCAGTGCATGCTGGCAGGAGGCAGGGCTGTGATGGATGGTTGCCTGGCTAGAGAAGTGGGTGCTGGGTGCCCCCACCCCTGCTTCATTATTCAATTACGTGGCGGCCCGAATGCTGGGCGATAAAAATGCATTTTTACCCGTAGCTGTCTTCCATTTAGTCTGTCATGTTAATAGTGAAATAAATTGCTCTAATTGCCTGCAAACTTCATCAAATTCATATTTCTTCCTTTTTTTTTTTTTTTTCTTTAAATTGAATATTTATTAAACTTCACGTCATGTCTTGCTTGGTTGGTGAAAGTGGTCCAGTCCCTGCATAACATTATGCTTTAAAATACAGGGTGTCATGTTTTCCTCCTTCTCTTGAATTTTAATTTAGGCTGTGAAGTTTTTGCATTTGTCTTCGTATTAATCATGCCATTTGAAGGAAGAGGAGCAAGTTTCCAAGCATCTTTGTCATTATGTAGACTACGGCTCCGATCCAGGCTCATGTCTAAATAGCATTGGGGCCAAGTATGAGCCTGGCATGAATTTTCTGGAGTTTGCTGCTGTGTTGCAAGGAGTGGGAATGTGAAGCTGGTATCAGAATACCAGAGTCAGTGTAAATTTGTGAAGCGCTCATCTGGTTTTGGGTTGTTTGTGTACCTTTTGACTGCAGACATGTGCACGGGAGTCAAGTGAAACGTGCTTTAAAACAGCACTGTTTGGAGTCCCGCAGGATCTTTGAAGGGAAATGACACAAGCCTGAATTGATTTGAAATTAACTGCGGGTTTAATGCTTCAGGCCGGTGGGGAGGGGAGAGGAGACTGCTCTTGGATTTGTTTCTCTGTGTGGCAGAGAATCCTCCAAGAAAACCAAATGTTGTGAGACGTGAAAAAGAGAGAACGGGAAGCACTAGAACATCGACTAGTATTTACTTGCAACCCTATTAGTATGACACTGTAATTTTCTCAAGGATGCTTAAATGGCAATCTCTGCTGCCACTTCTTTTTTTTTTTTTTTTTTTTTAATAATAATTTCTTGAAACTTATTTCTAGACATCGTGGTCATGGAGAAAATAGAAGCAAAACTGAAAAGTTCCAAACCCATATGGCAAAGAAAAAAGTTTTGAAGTGACTAAGCTACTACTTACAATGATTTTTTTCATGTCATCGTTTTAGTGATAATTGTATTTATTTTTGAACAGCTTGATGCCTGGTTTGCAAGCCTGTGCTCTTAGAAAGCTCTGGATAGTATCAGAGTTTCTGCACGACATTCAGCAACACAGGCACTTCTTCCAAATGTTTAGAAAGTCTGACATGGGGACAGGTACTGAGGGAGGACTTGAGGTACCATAATTCCAGCTGCGTGTTTACCTGAGATGGGAATAAATGACCTAAGCTCTCATGAGAGTGAAGAAGAAAGATGTTCTGGTGGCCGGAGCATCATTTGGCTGCTTTGTAAACAACCTTTGGATTTTTAGCTCTTCCAGCATTTCTCCTTTTTCCCCCTGATCAACTGAGGTGCCCCTCTCTTGACTTTAAGAGTAGCACTCCTCTACCTCTTATGTCTTTGAAAAGTACTTGCTAGCTCACCTGTAAGGTGTTCATCATCAGGTCCAGCACTGCAGGCAGTGCCTGTCAGCTCTGCTGGTGGGTGGGTGTCTGCACGGGGAGCTTGTCCTTCCTCTGCTCCCCTTTGGAGGAGATCCTGGTGCGGTTGTTGCAGCAGTTGTAGTTTTATGCTTTGTTTCTTACAGAAATGATCGTGTCCAAGTTTGTATTTGGATTGCTTACTTTTGCCTACTTTGTCAGCTTTGCCATTTGCAAAACTCACAGGAGGTAAAATTCCGCCTGCTCAAGCTCAGAGGAAAGCAGAGTCGTGCCAAGTGATCACTTCCTCCAACTGTTTGTAGGTTTTCAGTGCTGCCTGTCCTCTTCCTTTTTTCTCTTTTTTTGCTCTGCCCTTTAAGTACTGATAATTGATGCTCTAAACTTTGGAATGAGCAACATCTTCCTTTGAAATGTTTTTTGATTTTCCCCTTCCCAAACTTCGAACCCCACAATGGTCAAAAGCGGTATTATTCTTCATGGATGTCGTTGGGAGCATGGTATGTGTGCATAACCAAGGTGCTGAAGTGAGAATGCGTATTCGTTTTAAAAATAATACAAAATTGACCAGCCTGTTTTTTCAACCTAAGTAGCAAATGCACTGAAGAGAGTTTATCTGTTTGTGTGAAAGGCTTTTATCAGAACGCTGGTGGAATTGCACATAATGGTTTTGTGCACCTTTCATTCTCAGAGGAGTTACAATGGCAAAGACTTGCTGAAGGAATCTCATCCCATTCAATAAAAAGGAAAGGAAAGTTAAAAGTGTGATTTGTATTCCTGCTAAAGAAATGAATGTGGAAGTACTTATCAACAGGCGCAGCTTTCATGTTTATTCATCCTGGCACGACAAGCACATATTTTAGCATCTGAATGATTATAAATATGTTTACTAGCTATCAAAATCAGAGCTATTTAATTTGAGAATACCATTTCATATTCAGATGCGTTTTGCTTTTCACTAGTAGTGTTAGTTATCCTGTTCAGCTTTCACGGCTCTGGCATTCATCATTGTTAGCTCACAGCATATTGAGATACAACCGAGGACCAGTGTCAGAGAGGTTAAGGGACATCGTTGTCTATTTTGATTACTCTTGCGTCAGTGTGTCTCGACAGAAAAATTGGATACATTATGAATATATGCAGCATTACCCGGCGTATCGGAAAAGCAGCATGTTTCAATTTTTCTTGTTTCAAGTAATGTGTGTGTCCAAAGAAAATTCTAAGTATAGAGTCAGTAAAATAAGCCCGACTCAATTAAAAATGATTGCTTGCTTTGAAATACCTATCTCTAAAAAGCACCTTCTGTGGCTGGAACAAAACCGGTGATGATGATTGTGATATAAGAACCCATCAGGGCACATTTGCACAATGCTGCATTCATTTCCTAGTTGGTCTTGTCCAGCACTGCAGAATGTTAATTTGCTGTGGCTCCCAACTTCTGTTCTTGTTCCTTTTTTCTTTTTTTTTTTTTTTTTTTCTTCCTTTTTTTTCCTGCCTGGTAAGATGTCTTTGCTCAGAGTTCATCCACCTGGAGCTTGCATCAGCAAAATGAACAGTCCACAAAGGTTTGCTGGAGTCAACAAAAGGAAAGAGCAGAGAAAAGGAGATGAGCCCAACAATTCACGCAACAAAGCTTCAGTAGTGGCCATGGACACTGTACCCACCCCAGGGAGGACAGTGGGTAGGAAACTCCTTCCTCATTACATGAGCGGGTTTTGCTGTGGAAGACTTCTTAATGACCTAAGCTCTCCTTTGCAAAAGGTATTGCAGAAGTGCCAAACACTGAAAAGGTCTGTCTGGGACATAGTTTCGTACTTCCTTCCTGCCCGAGTCCTGTCTGACATCTTTTCTTGCCTAGAACCTGTAACAGATTATGCCAAATGAAGTATGAGTGTACCGGTAATGTTACTGGTCGGTTTCTCACAAGCCTCGGGCTTGCTTCGCAAACCAGTGCAGAAATCACACAGTTTTGTGAACGTCACTGTTTGACTGCTGTCCTATGAATTATAGTGAGTTAAATGCAGCATTTTTTTGGTCTCTCCCTCTTTCCTGCCTGTGCTGAAGTTTAGTTTTGTACCTCTTATCCGTTTTGGGGCATTTTGCTTCATTGCCCTCAGTGTTTCCTGTGGTAGTGCCCTGCTTGCTAACTGCAATACAGCAGTGTGCCTCACAACTAGCCTGTCCTTGTTTTTCTCTTCCTTTCTTGACTCTCTTTCCCAGGTTATGCGCTTGATTTTCCTAATGACCAGTTGTCTTGAATTCTTCCTTTGCTGCTAATGCAGACAGCTACCCTCACCGCAGTCTTCAGTTGTGAACACTTTCCATCGAGCTATTAGACATAGTATTGGATATCTTAAATCCTTCAAATGTAAGGAAAGCTTTCCAGGCAGCAGTGATCTGGCCAGAACTGCTCACAGTGTCTCGCTCCCATCTCTTGTTCTGCTTGCTGCGGTGCTATGCTGTATGGAAATACAGTGGAAATGCAAAATAAAGGAGTGGGGACTTTTTCCTATTGTGTTGTGGAAACTCTGTAGTTCAATATTTTTTCTTCCTTGTAAGTTTATTTTTTTTTCTTATTCAGGCCCTGCGTTAATCATTTTTGAGTGCATAGTAGCCTTATTCAAGACATCGTTCCCTTCCTCTCAATCTCTGGCTTGCATAGTTTTTTTTTTTGTATCTTGTGTGATACTGGCTACAGGCGAAGAATATTATTTTCTAATCACAGTGTATTGCACAAAGGCACTGGGAAGGGAAAGGAATTTCCTAATGTATTTGTTTTGGGGAGAAAAAAAAAAAAAGACAGAACACCAAATACTTGTGGTTAATTAGGGCTGGATGTCCAAAAGCATTTCGCATCCCGCAGCTCCCATTGGGGTCACTGGTGCTCAGTGTGAATGTGGGTAGGAAGGTCAGCAGCACCTTCTGCTGTTATCTCACCTATGTGATAAGCCCCCCAGCATCTATATAGTAATATCTGAGTGGATGGTTGATTCAACGTAAAACACCATGTGGATAATCCATTGGAATGGCTGTAACTGTAAGTCTACTGGACTCAAAAGAATTGCATGTCTTTGTTGTAACCGACTGCTATATCTGAATATATGAAGGAGTATATGCAAATTCCCTCGCTGTCGAAACCTCCAGGTGAGAAGAGAGCTTAAGGGTAAAACTTTATTTATTGCCCACATAGCCTTCAGCATGTTTTGCGAATTCTGTTTGTCCTTTAAAATCATCTGTAAGCTATAACAGCCCATAAGGCAGTGTTGTAGAATTCTCTTTCCTGGAAAGTTATTTCTGTGGTCTCATATTCAATTAACAGAGAAATTGCCCATAATGGTGGGGTTGAGGTTCCTTCTGAGGTGAACCTAGTGATTTGGTGTACTTAGTGGTTCTCAAATGTGCAGATATTCCCAAACACAGCAGCACCTGAACGTGGAGGCATCTGCAAAGAGTCTGCTTTGTTTTTTCAGGCAGGGGACCCTCCGCGCTTTCTGAAGATTGGCCCTTTTTCTTTCTGTTAAGCATCAAAAGTTGCTGCTACCGTTGGCAAAAATAATTTTCTTTGTTACTGCCATTTGAAAGCAAGTTGCAGTACTGAGCCTGAGTCATTTCCTACTTTATGTACTCTTCTTAGATGGAGAATAAGGGAGAAAAGCATCCGGTATTTGTAGGGAGATACTTGTGTTCCTCTGCCAGATACAGAGCAGTGAAAGAAGGCATTATGCATAACAAGATATTCTCAGGAGATCTGTTTAGCAGAAGGGCACAGTGTTAGATGTAATTTGTTTACTGAGTTCCCAACAATGGTGCAATGGACCGGGAAACGTCACTAAAGCAATGAGTCCTTTCCTTTTTTAGAGTGATTATGTTTGAACAGTGCAAATTAACCTGCTTTCTGAGGCTGCTGCTTAGGTGAAACAATTTGCTGATGTAAAGGCATCCCCCAACTTGCTCCAGAGCTGAGGTAGAGGATGCTGAGTACGCACATGCATAAGACAAAAGTGATCTGTAAATCAAATGCAGGAAGCAAGCAAGCTGATCGAATCCAGGACCTACCGTGTATAAAGATGCTACTGTAATTCAGGTTAGCTCAACTGGAAGGGCTGCGTACTATCTGGGGGAAGAAAAAGAATTCCTGCAAATACTCGGTGATCTTTTCACACAACAGAAGTGTCCACCAGCTACCTCTGCTTGTTTGTGCCTGGAGTGCAGGCCATTGGAGTACAGCCCATTGTTCAGCCTTGTGGCTCACCACAGTGACTGGGCACTGATATTATTGGGGATGCTATCTCTGAATAATGCAGCGTCCTTGCTGCTGTGTATCAAACACTGTTTCACGTTGCTGGCAATAATGAGCTGCAACTTGAGCTCTGCAGAGGAATATCTCAGTATCTTGGGAAGGGCGTGCAATTAATGAGGGAACACAGAGCACATTGAGGCACATGCTATTGGTTACATGTTCTTGACCAAAGCAGAGAAGCACATTATAGCAGCTCTAGCTGAATCTGAATGTGAACTGCCTGTAAAAGACCTGGTTTTCATTTTTTCTGAAACATTATGTTGGTTTTTTTCCTCAGATTGCCCAAAATGTTAGTGTGACAGTAATGAAGGCAAGAAAAAAAAATACACGCTCCTGTGGAATTTAACTCAAAAGGAATATGATGTCTATGACGTTACTGCAGTCCAGCATGAAACTCCTATGGGAGATTTCCATATGCACTGCTGAGAACTAGGCTTGAGCATCAGTGGGAACTCAGTGCCCAGCTGCCATTTGTCTTGTAGCAGTCTCTCGTCATGGAAACACAGGCTGATTCCTATTTGCTAAGTAGTAAGTGAATCTCTTCCCTTCTCCATCTGGTTAACCAAAGTCTCCTCTAAAAGAGGAGTCCTTTTCGGCCTTGTAACAAATCCTTATGAAATGATGTGATTAGGGTTAGATTTCCTTAATTGCTGCAGTGGGCTCAAACTGTTAAAATCAGTGCGTAGTGTTTTCTTACACACTTGAGCCCCTCTTGATGGAGCTGTGCAACTCTGACCTCCACCATGCTTTGTTAGGAACCGCTGTGCCTGCTGGTGATAAAGTGCCATTCACAGGAATATGGCCACGTCCCTGGGTCTGAATTTCCTCTGTGAAACCTCCTAACGTGAAATGATCACCTATTTCAGGACAATATGTCTGCTGTAGTCGCTTCCAGCATCTCCTGTTTATCTCTTCCAGTGACTAATTGTGTTTCAGTGAACTTACGCCAGAAATAACTTTATAACGCCATCCTCTGGCCTGACAAGTACCACTAGTATTTTCGGTTTTCATCATTAAATATATTTTTGATTTCAAAATCACGAACATACACGCTCCTTTACAAAGCAGAACAAAGCTCTGCAGGATTTAGCAGAGCAGCTTTTGCCTCAGTGCTAGCAAAAGCCAAATATTGACACTCCCTCTTCTCCTCCTCTTAGTTGCATTACACAGGAGAAATTGGAAAGCAGGGGTGATCCTCATGTGAGCGAGCCTTTGAAAACCATGTTCTGCTCGAGGCTGAACTCGGTTTCTTCCACCTCCTGGCATGTGAAAGATGATGGCGACCTCTCAGCAACCTTTGGAGCATTCAATGACATTTAATTCTCAGTTAAAATCTTTGTGGCTTTTCTGTTTGCCAGCAGATGACGTTACCGCAGATCTCTCTGCACGTAGCCTAGGGGCTGGCTGGGGAATACCAGAGGACGTGGTGATGTTAGTTCTCTGGAGCTATTTGGGCAGGAGGTGGTGTAAGCTTATATGCTGCTGTTATGTTCTGCAAACTCATCCCTAATCCTGTTTTTCAGTTTTTCTTTGTTTTTAGTGACTTTGTTAAAAGGCACAGAGATACGAATTAAATCAGCAAGGGAAAGCAGGAAGCTGGCAAAAAAGGCACTCAGGAAAATAGATAAAGTGCACATTCAGTAGATTAATTCCAAGTCCCACAGCCTATTTTGAGTCCAGTGAAACAGATCAAGCGCAAACATAGAGAAAAAAAGTAAAGAAAAATTATGTGACATTTCAGTCAATAGTTAATAGGTATTTATTTTGTTCCATTCGTGTCTTTTATTATGACTTTCCCTTGGGCTTGCCTTTGGTAAGAAAGTACTCTGAAGGTTTGATAATTACTGACTTTTTCCCTTTGCTCTCAAGGCTGTGCCATCCAGCTTTGTTTCTTCCCCTTCCCTCCCTTCCCCCCCAATATATTTTCCTTTTCCTGGCACTGCAATTTAGAAACAACCATTAAACAATCCCCACGAAAAGCCGGCTCAGGTAGAAATAACTTAGACACGACTTAGATATTTATTTTGAGAAGGAAAGTTTGACAGGCTTTAGAGTGCTGCTTTTTGTTTGTTTTCCACAGATAGACAGTGGGTGTCAGTAATGGGTATATCAATTCGGTGGGTACCTGGAAAATTAACATTGCTTTATTCTTCCCAGTATCAGTGTTTGTAGGCCATGCTCTCTCGAAAGGCTTTTCAGGTGTATACCGTACCTGAAGATTTCACTATGGATTTTTAAATTTATTTAGGCATTGCATGTTTATATTCATGTATGCTAAATTGCTTCTCTCAGGAGGTGTCAAAACTTTATCCAGTTAGCAAATTAAAAGGACAGATTAGACATTCATTCCAGTATTCAGGACTTCCAAGTTAAGGATTAGTGATTTTGGTCCTGTATTTTATGGCGGTGTCAATTGCAAGGACAATGCTGTAAAATGTGGTCCATTCTGGATGTAAATGTTGTTTTGTTATCTACTTAATGTTCCCAGCCGCCGAGCTGAGAAGATAGAAGTGTCTTGTTGCTTTGCCCAAGTCGGTAGCTGTTTATTAGGACATTGTCTTAAGAGAAAGTTTTGACTATTTCAGGTCTTGATTTTTCCTCCTTTCTTTTTCCATTGGCAACTCAAAGTGAATACAGCATTTCTGAGCCGAAGGATCTATGTATCATATCACATATTGTGCCAACTCCATGCCAGCTATGAGTTGGATGACCGTCAGTGATCACACAATGTAACATGGCAATGCCACATGTCTACAAACCCACACCTGGCTCCAGAGGCAGGGATTCACTGTGGGGCTGCTGTGAAGGGACAGCTGTGTCTGTTGTGCTCTTGGTCCTCTGTAGGCATCTGTCTTGGCTGTGGTTAAGGGCTAGCTGCTGTGTCCTGTCCCTGCACAGGGACTGCTGTGTAATGACCTTAGTGCATGGTGGTGCTTGGCCTCTGCTCTCACTGTTTTCTAACATGTGTGTTGACCAACGTGAATTAAGGACCAGGAAGGCCTCGGTGGAAGAATGCCATGGAGTGTGTGAAGCTCAGCTTACCTGAGATGTGTGGTCTGAAGGCTCTGAGTTGCAGGACTGGAAGCTGTTCACCCGAAACACCAGTTGTGAGAAAGCGTGTTGTGTCTGCCCACGACTGCAATTAGAAGGATAGGAATAAAAAAAACCCACCTCAACCTGCTCTCCCTGGAGTAAGGAGAATAATGTGATCAAGGCTATAAGAATTATTTTGCCGTAGATGCTGCTTTTTCATTCCCTGAGCAGTTAAACCAAATATAACTGATTTCCTGGATGGCAGCAAACCATGGACCTGTCACCTGGGGAGTCGTTCAAGCTGCTTTGGTGCTTTAAGTTTGCAGCCAGTGACCTCCATAGTGGTCGTACCACCAAGTGTCACACTTGAAACACTGGAAGTCAATGAAGCATCTAGACTCTTCAGTATATCAGCATTTAATTGACAATGCGCAAGACCTGCTTGTGATTTACAGCCCGATAAAGGGATACACTTTTCATGCTCTGCCAACGCAATTGGCAGAATATTTTAGGCACAGATGGCACATTAGCCTTGGACAGCTGGTTCCCTCTTTGCTGTCACATCCTAAGACCGTCTAACTAATACTGTCACACACGACCCAGTTCACTGGGTAACTGAGAGAGGTTCTCACGCGTGGCTTTGTGTCAGCCTGAAGGCACATGAAAATCAATCTGCTAAAGGACTGCCTCTGAGAGGTTTCCAAGACTTAGCACCCTACCATGCCCTTCTGGCTGTTCACTTGCTGACCTCTCTCTTGTAGCTGCATGAGTGTAACCAGAGAGTTTCTTCCTAGTTGTGTGACGTGCACATGTGCAGCTTGCAGAGCGTGGTTCTCTCCTTGTAGCGTCCTCTACTTTGCATCTCTACAAATGTGGATTAAAAAAAAAAAGAAATAGGCGAGATGCAATACACCTACGTAGGGTGCATTTCTTGAACTAGAGAACAAGTAGGGATCACTGAAAGGTGCCTATTTTGAAAAGTGTATCTTTAATACTTAGAAGAAAAAAAAAATCAAGAATGCATGGGGGAGAGGCAATAAATAGAGACGGTGTAAATTAGATGTAGATGATAGCAAGGATAAAAGAATAGAGAATCAAGTAGGACTTCAAATGCTCTCTGAAAAAAACAATATGTTTTCTGGAACGCAGTCAGACGGGAAAGGTCTGGGGTGGAAAGCTAAAAGCTGTGTTTGTTGGTAGATGAAACACATTTTTCACATCAGAAACTTAGTATTTCAAGGTATGATCCCAATAAAAATACAACAGTTTTATTTTTCCAAGGCATAGGAAATACGAGGTCCATAATTTCTTACTATTCTATCAGAGCTTCACTGACTTCACTGCAAACAAACTGCTGTACAGAAAGCCTTTAAAACGTGTCTTGTTTTACTGCATCAAATACAGAGTCTAAGAACTCTTGATGGAATTAGGACTAGCTTTTATTGATGCCAAGCAACTGGACCGGAAAAATCGGAGCTTTGCGTTTGCCTTTAAAGCCATAATTTAAATAAGATAGAATACAGCTTGATGTAGAATAATCCTCTTGGACTGTGGGGAGGTAACGAACCAGGGTATGGGTGCACTGGAAGGGAGGAAACCTCACTGAGGTGGGGAAGCATGAAGAAAACATCTGTTTGCCTTATCCCAGAGTGCTGCTGTGGAAAAGCTGCAGTGCCTGTGGCTGCAGAGCAATGTGGTTTGGCCTGGGGCGGGACACATGTGGGGAGTGATGTTCCCGTTGAACATGGCATTCGAGGGATGGCTGAGAAGGGTGTCTTGATCCCTGCCTTGTGTAGCCACCTTTCAATTAACTGGAGCTCCAGGCTATCTAGGTGTTGACCTTTAAAAATGTGGTGCTCGTTTTGAACTTAATAACAAAACAAAAAGTGGACTAAAGAAGCAATCAGATGATTTTTCAAATTAGGGCTTTAGATAAAGGCAGTGATTTGGATGTTTCTTGCAGAGTTACCCACTGTGATCATGGGAGTTTGCACTCGAGGGATGGGAATCTCACTGGGCAGAGAAAACTCTTGTCTGAATGTGTCACAAAGTTCAGATTTCTGTTTGTGTAACAGCCACTTGCAGGGAGCTGAAGATGGGATAAGAACAGCCTGTAAATCTTCTTTAAGGGGCAGTGAAATACATTTATCTCAATTCCAGTGTCCCTTACGTGTGTTGCTTGACTGACAGCTGTCTCTTAAGAACAACCCTGCATCAGGGTCAGGTGAGCTTTTAAAGTCTTTGTGGAGTAACAGCACAGTAAAGTACATCACACAGATTGAGTATCTCAAAGGATTTGATAATCTATAACCAACAAATTAGTGCCAATCAACACCCTGTAGCGATCAATTAGCATTGGGATTGGCATCGTGCTTCCATGTCCTGGTATTTCATTTAGCAGCTGAAAACCTTTGTGCTGCAGAGCATCAATCTCCTGTCGGCCCGGAGAAGCGGGGAGAATTGTCACCCCTCAAATAGGATTAAATAAATAGCTGACAGTTCCCAAACCGGGCAGGGGGCCGAGGGAGCTTTCTCTCAAAAGTCATTTGTGAATTGCGCGACTGAAATGACCATCCCTCCCATTTGTTTTCTCCATTTTGCTCCCACCTGCTTCCCGCAGCATAAACATTGGAGAAATGCTGATCAGCTAGATCCGTCAAACGGGAGCTGTAATTTCAAGTCAGGCCATTACCCAAAATTAAAGCATATGTGGTGAAGAAATTAGCAGTCTGCCATGGAAATGCACGTTTGTATGGTACACCTGGAGGTGTTATCTGCCTCTCATGTTCTGTACTTTGAAGTTAGGCAGTGAGTAGCCTGAAATAAATGTGGACATGGGCTTGGAACATCTCATTGAGCTTGTTCGGTTATTTCCGATGCTGAAATGAAACATTTTATCTGCATTAAGAGATATACACTCCATCTTCTTTAATTGCAGGGTATTATGTCTGATTGCATGCGAGCTGTAGGCGAAATCATTACCAAATGGGTCCACTTTTCCTGTGTACCTACTGCCCTGCTGGTTGTTGTTTTGAGTTGTACCATCATCCTTTCAGATAATTGAGGAGATGGCAGAGATCAGGATAGCACTTGTCCCCTAAGCTTCATTCAGGAAAGGAAATGTGCTCCTTACCCTCAGTGAAGGTCAATAACAGCTGTGTGAAGAAGTGCCACAAACCCTGCTTGAAGGTACCGATGTCTGAAACAGTGCCTTACTGCCTATGGAGCACAAGGAGATGAGTGATGGAGCTGCCATTCAGTGGACAGCAAGAAGTTTATTTAAAGAGCGGCTCTTCTTCTGATGCAGTTCCATTTTGAAGGGATTTGAGTTTCACGTACTTGTTTCTTAAACATGGCAATTTGTAAGGGAAGTTTAAAAAAAAAACCCAAAAGTTTAAAAATATCTTAATGCTTCAGTATTTAGAAAATCAATAATCATATCAAACATTTCAGCAGTTTTACAGTTCCTTCATTATTTCGTTCCTGAAAAGCCGTTCAATTAATTCCACTGGAAATTGTGTTGTTTTTGGCTAATTTTTACTGCGCCTAATTAGAACTTCGGAGATGTCTATTTTAGTGGCCGCAGTAAAACGTTTTTACTGGATTTTGCAGTTTTAAGCTACTCTAATTGGGTTGGTTGTTTTCTTTTAGATGGGGCAAAGTCCCAAAGGAATAAACTGCGTGTCGTCTTTGGGACTGAACTGCATTCTCAGTACCCTGAACTTGTTGTTAGCTCACTACGTGACTGTTCCCATCTCTGGCTCCTTCTGGGTTTTGATGTGGAGCTTTTGTTGCGATAGAAGACTGCTGATTGATGAAACCAGTTCTCCCAGGTTACTCTGGCAGGAATGTTATTGCTGTTTGGGCTTTGTACTTTCCTAGCAAGTCTTTAAAAAAAAAAAAAAAAATTAAAAAAAATATATATATTGTTGTAGTTCCAAGGCTTGTTGCTGCCTAAGACTTGATTTTTTTCTATAGTATTAGATTTACCAGTTTTTCTGTTATCCACCTTTTCAAGTTTGGAGCCTTACCCAAAACCTTTCCCAAGTTTTTGGTCTGGTGTGTGTGTGTGGTTTGCTGTTAATTCAGGAGTGTTCAGGACTCCAGCACTGAGCACCATTTGATACCTGAAGGCAGCGCTCGCTCCCTTTCTCCATATAGTTACACGCTGCTGGTGCAGCCACTCTGGGAGTTACTGGGGAGGACGCTTTGGCCTCTAGCACGTGAAACCGGCATAACCACATTGATTGTCCTGTGTTAATAGAGCAGGCAATACTTCTCTTCCTGTGGCAGAATTCAAGGAAAAGTTGTCTCCAGCTGAGCTGTTAGACTGTTGGCTAGAGGGAGATGATGTTTTCAATGCAGTTTCGCTCCAGGTGAAACTTCAAACCCATATTGATTAACTCCAAGAGTTTCATACAGACTTTTCTCTCCAAGCGTTAAAGGTAGTTGAAGCTTAGGAAGAAGAGCCGTGTGTCAGGGTTTGTTTCCTTACAGTTGGGCTGCTTCTTCTCAAACAAACAAAAAAAAATGAAGTAAAGTCCAGAATAGATGCAGAGCACTCATAATGCTGCTCTAATTAGTGAGCGCTCCCTGGGGACTCATTAGAATTACAAAAGCATTGTTGTGGGTTATGCGGTGGTTGGAACATGTCGAGTTTTGGGCAGTTCAACAATACTACCTTGAAGAAAGGACTTCTGCAGCCTTTAAGAATTTTCTGTAGTTTGGAAGAAAGCACAAATTGCAGTGTCCTAGAACTCCTTTATGAATTGGGCCTTATGTTCCCCCTTGTAAAGAAGGAGGGTTTTGAGTTTATATGCCACAGTCTAATAGGTACATAGTGACTGCTTAATGGGATTTACATTCACTCAAACAAAATTAGGTTGGTAAAAGACAATGCAACATGCTGTAATGTAAATGGGACTGACGGCAGAATTAAATGTTTGTGGAAACAGGGGCAGCAGATCTATCAAGAGCTAATTAGACAGAGTCCAGAGACAGACTTAGGAGTAAACAGCAGCAACAAAGAGAGAAGGAGAGCAGGAGAGAAAATGGAGTCTTTGTGTGGTGATGAAAAGGAGTTATAAACAAAGTTATTTAAATTGGAAGGTCCGATGGAGCCTATCCTGTGAGAAGGCTTAGTCTTATCTGAACCTGTTCACTAACCCAGGCTGAATTGCCGCTCTGAAATCCCTTTTTATGTGTAAACAGTTCGCCTTTGTTGCAATTCGCTATTGGTGGAATCTTTCTCTGATACGCTTTTCATCACAGTGTAATGTTTCCATTTGCTGTCAACCTTTCTTTCAGACACGGGTTAAAAGCGGACTTTGACCCAAGTATTTCCAGCAGCAGGAAGGAGTCTGGAGGGTGGCATCATCAGTGAAGATGAGAGGGCTCAAATCTTTCCAGCTCACCGCAGGCTGCCCACACTAGGTGTGATACCCCATGGGCAGCTGTCAGCTGAAAATGATGCGTCGGCACAAGGGCAGACGTGGCATGGAAAGGATCCTGTTTGCCTGTGTGCAGCCCACAGTGGTGTCGCTGCCATTATTGGCTGCGTTTGGCACAGCTGCTTCCTTCTGTAGGCTTCTGGTGTCACATGAAGGAAGTAACGCGTTTGGATAAGACAGAAAAATACCAAATATCAAGTTCGTAAAGGCCGGTCCCTAAATTTAGTGGGATCAAAATTTCATAATGGACTTTTTTTTATGAGGGCTTGTAACAACAGGACAAGGGGAAATGGCTTTGAACTGGAAGAGGGTCGATTTAGACTAGATATTAGGAAGAAATTCTTTACTGTGAGGGTGGTGAGACACTGGAACAGGTTGCCCAGTGAGGTTGTGGATGCCCCCTTCCTTGAAGTATCTGAGGCCAGGCTGGATGGGACTGTGAGCAACCTGCTTTAGTGGGAGGTGTCCCTGCCTACAGCAGGGGTGGGAACTAGAGGATCTTAAAGGTCCCTTCCAACCCAAATGATTCTATGATTTTATGACTCTGAGGGCCATATCTGATAGGTGCAGCGCTCTCTAGGTGCTGGAAGTCTGACAGTGCAACTCTGATTTTGACAGAAATGCTCCAAGGAGCCTTAGTTGGGGGTGCTGAGGCCAGTAGCTAGTACTGTTTTATCCTGCAAAGAATGCTGTTGGGTTGAAGCAGCTGGATCTGTGCCCTTGCTAGTTCCATGAGCCATGGGGTGGGAAACACGGCCCCCCAGCTACAGACCTGGCTTAAGCTGTGGCAAGCTCCATGCAGACCAGCCACAGGCACTGCTCAGTGCATTCTTCCCTACATTTCTTCCCTTCACCCTTGAAACAGGTGGGTGGGTGCTGCCTGAACCCTAGGCACCAATCTGCAAATTTGCTACCAGAAATTGTTTACTCAAGGAAAGCAGTGCTGTTGCAGAAGATTTCTGGTTTCAGCAAGTACATTTTGTTGAAGGCTTTTTTGGGCGAACAGGAAAGCTGAGGACACGTTGGAGTCCTTCGGCTGCTGGAGCTATGGTTTCGTAGTAAGGATAATTGTGTGGACTGTCCTCCTCCTCACTAAAGAATTAAAACACTTGTTTTGCTGCAGAATGAATCTGAAAGGCTGAGAACAATGGGAAGAGGATATTCAGTGGGGTTGATCCCAGCCACCAGGAGCTGCTGTGCCTCAGCTCCCTCTGCAGTCATTGGGAATGACAGGTTTCCCCAGAAGACAAGAGAGGAATTCAGTGTGTGTCATCTGGGTGGTTGATTTTTCTCCCCCTTCTCTGTCTCAGCAGCACCTTTGTGCTTGTTCATAAGATTGCAGGATAGGCTCTGGCACGTGTCCCATAATGAGCTGGTCTATAGGAGGTGATGCTAGTGTTTTTAATTTACTTTTAACTTTGTGTTTGTGTTATTTTTCTATAAACCCAGGCTATTCAGAAGTTCAGGTTAGGCAAAATATTTCAGCCTTCTGCTTCAAGGCTCAAAGTTAGGTTGTTTTTATTTCACCTGTATGACAGACTTTCCCCAGGGTAAGTAACCTTGCCTAGGCATGGTTGTTATCCATCAGAAATGCATTACTTTCCTTTTCCTGGCTAAGTGTTTTGACAAGTATGGGTCACAGGTAGTTTCTTTACCCTCACTACATCAGAGCAGCGTCTTTGCATTTGAAAAAAGTCTGTGAGAAAATATTGTCTTTCACATTTATTTGATTGCAGTGTGAAAATGAAAGGTCTGCATTTCAGCACCGCCTGTGAAAGCAGATGGATGTTTCTGACCACGCTGTTTCAGTGAGAAGAGAGAAAGGCAAGCTTGCATGTCTGGGAGTTCTGATGGGCACATCTTATTGTTAGGGAGCAGCAGGGCATGATGAGGGTGGTAGCCAAAAGGCTGACATAGAGAGGGAGGAGGTCTGGGAGGTGTGGCACACAGGCACTTGGCTTTTCCAAGCCCCTGGGCAATATCTCATCTGAAGAAGCCTCTATCTGGGGAACGGTGTCTGTGCTCAAATAGCAAAGAAGAAAGAATCATCACGCTAGAAGCTGAAACTTGTTGCATGGTGAATGTGACAGATCTCTTGCTGTAATAATGACAGATCATAAAAGTGGATAATGCCAGTTGTGCAGTGTAAATTTTTCTGGAGCCTTAACATGCGTTATTACTTGTCTGCTGTCACCAAGCCTGTGACGGACTGCAGAAGGATAAAAATCACACACCCTTTAATCCTGTTTCAGTCTTGCAGGGCCTCTGACAGGTGACTTTCTTTTTTGGGGGGAAGGGAGGGTTCAAAGAAAACAAAGCAGCAGCTCAAGACATCTGGAGGTGTTTCACTACAGCTGCATTTTTTTCACAACAAATAGATTGGCTATAGTTTGCTGGAAAGATGCGGGTAAAAATATTAGTGCTCGCTTGCTCCACAGTCACTGGCCATAACAAGTTCCTGGGGTGTCTCAGGTGGTTTTACTGCAATGTTTTGAGGTTTTATATCATTTGTTTCTGTGGAAAGTGAGTATTTTTCCCAAAGTTTGAACCTCTTTAGTTTTTTGTGCATTTTGAATACCATGAAATACATCAAGAGATTGTATCTTTTACGAATTTTATGCTGTTATACACACTCCATAATTTTAACACAGAAACTTTAGGTACAATATTATTGTTTTTTTAATAGTGGGAACTCTGAAAAGTAAGAGTAAATCCGTGGATGTAAAAACGTGCCAGGTTGAGAAATATCTTCCTGCTTGAGTCTCGACCTCACAAGGCCGCCACGTGCCAAATGCCCGAGTTGCTCCGCTGTTTTCTGCACCGCGCTCCAGTAACACAGCATTGTATTGATTGATTATAGTTGCCAGACGTGAGTACTGTACAGGCGTGCTCGTGTTTAAAATTTCAGGTGTAAGCAGATTTTAGTCAGTGCCTTCTCATCTCCGTTTTAACTCGTCTCTTGGCCGCCCCCTCCCACCTCGCATCCTCGCCGGCTCCCTCACGTGATAAATAACACTGTCTTATCAAGGTCAGTCAGAAAGGCCCTTTTTTACATATCTCATAAATTTTAGCCAGGTGCCACTGATGTGAGATTAATGTAATGGCACTACAGCAAGCACTCAGGCTTGTCTTAATTATGCTAAGGTTGCCGGTTCACCGTTTCTCTTCATCTGTCTCCCGCTTTAGGGAACACTAAACACTGTGTCATTAGATTGTCTGTTCCACAACATTGGCCCTTTGCATTTACAAAGTCATCAGATGGCTTATGACCTAGCTTTTCTAAGAAATTTAACTAAATAAATAGTAAAAAAATACCCCACAAAATTAAGCAGAAATGGAGCCTGCCTGGGGTTGAAGGTGAGAGGGAGGAGCTGGGAAGGAGTCGGGGCAGCTCCTGGATGCGGTTGGTTTTGGGAGAGCAGGGCTCGCTGGCAGGCCCTTTGTTCTGGGGCTGCTCTGCAGTGCATGGCTGTCAGGTGCTTCCCTTTGATGATATAAATGCGCATGCCTTTGTGTGTCATAGGACTTGCAACAGTAAAGGGCCGCAGGCTTAGGCTTTTTTTTTTTTTCTTTTCTTTTTTTCCCCCCTTAGAAGTTAAAAATCCTCTATGGTAGAAGCTGTTTGGGAATCTGTTGCTCACATGAGTTCCCCGAGGCTCAAGCCAACCTTGGATGCTTTTTCCCTTGTCTCCAGGAAGGGCGCAGAGGACAGCGGAGTCCTTCAGCAGCGTGCTGGTGGTGGCTGTGTGTCCTGCCTCACGGGGCTCAGAGCTGTTCCCTGCTACATCTCTGAGGTTGTGGGGAGTGGTGCTTGGATGTAGATTTCCTTCCAGCTGTAGGTTCAATTCACGAGCCTGGAAAAGACTGACCTTGATTTTTGTTTTCTTATTTATTTTGTTGTGTTTTCTGCTGCCTGGACACACTGAAAGTGAGATTTGTTTCCTATCCGAGCATCTTCTGTTGGCTTTTTGGTGTCAGTTCCTGCTGCTATGTCACTGGAAGAACCGTAGTTGCTATATCTGGTAGCCTGGGGACTGGTGCTTCATCTCTGGCCCGCTGAGAGTTGTGCCAGGCATTCATCTCACTCCAGACCCTGCCTGCTTTTTCTTGGGAAGACTTCTGCTGCTCTGCCTCTTCCATCTGCTGCCCTTGGCTTTGGACTGAGGCTATACTCAAGAGGCAGAATGGCTGTGCACGTGCAGGAAGTTTCCATATTTCAGTCTCCGCCACCTAAAAAAGAAGAAAACAGTGCACGAATCCTCAAAAGAGAACCCAAAGGCAAAGGGGACATTTTCTCAGCAATTTAACTTAATGACTGCATGCCTGAAGGGAAGCCTTTGGCCCTCGTCCACTCAGCTGTGTGAAAAATGCATTTGAAATCAGTAAGTGAAGCCTGAACTGAACCTTGCTCCCAGTTTTCTGTTGGTGCCTCTTATTTTTTTTAAAGATAATTAAATAGGATGAGTTGGTGCACAAGTTTTGACGTCAGCCTGCTTACGAAATCAGTGTCTTGCAAGGGACCAAGCAGGTCCTGTTTCGGAGCCGTCAGGCTTTTATAGGCTGCTCTGGGAGTGGGGTGTCTCAGACTTCATAATGACAAGAAGAGAAAGCAGGTGTCTGGTATGTTTTGGTAGCAGCTACTTGAGATCTCATAAGACAACTCAGACTTGCTTTTTCTAGCAGCGTATGAGAACTAATGTGGGTGTTGCAGATGAGGCAAGCTTATCTGTCAATTGTATGCTCTGAATACCAGTCAGGTCTTACCGTGTAAGCAAACAAGGCCTGAATTAGAGGCTTGCCCTCCCCATCCCTCTACTTCTTGGTACTTGATGAAAGCATGTTTTAAAAAGAAAAGTATTCTTCATAAAGAATGACATTATGCAAGGCACAGAAAGCCAGCCAGCACGAAGCAGTCATGCTCTGAATAACACACAGGGCCCACTCTCTCCCATGCCCACTAAGCAAAGACAAAGGACCCGATGAAGAGGTAATGCGAATAATTGAATTTTTTCCAGTGTTTTACATAGAGCTGCTGACTGTTACGGCACCCATGTGCTTGCAGTGCTGGCCGAAACTCTTCTGGTGGTGCAGAAGAGGAGAGAATTTGCTTGTGGTGCAGGTTCAGATGGGAGAGAGCGCAGTGCTAAGTGCTAATGGGGATGTCCGCTCTGTTAACCCCACTGCTGTGGGATTGTGGCCCTGGACAAACACAGCCTGCTCAGCCGTGGTTCTCCCGCTCCAGTGCTACCGTTGTAGCTGAAGGCATCGCAGGAGCAGGGGAATCCCTGCCTCCATCTCTCTGGGGTTGGTTGCTAATGCCACTGCCACGCGTGCGAGTGTTGGGGCGCTAAGCTAGGCATGGGATGTTCGCAGTTACTGGTAATCAATGGATTATTGCTGTCATATTAATAACAAAATAAAGGTAAACATCAGGACTTGTTAAGCCAGGAGATTTCCCACATTTGGCTGTCGAAGGAATATTTTAAAAAGATGTGTATTTTTAAGCCTTAATTATTGTTTTCGGTTTATCTGCAGTGTGTGAGTGGGCAGCTTAATTGAAAGCGTTTTGGAGATAACGATATTATCTCCTCTGTTCAGGTTCATTCTCCTGTCGGAGTAAGGCTGGGGAAAGCTGGTGTCTGTGGCAGGGTTGACTGGTTGCTCCCAGGCACAGCAACTGGCAGTGTGGTATCTGGTAGCAGCCTGTGCTGCCGCATTATCACAGCGTTACGTTGAAAATAGCTCCTGTCACCACAGTAGGAAGCACATCTATGATTTCCTCTCGAATGTCTATGAGATAAACACGGCTATGACAAATCCAACTCTAATGGCACATTTCAGGGCGTGGAAGGTCTTGCGATAGCAGCTTGTCGTAGTGGGAAATGATTTGTTTGGAGAAGTGATTTATTAAGGAAAAGAATATCTTCTGACACAGCTTGAAATTCAGCTTTGTTTCGTTTTCCTGCCTGACAAGGAGAAATGCCATATTCTCCTTTCACGGTGTAACGTTATTGTAGGGACACTTAAGGGCAGATTTAGACAGCTGTTGTTGCAAGCATTTCCCTGGAAGCCAGACCTCTGTGCCAGGCTCCAGAAAATGGGTCTGGATCAATTTTTGTCACAGAATCACAGAATGGCCCGGGTTGGAAGGGACCTCAAGGATCGTGAATCTCCAACCCCCCTGCCACAGGCAGGGCCAGCAACCTCCACATTTAATACAAACCCTGGCTGCCCAGGGCCCTATCTAACCTGGCCTTGAACATCTCCACGAATGGGGCATCCACAACCTCTCTGGGCAGCCTGTTTCAGCACCTCACCACTCTGTCTATCTAGAGTCACCATAACTCTTATCACTGTGCTGTACCAGCTGTTGGTAAGCATGTGAGCATCCATTCTGATGGCCCTTGAAGGCAGGCAAAAACACTGACTTTGTTGCTGGATCTACTTGCTTTTCTTGGATGGGAATTAACGGGAGGAAGAAAAAAGCGAAACGGGAGTTGTAAAAGGAAGAACATCATTTCCCTTTCTTTGTTTTGGTGGGAGCCAAAGTACTTAAAAAATCTAGTGCAAAGAGTGTGGACAGATGTGTCTTAAAATGCCATTATTTTTCACTTAAAGTTCTTAGTCTTGTGGGGGTTCTGTGTTTACTCAACTAATTTACTGTTTTGATTGGGTGCGTTAATTGCATGCTTAGAAGAAGAAAATTGCTTCATTTAAACTAAAACTTCGTCTGTGTCAAAAACGCATGTGAACAAACTGGATGGATCTGGCTCTGTGTGCCCACATGCGCATTCCTCAGTGCTGGCTGAGTCTCTCAGAGCTCCTTGCCCCAACAAATGGGATCTGATCCTCCTGCCAACCAGACCCTCTAATGCCACATCTTTGTTCTAGAAGGGTGACCAGGAGAAAGTGCAAGGAGGGAAGCCCCCAGAGCACTCACTGCAGTCCACAGTGCATTTGTCTTGGCTCTTGGAGGGGAAGATGTGCCAAGCTGATGCATTTAAAGGAAAAGAAGGGGGAAAGAAGGAAGGAACTGGAGAGGCTGCCTGTTCTGAGTGATTCAGTGTGTGAGATGATTTGGAAAGCTCATTGCTCACTTAAAGGCTGTTAGAGTTAAAAAATGAAAATTACTTTTGCAGCAAAGTGCACCATAAGGTCTGCAGAGACCGATTAGCACAATGGCTCTCTGTCCTATATAGTAAATGCTGCTTCAGTGGTTACTGTGAGATAGGATATTAAGGTGAGAGAAGCTGAGAGTTGCTTGAGCCCCCGTGGCTCACGGTTACCGTTATATTACGAGATAGCGGGGCTCTGGTTTTACTTAATTGGCAAAGACAGCAATCTATCAGTCAGGCAATTTAAGGCAGAGGGTTTTTGGTTAAACCACTCTTAACTTTATGAAGTATTTTTATGCAACTGTGACATTAGGAAACTGCTTTCTCTTAATAATGTGTGTTCAGTCAGAGCTGCTTTGTTGCTTGCCTGTATATAGGAGGAGAGAGAACAGGGTGAATCTTGAATGAGTTGGGAAGGGGCAGAGGTGATGGGGTTCTGGACAAGGACGTGAGGCGCTGCATCCCCTGAGGGTAGGAGTGGCACTTATGGACTTCAGAGTCTGCTTTAGTTCCCACTGGTGCCAGGAGTGAGCCCTCAGCCCAGAGCAACTGGGTGACCCCAAATCAGGGCAAGGGAATTCCTGTTCGTGTCTTTGAGGAAGTTAGAATTGCCCTTCTGGCATCTTGTTTTACAGCTGCCCCCAGTGTACTGTTGTTGACTTGGATGGGAATTTTACGCTCGACCTGAAGCAATATATATTTTCTGTAAACACTGTTTTGTCTTTTTTACTAACAGAAATGTGATTTCACTTGCGATCGTAAAGCAAGAATTTTATAAGAAATACCTGTGAGGAGAAAAATGGGCTTTGCAATACTCATGATTTAGGCCGGGAAATAGAGAATTTGAACCAGCTGGAGACCACTGCTCTGGACCAGCTTCCCGTTGGGGGCACTGGGATGAGGAATCCTGGCAGGTTTCCGAGGGAGCTAGAAAAACATTAGGTAGATGGTGGGGCCTGCTGATGGGCTCCACTGGGGACTTGCCCAGCTGACCTGAGGGCCTCAGTCCTGTTCTAACCTACTGCTGAGAACTGGGGAAGCAGCTTCAGATTTTGCACAGGTTATTTGTGCAAGCACAAGTTATTTTTAGTGTGAGTTCCTCAAGGTCTGGGTGCTTCAGGTGGCTTGAAGAGCCTCTGCTTGCACCCCAGCTCAGGGACATAAGCATGGAAGGCTGAGCAGACGCAGTGAGGAGCAAGAGTCAGTTCTAGGGTTTGAAATGCAATCGATGGTGTGCAGAGCCTCCCAGAGATGTCACCTCAGGAGAAGTGCTTGGTCAGGCACTTTGTGTGCCAAGGAGGTTTGTGCTGGTAAGCCAGCAGCTGAAAAGAGGACTTGCACGCATGCTGTGAGGTCATGTACATCTGAGGCACCTGAGCAGCCCTGCACTCGGGCAGAGCCTGCCTGCAGATATAGGAATCCTATAAAGGAGTTTGATGTTACTGGCAGAGAGGGCACCCAAATGTATACCCAGAAGAGAAAGAAACTGTAGTTGGATGCACTGCCTTAATTGTATTGCCTCATGACTTGACCTTAGCAAAATGCCTTTTTCAGTAAGAATATGTGTTAACGCATGCATAGAAATGAAGACATGAATGCAAGAATACAGAACATACATGCATTTTTATATTGGAAGAGATGCTGCTACAGCTTATTTATTCTATTTATGTGCTGTGGACTGTGTTTATGGGCTGCCTCTTGTAGACTGTACTGGCGTAGGAGCATTCAGTCCCAGCTCAGAAATAGATTTTCTTGTGTTTTCCAGGTCGGCAGGTCGGGAAGGCAGTGACCAAATATATGGTTAAAATAATAATAAAACCCAAAGCTTGTGCAGGTTACTGTAATAGTATATGTAAAATGATGTCAGGAGCATGTTGGAACCAGTAAATTGCCAGCAGAAGAGACTTAGGCCCTTTCCGTGGCCTTCCTGCCATGTTTTAGTGGGCTGCAAGGCAGGTGCCAGTTCCACCAAGCGACTGGATCCAGTTACTGCCTATTTGGCTTGTGTTAGGTCAGCCATGCATGCAGCAGTCATGTAAGATTCAATGCTTCATGTTCTGTTCTGGCAGGCTTGGAGCATGGAGAATGCATGTGCTCGGTACCTGGTCGGGACGAAGGATGTTTGTTTCCCTGTCACCCTGGGAAGGCTGAAATGCTGTAGGCTGGTTCTTGTCTGGACCCGGAGTTAGCCAAGCAGCTGAAGCTGGCCGTGCTGAGCTCTCCCTGATTTATCCACACTGAACAATGGCCTCTTGTTCTCAAGAGTCTGCATGTGTATGCAGATGCAGAAAAGAGAAGGAGTTGTTTCATGTGAATAGACTTTTTTTTTTTTTTTTTAATTTTAAACTGTACATAGAGAACCTTCCATGTAGCTCGCCCCTTTAATCAAACTATATTTTTATCTTATTTTGACATTTGTGTTGGAATTAACATGATTGGCAGCAAAATCCAATAAATGAGAATTTCAGAGGTGTTTCTGCTCTGCTAAATGAACCTTTCCCTGCAGTTTGACTTGGCAGCTCTTGTGGAGTTCTGCATCAGATGGGTTTTATTGTGTGGGGAGATGGGTAATCAAAAAGGGAATCGCACGTGCTGCAAATTAAACATTTTGTTGAGTTCTTGCTTGCCATTGAACAGCAGTGTAATGTCAGGGAGAGAACGTGGGGGTACACGAGCACAGCGAGCTGAGCGCTGAGCGCCTCGTCGTACAAAAGCACAATGGCAAATGTTCAACAATGCAGTCGTGTCAAAACAAATCAGATCACGAGCAGCGCTGGCTTGCTTTGCTCAATTTGTAGGGCAGTTTTTATCATCCCTGCCTCGCGATTAATGCCTCTGATAAGCACAGGGGGAGTCCCTCTATATAGCTGAAAGTGTGCTTTAATACCTGCTTGAATGTTAATTGCCTTGCAGGAACAGTTTTGTTGTTTAGCCCTTTGCAAGCCTTCCAGAGTCAGTCGTGATACCGCTACAAGATCCTGTAGCTGGTTTCACTGCCCTGTCACATGCTTTTAAAGAAGGTGGAAGTCTCTGCCTGTTACTCACAGGTGTTGTACTCCACTGAGAGATGCATCCAGAGGTGGATGTGACCCCTGCTGTGCCAAGAGTGCCAGAATCAATGGGTCGCACTCTGCTTTGAGGCTGTAGGGCCAGTCATGCCAAAGCATGCAATGCTAGTTTGTCTGATTATTGATAATACGGTGGGAGAAGCTGTTCTGCTTCCACTCCCCCCTCTTCTGTAGACCTATTGATCTTTTTGTCTTGATTCTGAAGTTTACAGACCCCTAGCCTGGCCATTAGGGAAAATTATCTAGCGAGCAAGCTGATTTTCAGTGTATGCTTTTAATACTGCGAAGGAGTGGAGGCAGTGTAAAGCTGCAGCGTTGTTCAATTGTGTGTAATGGGAAATGGCACGAGCCCCATAGCTACCAAGCAGTGTGAGATGCGTGGAAGCCATGCAGCTCTCTGCAGTGATGTGGGTCGGCAGCGGGGCATCTGGTGGGAGAGGCGCACTTGGGTGATGTATTACAAAACAGAAAGCAAGAACCAACGAAAACCCAACAATACAAACTCAGTTTCACTGTTCGTATCATTTGCACGGAGACGTTTCTTATGGGATTTGCTGCTTAAGGTTGTCAGATGCTCCCTGGCTGTGTGCTCGCCCAAGGCAATACGGAACCAGGGGAAACGGCACCTGCAGCTCTGAGCACACACTGCCTGCTTGCAGAGTGCTCTGCTGAACCACAGAAAGGCCCATACCTGTAGTTCCATGGCACTGCAGGACTTACTTTGCCACTGCACTACTTTGAAGTAACTCTTTCTGGGCATGGTCTCACCTCCTGGAAGATGTAAGCTTGCACTGCCTTTACCATGGGGTGCTGTGAGTGGTGGTGCTGGGATAAAAGCACTCAGATGCGTTGTGCTGCCCTGGCTCCTTCCTGGCCTTCCTGTGGGCTTCCGTGCTGGCTGTGTGATCCTATGGGTTAGTGCTGCAGTACTCTGACAGGTTGGAGGCGGGGTGATGAGTCATTGTATCACATCAGGGCAGATTTTGTGTATTACACTGCTTGAGTGGATGGAGAATACGCAATAAAACAAAGACGCCTCACAAACCTTATGAAGAGAGCATTTAGAATATATTTGAGGGACTGGATTTACCAAAGTTCTAATTTTACCTTCTGTTCGAATGCAGCTTGAGGCAGTCTTTAACGGCATGAGTCTTCTCTCCTGAGGAGCTCCTTACTTAGGCAGGTTAACGCAGCAGGACATTGAAGGCTATTGGCAAATGCATTGACAAGGTGTTGGTGTA